>CM029614.1:34161856-34761856 GCA_017311315.1 Dendrocalamus latiflorus | reverse complement strand
GGGCTAAGTAGGACCGCAAATGTTTCCCTGGATGCGTTCCAGGTATGCAAGGACTTCATCCTTCACTTTCAGAGTGGAGGGTTTAGTAATTAGTTTCCCGGTGGCACATGCAGGGCACACAAAATCTTCATGATTCGGGAAATTCTTCACATTAATATTATGCACATGCGAGTTATTTATTATGTTTCTCATCATCCTAAGACCTGGGTGGCCTAATGTCAGACCCGGATTTTTCAATCCGAATCCTCTGTGATTCCACTGCACTAATCCCTGGATCAGTAGTTAGTGCACACAGATTACAGTTCTGATTATCAAAGTTCATATCATGCGGGAACGTAAATATAATAGTAGACTTACTCATGGGCCGATTAGGCCGAAATCATGAAATTGCAGCAGCGGAAGAACGAAGCACGCAAGTGGGACCTTCAGGACGTGCCCACAGGCAGCCAACTGGAGGTTCGCGACCTAGCCCTTGACATCTTCATCTTCTTGGCCAGCTTGTCCAATCTTGTTGCTGAGGCGAGGTGATTTGATTTCCTGATTCTGAATTTTTGTCGCAAAAACGAGCATGAGCACTCCGACCCCGTGCTCCGCGAGCCAATACACGGAATGCAAATAAATAGTATGCATGGCTTAACAAAGGAGAGGCTCGGGCTATTTTATTTTGCGTAGAGTGCTTTTGAATACAATTAATTAAAAAGCCCTATGACTTAGCAATCTTGGAACAAATCATAATGTACAAGGAAATGCATTATTAATATCGATTCAGATTCCATCCACCGTTACATGGCATCTGCACCATATAGCAATTTCTTCAGCGTTATAGCCGCTTAACTTACCACTGGGACGACGCCCAGGACAATTCCAAACCAGGGCAGTCCTTCGCCCTTCAAGTTTCCCATTCCCAGTTTCCAATGTTTTTAAAACAGAACTATATCCAGTTAAGTTCCCATGTCCGCCCTTGACCGTGGGCACGGCTATTCGAATAGTTTTGACTCTGCAGAGTTTGTACACTTTCACCACAAGAGACAATCAACTCGTTGCCCCACACGTTTCCTTAGACATGTGGTTGAGCAGATCATCACAGTGACTTTTCAAAGTATCTAGTCCTTTCTCCCATCTCACATTATGGGTGACCGCCCATTTGCGATGGGTCCCATCTGTGCGCGGGATGTTTTCCCCAGACTCTAACGCAGCTCGGGCTCCTACTTCCCGCAACGTTAGGAAAGCGGGAAAACTTCACCCCCCACTGGTGTCCCTTCGGCCCCCTTGCCATAGCATAACCCCATCAATCCACTACCAGTGAGATGAGTCCGGGATTTCGATAAGTCTACTTAGCCAAGTTGTATTTTACAGACTTGTGGTTGTACTGTTTTACACGGGTTGGCATGACAAGATTCAGTCCTTAGTGGTATCTGGGCGGTTCTACCACAAACCACACTCTCGTGCACCACTGCACCATACCCCCGAACCATCCGCCCAGATATTAAGCATGTTGAGGTTTTTGGGAATATAAAATAACCATAATCAACATACATCAGTCATTACCACCATGACTGCCCAACCAATTTTTCTCAGGATTAAAAGTGATGCTTGGGCGCTCTCGCGCCCATGAATATCTAAACAATACTACGCATGGCATATAATTACGGACTTATTTCCGAAAGGTTACTATTATAATTTGTGCTAGGGCGACAATGTTCACATGTTCAAATATTCCAAAGGAGGGGTAATATTAACCAAGTACACAATGGGATATAACTAGAATCTTAAATTATCATGTATTTGCATATGACATAACAGCATGCAATTTGATAATTTAAACAAAAGTAATTTGCAGAAAACGTAGGTTCAACATGATCAAAGTATTGACTCGCCTGGCGCGGTTTACCGCGGTCTTGGGCTCACACGATGCTTTTTCTTGAGTTGGCGTTTATCTTCACTTTGAGCCTGACCTCACTTGATCAAATGGGTCTTCACGAATTCCAATTTCTAATTACGCGATAAACAGCTGAATCCAAATAAAAGCAAATAACTCAAAAGATCCAAACAAATCCGAATAAACTTAATTTAGTTTTACTTTGAGTTAATGGGTGATTCGTGTGGTTTGAGGCAAGGCCGATGGTGGGAGGCGATGACTTGATCTTTTTATAAATATTCTCTTTTTATTATTTTGTTATTTATCAAGGAAGTTCCATGAGTTAGGGTAGACCTAGGCATCTATGTATGAGCCTAGCTGGGTAGATATTCCTTGCAGCTTAGGTTATGGTGAATGCAAACTGGACTGATGGATGAGATCTGTACTTATTCTATAAACCTTTTAGTCCAAGGTATTATAACACTTGGATATCTTTATTAAGTTTTTAGAATAGTCTCTGATATAGGCTTTTACTTATTAATTAGATTAAGATAAATAGCAAGGGCTCAATATCTATTCATATATGGTATTTAATTCAAATTTGAATCTCTAATAATCCCATTATCATATTTTATGTATCTTCATTCATAGCTAGGCTAAACTTAAGTTGAATTAGGATCCACTCATATGGGTCCTAACTTGTTATATATATACAATTATGCTTAATACTATTATGTACTAAAGCTAGTGTCAAGATTCAATTAGTGGTACCATTACCATTTTATTTGCACCTTTGTTATTATTAAGCTTAACTTTATTTTTAATTTTTATTTATCTAGCAAAGCTTGTCGTACAGGGTTATGTATTAATATAGCTACTTAATCAAATATACTATGGAGATTTGTTTAGCGACGGTATGTTAAATGCTAGTGCATACATTATAATGAAGTGTAATCTTTATTAAGTTTTGAGTATCTAACCATAGTCATTTTATGTGGAATGTTAATTTAAATACCAACTGTCATTATTAACTAAATCTAGCTTTTGAGATTTATTTATCGGCGATGTACTAATGGTGGGGTTTATATTATAAATCATGACTTTCCAATTTAAATATGTATTTCATTTAATTTGGTGTTGGCATGAATCAAGAATTATTTAAAGTTTAACCATAAGTCAATTATATACAATGTAGCCTCTAAGTCAATTTGAATATCATGGCCTAAAGGTTGGTGGCTTAATGTTCACATTATTTAATAGTCAAAAAGGATTCTTCTAATGGCTAGGCTATAAAGATATTGGTTTATGGTTAAACTTTTCAGAGGTTAATTTTATACCATTTACTAATATGCAAGGTTTCAGGCTTTATTGTTTAATCAATTTTCAATTGCTAAGTTGTCATTCCATGAGAGCATACACCTAGCAACATCCCTACTAAGCCTTTAATTAATAACTAGACCTCATCTAAATATCTAAACTATATTAGTTGCTCATACTTTAGCTACTATTAGGCTTAGCTCCCCTTCTAATTCTAGTTTAATTATCCATGTTATTTATATGCCTGTGAGGTCCTGTTGATACTTGATGACCTAGGGCTATGTGTATTATTATGACCTTTTAATTCGAGTTGCATGGAGGTTTCTACCAAAATCCACCCCTTTATTAATGCTCTTTTATCTGTATTTAGATTTATTTTTCTAGACATAGATTATTGTGCAAGGTAATACTTCATCATTGCTATTTGTTTAATGGTGGCATGATAAACATTGGGCCATATATGTTTATATTAAGGGTAATCTTCATTAAATCTAGGACATTTAATCAAAGACATAATGCCCTTTACCAATGTCTTTAATTAATAATACATCCTTCAGATAATTATTCAAACCAAATAAGTAATCATATATGAGCTAATTCAAATTTAAATCTTTAAATAATCTCATTTACATTATATTCAACTATTATTAGCTTCTCTACATTATTCCCTTATTTTCCCTGATTTTTATTAATTAAAATGAGCTAAAAGCAACAAAACAAAAATGTGGGGGTAAAGTGCTACCAACTGGAGTCGAACTCAAGACCTCAGCTCTGGGTGGGTTAGAGCGCTCGGTCTAGCCAGATGGACGAGGTGTTACCTGATGGACTAAGGCAGGAAATGCAGATAAGCCGAGCGGCTGGGGGGAAATAGAGCAGAGGAGGCGGGCGGCGCACGGTGCTACGCACGCCGGCGGTGGGCGGCGCCCGGGGAGGCGACGAGAGTCGGCAAAATGGGTTCCCCCGGGGCTTGGAAAGCTGGTGGAGGTGCGGCGCGGCCCGGGGCGGCGCAGGTCGGCGGGGCGGCTGCTCAGGCGGCGGTGGTGAGGTGGGGAACGGGGACGGCGGCGCCGGCGTGAGGGAGAGGAAGAATTGACAGGCGTGTGAGCACTACGGGAGTGTGGGGATGCCTACCATGCTGCTTGTTCCACCGGAGGTTGCCCGAGGTTGGCTGGCGACGGAGACTGTGATGGCGCGAAGAAGCTTCACGGTGCCGATGAGCTTGGGTGGTGGGGAGCTTCGGCCGGTGGTCGTGGGGGCTTCGGAGCGCCGAGCTGTCACTCCCACAGCGAGGAATCGAACCGGGATTCACCAAGGAGGGAGCGGCGGCAGTAATGGTGTCGGCGGCCGGAATTGGGGAAATGGCCGTGCGACGAGCTCGGTGCACCGGAGTCCGATTCTTCGAGGGAGGAGGGAGGAGGCTGCTAGGAGCACGCCGTGACGCGGTCGGTTTTGCTGGGGTGTCACCGGAGCGGCGGGATGGCGTGGGGGCGCGACGGTGGGTGCGGGCGCGGGTGCTATGCGGGAGAAAGACCGGGGAGGCAGAGCTCTTATGGTCTCGGGGGAGGCTGCAGAAACGGTGGGCGCACATGAGAAAACCATGGGCGAGGGCTGCGCATGGAGGCCACGCGGCAGAAGAATGCTGCGCATGGCAGAGAGGAAGCGGCGCTGGCGCTCACGGGGGAGGAAAGAAGAATCGGAGGGGGGAAGAAGGAGGCGCGGGGCGCCTGGGCCCGCGAGCAGAGGGAGGGAGCGGGGGTTGGGAGCGGGGCCCGCGCGCCAGGGAGTTAAGGCGAGGGAGGCGTCGGAAGAGCTGGGCCGGGCCATTTGGCCGGCCACTGCATTTTTTTTTTGATATATATATATATATTTGTATAATTCAAGTCTTAATTTCTTTCTTTCATGCTCCACTAGATTTTTGTATGTATTTACTTTTAACATTTATTTCATAAGTACTAATTTCTTATCATGTTTAGACATATATACATATATACCCTTAATTGTTGACATATTTGATTTGTTTACTTCTTTAATATTTATACCATTATCTTTAGGTACAAGATTTCACGGTCTAAACCAAATTTTCTCCCTTACCTTTTTGGATCATCTTTTCATATTCATATTTACAAATTTTTGTTTTCCATTGTTTGTACATTCCTTTTTAAGGCTTTATTAATACCTGTCTTTCTCTTTTATTAATTCTTCAAAATTTTTTTTTGAACCTCAATCAAAGTCAGGAAAACACCATAAAATCCAAATTTCAATAAAATATATTGCAAAATAATTCAAGAACTTTTATATCTTCAAATTTAAATTTTTAGGATGTTACACCTAATCTGTCATGCCAGAGACAGAATAGTTCAGAGCTTCTAAGTACCATCTTCAGGACAGTGTACACTTCAGGCGCCTTAATGTTGGTATAATATAGCCCAGGAAGGTTTTCTAATACCCTTTTCAATTCGCTTCGCGCTTCGTAATGAGCAGGTATTCCTTACCGTACTCTTCTTCAGTCTCAACGCGGAAACCATTTGCGCGGATATTCTTAAAACTTAGGAGAGTTCTAGTCGATTCTGGGTACAATAAGGCTTTTTCAATGACCAAAGTTGTGCCCATTATGGCTCTTCCGGAACCAATTATACATGCATCGCTTCCGGCGATTGTCGTAAGGCTGCCAGTGTTCTTACGAATCGACTTGAAACTTCTTAGTCTCTCTTAAGATGGTATGCATTGTGCCGCTGCTGGCTAAGCACACTTCCTTTATAGGGCGCTACACTTGTTCTAATATAGGGTATTTTATTAACATGCATGAGAATACAATCAACACATAGATAAAATACTCCAATATCAGAACATATCATGCCATCATAAACTGAATAAATGAATGAATTCATCAAATATCATCCAACCATCACGAGAAAATAAC
The DNA here is from genome assembly GCA_017311315.1 of Dendrocalamus latiflorus. Lineage (NCBI taxonomy): Eukaryota > Viridiplantae > Streptophyta > Magnoliopsida > Poales > Poaceae > Dendrocalamus > Dendrocalamus latiflorus. The sequence goes on along the minus strand of CM029614.1, from coordinate 34,755,761 downwards.
AATTCTTAAGTACCATCCATGCAAATTCTAACATACACAAAATAAATGACAATTAAGTCTAAATGCATTCTGTGCACTGGACAATTTTCTCGGGGTGTCATTCTCTTCAAGAGAAATCATGGCGTTGACTGCTTCTAGGTCGAGAGAGGGTGCTGCTCCTGGAGGGTCTCAACCTCCATCAGTGCGGGCAGCTGCTCGGAACTCTCCCCCTCAACCGATGCAAATTGGGCTTCATGCTGCCCTTTGCCAACCCGTTTTGGCTTACTAGCATTATTCTCATGTGGAGCGTCTGATTTGCCTTTCTAGGCTGCGGTCTTACTCTTCCTTCCCCTTTTCTCTATCAAGGGCTTTCGCACCTTGTTGCTCCCAGCGTTGGCTTCACGGCCAGCAGAGCTCCCAGGTGGCTGAGTGACGTAGTTCTTACGGAGAACTTTGTCCTGAGCCTCCGCAACTTGCATCATATCAATCAATTCGGCATATTTCTCATAGCCGTCTTGACAATAATTGTGTGCGGATTGTACTGCATTGGGGTGGAAGGGTTTTTTCAATCTTCTGTATTGGGGTACAAATCCTGTGCAAGGCAGAATTATTTTCCCTGACCGTCTTACCATTGACAAACCTCAGTCTGATCCACTCTCGCTCTGCTTGAGGAAGAATGGTGTACTTTAGCCTCTTAAACCAGCTTCTTTAGTGCGGTCCAGAGTGCTAGCGCCCTCTTCTCCGCCATGTACTCATTCTTGAGAGTGAGGCAGAGGTGGTGCCCGAGAAAATGAAGTGCCTGATCATTCTCTTTAGGCATGGGTTGGGCATCATTCAGTCCGCCAATCCCAATAGTCGCATGGAGCTTTGCTAGCTCCAAGTACAATATCGACATCGGATGCCTATGTCAGATAGTTTTGGCCATGCGGGGCCAGCTCCTCGAACTTCTAGTTCGTGATGCTAGTCATCTAAATGTGTGTAAGTCTACTGCTGGTAGACATGCACGGAATAATTCACGGCGGGTGAATAAATGGTACAAAAGTTTCTCGTAATGTTTCATAATTTTCTGTGCATTTTCTATAAATTTTACTGCTAATTTCAGTGATTAAAAGCAATTTAAACAATTACAATTAATCAAAACAGTAAATAAATACAGAAAATACAGAGAATAATAATGACATAAATAAATAAGCTTCAAATGCTAAAAATAATGCAAAATTCAGATTCCCGAGGCCCTTTTATGCTAAAATATGAAATTTTAGCAAATTCTACAATTCCAGGGGGTTTTTTTACGCAAATTTCCAGTTCAGAGAAAAATTCGCGCAATTTTCTGATTTACAGAGGGGTTTTCTGCAAAGTTCTGGACCCCCTCGTAAATCTGAGGACCTATCGGTAGTTTTCAGAACTACCGGGACCTTTCTGCAAAATTCTGAACTTAAGTGCAAAAATTAAGGTCCCATTGGTGATTTCTAGAGATTATGCGGGCTTTTCCGCAAAAGTCCCGCCCCTCACCCGATTCGGGCCCGCCCTCCCTTTTTTTCTTCTTGGCCCTTTTTCCTTCCCCCGGCCTGCTTGGTTTTCCGGCCCATTGGGCAACCGGCCCATCCCGAGCGGCATCAAGACATGGGGTAGGGTTTCCCCTACCCCCAATTTGCCTTCGGCGGCGGCGGCTGGTCAAGGACCCGAACCGGCTCGGGCGGAGGAGGCAATGCCCCGAGCTGCCGGCTCAGGCGGGCGACGGGCGGCGGAGCCGGCGCACGGAGGCGGGTGGCGGCGGCCCCCAGCCCGTGCGGCCGATTGGACGAGGGAGGCGATACGGAGCGGCGGCGACGCGGCGGCGGCTTCAAGGCGCCGAGCCGGAGCGGGACTTCGGGCGGCGCCGGAGACCGAGGCGGCGGTCGGTGGTCGCTGCGGGCGGCCAGACGACGGCGCGAGGCGGCCCGGTTCGGGAGGCGGCGCGGTGAGGCAGGGGGGGGGCCGCGCGCGGGAGTAGCGCCTTACGGGGCGCAACGGAGGGGCCGGGAGGGTCGGCGGCGCTGTGCGTGAGGGTGCGGCCCAATCGGGCGAGGTGGACGGCCGGTGCGGCGGCCGAGCCAGGCGGATGGACCGATGCGGCGGTCGGGCGAGGTGGATGGCCGATGCGATGCGGGGTGGCGGCGCATGCTCATGGCAGCGCGCGGGTGGCCGGCGAGACGGCGCTTCGGGCGGCGGGGCCGGCGTGAGGCGGCGGGCCCGAGGCTGCCGGTGTGCGGCAAGGCTTCATCGGCCCATGCGGGGGCGGATCTGGCCAGGCGCGGCGGCGCGCATGGCTGCTTCGGGCAGGCGAGGAGGCTGCGGGGGTGGCACAGTCCCTGCGGTGAGACAGCACACAGGAAGGCCAACCTCGGGCGGCGGCCGCGCCATGCAGGGCGTGGGTAGCCGGGCGAGGCTGCGGACGTCGACCATGGCGAGCGCGTGTTCGAGCGCGAGGACCGAGGTGCCGGCGACCGGTCTTCGTGTGTACAGACACGGGAGCCGCAGCGCCGGTGACCGGGCATCGCGCGTGCGGGCACGGATACCGAAGTGCCAGTGGCCGTGCGTTCAGGCACACCTGCCGGCTGCTGGCCGTTGATCCCCTTTTTTTTCATGCCAAGGTCATGCAGGACCGAGCAGAAGGGAATGTAGATTTTTCTAATGCAATGGCTATGCAGAATCTGAACAGGCAAACGATTCCAGATTCTATTTCTCGTGCAGTGATCAACCAAAAATATGCAAAATTTCGTTTTCAATCTACGATGCAATCAACATCTACCCTGTTTTCATAATCTACCGATCGACATTGTGCCGGCGATTTCAGATCTGCTCGCGGTAGATTTAGGGCGGATTTGCATCGTTCTACAGTGCAATCAACATCTACCCCGTTTCACAATCTACCGATCGGCATTGTGCCGGCGACTTCAAGTCTGCTCGCGGTAGATTAGGGTGGATTTGCACCGTAGAAATTCAATCTAGAACGCTAAAAGAAAATACAGATTCAAAAGCGATCTCGAAATTCAATCTGTGCTTCGATGATTACCTCGTTCACCAGAGCGAAGTCGTGCTGATAACGTGTTGAGAAACCGTCGCTGGCGACCAGTCCGAGCGATTTCTCTGCTTAGAACAAGAACGAATCAATCACAGAATCACAGAGAGAATAGATTGAACACACAGAGAGGTAGAGAGAACTCCCGGTCTTTCTTTATTGCTTTTCTTTCATGCGTACATAATGAGGGGGGTATGGCTCTCTATTTATAGTCCACAGTGGGGTGCCCAAATATGCCAGGACTCTTGGCCATGGGCCTGGTTTCCTAACAATTTCCTTCTCGTACGTCTTTCTAAGTTTTTGTTGGTTCGTTCTGTTATCGTCTCGTTTTTTTATTACTACATGGATATTCGTACTTTGTTAGAGATATAAAATCATATTATCTCAGCACTTCGAATCGATAATGTTAAAATTGACCTGCCTGTCCCGTGACATCGGCTTCGCCTTTGACTCGACCGCATCATGCCTCCATGCTCTCATCTTTACCGCGCATCGATAGAGCTCTATTTTTGTTAGAAAATTTGTACAGTGGTAAAATTTGCTTTTTTGTAGATTGTTTTTTTTAATTTTTTGTTAGAGATTTTGGCTCGTTCTTTTGGCTTTTATTTTCGATTTCTCCGAAAGTTGAAACAAATGGATGGTTTCTCGAAAACGCTTCTCCAAATGGCTCCCTGGTCCCTTTGGCGCATGCGCTGTCAGCGTCTCTGTTGTTCGCCAACGTCTCAAAAAGCACAGCCAAAAGACATCATCCATAACCCAAAAGAACATGGCCTTTTTAGGGAGGTGCAAGTGGGAGCGGGAGCTGAATACCTGTACTTTGCTACGAAAAAATTCGTATTATTCCAGTATGTCGAGTCGATATTATCAAGATCGACTTGTCTGACCAACACCATCGGCCTTGCCTCCACGCTCAGCCGTGTAAAGCCTCCGTGCCATCGAGTCTTGTGCACCTGGTAGAATTTTTTTTTTTTTTGGCTAGAGAATTTTTAGAGTGGTAAAATTTAGTTGGGGTGGGTTGATTTTTTCTGTTTTTGTAGAGACTTTTTAGGGGATGCAAAGGAGAGTTTGAAGGGACAGATGAACAATTACCGTCAACTCTTTTTTACGTAGTAAAAAATAATAATTTTTTTATCTTAAACAGTACTCGTAGCTGACTAAATACTAGCCTGCCTGCAAACGTAGCCACCAGTTACAGGCTTGACTCGGCCCCATCTGGAGAAACTGCGTCCGGGCCCTGGAATAGGCCCAGACAGTGCTGCTTTCTGCCCATTGAACTCAACCAACCCATCAAGCCCGCCTGGGAAGCCTAGTTACTCTGCGACCGTCACGTCGCGCTCCTGCACTAGCCTGCCGGCCTCGACGTCGCGGCCACGGCCGCCCGCGTCACCGACGGCTAAAGAACGGTGCTTTAGCCTGTACACGGCTGCGGGGCCGGCCCGGCGATGTATAATCTCCCGTCAGTAGTTAGGTCCAGCCGAATTTTAGAATCTGCCATCCATCAAGACCTTTCAACGTCGGGTGCATGAATAAAACATGATTTAATCCTCATCTGAGCAAAATCATCGAGCTAGGCGCACACGAGTACACATCAGAAAACATCGCATACATTGTCCTATCGAAAAACAGGAGAGGCTACCTTTGACAACACAACACTGGTGGCGGTGGGTGCACCTCGGATATACACGGGTTACACGAGTACCAAGGACGACACAGCAACAACACCGTACGGTCGCAGAGACGACTCGAGAGAGACAAGACAAACCGGGCAGCTAGATCAGGGCAGGACAAACCACGCACGCATGCACCCGTTCATTTCCCACCCAGCGTGGGAAACTGAGCTTGGTCTTCGATCGCTGGAGCAGCAGCTTGTCCCCGGCCGCCGCCACCATTGTAACCACCACGGGATCCCCCACGCTCGCCGCGACCCCTGCCGCGACCACGGCCCCGACCACTGGGGTTGTAGTACCTCTCACCTTCAGCGGGCTTCAAGAATTCATTGATGCTGAGGGGCTTGAGGGAGCAAAGGAAACGGGGAACAGACGCAATGGTTAGGAGATAGAACAGGGATTCTGACTAAAGTTTAACAAGACATAAATGTCAAATACCTTGTTGGCACGTTCATCTCTTTCGGAGTTTTCTTTCTTTTTCAAGTCCTTGTCAGAGCCCTACAATCAGTTATAGGGTTTGGGTGAAAAGCAACATCAACTAAACACAGGCAGAGAAAAGAACACTATGTGTGCCACTTACCAGCTTGATAAACACTTCATCAGTACCCTTTTTAATTAATAGCTGCTGCATGGACTGCAACTCCTTATCAACTTCAACTTTTCTCTCCTCAGCCTTTAGTGCAAGTAAAGCTTTCCGTTTCTCCTCCAGCACTTTCTCATATTCCTCCAAAGTCATCTCCTGATGGGATTAAATGTTATTTCACTGACTAATGTATTAGTACTTGGATGATAACATGACATGTTAACAATTTCTTATTTGTACTTGGAATCCCCTTCAACAGGCAGACATCGGATAAGAGAAACATCCTTCACCCGCCGGCGCGCCGGGGGGGGGGGGGGGGTCCACTCTAACTGAATGCACACCATCATAGTAAAAATAAGATGCCCACCCCACTAACAGCACACAATGGCGAAATAAAAATGCACCATAATCCTCTCAACAGATCAATTAAACAATAGAAACACTAGTCCAAAATATTGCAATAACCAACAATTCCATATATAGCAGCTAACAAGATTAAAATTATGCATGAAAAATTCCAAACATTACATGAAAGAATGGATGCTGTCACATGACCCATATATAGGCTAGGTGAAACTGAGCTACTCTGGAGAGCGGATTCAACATTAACACATGTTGCCAGCAGGGAAGCAATGGTTCACTGAGGTCATGGTTAGTGGCTGACAAAAGGATTTGACCTAGTACCAAATCGTACGTGATAGAAAAACTGATAAAAAGTAAAATAATACATTCTGGCACAAGCATGTTGCATTGGGCGGAAAGGAGCAAAACTGCAACTAATCTACTGAAAATAGGAAGAGGCTCAAAACTGAGAAGATAATGCACCTCGCAAAAAAAGGTGAGAGAATAATGCTGTTTCAAGCAGGTTAAGTCAAATCGCACTTTTGTATAGCAGCAGAAAATAAATGCCAAGCAAGAAATTCTACAGTAAATATCTAGACCATTTGGGCAATTACATTACATTCCCTGGAATAGTATAGATGACTGAAAATGTTCTCTTTTTATGTTTTGGATCACTAAATGGATGTCCTCTTACTTGTTTTGAATGAAATAAAAAACCAAGAATATGTCTACTCATCATAATTGCTCAAAATATATTAAAACTTTTGAGCATTTCCTTGAACTTTTGCGCATTTAAAATTATATAATATCTAAAACCATATATTACTAAACCACGAAACGTGACATTTGGTATGTCCAGTCCAGAAATAAAGTTACCATCACCTTATTCACCAATACCAAATGTGCACCCCATACTACATTCGGACACATTATAAAGCGATCAGATGATAGAATTATAGCACAAGTCAGAAATATACTTTATCGTCTTCCTTTTCTTCCTCTTCATTCTCTGCACCCTTCTTGTCCTTCTCGACCTCAGACTGTGGTGCATCATCAGGTTTCTTCTCATCCTCCAACGCAGCAGCAGTGTCCTCAGTGTTGACAGCCTCCACAGTTTCCCTAATCAATCACATAAAGGGGGTCAAACTCCATAACCTGATCCATCAATCACAGCTAAAAAACAAGTCACCCATCACAAAACCAAAGCTTAAATGGTCAATCTTAACTGTGCAAGGCCTTCATCAGTCACAGTTCCCCAATTGCCACGGCCAGCCCCTTCACGCTTCATCTCATAGCCACGGCCAGTGCCACTGTGGCGTTCATACGCCCGGCGTGGACGCCCAAACTCGTCTCCTGTCTGCCCATCAGTATAGCCACCACGACGGCCACCTCCACGGTAAGGCTGGCGCGGCCCACGGCCCCTCTCTGCCTGCTTCCCCTCACCGTCTTCGCCACGAGCAACTCCACCATCTCCAAAGCCACCAGCCCCATACCCTGCCTCAAAGCCATTGGCATTAGTATCGCCAAAGTCTCTCCTCGGACCAGTCCTGCCTCCTCGGCCGCCTCTTCCGCGTCCTGGGCCACCACGCCCAGCCCCTTCGCGTGGAGGACCGTAGTTCCTTGCCTCCCTTACTGCAATCGCAGAGGAGCAATACATCACGAATAGTACCAACAGAAAACGTGAAATTTCGCATGAAAAGCAAAATTCTGCTCTGAAAAAAATCCACCCAGAGATCCAACAATTCGATGATTTCACCCTTAATATACAAAAGAGAATCAAGCAAAATATTCACAATCGTATTAACTCACCAGCCTGCGCGGGCGGCGGGGGCTTGGTGGGCAGCTTGGCCGGCGTGGCCGCCACTGCGGCCGGCTTGGGCGACGCGGCCGCCTTCTTCTCCGCGGCGGCGATGAGGTGGGATGGGTCGTCGTTGTCGACGTCGACGAGGAGATCGAACTGGTTCTTCGACGCCATGTTCCGAAGGCGCACCACAGGCCACAGAACTATCACTCCAATTCCAAACCCCGACACGAATCTATCAAGCCACTACCCGAGACGAGATCCCCATGGATTTGATGGAAGGAAGAATTAGGGTTTGGAGCGAGAGGTCGCAAAACCCTAGCCGCCAATTAGCTTCGCTTGGCTCTGTTCTGAGGGGTTGCAGTGTGTGTGCGCGATACAGTACGGCGATCGCATTGCCTTTCCATTTTCAGACCACGGGCTCATTAGTTTATTCTTTCTATTTCAGAAATGACAGATTTGGGGCTACACATTAGAGGCAATTACGAATATTATATCGAGGTTGGAGCGACTGCGCGAATTTTGGATACTATTGGACCCCATGCACACCTAAATTTCCAGTTTTGGTCCTCAAATAAAAAAATTCCAGATTTGGACCCCTCCTCACCGCGCGTTTAACGCCAGCGCGACACGTGTCCGGTCGTGCGGTCTGGTACCGCACGACCGCACTGTTCACCGGGTCGTGCGGTACCAGACCGCACGACCCCGCTACCCTCTGCGCCTCCCTCACCGCACGACCGTCCAGACGCGCGCTCGGGCGAGCGCGGACGCGCGCTCGGGCGGGGCGGGACGGGAGTCGCGCGCTCGGCGCAAATGGCAGCGGGGTCGTGCGGTCTGGTACCGCACGACCCGGTGAACAGTGCGGTTGTGCGGTACCAGACCGCACGACCGGACACGTGTCACGCTGGCGTTAAACGCGCGGTGAGGAGGGGTCCAAATCTGGAATTTTTTTCATTTGGGGGCCAAAAATGGAATTTTGGGTGTCCATGGGTCCAATAGCGTCCAAAATTCCGAGTGCGCAGGGGTGGTTCTGTCATTTCATAGTGAGCAACATGAGCAGTGTTGTGGGCTTTAGATATTTGGGCCTTCAGTGGAACATGGGTGTGGGCTGGGTGTTCTGGTGAATGAATGATTCATTCATAGTTGGGCCTTCGGGTGGACGGGCCTAATTGAGTCCGATGGACCAGAGAAATCAACTGCTTCTGTAATGTTGTTTTGACAGTTCAACACCTCAACGAAGTCTGGTTCTTTGGTTAGAGTCTTTTTATGTTTGGCTTATCTAAAAGCCAAAATAAATATTATAATTTTTTAAAACGAATTCTTCAAATGACTTTTCGATTTTAATATCGTGTGCATCATCCATGTAGGCATTTTCATCATCCCCTGCCGTATCAAAAAATACAAATAAAAATCATAAATCGTAACTAAAAGCATCGGCCATAGTCTAAAGGAAGAGGGCCAAAATTGTAAGGTATGATCCTACCATTTTGATGCTGACGATCATAATCAAGTGGCAGTTGCCATGTAAATCTTACATCATGTTCCTATGATCCGATTAGATTTGTGGTACGGCAATATTTTTCAGGAACAGTGGTAAGTATGGCAATGTACGTGATATATATATATATATATATATATATATATATATATATATATATATATATATATATATATATATATATAGGAAAATTACATAAGGCACCATGGTGCCTAGGCACCAACATCCGATACACGTGTATGATTGATAATTTTTTTGAGTTTGGGTATGAAAATGTTTTCACTACTAGAAACACAAGCTATGCCAACAGGAAATTACGATGGCCAACGGGTAGTCGGGGAGATTGTAAATGGCCTACGGTTGACATGTTGCCGATAGTTAAAAGTTAAACTGTCATGTTTTCTACCCAATGGCCGACAGTGCAATATATTGCCAACAGTCAGATGTTAACCCATCGGGGACTATACCAAATGGCCGACAGGGCAAAGCATTCCCCGACCATCTTGCTTTGACCCATGGTAAATGGTAGTAATACATGACGGTTAAACAATATATGACCGTGTCATAACAACCGTTGGCCATTTAGTGAAGGATAGCCAACAGTATCTAGTTAACCTGTTGGCTTTTGAAGCTAATAGCCGATGGTTCAATCTTTTCCTAGAGGCTTAATATAACGCACGGTGATTGGCTACAATGTGTGATAAGTGTGATATATATGGCGCTTGATGGGTGCATGTGAATTTGGAAAAATATTTGTGACTTTGATCTATCGTCACCCATCATCCAAGAATATAGATTTGAGAACAGATTTATTTGTAAGTACTTTATGGCAAAGTGACATTATTTGACTCAGATTTGCCTTATCACCACCCCAAAATAAAAGAAAGAGATAATTTTATAAAGTTCTAAATATTTGCATAAAATTGTCAAGCAATGAACTAACAATATTTTTAAGCTGACTTTCATATAACTACAACTAATCATATGTTCAAAGCTTCAGTGACCTGTGATATATTCTATGCCGACCCATCTGTTAGCGACACATATATATATATGCATGTGGGTCCACATATAACTTGTGTGAACGTACGACTTGTGGTCGTAGAGATATGCTATGTGAAATTGACATCATAAGGAGTCATACTTTTGCAAAATGATCAAAGAAAGTGGTTGTTCTTTGATAGCTAGGCGCAAATAGTTTTAGATTTTGAAATTAATCCAGTAGAAAAGGGATTGCTCGTATATAAGTTTTGTGCAAAAACGAAGATTTGTAATCAGGCATAGCTCATTTGTTTAGGTTTCTTGTGATACGGAACATGTACATTTTTAAGGCATTGATTTTAACATGTGTGCTCGCATTTACAACTAATAACTTATATTTTAGTAGTAGCCGAGGTGCCCGCAATAGCATGACATCTGTGGCGATTTCATCAATATCAAGATTTGTTGGCCCAGTATATATTGGTGTTTATTCTACTAGAATAATTAAAATGAATTTTGATTTTTTTCTATATGTCTATAACATCCATCAAGCATTGTTATTATAGGCGCTAAATGGAAAGTCGGTCACTTGCCGTTTAGCCATTATTCAGGCTAAACAGCCACTTAACGATTGATTAAACGGAAACGGCATATCATCAAGTAGCGTTTAAACAATATGTAAATAAATGGGATAAATGACCGCTTAGGCAAATAGTGTGGTCAAGGCATATGGTTTCAACTATTGTATTGAATTCAAGATGTACCTAATTAAACAATTTGTATCGATCTCGTTGAATCATTCCAAATTAGAAATTAACTAGAATCAATTTGTAGCCATGGAATCCTAATTCATAATTTGGATTTATAAGTCTAAATTTTGATGTTTGAATAAAAATATATTTTTTAGTGACATCATCATCAAAAAGCATGTAACACGGAAGAGCAAACTTGAAAAGTAAAGTCCCAAAAGTTATTCGAAAAACATGTTATACAGAAGAGCCAGTGGTGAATCCAGAATGAAAAATAAAGGGTGGGCTGAAAAATTCTACATTCTTATCTTAGATTGTAAGTTTTTGTAGAATTATTGGTTCTACACCTCGAATGATTAAACTACTTTGTAAGAAACATAGCTTTGTATTCTTGTGCAATGAAATTCACAACTTCATACATGAATAAAAGCAAAGTAAAAAGAGAGATACAACGGAGGTACCTCGCTAATCCCAAGTGAATCTTGAAAACATGTAAATATGATTCCGGTATATAACAATCTGTACATCAAAATAAAAAATTTAGTAATATAATAGCAATTAGCAAAATATACTTAATTACTTAAAGGATCATAGCAGTAAGGCAGTTGTCCAGGACCAGTAAGGCAGTAACAAGCACTCAAGCAGCAACTAGCCAGCAACCGAGAACGGAGAGCCGACAGATCATCAAGACATCAACCGAGTAACTGATAGCAAGCCATTAGCCAGCAGGCCCGCGCAGCTGCAGCTTCACGCAATCACGCCTTCTGCCGACAGTCACGCCTAAAGCGCTTTAAGGCAACTCACACGCTCACACACTCCCTGCGACAGTGCGATTGTTCACAGTTCACACACAGACACAATCACACGACCGGCGACGGCGACGGCGACGGCCTCCCTACCTCCCGCCTCCCCGGCTCCTTGGCTCCTCCCCGTCCCAGCCTCGGCGCCTCCTGGCTCCCCGGCTCCCCAGCTCCTCCGGCCGGTCCTCCCAGTCCCAGCCTCGGCGCCTCCCGCCTCCCGCCTCCCGCCTCCCGCCTCCCCGGCTCGGCGGCACCCCGGCTCCTCCCAGTCCCCCCTCCGGATCGACTCCGCCTCGGCCTTTCCCCGGCGTCCCCCCTCCGGATCCGGTGACCGGCGTCCCCGCCAAGGGCGAATGGAACCAGATCTCATCGTGATTGGGGATTTGGGGTTGGTCCCCTAGCTCCACGCCTTCTCCATGCCAGTCACTGCTGGTCGGCGTGGTCGCCGCAGAGGAGGAGGAGGGGGTGTCGGCGAACCAGTGGACGGTAGGCTTCATCCCCATGGATTCGCCCCTGAGAAGAGCAGACTTGAAAAATCCAAAAAGTTCAAAAAACCTTGCCATGCGAGCACTGGAGTACATCAAAATTTAGAAGGTCATCCTTAAAGGCAAAGCAAAATCGCCTAGTTCTGTTCTGACATCTAGTTAACACTTCCTGGCTAACACCTATCAAGCAACTAATACCTATATGATGATGTCATTTAATATAAAATTAACAGGCACTGGGAAGTGCATCCTTATCAAAGTTCTCGCAAACCCCCAACAGTAATTGGCGCTCTAGTTCGCGAGATGTATCCTGATGTTGTTGATACAATAAATGGGATGAAGCCAGTGTTAACATGGGAAGATTTCAAGAAGACTAGCACAGCTGGAGTATCAAATGATAAGAGAGTCTTGGCAGAGTTCTGGGTATGTGTTACATGTGCACAATAACTAGAGCTTACTAACTAGCATTGCTATTGTTTAAAAGTTGTCTCAACTGCAACTAACTATAAATAATATGATTGAGCAGTGGCGTTTCAAGTGTCTTCCAGAAGATAGAGCCGAGGCAGATGCTGTCTTGGAGTTAAAATTTAAAAACATGGTGCCTAAGATGTTGAGTGAAGAGAAGCAGGCTGTCACTAAGAAACTATATAAGGATGGTAATGTGCCCCAAGAAGATGTGGATGAATATGGAAACCGTTGGCCAACAAAAGAGGCACTTATATCTGCTAAGCCAAAAGACTTTACAACCGATGAAGGTTGGGCTTTGCTATGCGAGCACTGGAGTACATCAAAATTTAGAAGGTCATCCTTAAAGGCAAAGCAAAATCGCCTAGCTGGAGGTAATAACATATACCATCGCAGCGGCTCAAGAAGCTTGCCGGCAACACGCCAATGGCTGGTAAGAACCCAACAAGAAAGTTGTGACTTCATAAGCTACTGATGTACAGTGTTCAATACATGTCAAAGCATACTTACACTTTAAATGTAGGCATTAAAAACTGGCGTTGACCCTGGAATTGGTGGTGCTTGGCTGCATAATCATGAATTGCATCCAGGGAAAAATGATGGCAGGTTGTGCAACCAGAATGTTGCTGATAAATGGGTAAGCGGTGGATTATTTAGCTGATAGCTCTTGTAGTTGTCTTGTTACTAATTCTTAGCTTTTTTGTGTTTTTGGAAAAGGCACAATATGAAGAAGGAATGGAAAAAAAGTATGGAACGAATTGGAAAATTGAGCATCCTGATTTAGATGCAAGTGTCATTTATGAGAGTGTGGGTAGAATGCCACATGGTAAGCTAGGAATTGGTGATGGAGCAATTAGTATTGCTGAGAAGGAAGCAATCAAGACAAGGAAAAGAAGTGCACAACCATATGTTTCTGCTAGAGAGAAGCGACTTGAAAGGGAAAATCTGCAGTTGCGAAAAGGATATAGCAAGCTTGAACATGTTGTGCGGGTAATTATCATTGTAATAAACATATGCATACAAATAAATACCTATTGCTAATCATGAAGTTTTAACAGGCACTTGCTGCTAAACAAGGAATGGACTTTGATGCATTAGCTCAGGAAACTGCAACTAACTTGGTAAGTTTACGTGCTACCTCATAGAGCATAGATTATTACAATGAACTCAACCATCACTCTAGTTGATTCAGATTTGAATTTTATTTTTCCTACCTCAATTCATTGCAAAACTGGCCTTCAAAGTACAAACTATTATATGGATGACATGCAGCCTACTTCTGAATCTGAGGTTGCATTCTCTAGAGAGCATGACAAAATTGTTCCGAATGCATCTGAACATGTAAGTATTAAGTGTGTTTACCACATGTATTCATGCCATACCTAAAATTATTGCAAAATCTGAATTATATTCAAGCTGGTTCATGTGCTTATTAAAAATAATATTATAACTTCTATAGGATAACATTGGTGGAGCAGACTATAGTGATGAGGAAAATGAAGATGACACCTATGATTATGATGAAGAAGGATACTATTCCCATGATGATGACCAAAATTATGAGAACATTGGTGAAGACTTTTTTGATGATGATGCCTCCTGGTGATGAGAAGAGATTATATGCAACATATGAAGTGTGTGGCACTTTTAAGTAGTTTGTCTTATGCCTTATGAACAGCAGTATCTTAGTCAAGTATTTTAATTTGAACATTAATTTGTGCTATGTTGAAGAATGTCTTAGCAACTTTCTGAATGACTAGACCGTACCTTTCTTTTGTGATCATTGGGCTTCAAACATTCGCTGTACTATGCAATATTGAAGTGCTGGTTATGAAATGCTATGAATCGTGAATGTTCATCATTTGTAATTGATCCTCCTAGTCATATATTACTTATGCATGGCTATAAAAACTATCACAAGCACTATCGGTTGATGGATTATAATAAAACGGTTTCATCTCTATATCGCCGATGGTTTAATAAAATTGTTAGACTGTTCCATATTGTTTTAGCCGATGGGAAACCAAAACCTTCACATATATGTTCTACCGAGAGTATTAAATTCCTGACAGTAAGTAAACACCATTGCTAATATATTTCCTGACGGGTTAAATAAACTGTCAAGCAACAAATCCCCGACCGGGATACCCTCGGCAATTCATGTTGGACCAAAGACCAAGTGGGCGTGTTTACCAACTAATTGCCGAGCGTCAACCGTCGGAAACATACAGTCGGCCATACAATGCCTAACCACCGGTCGGTAAAAGTGGGAATGCCCGACCATGGATGCCCGACGGGAGGTAGCCGACGGTATACACTCGGCAATTGTATTGTCCGATGGTACAAATTAATGGCCGACGGTATAATAACTATCGGCCATTCTTACGCCTCCAGTAGTGTTTATACTCTTGATATATTTATGGTAAGTAAGTTTTGAACTCAGTTCAAACTAGTTTGAACTACTTTTGAGTTCAATGCAACTACAGTGAGTATATACCATAAAAATAGTTCAAACTAATTAAACTGAAGTTGAATTTAAATTTTTTCGAAGTTTGACATCTCAAATATACTTTTTTATGGGTATATGAAGATACCCACATCAAACGTTGCGAATCTCAAAGCAAATCAACGGGTATTGATATTGGTGCCTAGGCACCTTGGTGCATGAAACACTCATCCTATATATATATATATATCCACAGTTGTTGGGCAAGCCTTTTGCATTATTTGCCCAAGAGCACTACTACAACCTATCGCCATCACCGAAGGTTAATTAAGCACTAACAAGAGAACGACAAGATGTATCACCCATACCCGAACATGGACATAATGACATGCCACATATACTATATGTAAACACACACTAGCCTTACTTAGAAACAAAATGGATGCATGTGTATGTAGTCTCTTGTGGTTTAGTTCTGAAACCGATCGAGATAGTGAGACCACATCAGCATCAGATGGGGATGACTGGCCATGACACAAGGGATGTGATCCTGTATAGGATAAGGAACATACATGCAGGTATTTCTTGGCCTAACAATAATCCTCAGGGAAGGCATCAATGCAGTATTACGCAAGATCCGGGGGGTTTGGACAGACGCGCTGCATAAAGAGCCTTTTTGAGTGACAGACAGTGATGTGTGAGCTACCCTGTCCCCTTTGATTAATTGCATGGTTTGGTTGGATAGGAGGATATAGTGCAGGCTGCCATAGCCACATGCTGCCAACTCACTGGGATCCTGTTGTTCATGGCGTAAGATGCCAGAAAGCTAATCCACCACCCTGGCTGCAACAAGGCAATAACCTATGTGATCTTGTGGATGTCATTAGTTCTCCGATCTCTTGTGTGTTAGACTGACGTGATAACCAACTACACCACGACACCGCTTGCGTGACTACCATTCTAAGTTTCTTTAAATTCCATGTCAATATTCTTCGCATGATTACTTGTTCACCCTGGAGATGGTTCATTGCTCAAAACTGCGAACAGTCGATGGCATTCAGTTCAAATGCGAACGATGTAAATTATCAAGCAGCAACGGAAAAGGGAAAAAATCTTCACGTTTCCACGGTCTATTCGCCAATATGCAACCAACTGGCAGCAACGGCGATGAAGTCGATGGTGAGCTTGGCCATCATGTGGGCGAGCTCGGCATAGGAGACGGGGGCGGTCCACCGTGGCTTCGACCTCCACAGACCGCCGTTCCCGGCTTGCCGCACCGCGTTCATCGGTGGCTGCGACGAGGGCGGTGGAATGGTTGGCGTCGCGGCAGATGAAATGGATGCCTTGCCTTCTCTGTCCCTGCCTCACTGTGTTGCTGTGGGTGGTCTGTGCTGAGGTGATCAAACTACATGCGTAATCTTCCTCATTTCGTTGATCGCTGCGTAGGATAGGACACCACAAGCAACACAAAGAAAAAACATATAATTTCACAACAAAACTTCGAGCAAATAGATAATGCAAGTTGAAAAGCACCACACAACGGCCTTGAATGGAGCACGAACTTTCAGTACAAACTACATCATTTCCGAGCAAATAGATAATGCAAGGCACCTCAAACGGAATACAAGTTGGCCGAGTCAAGCAGGAATTCTTCAGCACTGTGATCCCTGACCAAGTATCATCGCCTCATCAGTGGGCGATGCATCTTTCAGAGTTTACAGCACCGTGCATGTTATGACACGCATGTATCCTCCAAAGCTCAGCAGAGGTGTCAAGATTCATTGTACAAGTCGACATTTATCTCTTGTTAAGTCTACAGTCGAACGAGAAAATAGATTGCACAGCCACATCACAGAAGCAGCGACCACGTGCTATGTTTTGAGCGTAGCTCTTTAAAGTCATGGGGGGAGCTCAATGCCAGTAGTACATATGTTTTCCCCACAGATCGGATCCGTGAGATCCCGATCCCGTCCTCTGTGTCTTGCTACCGGAACCACCATCTTTGGATCGCAGAGATGGGTGTATGGAGGAAGGGGGCATAGCGATGGATGTACGGGTTGATAGTCCGCCCAATTTTTGCCCATGCGCTCTGGTGATAGCTAGATGTCACAGGAGCATGGTACATCAGCTTCAACACCTGCACAACAGACAAGCATGCGAAGAACACCGGTAAGTAATGCAGTAAAAAAAATGTACTACTTGCTGGGTATAAATATGAGTTGCTTGGGAAAGAGCATAGTATATTTGACACATGAACAAAACAGTGCATAAAAAATTGGTACTCTAAAATTGAGATAGTAGTGTAAACAAGGAAGACCAGTATATATGCACAACTAGTTAGTAGTGCTTAGCCAGGGATAATGGATACGTTCAATAATGGTCTTTGATAACAAGCAGAAAATCAGCATATAACACCCTCACGTTAGCTCCCAGCTATGAAGTGAATGGAACAAAGCAATGTGAGAAAATAAAGAAGACCAAATGTATAGTGGATAACTTACCTGCCAGTACATGAATGTCTGAATTATGCTACGTCGCCACCTGCAAGATACAAAGGTGTAGCTCATGAGATGTAACTCAGACAAAATCAAATCTTCAGAATTCTGTTGAAGCAACATACGAGAACAGTGATATGACCAGAAGAAAACCCAAGGCAATTTCGGCGTTTGAACTAAGGAGGCTGAGTGTAGTGTTATTTGTCTCTACCCAAAGACAAGGCTCTTCCAAGTATCCCCTGAACAAGAGATCAGAAAGACAGCATTAACCTTGAGGCAGTGGACACCGGTTGTGCCACAGATTAGAAAAACGAACTTCAAAGATAATGGAACATACAGTTACCTATAAAAGGATGAGTGAGCGAAGTTACGCCTAAGGAATCTGGCAACATGATCAAGGGCCCAGCAGAACACAGGTAGTGCAGCAACTGTTACAAAAAAGAAAACCAGAACTTGCAAACACATGTAAACGCAGAAGAATGGAGGGATCAGAATCATGAACTTGAAAGTGAAGAACTGCATCTTACTCTTTAAGTGCAACTGAGACGTGAAGAGCATAAGAGAGAACATTAAATGGATAAAATCCTTGGCTCCAAGTACAGACTGCAGCCAACCCTGAATTGCAGGCATGTTCCATGCTCTTGGTTTCTTTATGCAGAAAAAGAGAATTATATTACAACAGTGTCATCAGGAAAAGAAATGCAACTAAAAGAAGATGAATGACTCATTGTTCAGGTAGGCAGTTATTTACCCCATAAGTACTGTATAGAGAATATCCAGAGGAGAAGATGGTTCCCAGCAATGAAAGTTTGCAAGCTCTGTCTGCAAGATGTTTTGGCAGAATTGGAAGCATTCCCAGACCAGCAACAACGAGTACCTGAAATAAACTAGTGTGAATATGTCATGCCAATGTAGTCATGTACACTACCAACAAGCAAGACATGATGATAAGAACAAGGGTAACAGGTTCAAAACATCTAACAGAAATGTCATGAACCGGGGTTCGTGCGGGATAAACACCACCAAGAAGATGGCCGGATGGCGTCGGCGTAGAACGAGAGGGAGAGAGACTAGAGATTTAGACGAGGAAGACTTGATATTTCTCTCATTGATCCCAATAGCATGCGGTAGCCCTCTTTATATAGATGGGCTCCCCCTAACAGATCGAATCTAATCTCAATTATATCTCTAACAATCTCTAACTATATCTCTAACATAAGGAAACTAATCTCTAACTCAAATAGAAACCTATCTCTAGTTCCTAATAATAACCCGACTAGGCCCAAGGCCCACCTCTATGACAAGAAACCACTGTGATGGCATTTACAAGTGATGATTGGCCAGTACAAAATGATGTTATAGATAAGGAAAAGAGAGATGCCAAGTCCAGTTGGACCCACCGGGGGGTCAGGTGGGGCTGGCGCCCCCCCTGGCCGTCACACCCACACCGCCGCCACTGCCTGATGCTGGGCGTGAAGAAGAATGCCAGCGTTGCTCTGATCATTCTGATGCAGCTTATTCCTACTAGTACTTCCAAAAGAAAGAAAATTAAAGATGGACGAATTTGCAGTAATCAATATTGGTCGTATCATGGGTATGATGATGATGCAGACGCTCGCGTGGTGATCCAGTGTGGCGGCGGCGATACCCCTTTGACGGTGTGCCAGTGCAACACCAACTGGTTAAGTGGCTTCTCCGTCCACATGGAGGGTTCCCCTGACATGAACCGATGCACCGCGCATGTCGTCCAGGCCACTGGCTCTGCCTCACCGTTAGCCCCCCCCCCCCCTCCTAAATATAGGAGCAAATAGAACAAAGAAACTCGCTCCTACTGACAGTGACACATTCATAAATACAGAAAAGTGTGACTTATTCCTTACCCAGGCATTTATGGAGAAATGTATAGTCCGTCCATCGAACCGTAAAGGGTTTGCAGCCCCTTCTGTTTGAGGAGGTGGTGGTGGTGGTGGAGCTGATCTGGAACTAGATCCTACACATGAAATCAATTCATATATCAGATATATGCAATCCAATAAAACGATGGATCTTGTAGTTAGTAAAGCTCAAAATATACATATGTGACTTGAATTACGAGCCCTAATATTCTCACTGGATGTTGAAGATGAAGACCCTGCTTCTGGCCTGCTTGGCTGAGTGGAACCGGTGGATGGCATCGACTCGACCACCAAATCACGATCCTATTAAGTTAAGAAAGGAAATCAAACAGCATTAAACATCATCTTGCTTTCCTCTTTGCTTGGACACGAATCATAGCATTAATTCAAAAATGATCAAATGCAAGTCGAAAAGTTTTCCTTTTCATTTTCTAAACTTTTAGACACGGAGTACAACTTCCTCTTGCTGTTCAGTTGCATAAAAAAATATCTCTATCTACTTAACGGATGGATGAATAGTTTGAACAAAGGGTGATCTTGTCACACTCCATCTTCATTAAAAACACATGTTTGAAGGAGATGGACATCATGTTTATCAAGACATCTGAGGAGGCGTGAACTACTGGACAATACTTTCAGCACCAAGTTCACAGAACCTCCTAGCTCAGCAGCAACTGAAAGTCCAGTTACTGCCATCACCACACGAATCGAACGCGACGAGCCACGCACCTCACTCGGAACCTAGTACAAACAACCCTAAGCACCCGCAGCACATCAACCTCCGACCAATCCGTCCGTACAGAAAGCGCGTCGTCGGATCCTACGGGGACGACTCGGGAAACAGCAGGGGAAGGGGGGGAAAAGCTTGAAGCACTCACGATGTAGCGCTGGTAGAACTTGCGCTTGAAGTGGTCGACGACGTCGGGGCGGGAGGCGAGGTGCGGGGGCACGAGGACGTTGGACCAGTACTCCGCCCAGCGCTCGTCGCCCTCGTAGTCGTACGCTGCCGCCGCCGCCCGCTTCTGCTCCTGCTCCGGCCCGTCTCCGCCGGCGTTCGCCTCTCCCCCTCCCATCGCCTCGCCTCGCTGGCTGCCGCTGCCGCTGCCGCCGCCGCCTTTCCCCCGGGATGGTGTGGTATTGGTAGAAGGTTTCGTAGTGGTGGGTCGCTGTCGGATTGGTGGCCCACGGGGCCTTGTTTTTTTTTCTCGTGATTTGGGCGACGCCTGGAAGGTATGGCAGGTTGTGCGACAGAGGCCCGGCCCGTCAGGAAACTGGACCGCAGAGGATCTGCGCCGTCCGTGGCCCAGTCTATTACAGCCATGTTCGAATTAACTTGTGCGTCTTACTTCTGTTCGAAGAAGCTAAACCAATACAAAATACCTAGTTTTTTATAGCTATTTTTTTTACTTCTCTTACTACTGTCTCACTCTGAAATAAAACAGAAGATTATGAGTATATCACCTATCCCACTCATCTCATTCCTACCAAGCGCATGACTTTTTGCACCGATCGTTCATTCCTTCTAAAAGCTATTTTTTCAATCACTGCTATTTATTTTTAGCTAAAAACTATAAAATCATCAGTAAAAGACAATACGAATATCCTAAAACTTATTTGGAGCGGGCCGGCGGACCAAGGCTCAAACCCTTTGGACACACTTTTTCAATCCTTTCCACCTTTATTCCGCAGCAGCAAGTTAGAAATGTTGAGAAATAGAACCATCTTATTTGGTTGTCTTTCAGGCAAGCTTGGGTGTCAAGGAAATGCTAGCTAGTGACTTTCTACTTTTCGATACTGGAATCACATAGACTTGTTCAGTAAAGATGCAAAGTAGTGATACTGTGACGTCATCTTTTTCCTGACAAAGACCACACGTACTGCTCTTATTTACTTTTCATTCTAGACCAAGTCATCAGTCACTTGAGTTGATCATCCAACTTACAACTATATAAAAATAACGCCCTATTTATCACCACCAATTCAACAAAACCCGCACACCCACTCCCTTCTCCTAAGCCCTCCAATTTTGACGAGAAAATTGATGATTTACCATCTTCAAGAATGGGCTTCGCACTTTTGCCACTTTCAACGTTGGCTTCGCAAAAATGTCATGTAGTACATTAATCCCTTGATTAGTATACCATTTCATCCCTTTAATTCATTTTCTTTTTCTAATTTCAGGGACTGGAAAAGACCTTTCTACCCTTGGCTAATTCCTCTTCTTTGTAATATCGGGATAGGAGGGTCTTTTTATGGTTTGGTCCGTGTATTCTTTCTGTATTGTGTAACGTATACTACGGGAGGGTCTTTTGAGATAGTCGTCTTGCTTTTTTAAAAAGACCATAAAAAGACCCTCCCGTCCCGATATTACAAAGAAGAGGATTTTAGCCAGGGGTAAAAGGGTCTTTTCCAGTCCCTGAAATTAGAAAAAGAAAAAGAAAATGAATTAAAGGGATGAAATGGCATACTAATCAAGGGATTAATGTACTACATGGCATTTTTGCGAAGCCAACGTTGAGAGTGGCAAAAGTGCGAAGCCCATTCTTGAAGATGGCAAATCATCAATTTTCTCCAATTTTGACTCCACTGCTCCAATTTCAAGAACGAAGAAAAAAGGAAAGGTGTTCAGAATCAGATAAGGGAGAAGCACAAGAGGACAGCAACAAGTTTCCTACCATAGCGTCCTACAACAATGCCATCAAATCCTACAAAAAATGCTATTCCTCTTAGTCATAGAAGAGCTGAACACGCTGTTTCGCACTGCTAGCAGATTGCAAACTATAACCCCTCTTGGAATCCTAGGCTTACAAGAACAAAATTCACTATATACCGATAATGCCGTTTGCTTCATTGCACCATAGTAGCAAGATCTACAGGCACTCAAGCACATCCTTCAGATGTTTGGGGAGGCTACCAACCTTTGTGCCAACCTTCAAAAGAGCTCAGTGACTCCCATTTACTGCGGAGACTCATTTAGCGGTGTTCCAAAGCAAACTGTCGTGTGAACTCTCATCATTCCTAACCAAATACCTCGACCTGCCGTTGTCACTTACTAAATTGACCAAAACACAATTGCAACCATTGGTCGAAAAGTTCAACGGCAAATTACTAAGTTGAAAAGGCAAACTTCTCTCCTCGAGCTGTTTATAAGAGAGTACGAATTAATAGAAACTCTCGTACGATTTTGGTTGATATAAACGAAGTCGCTATATTATGTACTAGAGTCAATTTATAGACATCATCTTAGAAAAATACTGTATTTAAAAAATAGTTGCTATAAAAAATTAAAAATCAATTTTCAAAAGCTGAAAAGAAAGACGCTAGACCCTCCAAAGCAGCAAACGTGGCGTGCACGATTGCTCTCGCCGCCGTCCATTCCGCGGAGCCATTAAGGGCTTGTTTGGAACAGAGGAATTTCACAGGAATTTTGCAGGAAACAGTTCAATTCCCGCAGGAATCGGGAAAAATTCCCGCATTCCAAACAGGGCCTAAAGGTTTCAGCGTTCAAGTGGGCAAGTCGCATCGCTTAGAGAATGCTGAGCCACGATACACCGTGTTGGATGAATAATAATAATGAAAAAAAAGTTTGTTCCAACACATTTTTTTACCATTACCATTACCAGTAAATCTTCTGGCTTTTAAATCAAGTCTTTTGACATCAGACGTGGAATATGAATGAAGCCATGCGATATAATTAAAAAAACAAATTCAAAGCAGAGCAGTAGAACAGAAAACGCGTCACAATCTTAATTTGACAAGCTAACTAGCGAGCTGTCACCAAAAGCTTGGAACGATCCATGTGGTCTCCCAACGTATCACAACGCAACACGTCCGTTGGCGCCGGGCGATCCATTTTTGACTCCGGTCCAAAATCTACTATGGGTTCCATCTCGACGCACGCCAAGCAGACCGATGTTAGTTTTTAGGCTCTGCTCGTTTCGGCCTAACCTTTTGGCTTTTGATTTATTTTGTATTATTTATTTAGCTTTTTTGCCCCTTTATCTCGTATTTTTTTGTATTATACGTGCTGGGCTAACATGTTTTTTTTCTATTTTTCAAATTTAATTATGCTAAATAAGTATTGTCAGTTACAGTATTTTTTTCAGCCAGCTACAGTGCTTTTTAGCCATAAGCCACTCAAAAAAGTCCTTTTGAGCAGGACCTAGTTTATAAGAGAAATTATAGAGTATTAGAAATATATATGTAGTTTTGATTGATATAAATAAAATTGCTACAGTGTGTACTATAATTAACCTGTAAATCCGTATTGCAAAGCAAATCGAATTAAAAGCTAGTTACTATAAAAAATAAAAAAATTCACCTTTTAGAAATTAAAAATAAGAGACCTGCATTTGGCCCTTTTTTGTCTTGTTCGTCTTCCGTTGTGACCAAGGGCGGATGCACATTGGAGAATACAGGGGCATAGGCCCCGCATCAATTTAAATTTTTATTGCTTAGGATCTAAGTTTACACAATGTATACCTCAACATACAGGGAGAGAAAAGAAAAGGAAAAACACACATGACGTTGGCAAAGCAACATTCCAAAAAACCATGTAAGTTGAAGTTGTCACAACACAGTATATCAAAGACAGTAACAAGAGAACAAAACAATAGGAGCCACTTAAACCGATCGAGCGTAAGCCACCAGCTGGTCCAGCCCTAAGCCAACGCCGGCCTAAGGCCCAAACGTCCAAGTCAACGACAATCCTAAGCCAGCCAAGTAGGTCCAGATAACGCCTTACCTACTTTCCCCTACTCCCACACCACGCACGCAACCGTTGGTGAGCTGGTCCTTTCGTCTGCAGCGGCGACGGGCCCGACACCGGAGCTGCTGCCATCTAAGAGCACACCGGCCGCTTCTCGCCTACGCCTGCATGCGTTAGACTTGGATGGTATGGTTAGATTTCTCACTGTGCGGGCATGCAATGGAGTAAATCTTGGTGTATGTATCAATGTATACAGTATGGTCTACGGTCATAGCAATAGGTGAGATCGTCCATTGACCACTTGTCGTCTCGTCTTAGCTGACTAGCTCCTTGCTTCAAAGCCCAATGATCTTCAGATCTAACGAAGTAATGATCAATTGACCAAAATATATACTAAATTTTGTGATTTAGATTTTAGGATTTTAATTCTATAATCTTTAAAATATTTGTGTGTTAGGGCTTTAACATTAGAATGCCCTATTTCAATTTTTTATATTTACGATTGAATTTTGTTATGTAGTTAGTTGATGCTATAAAATTCAGAATGTATTACTATTTATTATATTATTGATAGATACGTTAATAAATATATATATATATATATATATATATATATATATATATATATATATGAAGTATACGTCCATATCATTTTTATCCTAGATCGCACCACTGGTTGTGTCGAGGCGGACGTTCGTCGACCCGTCCTCGTCGGCACGGCATGCGATTCCTCAAGGATGAGCTGGGAGGGGCTTGCGAGCTGAAACTTTCTTCCTCTCCCTTCGAGGAAACTTGCCGTGCACAATTCCCTGCAAAAGAATTCAGACGAAACTTGGATGTCAAGGAAATAAAGCAAATATGTTCTCTCTCTCACTTTATCTGGTGCGATAGTTGAATTGAGTTCTCAAAATGTGTGATTTAATATTCTAAGCAGTGCTCAGTAAAGAATCTATGCTGGAGGAATAAAGCGACCATAAACATCCACGGAGTTTCGACAATTTGTTGTGGTTATATTCTATCACCAATATGTATGTAACAGAGTTATGTAGTAATGCGATGTCATTTTTTGCTGACTAAGACCACACTGTGGGGAGTTGGAAAAGCATGATAATTTATTCAGACTACTTCCTTTTAGACGAAGTCATCGATCAGCAAATCTTCCCTAACTCAGCACCTATAAAATCTACCCCCCAGCTCCACCTCAATTCAACACCAACTCACTCCCCTCCTCTCTCTCTCAGCCTCATTTTCTCACACCACTGTTCCATACCAAGAATAAAGAGGAAGACAAGTTCACAAAGTAAACAGTGCAAGAGGAGCAAGAGCTTGCTCACCATGGCGTCCCACGACAAGGCCATCGAGTCCTACAAGAAGGCCATCACCACGGCAGCATCCGTCGCTGCGTCTGTGATGTTGGTGCGCAGCATGGTGAACGAGCTGGTGCCATCTGAGGTGCGCGACGTGCTGTCCTCGGGCCTCAGCTACCTGCGGCCACACATGTCAGCGCAGCACACAATCATCATCGAGGAGAATGAGGGCTGGTCTAACAACCATGTCTACAACGCGGTGCAGACTTACCTTGCAGCACGCATCGACACCAACATGCCGCGCCTGCGTGTCAGCAGCATGGACGAATCTGAGAACATGATCGTCAGCATGGAGGAAGGAGAGGAGATGGCTGATATGTATGAAGGAACAGAGTTCAAATGGTGTCTCATCTCCCGCAACGTCTCAAACGACTCCAACAACAGCGGCAATGGCAGCAGTCAACGTGAGTCCCGCTCCTTCGAGGTGAGCTTCCACAGGAAGCACAAGGAGAAAGCACTAAAATCATACCTCCCGTTCATCGTGGCCACGGCCAAGGCCACGAAAGAGCAGGAAAGAACTCTCAAGATATACATGAATGAGTACTGCGACTCATGGTCCCCAATTGACCTCCATCACCCATCCACATTCGACACACTTGCCATGGACCAGAAGCTAAAACAGCCCATCATTGATGACCTTAACAGGTTCATCCAGAGAAAGGACTACTATAAGAGGATCGGCAAGGCATGGAAGCGGGGGTACTTGCTGTATGGTCCACCTGGGACCGGCAAGTCCAGCCTGATTGCGGCCATGGCCAACCACCTCAGGTTTGACATATATGATCTTGAGCTGACTGAGGTCAATAGCAACTCAGACCTCAGGAGGCTTCTTGTTGGGATGACCAACAGATCCATTCTTGTGGTTGAAGACATCGACTGCACCATCCATCTGAAACAACGGGAGGAAGGCGAGGAACGTGCCAAGTCCAATTCTGCTGAAGAAGACAAGGGAGAAGACAAGGTGAGTAACTTTGAAGTCAGAATACATCATATACACAAACCTCTTCTCTCCTTCATTCCACAATTTTCTTACCTATGCTGATGAAAATTGGGTTGCTGTCTGCACTCTGCACAGGTAACACTATCCGGGCTGCTCAATTTTGTTGATGGGCTGTGGTCGACAAGCGGGGAGGAAAGGATCATCGTCTTCACGACCAATTACAAGGAGCGTCTCGACCCAGCACTTCTGCGGCCTGGCAGGATGGACATGCACATCCACATGGGGTACTGCACCCCAGAGGCTTTCCGAATTCTTGCAAACAACTACCATTCCATCGACTATCATGCCACATATCCAGAGATCGAGGATCTGATCAAGGAGGTGATGGTGACGCCTGCAGAGGTCGCGGAGGTTCTGATGAGGAGTGACGACACCGATGTTGCGCTCCATGGTGTTGTCGAGCTCCTAAAGTCAAAGATGAAAGGTGGCGATGAGATGAAGACTGAAAATAAGCAGGTGGAGGAGAAGAAAGATGTCAAAGAGATGGCTGCGAAAAAGGATTCCACAAAAGATGAAAGCAGTTAGGAGTGTGGAAGCTAACGATGACCAAAGAGTGTGCATATTCTGTAGATAGGTCCTACAGGAGATCCATTGCCAAAAATGTGATCGTTTTGACCGCTAAGAACATTTGAGTTTATGGAGCGATGAGGCGCATTGGTGCTTAATGCAGTGCGCTTCAACAGAATTCTGTAATTACTGTCCCCATAATATATGCAACATGACATGTGTGAAGCTGCAAACAAGCCATTGGGCAAGAAAGCCAATTTCAGACACCAGGATCTAGTTGATCAAGTATTTAACCAGAGTCATTTTCAATGGGTTTTTTTTTTCCAATGGTGACCATATCTCCACCTCTCATTTATCCATCTAACATTTTTTTAATTTAAGTCCACAGAAAAAAAGGAAAATGTTTATTTCCAAATCCTTGCACAGCTCTCAAGCACCAGGCTGGAAACAAATAGCAGAAATCAAACTCTACGGGGTGCGCCCCACGGTGAGAGCAAGGAGGAGGGAGCAAGAAATCAGGGGAAAGGAGCCAAAAGGGGATCGGGCATTTTACCTCGTCCAGGACTTCCACAAGAACTCACTGCCGCTGCCCGCACTGGGGGGGTTAAGCTTAAGCAGCCCATGCGTGTCCCCCCATCCGAGCCACGTAGACTCGGCTTCCAGCCTACCTGCGTCGGCTATCTTCCATGGCGGCGTTTCCCTTGCCTCCATTGCCCAGGCCGCCAGCCATGGCAAGGAGGCATCGTGGGGCCGAAGGGGCCCGGTCCGCTGGAGTTTGGCGCTTGCGGAGGCTGGACGGCGACTCGCCAGGAGGAGCCCGAGCTCCCGTCTCCTCCGTCCTCCCTTCTCTTGGGACACGAAGATTGACTCCCTTTCCCCTGAGGATGAAGAGCGGGCACGGCCGCCAAAGAACAGGGGTGCAGCTAGGACTCCCTACTCTATTATCCTCACGCTCGGTCGGCTGGGCCAATTGGCCCATTGGCTAGCAAACTCAAGTGGGCTGACCTCTGTCGTCTCTGCCCGACGCAGAATAATCTAGGCACGCCTGCCTCGGGCTAACTCCCTGATGTTGCCACGGCCCAAATACTAAAATACAGGACAAGGCGGATGCTCTGCCATATCCCGAGAATCTCTTGAGAATATTGGCTAAGCTCGGAAGCTCGCCGTGTGTTCGAAATGTAACTAGGTCTAGGCCCAATGTCCATCTTAGCACCACAGACAAAACGACTCAAGACTATCTTTTTGGACGTTTCTTCTAAAACGCCAAGGGACAGGGAGACCAGTGTTGGAAGAATAATTTTACCCTTCCGTTAACGGGACCCGCTCTACCGAAGACACAAACACGGATCAAAGAATCACTGTTGTGCTAGAAAGGACAGTAGTACCCCTCACTTGTATTCATATATTAGCTATCTGATGGAGGAGTATTCCAGTTATTTGTATATGCCCAAGAGCCTATAAATACTCTATTTATCCCTTATTTGTAGAGAGAGCTCTCTTGAGTAATAAAGAAGCATATTTAAAACTGGTGAGCCCTCGAGGGCTCTCTCCCCGAAGGTAACCAACCGTTGGTTCACTGATAGGAGTAGGACGGTCTTCTCGAACCATCAAACATGTATAAATCGTCATGTCTCATAGATGACGGCTCATCTGACAGCCGACATCCATCTAATCACTTGTGTTTGGGTTTGCACTCATAACAAGACATGTTGCAATTAATATTGTGTAATTGTGCTTCGTGTTCTTCTATGTGTACTGTTGTTTACGTTAGTTTCATGCACGATCTAGCTTATTAGATCCGTTGCTCAAATGAGTTGCCCTATGGATGTTGCTCGGATTTATATTCTTGAATCCTCCAGCCGACATATATTTCCATTGGTTCATTTTGTTTTCCCTGATTATTTCGTTGTTGCACTTTCTGGAGACTACTGTTGTTGGATTGTCGTATCGACGGCTGGCCGGAGACCCTATTACTCCGGTCCAACCAGCAGTGGTGCATGCGGCCCGCGTAGGCGGGGCCGGTGTACTAATCTTGTGCTCGAAAATCAGATGTCCGACAAACTAAGGTTCATGTTTTTCCCAGTGGTTTTTAGCTTTTTAATAATTATTATTTATTAAACTAATAAATCACAACTAAAAAGTATTAATTATAACTCAAAAGAATAAATCCAAAGAATAGTCAAATGGGGGGTTTTGTTTTGTAAAATTTTGTTTGTGCTTCATGCTTGTAAACTTTATGCATGTGCTTCCGAAGGAGGGCTTTGTTTTGTGTTTCCAAATTAATAACTCCTAGGTCTCCTTTATCTTTTGGCCTACAAACCATTTCCCTAGCAGCTAAAGAACAGAGAAAAGAATGCTTTCTCTGTGATCCTTTTTGTTGATCCATTTGAGTTTCATCCCACTCGTTTTAATTTCCATCAATTGATTGTTTGCTATGGAATCATTGAACATCTCCATTAAAGAGGAATCTACATTATCGCAACTTTTATCTTGAGCCTCTCTTATTGGATTATAATCAACCCCAACACAATAGGTAAAATCTCTGCATCACATTCATAAGAGAGTTCCTGTAAAAATCTTTCAGACTGCTCGTGATGAGCAGGACCACATACCACCCCCAGAATCCATCTCAAATTAATTAATTAAGTTTCTGTCTCAGCGCAGGTTCATACCGACAAGACAAAAGCCATCCTTTTTTCAGAAATGGCAATCAATATTTGCAAAGAAGAAGGTGCAGAACATACAAGATGAGTTGCATGAGCCACTCTCCTGGCCACCAGCAAGCCCCCATTCCTGAAGTTTCTATCCCGAGACTCGAGGTCATCAACAAAGCAGTGTGTGCAACATAACCAAACATACACACACACACAAAAAGGGTGCAAAAAGCCCAAACTGAAACAGAACAGCAACTTTTGCTGAACTTAACTCAGCGATCGGTGAGAGTTCATGCACGCATGCAGCATATTGCTCTTTAAGTGCACACTGTACCGCTTGCTACACACAAAGCTTGGGATGGAGAGTACAGGAGATGGATCGAATGGGGCGGCCGGGCACTAGGCGTCGACGCGGACGCTCCCCTCCTTGCCGTCGCTGACCGTCGTCGGCAGCTCGACGCTCTTGCCGCCCTTGGGCGTCGACCCGTAGTAGCAGAAATAGAGGATCAGCTGCGCCGCGCCGAGCAGCGTTCCCATGCCGTTGGGGATCTGTATATCAATTGAGAGAAACACACAGGATAGCTGAAATTGGAGGCCGTAACCGTGCTACGAATATGGCATGCGACGTGATGTTGGAATGGGAGAGAGAGCTCGATCGAGTGATCAACCGTGATGAAGATGTCGAAGCGGATGAGCGCGTAGGTTGTCCAGCAGATGCCGTTGATGAAGCTCACCAGGGACAGCGTGAAGGGCATGTACTCCACGCTCTTGGTCGTGATCACTTGTTTCTGCCGAGTCAATCGAAATTAATTCTTGCGTCATGCAGTGGAATTTTTTTTCTTTTGCCCCCTGTGGCATTTTTATTTTACAGATATGGCACTCGAGGTGACGTTTTTACGCTTTTGGCTTCTTTCCCAACCACAGAACCATCGGCGGATAACGCGTGGCAATTCTACGGCCGGACAGGCACGAACAAGTGGTCGGTAGCCGTGGGCTTTTGCCCTCCCCAGGTGCACGCGCGAACTGTTTGGCCCACTAAATCCTGCGGTCACGGGGCGCGTTCCAACTATTGCCGCACTACGACCCCTTCATAACTTCTGACCATCCTGACTATTTTATAACTTCCGTCTGCCCTAATTACTATATAGCTTCCGACCACTCTTTTGACTTCAACCATCCGACCACGTTATAGACTTCGACCTCCGACCACTCTGTAGTTTTGACTATTGACCATATTTAGCTATCGACCACTCTCTAACCATTGACCAGCTATTGTAGCATTGACCACCAACTAGATACTATAGTATTGACCATCTAACGGCTATTGTAGCATCGACCATTGACCAGCTACTATAGAATCGATCACCGACCACTTTATAGCAGCTCTCGAAACACGTGCCAAGGACAGACATATTTATGTGCTCGCCATCTGTAGATCCGCGTGCCCCCATCCATGGAAATACCACGCGTCATCCGTATGTTGATCCGCAGTCGGGAAGAGGCCAATCTCACAAAAAAAAACAGGCACAAGTGCTATATCGGCAACAAAAAAAAAAGAAGACACAGGGCTAGAACAGTAAAGAATTCCATGCAGTGCATGCATACACATGCGGTACATGCATGTACGTAGTTTCTACGAACGTTTGAGCAAGATCAGAGAAGGGGAGGCGGGCACACGTACCATGATGGTGAGTGGTGATGCGTACATGAGTGTGCCGAAGAAGACACAGAGGCTGCCGACGATGAGCGATCTTTTCTCGTAGGTGTGCGCTCCGAGGAGCACGCCGAACGCGACGGCGACGAGGAAGACGAGCTCGACGGCGAGGACGCCGAGCATCTTGAGGCGCTTGGGCTTGGGGGCGTATGCGAAGTAGATGGAGAGGTAGATGATCTCGATGGCGAGGCCGGTGCCGTTGATGGTGACGACGAGGATGCTGTGGGGGTGGACGAAGGGCAGCCCGTAGAACACCCACAGCGCGCAGTTGAGGAACGTCGCCAGGTACGGATCCGGCACGAACTCCTCTACGTCCTTCTTCTGCAAAATCTTCACGAACGTCGGCACCGGGGACAGGAACAGCCCGAAGGAGATGAAGTTGCCTGCATATATGCATGCTCATGATCAACCGGCCGGCAGCATTAATTACTGAACATGCGTGCACGGTCATATGGAAGCATCTAGAAGGTTCGATAGGGGGGACGTACCGATGATGCCGACGACATTGCGGACTGCGTCGGGGTTAACCATCTTGCCTGCTTCTTCTTGTGGGAGACGGGTTGATCGGTCGAGTATTAGTAGTAGCGGCGAGTGGTAACTAACAAGTGGGAGGCCGGGTGAGTACGTACGTACGTACGTGAGTAGTAGCGTGCGAAACAACCAAACAAGAACCTGCAAGTATTGATTGGTTGGTCACTAGTGGAGTTTGGGACTCAGAACAAAGGGACGCACGCGGCTAATCGAACTTGTTGGCCTCTGCCTTCCTTCCTTCCCTCCCTTTATCTTACGCATGCAAAGAGTTGGAATGGAGAGGCAGAGCACGGTTGGCTTGGCGATGGCCGGAGCTTATATATAGGGCACAACACAGGGGAATCGATGGTGAAAAACACAACCAAAAGGACCCTATTTGAGCCTCCTCCTCCTTTTAAGGAAGTGTTTCTAATTGGAGTAATCGGAGCTTGAGGTGCAGAGACAAGATAGGGTAGTTCACTCGGCCGGAGACAGTTACGGCGCGCTAGCTGGGACACGCACAGCCGTTGTTTTCCACCCCCTCCTACCAAAGGTTGCGTTCAGTTTGTTAGGAAACCTAGGCCTAGACCGACAGACTTGATCTATAGTGGGTATCTTATCAGTACACTATAAATAGGAAGCTGTACCGGCAGAATTCGTACTCATGCAATCAAAACCAACAAAAAAAGATTAGGAGTTCTCTCTACCTCTCTGCGTGTTTCAATCTATTATTTTGTCTTCTGTGATTGATCTCGTTTCGCATTAAGCAGAGGAATCGATCGGATTGACCGTCAGCGACGGTTCCTCAACACAGTTAATCATTTTTTATCAGGTGGTGGTTACTGTTACATCGGTATCTATTAACTCCACAGTTTTCCTGGCCGACGTGCACGTGGGTCCGGTGCTTACCAGTGAAGTGTATGTACTGTCTCACGAGTAGAAATGCTTTGCCATTTCTTTGGATTCGACAGAGCCATGTGGAGTACCACGATCGATCGCCGTTACGTGTACGGCAGGAGATCGATCGATCGTATATAGGAGAGAATCACAGAAAGAGACGCATGGATATGTGTGTGTGATCGATCCAAACTTGCTTCTCACGTCTCAAATGCATGCGATTGGCATGTGTAGTAGTGATGGTTGTGCGATTTAGGGCATGGGAATTGCATGAGCCGCGCGAGGGCAAGTAGTGTGTACGTTGATATCGTACGGGAGATGACCATCGACGCGCGCGCTTGACAGGCAAACCTCTTGTTTCTCGAACAATAAAAGATCACTTGCGTTTTAGCTGGCCATTCATTCGAGCTGCATCGTCAGGTACTTTTCTTAATTAGAGAGAGAGCTGAGCACGCTGAAGTAACTTTTCTTTTTTTTTTCCCAGAAGGATTCTGTTGTTTATATTAACTAGCATGGTAGCTCACGTATTTACGCGGCGAGACTTATTTTAAACCTTGTAGTATCAAATGATATAACTTAAGTATTTTAGAAATATCTTTGTATATCGTAGGCTATTTAGATTTTTAAGATATCATAAACATTAAAGATGATAGTAGAAGCTTGAAGGACAACTTGAGGACGTAATTAAAGTATGAGCTTTGATGGGAGAAAATAATTGAGCATAATAAGTTGTTGGGATTCTTAGAAACGTAAGCACTCTCCATCTCATATGGATCATATATAGTTGCATGCATGTATTCTTCCTCTATTAGTTACTCTTTTTCAAAATATATACATATACGGTAAATTACCTTATTAGTTTGCATGGTATTAGAGCAACTTACTCATGCATACAACGATGCACTATAAGCAACCTACCTTGAACTTATATTCTTTCACACACCTGCTAACCTACCACAAACCATGTGTTTTCTATCTCTTCTCGTCGTCATAGCTTTTCTGCTTCAACCTCCAACAACAAGCTCAATTCTTGATCAATCGTTTAGCTGCTACATTGCCCCAACTCTCTATGAGCGCGCCAGGCGCCGCCGTCCTCGCCGCTGGAGAAGTAGCGAGCTGTCACACTATTTGAGGCCTGGTTTTACTCTCCGTTACTCCTTCGTGCGCCGATGCCTAGCTACTTACCACCAGCCACGACGCGATGTTTTGAACTTGGATGGTGCAGCCGCGGAATCCTTTCAAATCCTATTGTGACTGTTGACATTTGACTTGTTTGCTTTGTTAGGCTTATTCTTTTCGATTTCTAAGAGATGTTTTTCGATTTGTTACAGTAACTAGTTTTTAAATAGAGTGTTTTTTAAGACGGAGTTTACAAGTTGGTTGTGGTACACATTATATCGAATTCATTTATATCGTTCAAAATCGAACATGAGTTTTTGTTACTCCGTACTAACTCTCATAAACAGCGTAAAAATTATAAGCCTAATCCACAGCTAAAAACTATAAGTTGAAATCAATAAGAACAGACCAAGTTTTATGATATGCCTGCTCTAGGGGAGTTTTTTTTTTCTTGAACTTTCGGCGGGGTTTTATTCAATGAGGACATGTACACGCGGCTGCGGCGAAAAGCGGGGGCAGCCACGTGATGAGATCATCAGGGTGGGCACGACGAGTAATCATGCAGCCTCATGCTCCTCTGCTTTGATTTCATATTATTTTATTTCTCCGGTTCCAAGAACGGCAACCTTACACGCATGGAGACAGTGCAAGTAAGTTATCAGTAAGTACAGGGGTCTCGGTGGCACTGGCATGTAAGTAGCATGGCAAGATTTCGTTTGACAAGATCTGGGAGTCAACTTTGGATGACATTCAACTGGCACTGCAACTGATCGAAGTCATGAGGTGGCCAACACGAGCATCGGCATGGTCACTTGAGATTCAGGGACGTACAATTGCCAAGACCAAGGGCTATCATGACAAGCACGACGAGCTTAGCCAGTTTTTTTTTTTTAAAAAAATGCTTTGCCACATGAGAATATGAGATACACGTAACTAACTCGTGCCATGAGCCTAGGTATTTACCCTGCTCTGCATTGCATTGCACCGGCGTCACGGCGTCGTGCCTGCCAGCGACGTCCCCCTCGACCGCTCCTCCTCCGATGCCCCCCGCGTTCCCTCGCTCTCCTCCGTCGTTGTCCGCCCATGGCCGCCACCGATCTCCTCTATCATCTTGACGACATCCGTGCTG
The DNA here is from genome assembly GCA_017311315.1 of Dendrocalamus latiflorus. Lineage (NCBI taxonomy): Eukaryota > Viridiplantae > Streptophyta > Magnoliopsida > Poales > Poaceae > Dendrocalamus > Dendrocalamus latiflorus. The sequence continues at coordinate 34,720,909 of CM029614.1, read as the reverse complement.
TTCAGTCGCGCGTCCGGCACGGTGGCCACGCACGCCATGGCAACCTGCAGCAGCGCCACCATATCCTCCTCCGCGCTCCCGCCGAGTCGCACTAGCTCGACGTCGAACACCTCGGCCGTCCACTCCTCCCGCACCACTGACTGCACCCACCGCGGGAGGTCGAGCGCGCCGTCGCCGTCCAGGGTCGCGTGCGTCGGGGACCTGCCGGTGAGGAGCTCAAGAAAGAGCACCCCAAGCGAGTACACGTCGGACTTGAACGTCGGGCGGCGCATGTCCACGAGCTCCGGCGCACGGTAGCCGCCGGCGTTGGGGCGCGCGGACGTCGGGGCGAAGAGCTGATGGAGGCAGTAGTCGGAGAGGGCGGCAGCGTCGGGGTCCGGCCGGAGCAGCAGGTTGGAGGACTTGATGTTGCCGTGCGCGAGTTTGTGCGCGGTGTGCAAGTGCGCCACCCCGCGCGCGGCGGACAGCGCGGCGCGCATGCGCGCGTCCCAGTCCATCGGCGTCCGCCCGGAGCCACGGCTGCCTGTAGGTAAATCAAGGTGAGCATTTCCGACGACAAAAACGTACTACCAATTGCAAAACAATGCGCGGTGAAATTTCAGCTACTGCAAATTATATACATCAAAATTTCCAGACTTTTTTTCAGTAATTTGAGCAGATGCTTAATTGATTTGTTTATAGGAGTATTACCATTGAGTATTGATTAAAGAATCCTTAAACAGGTTGGATATATACCATATAAGCGTATCGCTGTCCATGGAATTATTAGTGATGCGTATCAATCATGCCTCGAAACAAAATTTCACTGATGCATGCACAGTAACCTACTCTTCTATCAAATACAGCTGGACAGCAAAATGGTCAGCAATCAGTACTCAAGCAGGTCAAGTTGGTAGAGATATTAAATAGAGAGACGACAAAAATGCAACAGAAATGTCCAGTACGTGTGTATGGACCTCCAAATACACAAGTCTGGTGTAACAGCTCTGATTATTTATACCTTCTCTGTTCATTTTTACTTAACATTTTAGAATCCAAGCCATTAAATTTTTTAAAGTTTGATCGCTAATAGACTCAAAACTATCTATATTGACAACACAAAAGTTATATTATTAGATTTATCGATAAAAATACTATCATAGTATTGTAATTTTATTAGTATATCTTAGTGTAAAGTTATAAAAAATAATGGTTAAAGTCATATCTCAAAGACCTAAAAAATCAAAAAAAAAATCAAGTAAAAAAGAACAGAGGTAATACTACCTTCGTTGAATGCATGGAAGATCAACATACTGGATAAGCAGTGGGTAGCAATTAGCATACGTGTATGACAGCACACATGACGTTAACGATCGATCAAAACCTTGACTAGCTTACTGCTATACTTAAAATGAAAATTTGAGAAACTGAGCAATCACAAGCAGGTGAGAGTTAGAGCTTAAAATTAGGAATTTAGATGCTACACTGTGTGAGTTGTGACAGACAATTGACCTCTGAACAGTACCCAAAATCAAATTATGATGCGTTCATCTCGGTAAGCCGCGGAAAACATTGACAGCCCGAAGTGGGCCCACATGGCAGCTGCAGTGCACCAGCACCACACTGTCAGATGTGTACAGATGACAGCATTTGACTGTGTGGAGACGGCAAATAATAATACCAATACTAAACCCGGGGGGATTCACGGCCCCGGGCGTGTCCACGTCACCCCCGCCCGCGCGTCCGGCCGGCGCGTGGCGGGGGTTCCCGTACGGCCAGGGGAGGAGTTTTCCTCCGGTTTTTCGGAAATTACGTATAGGTCCTTTTTTTCTCGCGAAAAGGTCCTTGTAAGTTTTTTTCCCCAAAAAAATTTTTGATTGCGCCCCGCAGATTCCCGAAATTACGTATAGGCCCTTATTTACTTACGTACAGGTCCTTACAAGTCCTCGATTTTTTCCGAAAAAACCCTTTAGCTTTCTCGAAAATACGTATGTGCCCTCGAATTTTTTTTTAAAACTCCTCACGAATTATCGCCTCTTTTACTTCGGTACACACGGTGGCTGGCGCGGCGTGTCGCCGCGCCTATGAGGCTAGTACCATTGATAACTTGAGATGAGAGGCAAAGCAGCGTTAACAGCAGTCAGCAATTGTGGAAACTGATTAGCAGCAATTTTTTTCATGACGCTGATTGCATCCAAATTAGCATTCAAACGCATCCTTATGTTATTTACAACACAACCGATAGCACGGACGGTTCTATACGTAGTATAGCACGGACGGTTCTTCACAAGTATATAAATTTCAGGACGGCGCCACGGATAACCGATGGCTAGCGAACCATACATTTAGCTCTCAATCCCTTTCCGATGATTTGGACCTAAGGCATCAGGAATCCGAAGAACGCTAGTCAAACGCAAATGCTACCTCCCAATCCCTTTCCAAGGATTGAAACCCTAAGCCATCAGCTGCTGGAAAAAGCTGGCGAAATACAGATACCGTGTCCACATCGCTGTCCTTACTAGTTGCACGAATAATCGAATAGCCCGGCGGCTAATTATACAGCTTCACCGAAAATCATTTACACCTACCAACATCACCTTCGACGTATCATCATTCTTGATGAAAAGCAGTGATGTTCAAAACCGTTCAAGCTAGATCGGTACCAATCGTGCAGTTCGTGCATACTGGTGTTCTAAAACCATGCTAGCTTACTCTACACTCTACAGTGCGTTTGTTAGAGCCAAGTACGTAGCTCAGAGCAAGAAACATTCTGCAGAAAGAAAACCACCGTACCTGTCTGATCAGTGAAGTAATTGAATTTGTGGGCTCCAAGTACTATTGAATTTAGGGCTGCAGTACCAAGCGGTAGGCGCCAAACAAAACAGGGATGCCGCTGCAACTTTTCGGTACGCGTGTATACAGGAACCGTCCATCGGACAAGACACCATGGCGTCGCATCGGTTGCGGACGGAACAGCAATGCCGTATCCATGCCGGCAATTCTCGAGCTCGCTCTCTTCGCTCGACGACGGAGAGAAGAAAATTCCCCGATCAAATCGAGAGCTAGAAACAATCCAATCCTCCAGCAACGATCCAATTTCCGTCACTTGCCACTTTGCCCACTCGCTTGCCAGATAATAATAGTCTATCGTCTATTGTGTACTACCTCGCTGTTGGTGCATGTGTTTTCCCCTCTCTCTCTCTCTCTCTCTCTCTCTCTCTCACGCACACGCAAACACTTCGCTTTACAGCCTTCCCTCCACAGTAAACCGTCCCAGGCAACAAAGTTTTCAGAAAAAGGAGGGTGTGTCTAAACATCAACTAGACTTTTTTTCTAACTATTATCTAGATTTAAAATCGTTAGATTAGATACCCAACGATTCATTTTTTGAAGAGAGGGAGATTTTTTTTTAGATAGTAGAGGAAGAATTTATAGCCATTGGATCTCTAATTCAATAGTCACAAATCTGAATAATAGTTAGGAAAAAAAATTCAGATGATATTTATCGACACCTGAAAAAGGATGGTACCAGGTTAAGTCACACTCGAGTGGTAGTGGACTGGAGTGTGCAAAATCGCGTTGATTCCGGCCAATGCCGGCCGGATTTCCCCTAAACCGCGGCTCACAGCGCCTTCGTACGTTCGCGACGAGCAAAACCACGCCGCACCAACGCGTGCAGGCAGCAATGGCAAGTAGTGGTGTCGCTAACGAGCTAGTTGGGCAACGCAAAAGGTAGGTTGCTAATGGAATGTACGTAGTGAGAGGCGGCTGACCGTGGAGCATGGCGGAGAGGCTGCCGGCCGGGAGGTAGTCGGCGACGAGGAGCTTCTCGTCCTTGGAGAAGTAGTAGCCGCGCACTGGGAGCAGGTTGCGGTGCTCCACCTTGCCCAGCGCCTCAAGGAGGGATGCGAACTCCCGCCGCGCCGCCGCCACGTCCTTGAGCCGCTTCACCACCACCGTCGTCCCCTCCTCCAGCACCGCCTTGTACGACGTCCCCAAGCTTCCCTTCCCCAGAACCTCCGCCGACGCGCGCAGCAGGTCCTCTAGGTCGAAGCTGTACCCCGCGCCCTTGCCCACGAACACCAGCCGGCTCCTCTCCGCCACGCCAGCCGCCGCCCCAGCCCCAGCCACTGCCGCCGCCGCCGCGCTGATCTCCTTTGACGACGACGTCAGGTCCCCCATCTCCCCTGATGCCGTGGACGGCGTCAGACCCCTGGCCGGCGTCGCCGCTTTACCCTCGCCACCGTTCGCCGCCCGCCGCCGGTAAGCGGCGCACACGACGAGCAGCACTAGAGCCAGCAGCGCCGCCGCCCCGGCGCCCACGGCAATGGCCGCGACCGCCGCGCCGGAGAGCTTCTTCCTCTTCTCGGACACCGCCGCGCCACCGCCGCCTCCCGGTGGGGCGACGCCGGGAGCGGGTGCAGGGGACGGGAAAAACGGCTCGCAGGGCCGGTCCAGCGGCTTCCCGCAGAGCTGGAGGTTGCCGGCGAAGGACTCCCGCGGGAAGTGCGCGAGGGAGCCGGGGATGGAACCGTTGAGTTGGTTGTACGAGACATTGAAGACCTGGAGCCGCGGGATGCTTATGCTCGGGAGGTTGCCGGAGAGGCGGTTGCCGTCCAGCCCGAGCGACCGGAGCTCGGTGAGGCTGTTGAGCGCGAACGGGATGGCACCGGAGAAGTTGTTCTGGGAGAGCACGAGGTGCTCGAGAGCCAAGAGCTTGCCGACGTCGGGCGGGATGGCGCCGGAGAGCAGGTTGCCCTGCAGGTAGAGCGAGTGGAGCTGGGGGAGGGAGAAGAGGTCGGCGGGGATGGCGCCGAAGAGGCGGTTGGAGCGCAGGGAGAGGATCTGGAGGCCGCGGAGGCGGCCGAGCGTGCCCTGCGGCACGCGGCCGATGAGGCCGACGCCCGGGAGGCGGAGCACGACGACGGTGGAGTTGGCCGCGTCGCAGGCGACGCCGACCCAGGCGCAGGCCGGCGTGGAGTCGTTCCACCCCAGCGCCCGCTCGTGCGGCGTGCCTGCGAGGAACGCCTGGAGCGCCGACCGCTCCCGCTGCGGCGGCTCCGCGGCGCAGCGGAGCGCGGCAATGGACAGCGCCAGGAGCAGCGTCGCGGGCCCTCGGAGCGCGCCCATCTGCGCTGCGCCAAATAGGATAGAGAGCCCCGACGGCTTGGATGGAGCCATTGGAGCCATTGGAGCAGAGCAGAGCGGACAGGACCTCTCGTCTCTTATGGCACTGCCTGCCGTGCGTGACCAAAGTGGGAACGTGTCTGTCTAGCGTCTCAGCGCGCTTCAGCTATACGTCATGACAGTTCTCACCTAAAGTGGCAAGGAACGCAATAAATCGAGATTAATCCTGTGAACAACTGTAATCAGCACTGGTGCAGCAGTGGGAACGGTCGGGCCGCCGTACCTGCGATCTCCATCGCCCCCTAAACAAACGGTCCCGATCTTCCTTCCTCCTAGAAAAACACAACACAGAGAATCTTCACGACTGTGCTTACTTCAAACAGTGCCATCTGACAGCAAAAGCATCCCTGTTACAGTTGCTTACTTCAATTCGCCAAGCAATTAAGCTCGCACAGGAGGAGCTCGCCGACAGAGACAGAGACCGAGACCGAGACGGACAGTGTGGTTCAAGCCAGTGCCACGTACGTAAGCAGGAAAGCCAGGAGGAAGCAAAGTATTACTGTATACCAGTCATAACCAGCCGCGCCGAAGCATCAAATGATGATCGAAAAGCTATCCAAGCTAGCTCCTCTCATCTACTGGCAGCGTATGCATGAGACCTTACGAGCACCTCGGATTCGAGGCTTTACTTGGAACCGAAGCAATGGATCATTGGATCGACCACATGATGGCCACCCTCCCTGCGTTTACACGAGATTAGTTACGATCGATCCAGCCCTTCTCTCCATGTGTCTGACGTTTTAACTGTCGATCTTATAGTAAAATTTAGAATTAAAATATCATTTATATTTCTGACAGGCTGTACAGAAAGATTATTTTTTGTGATATAACCCAACGGAGAGGGCCACCGGCTAGTGTGTCCCATCAGCAACCAAATGAAAAGGAAAATAGTAGGTCTCATACTTGATACAGCAGGGAAAGAAAAGAAAAGAAAAGAAAACATTAATCTGCGTTTGAGCCATGTCGGTCGAGATCAAGCATCAAGCAAAGCACTGTGATGATAGGTTTCGCCGTCGATGTCGGAGGTGTGAAGCGTGTCTTTTAGCTTAGCAACTCGGTGGTGTGCATCACTCGAGCGAGCAAGGTGCCCACGCCCGGCCCACCGTAATCCAGCCGCGCAGCGCACCGTGGGCCGGAGCCCGCTCTCGTAATTCAATTCCGATCGTATTTGGGCCGCATGCGTTCCGGACCGGTGTCTAGCGCTTCATGCTCTTGCTGTAATGCCTATGAATGACACCTGGGGGTCGGGTAGGAGTGCAGGTGCAACCGTTTGTATTGGATTCTGCTTCAGTTTTAGAAAGATCAAAAATCAATACGAATATTTGATTTTTTTAAAGTGATTTACCCACTTCTCTTATTATCATCTTGCTCCAGGGATAAATTAGGGAGTTACAGGTGCATCGCACATCCCACACCTCTCGCTCCTATCACGCGAACGTATATCTCGTTTACTTTTTTCACCGCTGCCCTTTTTTAAAAAAACCACTTATTTCAATCATCACTATTTATTTTCAGATAAAAACTCAATAGAAATACACCCCTAAAGTTTGTATGCATGGTCTATCAAGTGTGGCCCGCCTCCGTCAGTGTGTACAAGAGAGGCTCTTCTCTCCTCTTCCCCTACCGTTGTTCTCGCTGTCTATCCCTAATCTAATCTAACCCAAATTCATTCCATTGGGTGGGTTATTTTGGGCTATGGCTTTGATTTATGGTTTTTGAGTTCTATGTGTTTGCAAGAGACGGTACATATAGGCAAACAGTTGTATGCAATTTTAGTCAGTATAGTTGAACTCAGAACAGTGTCTAATACAATATATCTATAAATATTGTCTTGAAAAGGCGCATTATTTAAAAGCTAATTACTGTAGCAGAAAGTGGTAAGCCAAAGTCAAAGCCAAAAAGAACTCAGTCATTTGAGTTCTTTTGGGCTTTTGACTTATGTACAGGAACCAACTTTTAAATGATATGTCTTTTTGAGATAGGGTCTATAAGTTGATTGTAGTAGATACTATATTGAATTCATCTATATCAGTTAAAATCGTACGCGAGTGTCTCTCTCTTCGTACTCTCTCTCGTGGATAACCATAATTTAAAATTTTAAGCTATAAACCATAAACCATAGAAAAAAACCACCCAATATTCTTCACGGTGGAAATTATCCTGTTCGCTGCTTTAGTTTTCACGTCATCGCAATTCAATCAATCAATCGCTCGCTCACGACCAAGGGACATAGTCATAGGTGGGGATAGAAACGGATCGAAAATAAATCGAATAGTCTCAAATATGAATACAAATCCATATTTTTAAAATGAATACAAATACAAATTCATATTTTAAAAATGAATACGAATTCGAACATTCTCGAATATGAATCAAATATTGTAACGAATATGAATTTAAATTGAATATAGACTTAATCCGGTCGAATGCGACTATACTAAAACTTTTGTAACAAATCTCAGTAGAATAAATTTATGTAACATGACTATACGTCTATACGAGCTAGCAGTGTAATGCATAGAATTGAAAATTATACAAAGTAATTTTTACTTCTTGCTTGTGAAGTTTGGTCCATCAAAAAATTACTTTCTACAATCGTAGGGAGGCTGGAAACGGATCAAATACGAATCGAATAGCCTCGAATACGAATATGAACATTCTCGATTACGGATATAAATATTCTCTAATATAATTTTACTTAACACATTCATATTTTCTCAAATTTAAATATCGGATAAATAAATTATTGTTTACCGTTAGTCATTGGCAGACTCTCTTACACCCGGCCGCTCCCCATCTCTTCTTGGCTCCGCACCCTCGTCGCGGCGATCGATCACCCGCCCGCCGCCCGCGATGGAGCGCTCCACTCTCTCCAGCGGCTACACCTGCCTCCCCCCGCCGCCCGAAGCCGCTCCAGGTGATCCACCCACTGGTCTCCTTTCTACCCCATCCCTCCCTCCGACCTCGGTCCTTCCCTCCCCTCCCCCGCCCGTCAGACGCTCGCGATGTCGGCGCCGCCTCCATTCCACGGCCTAGATAAGTTAGGGTTCCCAAACGCGTCGCATCATCACGCGATTCGTATGCTAAGCCCCAAATTAGAGCTGTCTAGCAACACTGCTTCGTCTCTCTTACTTAAATTCGTTCTAGCCCTTCGCGTTTGCACTGCTTGGCCGGCTACCCGCTGCTTCTGCAAGCATCAGCATGTCGTGGTTGGTTTCAGTTCCTCGGATTGGCCGGCCCTGTTGCGTATTTGCATGTTTTACTTGCTTGTGTGATGAACATGCATGTCCTACTCAGGGTCATTATTAATTTGCATTGTTCCCGATTCTGATCGATTGCTTTAAGGATATTTGTTACCAATTCAGTCAAAATCATGTGTATGTAGTTGTGCATATGGATAAGTAATATAGGCACGGGCAAAGAAATTATTTGTTCCTGTGGCAAGAGTGGATGATTTATGGTTTAAGGATAAGCTATAATGTTTTTCTAACGAAACTCAGATAATAGACCACTACAGAAGTAATGAACTAGCAATACATTTTGGCTTATCCTAAAACCATGCATCCATACATGGAGTTGGATTTCGATAACTCCATTGGGCACCGTAATGCAGGTCGAGGAATATGCATGATGAGCACTTCGTGGAGAAATAAACAACACCCGAACCTCATCAAGTTCATTACTGCATTCCTAGCTGCAAACTCATATCGCATAAACTTCCTGTCAATATCTCCTGTAAGCATCTCTTCCTGCCTCACAAGTCAGGAATGTTGTTGTGGTGTCTTTGTGTAACCTGATCAAGTGTATTCCAGGACTTCATATTCAACAATGGGGGGTTATCTGTTGCTTTTGTCTTTGAGACAAGCTGGGATTGTGAAAATGTAGCTGTTGTCTTTAGCAGGTGGGAGACTCTTCCCTGTCATGTTATACACTGTAATGATCGTGACGGTCACTTTAGTCTTGGAATGCTTTTGCAGGGTGAATACACTGAAGAGGCAGTTCAAAAATCTTTATGTTGTTGCTGCCGTTCCCACAAGAGAGCAAAACGAATCATTCAACCAATCATATTTCAAGTACACATCTGATACATTGCTAATGGTGGAGTATGTTAGTTAAATCATTGTTACTCATGTGTTTCTTATTCAAGGTATGACATGGAGCTTGGCTGCCCTACATTTGTTCCTGTTAATGATCCAGAGGTGGGATTTGAGAAAATTGTGAGGATAGCTCATGCTCGTGGAGGTAAATCTCTAATTTCATTTACCAATTTTCTGACTCCTGTTCAAGTTTTGAGCTGTAAGTGGGTATTGATCAACACATCTGTTTTGTTGTTCAGTATGCAAGCAGCAAGACATTATCTCAACAATGAGGACTGAGGTACTTTCACATGTTTCCGGATACATGGGTGCACTGTTTGTATGTCTAAAATGAAGCTAAATGATTCTCTTGCTTGTGTCTGTAGCGGGAGCAAGCAGTTCAGTGCATGGATGCCTTTTTACGAGTGCTCACCTCTATTCCTGGAATTGACAATCATGACGCAAATGCGGTATGTACTTAACTATTTTTTAGCCTTTTATGTAACTGGATTATCTCTTGGTTACTTACATATCAATGTTAGTTCTGACTTCTGACTTATTTGCATGTTCTACCTCTATGGAGAAGAACTCACACGACTAGGCAATGCTTGCATTGCAGATATAAGTACCATCATTTCCCTTGCCATTTTTGCACTCATCTCACTAAGACATGGTAAAGGATAATTCAGGGTAAATCAGGGCTATAATTATTGAACCTTCTCATCCAAAATACTTGACTTTATGCAACTATTCAAGAATGAGAAAAGTGCATTTGCTAGATTATCCAAATCGAGCACTTTTCTATTCCCTGATGTCTTCTCTGCACTAATCTTCCTTGATATATTTTGCTATAGCATCTCCAGTAATTATACAGTCAAATCTCACTGTGAACACCAAATGCCATTTTTCTATATAACTGTTCTGTGTTTTTGTGCCGTGCACTATTCATATCCTGCCATGCTGATATTCATCCTACTCTTGATTTCCAAGCTTGCCCAAGCCATTGGCTCTATTGAAGCAATTGCAAAAGCATCCAAGGGATTTATTCTAGAAAACACTGACCTTTCCACGGATAAGGCACAGATGGTTGTCAGGTTCTTCAGGGATCCACAGTACTACTTAAGCCCTAAAATTAACTAATTCTATGAGGTATTCTGTTCCCCACATTTAACATATGTAGTTTGATTCCTTTACTCTTTAAGTATGTCTACTATGTCTACCATTACATTTTTTCCTGACACAGCAATGTCAACCTATTGCTTTTCTTCATTTGCATTGGGTTCCTGGAACTGCAGCTTCAGTGGTTCTTACAAACTTGACAAGCATACTTTTAGATTCCGGAAAGTTGATCACTCTCTGTTCCCTTGTATACTATCTCTGGTTTTGTAACCCAACAAGTGTTCTCTTATGGTCTTGGCATCTTTGTCGCTTGTTATGCTTACGATTCCATGACGCTGAGATTGTTTCCTGCTTTGGCAGGCTAAGTTGATTGGTCGTGGATCTGTGGGTGAACTCAACTGTCTGCCAAAGCTATTGCTCTGTGTCACTATCCTTTTAGTGGTTAACATTGTTACGTACGTGGTTATAGATTACCAGAGTTTGTTATCCCAAAATTTTGGTTTCGCGTCTTCCAAGTTGTAAGTATTTCAGCAGTAGCGGACTAGTGAAGTGATGTATAGTGCTAGACGCGCAACTATGCGAGACAGTAACGTCGTACTGCACGGTATTTACCTGATAGTAGTTCTGAACTCATGCATGGCTATTGTTTCCGGTGTAAGCACGGTCTGCGTAATTCTCGTCTGACAAAAGGTTGAATTCAATCCGTGTCTGATTTCAGAAAAAAGAAAAACTCTTAGATCCGTTTCCAGTCTGCGAGAGGATTCAAATCCCCGCCCCTCCTGTCAGTCCAATGCTCCAGTAGCCGGAGCAGCAAGGGAGGAAGTTAAGGAACATGCCGCCTCTGCCGCAGGCCGCAGCAGCGGCAAGATGCGAGTGGTCGACGTGTGGGTCCACAACGAGGCGGCGGAGCTAGCTCGCATCTGCGGCGTCCACCTCCTCATCATGGTCACCCTGCCCGCTAGAGGGCGCCAGTGGGAGCGAGGCACGGTCGGGCTAGCCCTAGGCATCCTCAGTTCCACCTGGCGCGGACCCTTACTGTGCTCTCAGGGACTGAAGGAGCTTAAAGCGAAGTCCTATCAAGTGATGGCCACCCGCAACCATCGGACGAACGCAGTGTCTTGCTCAACCTTGTCGACAAGGATAGGGCCCAAGCAATACATAATGTCTTTAAGTACCTCCAAATAACCGTAGCCTTCTACAATAAGAAGGTAAAGCCACCATGCCTCGCGGTGGAGGACCTCATCTTTAAGAAGACCCTCCACATCGTCATGACAGGGAGGCTGGAGTCTAAGTGAGAGGAGTCCTACGTAATCACATCTTCCTTTCAGGCAGGCTCGTACTACCTCCTCGTCCTGGTCACCCCGCCCGCTAGAGGGCGCCAGTGTAGAGCGAGGCACAGTCGGGTTGGTCCCAAACGCCTATGGTTCCACTTGGCATGAGGCGCGTCGCGCTCTCAAGGACTGGATGAACGCCACTGTGGCCAACGACATCTGTCCAACGGCGCCGTGGATGCAACAGGTTCCTGCGGTTGTGCAACTTGTGGTTTCCCGCGCTGTACGACCTCAACAGAGTGGACAAGGGCAGTGGATCGAACACGTTTGGCCGCTTCTTGGTGCTGCCATGGGAGGAGGATTGGACATAATGTTGGTTGTTCTAGTTTAGCAAGATTGATGTAATTGAAATTATGTATATTTTGGACGATTGTTTTGATTGGGATCAAGGATTGTAATATGAGGCAAATTGTGAATGTAAATGATGCGATTGTAACCATCTGAGTTTTGGAAATGGTGGTCTTGGTTGGAGATCGAGATTTTAATTTGATGTAATTAGGATTGTAATTTATGTTATTGAGATTATAATTGTTGGAGAATGAGAGTTTTAATTGAATGTAATTTGAGATGTAAAATTATGTAATTTGGACTGTTATATTGATGTAATATGGATTGTTAGTATTTTTATTTGATTCGATGAGCTATTTCAATTCTTACTTGATGGATGGAATTATTTGTTGAAAAAGATTGCAAATGTTTTACTTGATATGTGTTGATTGGAAACATGTTGAGAGGAATTCGTATTGGTAAATTGGTATTCAAGATGGCATGTAAATTTTTAATTAAACTTGTCTTGTGAAAATGATTTATTTATGTTACAGTCCTACCGACTGTTCACAGGATCTTGTGACTACCTTCAAGTCGCTACGACCACCTCCTGCAGCCGTACGACCACGTTGAAGAGGCTACGACCACCTCCTGTGTCGTACGACTGCTCTGCTGGATCTTCGACCATGTAGTCTACATGGTCGTAAACTTCAGCTGAAGTTACGACCACGCTTACTGCTTCTCGTTGCACTTCCTTCGACAACGATTGATCACCATAATCGTAACGCCTTACGACCACGCAGTGATTCTATCAAACCGCTCGCTGTGGTCGTACCCTTACAACCACGTGCGAGACTGTGGTCGTAACTCCTTTATGACCACGTCTCCAGCACATGCGGATACCTTCGCTCTCGTCGCCGCCCTCGGCTCTATGATCGTGGTCGTAACTCCTTATGACCACAACCTCTGCTCCAGCGGACACCTCTGCTCATCATCTTGGTCGTAACTCCTTTACGACCAGGTCTGTTGCTCATGCAGATGCCCTCCGCCGATCGCCGTGGTCATAACTCTTTTACGACCACGTCTGCGAGCCTCTGTTTGCCGTGGTCGTAACTCCTTTATGACCACGTCTGCGACCCCTGCGATCTCACTGATCGCCTGCGATCGCACCGGTCGCCTCCACTGTGATTACACCGACCGCATTCGACCACACTGGCCACCCACACCGATCGCCTACGACCATGCTGGTTGCCCAGGCCAATCACCTTCGACCACACTGGTCGCCTCCTTTGACCACACTGGTCGCCTCTCTCCTCTGTGATCACGCTGATTGCCCACGACAACGCTGGTCGCTCCATGCTCTGCGGTCACGCTGACCACCTACGACCATGTCGGTCGTTCCAAGTTCTGCACCTCCTCTGCGACTATATCACCTCCACTCGGTGCTCCTACGACCACGACGGTCGCCCTCTTCTCGGCACCTCCTCTGTGACTACATCGCCTTAATTTGGTGCTCTTCCACTCTCCTCCTCACGATACAATAGCCTGCCCTTTTATACCCGGCTCTTCGACCATGAAGTAGACTCGTCTTCGACTTCGACACAAAGTCTACTTGACTACGACTATGACTCTAACTCGGCTACGACAAAGTCTACTCGTACACGATCACGAACTCTGACTCTGATAGAGGCGTACTTGTACATGACCACTAAGTCATACACAACTACGACTTCTAAAAATAAGATTACAAACTCTAACGCTTCCACCCTCGACGCGTCCTCTGGCGTCAAGGGCCATGTCAGCGCCGCATGCAACCTCCTCTACCGTTGCCTTGCACGGATCTCGTCGCCTCTCTTCATTCGAGCTGGTTGACTTGCCCGTTGACCAGCAGGACCGCGCCCAGCGGCAACACCATCGCCTCCATCGTCCCTCCCCCTCTAAAGTATGCCATGGGTGAACCCTAATCGTAAAGGTTCATCGGAGCATCGTCGGAAACGAAGACGACGTACAATCTTCAAACCCATCCACAGTGAGAAATCTGATCGAAATCCTTACGTTTTTTAATTGTACAGCAATTCCTTTTTTGGGAGGTAAAGCACCCACGAATTAGATGTATGTACTCAAGGAAAACGTCTAAGAAAAAAGGGAATATAAACAAAACGGGAAAAGAAGAAAAAGAACAAATTGGGCGCGGGACCTGGGGTGCAGAACAGCCCAAAGTCGTCCCGTGGGCCGTGCACGGCCGGTCGGAGCCTCGCGCGGACGCGTGCTTCGGACGGACACTTGCACGGTTTTGGCGGCTCCTTGTGACCCCCACACCCCCATTCCCCTCGCTTGCTCCTCTCTCGCTCTGCCCTTGCTCGCACCCAAGTGTTCTTCGCCTCGGTCCCCCGATTCCTCCCATTCCCCGAACCTTTTTCGAGGTAATTTTTCCTACCTGGTGGAATTTCGTCTGGGAATATCGAGATTCTAGGGTTTCTCCCCTACCTGCGCCGTTCGCGTCTGAGTTGAGCTAGGGTTTTTGGTTTGGCTCGCTTGCTGTTTCTGTGCGTACGGGTTAGTTAGGGTTTGCAACTCTACTTATTTTTCATGCGGTGCGGTGGTCTTAGATCGACCTATGCCCTACAAGGTACAAGCTGGAGGGGGAGGAGTGGTAGTTCGTGTCAATTCCACTGCGTATATACGCGTATTCGCCATCTTCTATAGAGTTTCGGTTCGTCTAGAGTCTCAATTCGTGGCTGATCTGCCCTCTTTTGCAGGATTTGATGGTGGCTTGATCTCTCCCTGCCTCAGCAATGTATATAAAGAAGGTAATTCATGCTGAGAAAGGGCGTACCCAGTGCCGAAGCTCCCACACTGTGTGGGGTTTGGGGAAGGGGATTTTCTAGGCAGCCTTAATAGCTGCTACCTTAGGAATAATTTATTACCGGTTTTGATCATATATGTGGTTCCTGTCGACTTAATAGCTGCTGTCTATGCAGGTCGTAATCGAAGGGTTTAAGAGCTACAGGGAGGAGATCTCAACAGAACCTTTCAGCCCCAAAGTTAACGTAGTTGGTAATCTCTCCCTCCCCTTGTAACTAACATCACTATAGGGTACTTAGATTCATTTGTTTCGCTTCCGCCAACTGGTGCATGGCTAACTTAAGGTGCTGTCAGCTTGTCATACAGTCTCCTCAGCTTGTCATAGATAATCCATTGTCTAATGGGCTAATTGCAACATTTCAGTGATGATCAACATTGGGTGTTAATGCAATATTCAACTCACTGTTTTCCTGCTAGTCCGAGTTTTTGTTATGTTTCTTCAAATTTGCATGACCATTGCATGTATGTACAATGGTCTAAATCAATGAAATGTGGACTTATGAATTTATGGTTAAATCCTCTTACTCTTTTGCGCACTCGTTATTGACTTGCATGGTAGTGATCTTCCAATCTTTCCTGATAACATATTGGTTTAGTATCGGATTTACTAGTGCTATAGGAATCTAGGTGGAGTTTAACATTGATTTACCTGTTCATCACAGTTGGTGCAAATGGATCTGGCAAATCAAACTTCTTCCATGGTAATGTTTTTAAAATATGTGTTGCTGCTAGGCTATTATTCTTTCTTATGCTTATATGAGACTTTCCCCCTAACTTGGCCATCCGAAATGCTCCAGCTATACGGTTTGTCCTGAGTGACATGTTTCAGAACCTGCGCAGTGAAGATAGGGGTGCTCTTCTCCATGTATGCCTCCTCTCTTCTTTGAGTGATCTAGAAGTTGAAATAGGTGATTGACTGATTGGTGTTTGATACTGATAACCATTGGCAGGAAGGTGCTGGACACTCAGTTTTATCGGCTTTTGTCGAGATCGTGTTTGATAATTCAGACAACCGTATTCCAGTAAGTCCTCTAATTTATTGAACTTTAGTTTATTTAATTCAAATTATCTAGTTCAGTCTCAAGCTGCATATTTTTATGACAAAGGTATCAACACTGAGATCTTCCTTATGAGTTCATGCATATAGTTATTAGGTGGTCTGCATAAGTTGCTATATAAGTGATCATGTGAGGTAGTCAACATTGTGGTACTAATTATTTGTTAGCATATTTCGGCTACAGCTTTGTGGTAGGTGCTTCCTCCCTTGCTTAACAATGTATGACATGTTTCTTGTGCTCCTGATTGTGAGTGGAGAAAAACTACTTTTCTGCAGGTGGATAAAGAAGAGGTACGCTTGCGCAGGACTGTTGCTTCAAAGAAGGATGAATACTACTTGGATGGGAAGCACGTCAGGTGTATTTTCTTATGCCTTAAACTGGCCCAACAGTGTTATATCTTGTCATTTGCTCATACCACTTTTTTTTTGGCTATTATGTTCAGTAAAACTGAAGTCATGAATCTGCTGGAGAGTGCTGGTTTCTCTCGCTCTAATCCATACTACGTTGTCCAGCAGGGAAAGGTAGCAATTATTCACTTGATCGTTCCCATGATCTGCTCAGATAGAATGTTAACAAAGTTGTCATGTGTAGATTGCATCCCTTACCCTAATGAAAGATTCTGAACGACTGGATCTTCTCAAAGAGATTGGTGGTACACGTGTTTATGAAGATAGACGGCGTGAGAGCTTGAAAATAATGCAAGAAACAGGCAAGTTTAAATCTCCATAAATTTTTGTATTTTTCTAAGTGACCTGTTGGGACGTTCATTCATATGCTTTATTAACAGCCAACAAAAGGAAGCAGATTGATCAAGTTGTCCGCTACCTGGAGGAAAGGCTGAGAGAACTTGATGAAGAGAAAGAAGAACTGAAGAAGTACCAGCAGCTGGACAAACAAAGAAGATCACTTGAGTATACTATATTGGACCATGAACTAAATGATGCTAGGAATGAATTGGCTTCAGTAAGATTCTACCATTTTTGTTATGTATGCATACTTTTTTATATGTCATGCAAGTTGGAATAGTCTGACTTAAAAAATGAATGAAGGCCTTTGGACTGAGTTTGACAAACAAACCATTAACATTTCCTACCCAAGCTGATTGTCTATCTTTTGGGTGATCTTCCTTCCATCCTGATGGAAGAATCTTTTGGTTCTTGGTGCTCCCCCAACATGACCACAAAATCTACAGTATAGAAATTGTATTAAGATATGGAAGCGTTCCAATACTATTCCAAGAAAAAAAGAAAGTAAGAAAATCACATATGTACGGTCTGATCTGCAACCACCCACTATGCCACTAACCATACTGATCTGTGCAACTTAGTTTTCGGGAGAGCATAGAGGGACCACTTTAAAAATATTGTTTGATTCTTTGGTTGGTGAAAGCCAGTGTGTTATAGGTTCACTTTTCATCTTCACAGTGAAGGCCTCTTTGGTTTCATTGATGCTTTTATAATCAGAAGAATCCTACAATTTATTATTTCATATTTATGTTTAATGTCAGTCAGGTGGTCTTGTTAGTGGATTTGCTGTGAATTGATGCGAATCAGTTTTCAGTTTAACTTCCCTGCAGACTGGAGTAATTAAGTGATACCATCTGTATGTGTTGCAATTATAATCCAAAAGAATGCCCTTTTTCATCTCATGTATTAGGTCATACTCTGGATCATATTCAATGAATGCTATCCACTATTTCCATCGCTATTGTTATCTTTATCTCTTCAGTAGCATGTGCATAAGCATGTAATATGCTTCACCATACATTCTTGCCTATCCACCGGCTTTTAGTTTACTTCTAAACATTCTCTTTGTTTGCCATAATTTATGCCGGCCATGTTTCTGTTATTATATAACCTTGTGCAACTACTCCATGGAGTTCCAGCTACTATGCAAGGCATCACCAAAAAGAGATGTTTCTAGATCAAACCTTCTGATATCATAGTTCCTGCTCTATTCTATAATGCTTATTCTATTTGGTTCATTTGATTTCCCTCTTGTTGTTAGATGGATGACAACCGAAGAAAAATTTCTGAAAGAATGTCCCATGCGGACAATGAAGTGGTAGATGTACGTGAGAAGGTAAAGAGTTTCGACAAAGAAATAAAAGTCTCAACTAAAGGGATAAATGATACCAAGGCTCAAAAGGAAGGTGTAGAGAAAAAGCGTACTGAAGCACTGAAGGTAGTTGCTCAGATTGAACTTGATTTGAGAGATATAAAAGACAGAATTTTGAGTGAAAAACGAGCAAAGGTATGTCATGAGATCTCTCATGAGTTAATTTTGTTTTGTTGCTGTGCTTACAAGAATATAACAATCTATTGTTAGGATGAAGCTGCGAGGGATTTACAAAGCGTGAGGATTGAGAGTGAAAAGTCAAAGTCTGAATTGGCTGAAATTAGTAAGGTGCATCAGGCCAAATTAAAGGAAGAGGAGGAGATATCAAAAAGGTAAAACACATTTATGGATAATTTCATTATGTCTTGATGAATATTCCTTTGACACTTCCATTTTGTGGGGATAGCATAATGGACCGTGAGAAGCGGCTAAGTATATTGTACCAAAAGCAGGGGAGGGCAACCCAATTTGCAAACAAAGCCGCAAGAGATAAGTGGCTTCAGAAGGAAATTGATGATCTTGAGCGTGTACTTTTATCAAATAGAAAGCAGGTAATAGACCAACATCCAGTTTGATTCTTGCAATTTCATTCAGGATCTTTGTTTTCATGTAATACTCTATTTTATTCTGATTTGCTTCTACATGCACCAAACCCTACATTTTAGTATGTATTAGTTTGATTAATTTCATGTTATGGTAGGGCGTTAGGCTGTATGTCAGCTTAATGTGAGGAGTCAAGATATGTACTTTATTTTCCACCTTTTCATTGTTTGGTGGATGTATGGATGATCTGTCTGTAACATTCTTGCAACTATTCCAGGAAGGTTTACTTCAAGATGAAATCCAGAAGCTTAAAAATGAAATTAATAACTTGACAAACTACATTCGGTCTCGGGAAAGTGAATCAAATAAGTTAGAGTCTGCACTTGCAAAGAAGCACAATGACTACAATGACTTGAGGAAGCAGAGAGATGAGCTTCAAGAAGAAAGGAAGTATGTACATTTCTTAATAGCCATAGCCTTGTGATTTGATAGAAGTTGCGTTGCTTTATATTTTAGATACTAAGTAGAAGGAAAATGTTCCAGATCATTTTGGAAGGAGGAAGCTGATGTGACAGCTGAAATCGATCGGCTAAGGGAAGATCTTGTGAAGGCACAGAAGAGTTTGGACCATGCAACACCCGGGGTATGGAAAATGTTGCATTTTTTAAATGTCCTTTTGTTCATATTACTGACTGCTACTGATTTTTTTTTACTTTCTGAGGGTTTCCATGGTGATTCCGATGTACATGCTGACATGCATGCACATTGCACATTATATATGCATCTATAAATTATTCCTGAACATCTAACAGAATTATAAATAAAATTTGCTATTTACTATTTTGATTGTGCAATGCTTGATTATTGATTTTTCTTGGTAAATATTGCTGTTGCTATGTTTGACTATTATGGAACTGATATGGGTTCTCTTTAATGTGATTTACTTGATAATACCGGTTCGTGTTGGTTGAAAACATATGAGCAAAAGTCTCCTGTTGTTAAATAAGCAAAACTACAATGCTCCCTTCATTGTGATTTTCAGTGGTTGTTTCTACCTTTTCCAATGGCTGTGAGCTTATAGATATCACCAAGGTTATTAAGTCGTAAAGTCGAGTCGAGTCGCCAAGGGGGCGACTTGGGCGACCGACTAGTCTCGACTAGTCCCCAGAGTCAGGTCTACAATCGTCACAGTCATAATAAAGAAGCAAGCTGGGATTATTATACTAATACTATAACCAAAATAGCCCGTGTGGTGTGCAATGAGGATCTAGGGTTATTGAGTCACTGGTATTAAGTCTCGGTCGGGCCGAGCCTCTCTAGTGGGCCTCAAACTTACTGATCCAGTGGACCGGCTCCTAGTCATGCAGCTGGACATGGCCAGCTAGTCGTGACTAGTCGTCCGGCCGCTCGACTAGTCGCTCCAGTCGAGTCGGCCTCCCTAGTCGTCCGTCATGTACTGACTGAATGATTAGTTATGGATTAGTCACCGATTAGTCGACGACTTAATAACACTGGATAACACTGAATTTGCACTGGCAGTTCTTTGTATGATTTATGCAATCAATTGACATGCGTGATGATGATATCTTAGATCGAAAGTGTTATGCAGTTGGAACAGCTAAATATTCAACATTGGCAGAACAGCATATATATACCCTGGTTGGAATAATTAAATATTGGCAAAGTAGCATTAATATAACCCTCAGTTGGAATAATTAAACATTGGGGGGAATTGCAGTGTGAAGTACTTCTGGAAAACATAAATCTAAACTAAGTGAATTACTGTGCTTTAGCCGTTAATTTTGGTATGGAGGATTTAAATGTCCCTTCTGCCTTCAACCATAAAGAAACTTGGACAAGACCCTCCCGTTCTTTCTGGGAATTACAATCACTAATGCAAATATATCACTAGAACTATTATGAACCATAGTCGATTAGACATGTGGTGCTGTAGCAGATGCGGCACTGTTCACGGATGTAGGATACTTTAGCTGTGGTTGCTACAGTACACTGTTGTCCTTTAGTCCATTACAAGAGCCTTGTCTCATTTTCATCCTTTGTGCCTGATTACTAGTAGTTACCTTGTCACAGAGAAATACCGTAACCATTTACAGAGCTTTCTAAATTGAGAGGATTTTAATCTATATTGAGTGTATACAAGTGAAAAACAGTTCCAGAGGAACAGATGCATGATGTATCATTCATTTCTGCATGCACTTATATAAATGAAAACCACAACACTAGTACACAGCAAAAAAATATGGATAAGATTAATGAAAGCAGGAAAACAACACACAATTTCAAACAAATAAAGCTAACCCTAAGTAGTCCATAGTTGGCACTTTATGCCCTGCAAGGCTGCAACTCTAGCATAGGCCCTCCCTTTGTAGTACAAGATTTTATGTTCTAAGTCATTTAATTATTCCTGGTGTATCTCCGATGCATGTCTCGCAGGGCACTGTCTACACATGTGAACACCAATGTGTTCATATTATTGATGCCCCATGTTTGCCTAGGACAGCAGCCATAAGAGCACAATCATTTATTACCAAAAGCACAGATGACCATGATCAGGCATTTACCTATAGGTTCTTGGTCTGGCTGTCCATAGTCTGAACACACTACTCCTGCTTTATACATATAGGATCCAACCAAGAAGCCAGAGACAGACCCATACTGGACTGGTGGTCTGACTGGGGGAAAACCGGATGCAAGACTTCAACCAGTCTGATCCAGGCTGCATTGAACCACAGGAAATCACTTTGAACCGGCTGGTTTTCATGGAATTACCTAACAGTTGCCTTTGTAAGTAGCAAAAATATTGGTATAGCTAGGACAAGTCTGCTTCAAACGCACCACCTCTACCATTAAACAAGCCAGACATACCGGCTGCGCTAGTAGATTATGTTGTTTACCTTGTGAATACCTCTTTCTATAAAGGAAGAACAAGTAATCTATGAATTTACTAAACATGTAATTTCATTCATTCCTTTTTTTGGTGATGTGCATTGATGTTTAGATAGGTCTTATGAATTGTTTTTATATCTTGTAGCCATTAGCTAATGAAAGAAATATATCTATGTAAATTTTTTTTGCGTCATACATGTTCTTGAATAATTCAAAAAAACATGTCGAACTGGTGTTCCGCCAGTCCGATCGGTGACCAGGTGACCCAAGACTTCGGCTGGGTCGATGGCCGGGGTTGGGTTTGGTAAAACTGTAAACAACTCAAAATTAATTTTGCATGACATATACTCAATACTCTGCAACTTTAGCTCATGCCGTCCCTTTCTACGACACGCTTTTATACTCTGAGGCGTTTAATTCTTCCTGCCATCCTCTCCCCAATGCATGTCTCACAGAACATCTGTGCATGCATACACGTGTGGAGACCACGATCTTTGAATATTATTAATGCCCCAAGTTTGCCTAGGATAGCAGCTTTAAATGCCACAATCATGTATTATGAAAATCACAGATGATCAGACATTTTGGATCTTGGTCTGGTTTTCCGACGTTTAGGAAGAAATGGTGGGAAGTAACATAAGGGTTCGGTGAGTTGGTGGGAATAGGGGCAAGGCAAGACTTGTAAATAGAATAGTTGGGTGTAGGAGTATATGAATTGAGAAATTTCGAAGATAACTTTATTAGAGGCTTATATCAATTGCATTTAACTTTGTGCTTATTGTGCTAACCAAGGATGAAAAAACCGGAACCGGGGCAAATCCCGGCCGCCGGGCGGTACCGGTAACCGGCCGGTTACCGCCCGGTAACCGGTAATCCCGGTTTCCAACCGGTCAAATTTCAGCAAAAGGAATTTTTGGCGGGGCGGGAGGCGACCGGTAACCGGACCGGTTACCGGGCGGTTACCGGTTTTACCGGTGAAAAAACCGGAAAAACCGGTGGAATGAAGAGGTTTTGGCTAAATATTTGGATCCAATTTCTCAACCCTAAATTGAAGTATTTTGTTGCCCTAAATTGGAGCTCCACTACATCAAACTAATCCATTGTAAAAAAGCTCCATCAAACTACATGAAACTATCCCAAAAGCTCTACTTTTGTTGCCCAAAATTGAAGTATTTTGTTGTAACTATGAGGCCAAAAGTAATTGAGATGCTTCGGCATATAACAAAACCTTGTAAATTGCCATATCTCCTCTTCTCCTCTACCACTTTGCTGCAGCTACTTGACTTCTCTCTCGCGTGCTACAGCTAGTCCCTTCTCCCCAGGATGCTGATTTCTTCTCCCAATCTAATGTGCCAACTGTTGCTGCCCTTTCTTTAGTGCTAAAGTGCTGCAAAACACTCTCAAAGACAAGTATCCAATGCCCTTTCCAGCACAATGGGCCCAACATGTGTTGCCAACAACACTACTAGCTGCCAATCACAATAATTCACCCTTTTTTACTTCCAACAATAGCTAATCAACCTTATATATCAAAAACAATACCCAAACTAATATACCCACTGCATTAACAAGTCAAAAATTCAAATCTTCAATTCAAAAATTTTCGGCCGGTATTTCCAATCCCGGTTGCGACCGGTATTTCCGGTTACCGGCGGTTACCGGCCGGTAACCGCCGGTTTTCTCAACCCTGGTGCTAACAGTATCCAGACACAAATTTAGGGGTCCATAGAATGCAAAACCTGGTTTTGCAAGTGCATTTATTTATCCCCTGGTTTTCGACAAATCCATAACATTATGGACAAATCCAATATATGGTGTTATCACAAGGATGTAGCTTCAATTCTCCCTTCAAATATTGAGCTGTGCCTCTGTTGTCATATTGTAGCATATTTTTTCTGTCATAACAGTGCTTGAAGCTATCTTTGCATGGTGCTAATTTTGTTTCCTTCCTCAGGATATCAGGAGAGGCCTGAATTCTGTTAGCAGAATCATCAGGGACCATGGTATTACAGGAGTTTTTGGTCCAGTATTAGAACTGGTTGACTGTGAAGAGAAGTTTTTCACGGCTGTTGAGGTCACTGCTGCGAATAGGTCTTGAA
The DNA here is from genome assembly GCA_017311315.1 of Dendrocalamus latiflorus. Classification (NCBI taxonomy): domain Eukaryota; kingdom Viridiplantae; phylum Streptophyta; class Magnoliopsida; order Poales; family Poaceae; genus Dendrocalamus; species Dendrocalamus latiflorus. The sequence goes on along the minus strand of CM029614.1, from coordinate 34,697,360 downwards.
ATATGTTGCCTTTATTTTTGTTTCTCCATTATTTCATTGTTTTCTTAGTTCAATAATCCTTTCTGTTCTGATGTGAATAGCTTGTTCCATGTGGTTGTTGAGAATGACGACATATCAACGAGGATCATTCAAATATTGACTCGAGAAAAAGGTGGACGGGTGACATTTATACCTCTGAACAGAGTAAAAGTTCCAAATATCAGTTGTCCACAAAGTCCAGATTTTGTTCCACTGTTAAAGAAATTGAAATATCGTGCCGATCATCGTCGTGCTTTTGAGCAGGTACGCAAAATTGATGCTACATCTTTTATTAGGCTATCTTGGTTAATTTGATTGAAATTCTATTCCGAGCAATCTTCATCTGCATAACTAAGCTGCCTTTTCGGTATCATCTCTTCCTTCTGTTCTGCATTCATCCATGATCCATCTCACCTTTGTCGGCTTGGATTTTAACACACAACAACATCACTTAGGCTACAGGTGCCATGGCACGCCATCTAATAGTATATTCTTGTTTGGTGCTGCGTTGAATTCGTATGCATATAAATTGAGTAGTATTAGACTATCAATTCATGTACATACTATATTCCAGCTGAAAGTAATCTTGAAGCAATTGGTTGCTTCCTAATTTATGTGCAGTTGGGTATGATATTGTACTTTTTTAAAAGAAAAGGTTAGGTGTGCAGATGTGTTGATAAGATATATTGCTTATATCCATCCCACGTTTGCGCGTGTGCACGTGGGTAAGCACGTGTGTGGCATATTCATGCATGTGTTTACTTTTTACTAGTGCACTTTTTTTAGAATGGTTATGTTGCTTCGATGTGCTTATCTGGGGCCAGATTACATAGCTTCCCTTCTCCAAGCACCTAAGCTAGTTTTTTGATCACTTGTTCTGAAATTTCGAAAAGTTTTTCCCCTTTTGTCTTCACATTTTTTTGTCTAACGTTGATACTTCTGTTAGGTTTTTGGCAGGACAGTTATATGTCGGGACCTGGAAACTGCAACTAAAGTTGCACGCAGCAATGATCTAGATTGCATCACACTTGATGGTAGTCTTGAGCTTTTGCACTTGTTCTGCCATTATTACTTCAACATTAAAATTGACATTGTGATTATTATCAGGTGATCAAGTAGCCCGAAAAGGTGGTATGACAGGAGGTTTCTATGATTCTAGACGCTCAAGACTGAAGTTTGTGAAAATAATTAGGGACAATAAAACAGCAATCGAGAAAAAGACAGCACATCTAGAGAATGTGGGAAACAAGCTAAAAGATATCCTGCTTTAGTCTAATGATATTCCTGTTTCCCTGTTTACATGAGGCTGGTGCAAGACACTGTTTTGTCCTGATGACATGATGAACAAGGAGTTTATGGTTTACTATTAAATTTGATATTTCTTGCTTGCATCTCATTTTGTCATTGATCTAATGGTTGGAAAGAAGCACAATATGTAGGTTTGATTCTTGCAGAATCTAGTGGTGATGATCTAGGATCTGTGCCACAGTACTCTTTTTCAAAGTATATGGATGATTACTGTAACTATCAGAATGCTGCTGGTTCTTCGATAGATTGGGCCTACTCAATTACCAAAACTAGTTTATCAAAAGCCATGACTGCCCTCATGTTTGCTTTTTTTAAAAAAAATTTGGCTTCAAGTTCCAAGTAATTTTAAAATGTGAAGAAAACATGATTAGTTATCTTGCTGTTTACTGCTTATTTGCAAGATAAATATTATATATCCTTGATTTCTCTTTTCTTAACTTCCCATACATATAGACAAGAGAATTACGGATTTAGTTACAAAACAGCAGCAAATGGATGCTGAACGTGACCATGCCAAGTCAGAGTTGGAACAATTTAAGGTTGACATTGCTAGTGCAATGAAGCAAAAGGGATCACTTGAGAAAGCCCTTGGAAAGAAGGTTCTTAATTCTCCTTTTCTTTTACCCCGTTGTTCATGGAAGATTCCCTGTCTTGTTAATATGCAAGTCATTAGCTGTTTTTATTAACCATCAATTCTGGTATAGTTACGCAATTATATCTGCAACGTAGTTTAATATTTTCTACCTTGCAGGAAAAATTACTTGACAACATCTGCAACCAAATCGAGCAAATCCAATCTGGCATTGCAATGAAAAATGATGAAATGGGCACAGAACTTATTGATCAGTTAACTTCAGAGGAAAGGAATCTTCTTTCGCGATTAAATCCTGAAATTACTGAACTAAAGGAGATGTTTCTCTTGTGTAAAAACAGTCGGATTGAGGTTGTTGAAGCAAATTTAGTAATCATGCTTGTGGTTCCCAAAGACGCCTGTATCAGCTCTAACGCAGTTACAAACTATTGTAGATTGAAACAAGAAAGGAAGAGTTGGAGACCAATCTATCAACTAATCTTATGAGGCGGCAGAAAGAACTGGAAGCAATAATTTTATCTGCAGATTCTAAAACCTTGCCTCTGGAAGCTGAATCAAAAGAGCAAGAATTGAAAAGTTCTAAGAGGAGTCTTGATGAGTTGACTGCAATGCTTAAGGGTATAGATGCATTGATTGAGTTCTCTTTTCCTTTTGTATTATACTGAATGCTTCTTAAGCCTAAAGTCTTAACTCAAACGATCCTTTGGACAGCTAATGTTGATGCTATTAGTAACTTTACGAGAAAGATGGAGGAACTGAAAAGACAAAGGGATGATCTGAAGGTAACTTATATTATAACTCTGCTTTTTGTCTGAACTGACTATTGTTGTTGACTTGTTATGTAACAACACATCTTTAAATGCAGGCTCTTGAAGCTAATTTGGAGCAGACAGTGCAAGGTGGGGCCAAGGACCTGGAACAGTTGATGAACAGCAGGAGTACGCATCTAGCTAAGCAAGAGGAGTGTATGAAGAAGATCCGGGACTTGGGCTCATTGCCTGCTGATGCTTTTGAAACGTACTGCATTTCCATCCCTTGCCTTAAATGACACCCCTTGTTTCCTTACATAGTGGAGTATCTCAATGAATGTAAACCATGTTTTTGTATTTTCCTTAGCTGCCAAACTGGCTGAATGACTCCAAAGTCATACCTTTCTATATAGGGCTTTTCAGAAAATAAATATTACGGAGCTGCAATGCTGTGTTACCTTATTTTCTCTGGCCAATATTATAGGTACAAGAGAAAAAATAAGAAGCAGCTGCAGAAGATGCTTTATGATTGCAATGAGCAGTTGAAGCAATTTAGTCATGTCAACAAAAAAGCTCTTGACCAGTATGTGAACTTCACAGAACAACGCGAACAACTTCAGAGAAGACGGGCTGAACTTGATGCTGGCGATGAGGTAAGTTTTTCCATCGGTGCAGCTGTTTTTGTTTCCCTTCTGAGTATCTTAACCCAAGAATCTCGTAAAATCTGCTGGTCAATATTGCAGAAAATTAAAGAACTCATATCAGTTTTAGACCAAAGGAAGGATGAATCAATTGAGCGCACATTTAAAGGAGTTGCAAGGCACTTCCGCGAAGTGTTCTCTGAACTAGTGCAAGGTGGTCATGGATATTTGGTTATGATGAAGAAAAAGGTCTCTTTTCGTTGCTTTACCTATCAACCTTTTTTCATAGGATAAACTGTAGGGGAAGCTCCTACAGTATATATAAATCAATAAAGGAAATATTTACAGAGTTTATCTACTGACCTTGCTTACATGTTATGCAATTTTAGCCTACCTACCAATCTTGCTTACATGTCATGCAATTTTAGCCCTGTTATCCAGTATGTGCACTTGGTTGTGGTGAATTCAAGTTTTGCATATCACATGTATGCCAATTAAATTTGTTATGTTTTGTTTTATCTCTGGGTTATTCTTCAATGCAAAGACAATCACATGCTAAGTTTGGTTTCCAATGCAAGCTGATACATTTTAGAATTTTAATCTTATGGCTTTTGCCTGGAGTTCCCGGAAATTTTTTCCTTTCATCTGTGCTGTCTTAAAGGTGAATTTCTTACTTAATTTTTATACTCTCCTTTCTGGTAGGATGGTGATGCAGGTGATGATGACAATGATGAGGACGGGCCTCGTGAACCAGATCCTGAAGGGAGAATAGAGAAGTACATTGGTGTCAAAGTCAAGGTGTGTCTTTTATTCAGAGTCTTTTTACGAATTTGCGCATATATACTATTCCTTTTAGCAATGCATCCTAAAAATAAAGATAGTGTTCAAAAATACTGTTCTAAAGTTGTTATACTCTTCCCGGATTAATCTTGTGACGTTATTCTGTATAATCTTTCCTGAAACTTCTAAAGGAGTACTTATGTTTCAGGTTTCCTTCACTGGCAAGGGAGAAACTCAGTCTATGAAACAATTGTCTGGGGGACAGAAGACAGTGGTGGCATTAACACTGATTTTTGCTATCCAACGATGTGATCCAGCTCCATTCTATCTGTTCGATGAGATTGATGCTGCTCTGGATCCGCAGTACAGAACTGCTGTTGGGAGTATCCTTTTTATTTTTTTCTCTATTGAGTCTTTATCCTCACCATGAAAGAATCTTGATCTGCTTGTTATCGTCTCCATGATATTTCTGTGATATGACGTGTTCTAATGTCCAGCTATGTGAATGCTCCATGCCTCTATTGTGTTTTTTTTTGCTAAAGCACATCGGTAACAGTTTCTCCTTGGAATGTTAGAAGCTTACTCCTGCTTTCCTTAAGTCCTGTTCCAGATATGATCCGTCGTCTAGCAGACATGGCTGACACTCAATTTATAGCGACAACATTCCGACCAGAAATTGTAAAGGTAGCTGATAAAATCTATGGCGTGACACACAAGAACAGGGTGAGCTACATCAAAGTGGTATCGAAGGAGCAAGCTCTGGACTTCATTGAGCATGACCAGACTCACAATGCCAGCTGAGGCACGCTTGTATTGATCGTATGTTCATGACATTTATTTTAGCAACCTCAGCAAGTTGTCATATTCCGGTACTTGACAAAATCTACTTCTTTTCCTGCAGGCAGATGCTAACATATAGAAGATAGCGGAGCGTGCTGATATGTCTTGCTTTGCATGGATATTGTATCCCATGGTTGTAGTTGTGTACATCTAGTTAGCTTTTGGATTGTAAGTTTCAGCTGTTGGACAACTTGTTTTATTACTATGCCTGGCTTATATGCATATACGGTCGGAGACGCACCTTTTCAATATGATGTGCTATTGCTGCAAAATCTTTGTTTTATCGTGCCTGTTTCAGTGGGGCTTCCATGAATGTGAATTGATAATCTGGATTTAACCGTATACCGGACAACAACGTGCCACTAGTCAGGTGGAGGCCAGATCACAGTTCGCGACACCGGATTTGCAGAAAATCCGTGGATGCCTACTGCCGTTCTCCTGTAGGAAACGTATTTCGCAGGGTTGGTTTGCAAATTTGAATGTGGATGGTTTCTATCCAGTCCCTTCTTAGATTTTGCCGTCATCAATTTAAATTTAAGGTTCCAAATTAAAATTTTGAAACATACTTTTCTATGGATTTTCTGAAATATTCTTGGTGCTATTGGTACTACTCCCTCCAGTCATAAATACCAGTTGATTTAGACATCATGCTATTTGTAAAACGGAACTTACTACTATTTATATTATAATGTATTTATAAAACAAAATGAAATTGTAATACCATGAAAGTATTTTTGAAGATAAATTTATACATATGATTTTTATATATCAATTCTAAATATTTAAATAATATCGATAGTCAGTTTTAAAAGCTTGTCTGCATGTATCCACGTGTATTCGTGACTGAGGGCATGTACAGTGGTACAGACATTTTCTATCTATAGTACATTTCTATATTATCAGACAACATTAAAGACATATTCTATAATAGGTTGTTTGTAAGTTGTTTATAATGGGTTGTATGTAAAATATAGACAACATTGATATAATGGTACAAAAACTATCTCTAACATACTATTTTCTCATATTTCCATCGGCTATAGAACTACAAACGAGCTTTTTCTCTCTTCTCTCTTTCATCCACTATAGCAAAAATCCTGTAATCCTATGTGGCATGTCATCCTACTGTACATGCACAGAGGGAGTACTTTACATTAATTCCTATCATTTTAGTTCGTTATCTTTGTCAATTAGTCGGCGAAGGCTCTCCGTGGTGTCCTTGTCGGCGGCGTCAGCCTCGCCGGAGCCAAAACGAATTACTAGCTTGAGCAGCGCCTTCGCCGTGGTCTGTCGGCTCATGCTGCGGACGTTAGAATTGACATGGAAGATGTCAGATGGCTCGTGCTGCATCGCCGCGGAACGTGAGCCTTGTCAAAGGACATATCAACAAACCCTACAAACTGATACAGGAGCCAGTCGAAGATGCGATCCACCATGACCCCATGATCACGGTGAGCCACGAGATCATGTCTGGTATAATCCATTATCAATATAATTTTGACACAATTTAATGATTGTATATTTTTATTCCTTCTCATTGACAAGTCGTTATACACAATTTCAATTGATTTATTCCTTTAATTTAATTGTCTTGTTTAGGACTGAAATTAATTGGCTAATGTAAGGTAAAATTTTATTTGGTCTACTTTAATACAAATGAAAGTATATGTTACCACTAGTGTAAAGTGAAATTAGTAACAAGTTACTCGGTGCAAAGTACAATTTAAATATGTAGAAATTATTTTCAAATTAGTTGGATTAATTATTCACAACAAAAATGACACTATTATAATCTCTAGGCATTATGATAATGACATAAATTCCCTCTCAGTTCACCGTTTCTATACGTAGGATGGTTCAATTTCTTCATGAGCTCTCATATTTTGACCATACCAACCGCTAGTTCTTGTCATTTGGAAAGATATAAAAATATCTACATTTATCATAATATTCTTGTCATTTGGAAAGATCCTAGCTCTACATAGAAAAAAATCTACATATATCATGAGATTTGTATAAACATTCTACAAAATTGCTTATGTGCTCATATACTTATATTGTATTTAAATACTTCATATCATGCCAATATTTTGTTTCTAGGATCTTAGAGAATTATCTTGTTACATTTGTCAAATCTTCTTGAACATTCTTTAAATAATATGTTAACTCTTTTTTTAGTGTTATATTTTATTTCACTTCTTGCGGCGCAAATTTTGTAAAAACATGAGCTAGTTCCTAACTCTTCATTTGAATTGGCCACAAATAATTACCTTGCAACTGGGAATTTGTATTTTATGATTGGTGTGTCATGTTTATGTTAGATGGAGGGTGATGTGCAGTGTAGAGATTTACCCTATTTTTCTCACTACTTTTCTATCCTAGCCTTGTTGATGTAAGTGTGACAATTAAAGCCCTACTCGTATTTGCTTCTACTCAGAGAAGTTAGAAGCTAATATGAATAACTAGTTTCTCAAAGCGGTTTCTCTACTCCTCTAGCTCATGTTTCGTTTTGAGGATAAGTCAGGGAATCACCAGCGCATCACATAACTCATTCCTCTTGCTTTCGTCTCACGTACACATCTCTCTATCACTTTTTGTACCACTTGTCTCCTCCCTTTAAAAGGCACTTCTTTTAGCCAGTATTATTCATTTTTAGCTAAAAGATATCAGCCACAGCCAATACGAACGCCTCGTAAAGCTAATCTACTTCATGTTTAATCAATGTAGTAAGTGTTCTATTTCTTAAAAGTTTATGAAAACCAAGACTTTATACATGTCATGTGTAAGTGTCATTTTTTAGGCAGATTTGTTTCCGCTAGATGAGAAATCGGGCGATATGGGAAAATAGGGTGATATGACATCTCTTATATATGTCATATTTTGCACTAACTTGAACATAGAAATAAGGTTACAACTGCAAATAGAAACATAAAAAAAATGTCATTTCCATATACATACAATGCATTTTGAGCCTTCCGTATAAAGCTATCATATTCTCAAACTATTGTCTCTTGCCAAATATTGGATGTTCGATCTTATGTTCTCTTCATAGTCCTCACTTTCTCGGTGCTCTACTCCTGTAGACCACACCAAAGAGATAACCTTTCGATTCTTACCAACTTTTAAGCGTGTTTTTCATATTCTAGATTCGGAATAATAGCAAATAGCTAGAATTTTCTACCTGGAAAGCAGGGTGTAATTCCAAGAACACACGACACTCCCTCGACCAGCTAGCCATGGCGAGGAGGAGGAAGTCGCCGGAACGTCAGTCAGCCTGGCAGCTTTTAAGCGTGTTGAGCACATTACATGTTTGACATAATGCCGCCGCCACCGCAAGATCCACCGGGAGTGCGTCCTGCCTGGTATGGAGAACCGTATGCCTCGTCGGCGGACCCGATACCGCAGAACCAGCTCCGGGGAAGAGGCTTCCATGGCGGTGCACCCTGGCTGCTGGGTGGAAGAGGAGGCAATGGTTTCATGGATGGGAGAAGAGAGGATGGCCTGAGCCGCGAGACCGCTTTCACCACAAATATAGCTGCAATTAACCCAAATGTGGCCTAGATGAGCGCACGGTTCAGATGTTTATCGCAGGACAAGAACTACTACAACATTCATACTTCCGTCATGTGGCCTCCTGTTCAGTTCAATCCGCTTCCTTAAGCCATTAACCCGCTGTTCCAGTGTTCCCTAATTTGGCCCAAAAGATGACCACGGCCGCACACAAACAGCGCAAGTTCATTCGATGTTACAGCTCAAAGATCTTCCCAAAACAAGCTCAAACTAAAACAATAATCATGGTGAAAGCTCGTCCGATATCAGCAGCGACGACGACAATTTACACAACATACATTACAATTTTCAGCTTGCCATATGAAGCTAACCATATTCTCTGCCTCGGTGATCTCCAGTGATAACTATGTTTTCTTGTCAAATACTCACTCAATCCTACAATATAAATCCACTTTCTTGTAAAACGTTGTCCCACAATATAAGTCTATTGAGAAAATTAACATATAGTTTTTAATATTTCCAATATGTACCCTTTTATTAATGTAGAAAAATGAATAATCGGTTGTGATATGTTATTTAGTAGGGTGTGTATGGCCAATGATATTAATTTTTTCTTAGATCTAATGTTTTCTAAGTCTATGCGTGTACTAGGTTTGGACTAACATTGCAGGAGGAGGGAGTGTATATTAGCTATTTGATGCGATGATCTTTTTTTCCCTAGCGCTCACTTTTCTGCTGCTCTGACTTTTTACACACTAGTAACTCCACCTGTAGGCCACATCAAACAGATAACCTTTTGATTCTTCGACGATAAACTTTTAAGCGTGTTTTCGCGTTCTGGATTCAGAATAATTAGTACAAACAACTGGAATTTCCTCCCTGGAAAGCAGGGTGTCCAGAAAAAAACGACATTCCTTCAGCATCCCGACTAGGTGTAGCAGGACCTTTTCCGATAATTTATCTTTATTGATTGAATGATGTGATGCGTCCCCTTCTCATAGTCATGTGTGCTCGTAGTTTCATTCAAATAGGAAGTAGTAATCGCAGGCTTACTTGAAACCAGTCATTTGAGATAGTTAAGTTGGTAATGAACTTAGCATAGCCAGGGACAGAAAGTGATTGCTCAATCATAAATTATTATATTCTGTTCTCGATCTTTTGCCGGTGCAATGCACTTAGAAACAACATTGCTTCTGATGCCAAGCTGAGGTAACCTTTCACATATTCTACTCACAGAGATATGTGGTAAGTTGCTAACTCAAAGTATTCCACTTGGTATCTTTGATGAGTTTGGATCTAGTCACCATTGTCTTCTCTTTTCCTTTTTCTGGTGAGAATAGAACACTATGGTTAACACTATTGAAAGTTTAGAGGGCTCCGGCAAAGTTTGACAGCAAAAGAGAACATATAAATACAGAATGGCCAGCCAATGGCTGAAATAAATTTCGAATGTAATCGGGAGGTCAGATTATAGTTGGTTCAAAGGTTACAATATTTCAAGTGGTTGATTCGATAAGCCCGTAGACAAGCTGTAACTTTCAACTCGTTTTCCCCTATCACCCACGGATTATGATGCTCTACCTCACAACTTTAAACCCCTAGATAAACAATATTTCTTTCTGTTTTGGATTACCTAAGGTTGATCATAGGATAAATTCTGCACTACGCTGACGGTAACTTCACTTTGCATTCTTATTTTCTCTCCTTTCAAAATACTTTTCAGAGGTTTAAAAGTGAAAAGAGAATGAAAGAACATGTACATAAACAAACAAAATACAGAAGTAACGCACACGGACAATCAAGTGTATGAAATAGAAACTAGAGATTAGAAAAGAAGATGTTACTTCAGAATTTCTGTAGCGATCAAGCAATGCAACAAGGAGCATGCGAAATGCCCCCAGGTACTTTAAAAGGCATAATTCCTCAGATAATGGTGGCCACAATCTTTCATGTTGCAAAATTCCCTCTTGCATTTTGGAAGTTGACTTCTGTTAAGCCTTGATATGGACTTCTAACTACAGTGAGTAATCTTTACCTCCTTTTTTCAGTGATTTGGGCTTAGTGGGAGCTGAATCAGGAGATCGTACCAAACTGCATGTGCAATCAGAAACTTGCTTACAAGTACACTACATGCATATTTCCACTGCCCTTGTGTACCCTTCTCTTAACAGCTGTAGTATATTTTTTTTTTCTCGAACGCGCAGGAGAACTGCGTATCATTATATTAAGAAGAAAACAAAGGAGTCTAGACGACTCGAACAAACCCCTAAAGGGGGAAGGGAAAAAAAACAACAACACACACGGCCATCAATGCCAAATCCCACGGAGCCCTTTGGCTCCCGCCAAACACCACACACTAGCCTCATCTCTAATATTCTGCATTATAGTGTTATGGTGAGGTGAAGCCCCCTCAAAAACACAACTATTTCTATGCTTCCAAATCCACCATGCCACCAACACGACCAAAGAGTTGAAACCCTTGCGAATGACCTTGGGCACCCCCTGTAAAGCTTGATGCCACCAAACTGTGAAGATGCAGTCATCCACACCCGGAGCTAAGTGCTGCAACCCAATCTGAGATAACACTGAAAACCACACATTCCTTGCAAACACACAATTAGTGAGCAAGTGCTGCACATTCTCCTCCTCCTGATCACACAGTGGGCAACGCTCAGGGTGATCTAATCCACGACGGGTCAAACGATCGGCTGTCCAACAACGATTTAAAGAGGCCAACCAAACAAAGAACTTGCATCGAGGTGGAGCCCAAGTTTTCCAAATTGCCTTCCACGGTTCAAACTCCACAGAACCCTCTAGAAAACGGCGGTAGGCTGATTTGGTTGAGAATTCACCAGAGGGAGACGGTATCCACAAATGTTGATCCTCTACTCCGGGAGTGAGTTCAAACCCGGATAAGATATCCCAAAGATGGAGATATTCTGAAAGAAACTCACTTGACCACCCGCTTGCAATGTCATGAATCCAAGTACCATCTGCCAGCGCCTCCTGTACAGTATATGAGTGAGCATGTTGATATATAAAGCTAAATTGATCATGAAGGAAGCAGAGAACATTTAAAGAAGAATATATATATTTTTCCTGCTCTCATATCTTCCCTAACTGTATGCTTTTGAGTAACATGCATGGACTTTTCCGGAACATCTTTTTTTTTACTTCATAGAAACTTCACTTTTCATAGGAGCATGTACAATAAAGAAAGGAACAATATTCATAGGGAGGAATATACAGGCTTCTAGTACTAGGCTACAGCATTATCATAGCCTATAATTTTCAGTGCGAGAAAAGCTTGATCAGGTGGTTAATGACCCTGTCTCATGAAATAGCTTCATCTAGCTCGATGCAGCCTCAAATCTCTGATGCTAAGATAGGGACAAAAATGACATATAGATCACATATTTTGGCTTCAGTTGTCCCCCCACATTGCCCATCCCAGTCGTTAGAAAATGAAAAGGGTATTGGTATATGATTCTTACTGTACGCAGTGTGTGTGGGTGGGGGCGGGGGGTGGCACACCAAAAGGAAACCAGATGCAAACGTTTTGCATCATTCTCCTATCAAATTGCCAAAATTTCATTGAGGTCAGTTTATATTTGACTTTTGGTTTTCTTTAACGGTGCTTAAATTTGCATCGCTGAGAAGGGATCAACTGTGCTCCATTTCCGAAAGCAACAAGGCATATTTGCAAAGGTGCTCGCATTTCTTGGCAAGCAAACCTAGAGTAGAGGTCAATTATAAAAAAACTCATCTCAAATGAGAAAAAAATTGTTGTTGCCTTGTTCAACAATATTTCTTTGTATTGTCAAACAATGTAAACATCACCAATTTTACTACAAAAATTGTAGGAACTGAGGCTTACTTGGTGAGAGGTGCGGATGTACACCACAACCCAAGTTCAAGTCCTCTTCAAAGCGAATTTGGGTGCTTATTTTCTTCTTAATGAAAAAATACCTAGTTCTTCCTAGGTATTCTCATTTTTTTACTACAAAATTGTATCAAGGCTGTGATTCGCTTCAGTCGGATGATGTGAATTACTACTTTGATACAAGCCCCTAGACTAATTTCGAGGGTATAATTTTACAGTTTGTCATTGCAGCAGCAGTACTTTCATGATATGCACTTGTGTTGGTGTACTTCTGTTTCAAGTATCTGTACCTTCCTGAAGAGTGCAGCCACGTTTATGCTGCAAGAGTGGACCTGCATTTCTGCCCGATTTGGTTCCCATATCCATGCCGATATGGTGTCGGTGTCGACACTTGATAGATATTTCTAGCAATATAATCATCCTTTTCTGGACTTTTCACTATATGCTGAAGGTATACCAAAAACAAGTTGCGGTATATAATTCTTTGCGCGTCAAAATTCAACCATCAGAAATGATTTTTCTGAAAGTATATGGATGGATGGTACTTCGGGCAAGAACTGCAGTTCCGTCTACCAGTAACTGGTAAGTATATATGGCGTGATGTCAAAAGAAAGCGTCACGGCTAGAAAATAAGTTCAGTTATGCTTATTCCTTGCCATTTTCTTTAAGTTTGTTGCATACGGATTTGCGGCAATTTGTGGGCAGAAGGCAGTGGGCATTAGTACTCCATGCAACAAGCAGAGAAATGCTTGGTGGCTGCAAAATTGAGAGAAAAGGGAGAAGAAACAACATTTGTATATTATGATTCCCTATCCACTGCCAAAGATGCACCCAAATAACCTGTGTGCCAAATTCAACCTTAACTTTGCATGGAAATGAAATGGTCAGGTATCACCGTCACCGTCTGTGTGTCTCTGTGCAAGGCTATAAGCGTAGTGCAGGATTCTTCACTCTAGAACAAAAGCCTGAAATCTTTTTTTATCCTACTCAGCCCTCGAGCTTTCCAGACTCCAGATTCTCCTCTCAAGACAGCTTGCAGCGAGCACGGTGCAAAAAACCGCACTGTCGTGTGATGCAGATTCAAGGGATTGTTCAGTACATATTCCCGTCTTCAGGCTTTCACTATAAATACAGGGCAACCGGGGCTGTGCACTTCATACACTTCCATACGTTCAGAGCATACAGGTAGTACTAGAGCTCACAAGCATCAGTGCGCAGTACTCGACCTTGTTTCAGAACAGCAGAAGGGACATCATGAGCTATAATGGAAGCAGCTCTTCTGGTAATTTTATCTTCTCCATTAACATCATGATCTAATATATGCACCATGGATGTTAAAGATCAATGCTTAATTCGATGTGGATGGTGATCATTCAGGTGGCAGGAGCGGCCGGAGAGTTGAGTACGGGAGGACCTACGTGGTGAGGCCAAAGGGACGGCACCAAGCCACCATTGTGTGGCTCCATGGCCTAGGTGACAATGGTGCAAGGTACTGCTTCTTTCTCAAACTTTGCTTATTCTGCTACTCAGATGCTCCTCCATGCAATAGGCATGCTATGTTGTGCAAATGTAATATGCACGCGAGAAAACTACACATGTCAAGCAAAGATGAGAGGAGTAGATTACCGCAATGTTGATTGGTGCAAACGCTTTACTCGCTTGCATCTTTTTGCTGGAAATGATTGACGTTACAAAACGCGGCGGAAATAGACAATCATAATAATGAGAGACACAGATGTTACCAAAAAAACTTTTACGAGAAAAATCTACAGACATAGAAAGATGGAATCCACTATACGAGGAAATATTACAATAAGACTTTTGTTCTTTCTATGAATCACAGGGATATATAGAGAGAGAGAGAGAGAGAGCGAGAGAGATGAGTTTTAAATGGAGTAGAAAACCAAATCAAAGTCGGATGCACTAGCCGTTGCCACATTTGACATGGCTGGTGCATGCACGGCATCACGTCTGGCGCAGTCTTTGGTACGGACACAACGACAAATTCAAACCACACTTTAATAATCTCCACCTTAAAACAAATTTACTTCTGTAGCCGAATATTAAATCTCCTTGAAGTAAATGTTCTTTAACCGACCTTATGCCTCAAAAGTCTATCGAGTTAACTCCAACAAGAAAGACCAGAGCAGACTTATCCAAACACTTCTCACGAAGCAAAACTGAGCAAATTCAATCACACACCTATCAACAAAGCAGACGAATAAATCTAGGTATTTATTAGTTTGTAACCTCAATAAAGTCTGAGTCTGTGCAAATAACCTTATGAAATAAATGCTCGATCATTATACGACATAAACCAAAATATCATCTGTATCGTTGAATAGATAACAAAGAACTCATATCATGAAATCTAATATGCTTAACTTAGAATACAAAACTCGACAAATAATGCTTATTGAAAGAGTAACTTACACGTGTGGCAATCACGTACATCAAACTGCCGGCTTCAAAGGTAGCTGAATTCCATTACATGGTTTTGAAACTGCTCCTATAAAATTATCTGGACGAAATGAACTCTTATGTTGTCAATGGAGTATAAACTATAATAGACCTCTAGTATTAAACTATAACAACTGAAAAATATTATAGTATCCACGCAAAAGACAAACTCCTTACACTTAAAATCCTTCATCTCAATCTGGATTTAGAGCAAAACTTTCACTTTCAAACAACAAAATTTCGGAGAGTATTATGCTAACAACCATCAAGGTGTCATCAAATTTCTGATAATAAATGTTGCCAAAACCTCCGTAATGGTTGTGCAAACGATCTAAATTGTAATATATCCAAATAGTGAATAAAACATCAAATTTAGTTTATCCCCCACAACTGACATTATTTTTTTTATTTAATGTCTCCTCAATCAAGTATAGCCTAAATTGTGTAAAACTTATAACTCTACCTTCAACTCTATATGTGTGGATCTTGCTACATTAATTCGTAGTAGACAACAGTACGTCGAAGAAATTATCAATGATTAATCTCGCATAGATGCCGCCAATAATAGGCATAATAGACTAAATTGCAATGAACTATACCTCCAACAAAAAAAAACATACAAAGCTGATAGACAATTTCTTCATGAAGATAACGATCGACTGGGACAGAAGATCATCAATAGAGAATATCGTTAATAGAGATGGCATAGTATAACACTAAGGCATGGTGTCGGACGACTGGACGATAATGTTGATGGAACCAGCACTAGAACAATCGTTGGATAGATTGTGGGTCATCGTTTGGTATGAAGTCAAAGTCATGAAATAGAGTTGAGGTGATTCAAAATCGTTGAGGATGGTAAAATCTCCTATCAGGATTTCTCGTGTGCCTAGCAATTCCTGTCAAAATCACAATGGATGGATGCTTTGCTTGTCAGGTTTTGACGGTAGTTTTTTTTTTTTTTTTTGCTCTACGCTTTCTTCCCTGACGCCTCCGGCTTCCTCTCGGGTTCGCGTGTGGACGAGCTCTGGCTGCCTGGTCATTTTCACACGACGAGCAGACAAAATAGCCTTCGCTACAAACGCGGGCTGCCTGGTCCGAGCTTCCTGTTCGATGCAAACGCGGGTGCTGCCTCGCTTCGGATTTGACGAATAGCCTTCGCTTCCGAATTGAACACGCGAGCTTCTCGGATTGGATGCCACAGCTCGTGCACAGAACGCGCCGAGCAAAAAGAAATCGCCGGTGATATTCTGGGATGGCAGTATGGCTCCTGGTTAAACGCGATGTCGCGCGGATCTCTTGACGTTGTCTCCGTGACGATGCCAAATGCCGCGCAATGGCCGTTGCAATTGCCAAACGGCTTTGGCTATTCCTATCGTCGCTCTAGATCAAATCTCGCCTGCTGCTCTGATTGATGCCGCGCACTTGCCGCTGTCGATGGCCTCCCTTGGTGCCGTGCGACTGCCACCTAGGAGTCGCCTTCTCCCAGGGCGTAGTGTCCAATACGAAAGTAATAATAAATTCAGATCATACTTTGACAATCGAAGTGGCCTCATTTTTGTATGTGCGTGCATGCATATATTCCTAGTATTGCTTTTACTCAAAGTAAATAATTTCCTTGTCTCTGCTGCACACCTAAGAACCTTCTGATGGACATCGATAATGATCTCACTTTTCATTCAGAGGTGGAGACTGGAGAGGAATGTCAAATACTTCTTGATGCGGGCTTATGATATATAAATATTGCATAAATGTATGTCTAGCTTATCTACTTATGCAAGATCCCTAATTTCATATTACCTGTCTGGGCAAAGCATGTAAAGAACACCATAGTTTATTATCAGGCACTAAAATTACAGTATCCTGGTCTTGTCATCCACTACCATGAGTTTTTAACGGTTAGTATGATCTTTGGGAGCAAAGCACAAAAAAAGTAAGCCTTAAATATTTATTTTTAGTTCAGTATGCAATCTTCAGAATTACTTTTGTGAGTTTGTCGAGTTCAGCTGCAGATGTACTCTGCCCACTCTTGTCGCCTTCTATACTTTTCCAGCATCTTCAGACACAGAAAAAATGAGCAAATGGGCTAATTACACGTCACCTTATTATCACTACAGTCTCCTACGATAAGCTGAGAAATTCAGGCTACGTGCTCAACCTGCTGCAAAAATTTTGGTAGTGAACATTTCTCTTTCAGTGTAACGTGTGTTGATCAGTAGCTCCAGATGTTCTATTCTCCATTCTCCCATCTTCTCTTCTCGCCCATACATACTTTTAGACAACACGTGCAGTTTATATAATGTGTTGCAATGTATAGATTTTCAGAGACGCTGGAATGGACTATCTTTACCTGTTGCAGCTGCAATGCTTTTCCTGATACAGCGAACTAATTTCTTTCCTTTTATCTCTTTTGTTTATTCTGCATTTTTCAGCTGGTCCCAGCTATTGGATTCTCTTCCCTTGCCAAATGTAAGCATCGATACTTTGTACTTGAAGCGCGCATACAAAGACATAGATACACCTTGCCTTATTCCCCAAGTAACACATAATATTCTCAGCATTTGCAATAGTCATCAGATTAGTGTAGCTTATTCCCCAGTAGCATGCAGTAACAGTAGTCCCTCCCAACATTTGTAATCATCTTCAGATCATTGTAGCTTATCTTGTTGAGCAGGTTGGGCATATATAGCAATTGTTTCTACTGCAACCAAGTCTATTCACCTTGAAGTTTGTGTTCATGTAGATCAAGTGGATATGTCCCACCGCTGCAACCCGGCCTGTGGCGGCTTTCGGTGGATTCCCTTGCACTGCATGTGAGTTTTCTTCTTCCTTGGAACTTGGCAGGGAACACCTGCAACACAACTAATCTACAGAGTCTGAATTCTGAAAGTCTGAAACATAGGAGTGCTCCTTTACTCTGAAGTCTGAAAATGGCCAGATCACCATTTTATGGAACTGAAACAGGGTTTGACGTGGAGGACACTTCGGTGGATGGTCGCGACGACATTGAAGGACTGGATTCTTCAGCTGCACACATAGCAAACCTATTGTCGTCCGAGCCGCCTGATGGTACTTACTTCAGGATCACAATATTTAATACTTAAGAAGCTGCTAGGGTGTAAGTGTTAAGCCTACTTCTTTTTTCCCGAGAACACACACGAGGTCCGAATAACTAAGCCTGGTTTTATCGGTTTATTAGACCCTATCTTAATTTGGGATTGGTTAACCACAACTAAACACGTGTCAGAACATGTGTATTGTGTAGAGCTATGAAGGTAACTAGATGTCACGATATGTTCGTCGTATACAATTGCAGCTAAATTAATTAAGGGTTTTTGTTAAACATCATCCAGATGTTTTCTTCCTAACTATCATCTAGATTTAGAACTGTTGGATTAGAGATTCAATGGTCATGAATTCTCCTCCCTCCCCCTTTGAAACTCCATTGATGTTGACAATTTGTGAATGCAGTGAAGCTTGGGATCGGCGGTTTCAGCATGGGTGCAGCTGCTGCCCTCCACTCGGCAGCATGCTATGCTCATGGCAAATTCAGCAGCGGTATTCCCTACCCAATCACACTCAGCGCAGTCATCGGCTTAAGTGGCTGGCTCCCCTGCTCAAGGTCCAACTTTGCCATCCTCTGCACAAACCGATCTGTCAATTGTCAAACACCTGCATGCTAGTGTTATCGCTGATAAATCCTAAGGATGTCGATGTTTTCAGGACCCTGAAGGGCAAGATGGAGAGCTCACACATTGCTGCAAGGAGAGCTGCCTCCTTGCCCATCCTGCTCAGTCATGGAAGAGGTAACATCAACCTGTCGATTCAAGGAGTCCAAGAATTCACCATACTTATCAGTTTTCACTGGCCAGTGTGTTAAGAAGCCGTTCTAAATTCTGCGTAATTTTTGCAGCGGATGAGGTTGTACAATACAGGAATGGTGAGAGATCAACCGAGATTCTGCGATCCTCGGGGTTCTCATATCTGAATTTCAAGTCCTATAATGGGTACAGTTGCATAGGCATACACTTCATATGGCAACTTCAACTTTTTTTCCTCCGCAGATTATAGGAACATTAACAGAAAAGTTTCCGATGATGCAGGCTTGGCCACTACACCATCCCTGAAGAAATGGACGACGTCTGCAAGTGGCTCAGCTCGAGGCTTGGTCTCGACCGATCTCGCTAATGGAAGGGTACTTGTGTGTGCAGCGCACAATGCTTTCGTAATAGCACACAGCAGAGTGTTAACTATACAGATGTGAAGGCTTGGTTTGGTAGCTTGTGTAATACTACATGCTCTCTCTCCAGGTGCCTTTTGTTGCCATTGTTCTAGTTTACTACTAATTGTCCTGTGTTACCGGTAAGGAGGTGGATATATCAGCATATGTAATATAGTGCTTGTTTCGTATTGGTAATAACAACGCCGTTCAGGCTTCTTGTCCATGCAACCATATGCATACTACTTGTTCTCTCATCGCTGCAGAATTTTTAGTTTCACACATGATCAAACATTTTCCTAAAAATATTATCAAAAGTGACAGCCAACAAGTAACTATCGACCTAAGTGCTTTCCTGTGTTGGCTGGCTTGCATTAATTGTGGTATCAGCCTATCCAAAATCATTTGAGGTGTGCAATAAAATATCACACACCATGTAGCAGATCAATTTCGATTGTTAAATCCACCTAGATAAAAAAAAAAGTAATGCATGCGCTCAATAGCACAATGGCATAGAAAATTAGAAACCGAAAGCACTGTATTCTTAAATCTTAATTGATTCAGCTGATCTCAGGGAGGAGTTTAATTATCTGGAGTAACCTGAGGACCACATCAACTATGTAACATAGCAGAGAGCAAGTGTATGTTACGAAGGGTAGCAGCATTATCAGTGGTACAATGTATATACGAAACAGTACGGATTTTTGGGAAGAGCCGGACAAAAACCAGTACTTGATTGAGGAGATAAATCGATTCGGACAACCTTCAAATGTGTCATACAACCAATAAAATCTACAACTAGCTTGACAAATTCGTAAACTTGAAGAAGAATGTAATCAACGATAGACTGCAATTCAAGAGTTGATACACAATCTAGACGGTGTATACATGCTGCATCCATACGTGGGCAGAAAACTTGGCTCATGGTACACGCTACGGCACTAGCTAATACATGGAAGATTCATCTAATCGGAGATTGGGAGAAATCTAAACTTAAACATCCACCTCCACCGTAGAAGATGCAAACGATACCGGAAATGTAGAGCTACTCAGTAGAGGGGATGCTACTTCTTGAGCGACGAGAAGAGGGGGATGCATGCTCACACTTTCGGATGCGGCCGGAGGAGTAGGAGGCGCCGATTGCGTCAGCGTATTTTGGCCGGGGTGCACGAAGAAGGCGCCGGCGGCGAGGGTCTGCCTGCGAGAAAAAAAAAAGGTGAGTTCGCCGGGGTTGCAAAGCACTAGCAGGAGGAGGAGGACGGGCGAAGTGGGGAGGAAGAGAGGAGATTAACTAGGACGTAACCGAATAGCCGCCGGTGTGGGAGGAGGAGACGTCGCCGGCGACAGGAAGGAGGCGGCGCCGTCGCGCTGGTCTCGCGCGATGCCGGAACGCGATCGCACGCGACGGTAGCGCCGCTCCCCAAAAAGAAATTGTGTGGGTTTTAGGTGGCTGTGATGGGCCTATAATGGGCTTTATATGGGACGTCTAGTTGCGTTGGGCTTTCGTATGGGCCTTTAAGTCAGGAGGAGAAAGAATACTTGGGACGTAAACACGGTTGACATCCGCCATGCAGATCCAAGAGACCATGGTAGCCAACCGGCAGATGACACGTCCCTCATGGGCCAGTCAACCCGTGCTCACTCTCAAACCACTGACGACTTGGGCCCACACCTCGTCTCCCTGGACTCGGGCAGAGAGAAAGCGCCCACCATCGAGCGAAGTTTGGACTTTTCGGCCCTGTTTGACACAGAAATATTAAATATAATCCTCGCATCATCCTAATTTTATTTATGACTCTCTCCCTAAGCGTGGGACTCGGGTAAACTGATGCGTACACAATCGTGCGGTCTGGGAGCGTAGTACTGCAATTGTGCGCTTTGGGAGCGCAGGACAGCGTGATCGTGCGGTCAGGGAGCGCACCACTCGGTCACTGTAGATATATGTGGCCGGGGAGTGCATGTTTACAACTGTAGTATCATGCACTCCCGACTGCATGATTTCCTGTCCCATCCGCCCGCCGAAAGCATCGACTGCGTATGTCCTTCGCATGCAAATGGTGCTACAGTTGTAAACATGCAGTCCAGGGAGCGCATGATGCTACAGTTGTAAACATGCACTCCCTCGCCACATGAAGCTACAGTGCCCCCGAGTGGTGTGCTCCCAGACCACACAATCACGTTATCCTGCGTTCCCAGAGCGCACAATTGCAGTGCTGCACTCCTGAACCCAGGGGCGGATCCAATGTAGAGGGAGTGAGGGCCCAGGCTGTCACTCAATTCGCAGAAACCCAGGTATATAGCTTAAGATTTAATGCTAGTGCCCTCACTCAGCCTAACTAAAAGGCCCTCACTCATGCTAAAATTATGAATGAGAACAATTCAGCATACTATATGTATTGTTGTGCCCCCTCTCAGATTTTATCCTGGATCCGCCCCTGCCTGAACCGCACGATTGCGCACGTGTCAGCTCGCCGGAGTTCCACGCTCGGGAGGGGCCACAAATGGAATTACGATGATGCGGGAGCTATATTTGGTTTTCTATGCCAAACAGGGCCAAAAATACCAAAAATTCCAATTGAGCAATCACCCAACTCACCTAACCTCCATTGGCTCCGTCCAGGCAAAGGCGGCACCCTCCTCTTCACCACCTCCCCTGCCTTGTCGCTCCCTCCGAATCACTCTAATGCACACATCCCAAAATGACGTATATTTGACCAGAGGGAGTCATTAATGGTTAGGTGAAGGCATGAATAAACAATGCTTCTCATTAGGTGGTGATCGGTTCGGCTGAAAGCCTCATGGCTTATAGCTGAAAACACTGTAACTAGCTGAAAAAAGCACTGTAGCTGACAGAGACTTATTTACCATAATTAAATTTAAAAAAATTTAAAAATAGAAAAAACATATTAGCCCATCACGTATAATGTAAACAAATACGAGGAAAAAAAGAACCGGTAAAAAAACTCAAAAAAAGTCAAAAGTTCAGAAAAAGACGAAATTTATGAATAGTGCAAAAATAAGCTGAAGCCATATTGATCAGGGCCTAGACTCTAATACTGGTACTACCAACAGACCAAAGCTCCACTCACTGGCCGACTCACCAGTGGATCAAGGTGGGCAGGTGCGCACCTTACCTTCCGCCGAAGAGTAGGTACCCCCTCTAGCTTCGGCTAGGGTGCCATGTCTGCCTGAGCTTGTCGTCGATTGGCATTCATAAGAAGAACTGAAGTCTAAACTCCCAATAAGCTTTCTATAGAGCGGGGAGAGTTGGGCACTTGGGCTTGGCCTTGGATTACCTGAACCCCATATTAGGCCAAGTGGTCAACCATGCAACACAAAATACAATAACACATTGCGCACCAGCAACATCAAGCACAGCCTACCAAATACTGAACTGAGGCCCACACATGGCAAAGCAAATGAACCGATTTAGTAGCAATTGAGCAATAGCTAATTGAAATATCAAAATCGAATCGATTCTTCCTGAGAGTCAAGAAATGGAGAAACGATTTATAGAGGTATACTACCTATTACCGGGGTATAATCTTCATTGTATTTTATATATTTTTTTCTATGTCCATGTTCTAATTATATATAATTTTAGATTGCAAAACATAGTTTGATGATGTCCCATTAGCCTCCTAAATTTTGGTTTGACGCCACTAGCCACTTCCTTGTGCATTGCTGCTACCTCCTCAAGCAATGGGTTTGCCCAAGCAAAGGTCACAGCTACTTTCCCTGAACTGCTTCGTCACATGTAGCGTACATCTGCCATGGGGTTTATTCTTTTCAGCTTTTAAAAGCTACTTTTTAGTTTTTCTGCAGTAACTAGTTTTTAAACGGAATATCTTTTTGAGATATGGTCTATTAGTTAATTGTAGTACATACTGTACCAACTTCATTTATATCGGCAAAAACCGCACGTGAGTTTCTATTACTCTGTAATCTCTCATACGAATAGTCTAAAATCAATAAGCCATAGTTAAAAACCATAAACAGACCCAAAAAAAGGCCCCGTGGATTGCTAACTAATTTACACATCAAATCAACCAACTCTTGCATTATTATTTCCTAGATGAAAGCGTCCTTCCGTAGCTGAATAGTGAACCTGTACACGGCTAGCTCGGCTGCGCGATCAGCCGCACCTAGGCCACTCTCTTGTTCTGTTACCAGCAACCGACGTTGTGGATCCTTTTCCTTCTACTTAGCTGCAATACAAGGTGAGTTGCAAACAACTGTGACTTGTATTTTTCTTACGAAACAACTCTGACGAAATGGAGTGAGTTCTAGTACAACTTGATGATTTGAGTCCGTTGACGCCTCGGCGTCACACAGATCGATGGTGGTATTCTACCACGTCCCACGGCACAGTGTGTCAGTGCGCACCTAGCTAGCTATTATTCTATCACCAAATGCAGAATCAACAAGTCACCTCGATGTCCGCGAGAAAACAGCAGCTAGTCTCCAAACTCCAGAACCCCAACCACTCCGCATAAAAAGGAAGCAAACCAAACAATTCATACCCCGGCTTACAGTTTATAATTTTTTGATTGCTTGTAAAGAAAAATACATAGTAAAAACTCACATATAATTTTAACTAATACAAAAAAATTATAATATATGCTATAATCAATTTATAAATCTTAATTAAAAAATACTCCATTTTGTAAACTAGTTACCAAAGAAAAATAAAAAAATAACTTTTACCGTACAAAAAGAAGAGGGCAAAAAAAACACGCTCCATTGCCTAAGCTTCAATTCAGGATCTTGCCTCAACTTCCCAGCATATTGCCACAACCAGCCAGTCAACCACACTCGCTAGCTAGTTACATCATCCTGCACAAGCTAGCACAAATTGCAGCAATGGATCCCCTTATACCCGCCATTGTGATCCGCAAGCGGCTCGTCGGCGCCGCTGTCGGCTGCCTCTCCCTCTTCCTCCTCTACCGCGGGCTCCTCTGGGGCTCCAGCCCCTTGCCGCCATTCACCGAGCAGCCGCAAGAAGACGAGCCCAGCAAGCTCAAGCAGCTGGTGGAGGCCTCCTCACCGCCTCCACAGCCTTACCACATTGCAGCTGCACCTGCCCCAAGCCCAAGTGCGGGCGTTGTGGTGTATCAAGAAGCGGAGCAGGCTTCTGGCTTTCCAGCACTGGCGCCGGCGCCGGCACAGGGGGAGTGCGACCTCTTCGACGGCAGCTGGGTGTACGACCCGGCCGGGTACCCGCTCTACGAGGCGCAGGAGTGCCCGTTCTTGAGCAACCAGGTCACCTGCCGGAGGAACGGCCGGCCGGACTCCGGCTACGAGCACTGGAGGTGGCGGCCCCGGCGGTGCGGCGGCGCTCTCAGGTTGGTGTTTCTCTGCCTCTGCAAGCAGCTGTGCTAGTCTCAATTCTCAAGCAGCTATCAAGCCAATTTATTTTCCTCAAAAAACGATTTTTTTTTTGCTGTGTTTGATTCTTGAATCTAGAATTTTGAAATGTGCATGTGCACCTTTATTTATGCATATCAGTATGAGGAGTAATGGCTAGATGAGCAGCCAGTGGGTGCAACTGACAGGGCCCATTCTTGGATACAAAAGATGGTGAAATCACTGAAATGGTAGTAAAGTTCGGAACTGGTTCCTCTGACGTAACGTCAGGGTGACGTTGGGTCACTGCGCGTGGGCCCCGCGTCGCGTGGGGCCCACGCGTCAGTGACCCCACGTAACGTCAGAGGATCTCAATTCGTAAAGTTCTGACAATGCCCTCTCTGAAGATGGAACCCTTGCGGCAGGAATTTTTGAAAACACATGACCATACATACATGTAGCACAAGAAAACCTTTGGATTCTCCACGTGCACAGCACACAGGCCTGCGACCTTTCCTCCCTTGCATCATTGCAATTGAACAAGCGTGCGATTATCCATTGCAATCGTACACGTTGTCACTGAAGAAAGCTGAATGCATTTTCCACACCTCTCTGAAAAAAATCAGGTTGGGTGGTGGGGAGATGCTGGAGCAGTGCCGGCACAAGCGAGTGGTGCTCGTCGGCGACTCCCTGAACAGGAACATGTGGGAGTCGCTTGCCTGCATCCTGTACGCGGCGGCGCCCGACCGGTCACGGGCCCTCGTCGACGATGCCAGCGCGGAGCACAAGATCTTTCGCGCATTGGTAACCATTCTTTTCCTCCAGTTGTCCAAAGCTGAAACTTTTGCAGCATGTGGAAACTGACAACTCTTATTCAACACGACGATCAGGATTACAATTGCTCGGTGGAGTTCTACTGGAGCCCGTTCCTCGTCGATCTTGAGGAGAAGGCCGACCAGACGAGGGCGCTCAAGCTGGACCAGCTCCCGGCGACGTCGAGCCGGTTCGTCGGCGCCGACGTCCTGGTGTTCAACACGGGCCACTGGTGGACGCACACCGGCAAGTTCAGGGCGTAAGTTCCCGCTGTGCTCGTGAGCTCGTACGTTTTGCGCCATGGTTACAAACGATGATTACGCAGCATAACTGCCATGACTTCAGATGAGGTGACTGCAGGTGGGACCACTTCGAGAGGAACGGGAAGAAAGTGCAGATGGAAGGAGAGGAAGCACTCGACAGAGCGTTCAGGACATGGACACGATGGGTCGATCAAAACGTGGACTCCAACAGAACCAGGGTGTTCTTCCGGAGCATCTCCCCTGAACACAAGAGGTACATTAATCCACGGTACACTCATCGATAATCTGCATGCGATGGATCGATGATCTTGTTCGAAAAATATAGCCGAATGACGAGACGATAACATGGTGATACCTGCAGCATGAACTGGTGCTACAACCAGACATCTCCGATCACCACCGAGACCTACGTGCAGCTCTTTCCGAGAAGCATGATCTCCGTCGTCGAGAGGAACCTGCGGAGGACGAGGACACCCATCGCATACCTGAACATCACCTGGCTGTCGGAGTTCCGACGCGACGCGCATCCGTCGGTGTTCACGGCCAAGGGAGGGAGTCTGCTAACAATGGAGCAAAGGAGGCAGCCGGGCTCGTACGCCGATTGCAGCCACTGGTGCCTGCCGGGAGTTCCTGACACCTGGAACGTGCTACTGTTCGCCTCCTGGATGAGGTCTCTCCCCACTGCGCCATTGTTAGGGTAGTGGACGAAACTCATCTCTTGCATTTTTGCCTGGAGTGAGCTTCACAGCAGAGAAATAAAAAAAAAAACAAAGAGGATCAATGTGCATATCCTATATATCTAAACAATTGTTCCCCAGTTAACGCTATTCTTCTGCACTCTGGCGAGGCCACATCACCTCTATTGATTTTGGATGAGTATTGGAAGGTAGAGGTTGGATGGGCTGTTTTGGTTCGCATCTGTACTTGGTTTCTACGTGTACAGCAAGAACGCGACATCTCATAATTCTGTGCATATAATTCTATCAAATAACACTAGAGTTTTGTGCACTGTAATATTGTTGCTCCTCGTAACAAGAGATCCCGCGCGGGGAATCACCTAGTATCATATATGAGCAGTGCTTCAGTACTCAGAGAAAAAGAAAATTCACATATCTGAAGTACCTCTCACGGTTATTAGTGGCGATGCCCAAGCTTGTTTTTTCCCCATTTGGGATTACAAGATTGTGGGAGCCGTCCAGTGGCCGGTTAGTCAGGACTCAGGAGGTGGAGCTGCCTCTCAGCCCGCCCGGGCTCAGGTGCCTACTCTTTAGGCTTTGTTTGATGTCTAAGGCTTCGCTCGGTTGGGTTTGGTATTCTGACTTTCGGTTTATTTTTTACTATTTCTAAATTTCGTTTTTTTCTAACTTTTTGGATTTTTTTGAGCTTTTTTCTGGTTCTTTTTTTCATATTCGTTTGCATTATACGTATTTGGCTAACCCATTTTTTCTATTTTTAATTTTTTTTAAATTTAAGTATGCCAAATAAGCCACCATCAGCTACAGTGTAATTTCAACTAGCTACAGTGAAAATTCAACTATAATCCATAAAAATTCAGCCCAACCGACCACCACCTAAAATTCTTAATCTATCTCTATGGATAAATTAGAATTTTAATTTAAAATTTTAATTCATCCATAGAAACAAGCTAGGAATTTTAGACTGCTAAAGGTTGCCCTGATCAACTCGGCTTTTGGCTTCTGGCTTATTTTTCACTATTCATAAGTTTCGTCTTTTTCTGAACTTTTGGTTTTTTGTTGAGTTTTTTTGCCGGTTCTTTTTTTTCCCGTATTTGTTTGTATTATACGTAATGGGCTAACATATTTTTTTATTTTTAAATTTTTTTAAATTTAATTATGCTAAATAGCCTCTGTCAGCTACAGTGTTTTTTCAGCTAGCTACAGTGTTTTCAGCCATAAGCCACGAGCTTTTCAGCCCAACCGATCACCACCAGGGTCTTACTGAGAACTAGAGCACCTGCCGTACTTTTTTTACAAGATCGTTTGTTCAGATTGAGCACCAGTAGTAGTGCGGTACCTATCTAGATGGGGACAGGATGTAACCACGAGAAAAAGTAATAATCTTTGACCAACACAATTACATCCCGCTCATTTCAGCTTAAACTTCTGACTTATTTTCACTATTTATAAATTTCGTCTTTTTATGAACTTTTGGCTATTTTGAGCTTTTTTGCCGGTTCTTTTTTCCATATTTGTTTGTATTGTCCATGATGAGTTAACATATATTTTTTCTATTTTTAAATTTTTTAAATTTAATTACGTCAAATAAGCCATCTTCAGTTACAAGTGTGATTTCAATCACTTAAAGTGCAATTTCAGCCATAAACTACTATTTTCAGCCCAATCGAGCAGAGCCTTGGTCTCTGCCCTCTCTAATTTGGTACCCCTATCGTCAACAGTAACATAAGACTGTTGGTGGGCGACATATTTGATGCACAAGGCCATATTGGTGAACGAAAGCACAAGCTTGCTCCGAAGTGAATAAGCTGTTGCTAAACCGGAACCGAGAACGCAAAACTATAAGCTCTCTCCTCTGTTTGAAAATTTTGAGTTGGTACTCGGTCGGACTGGATGGTAACAGAGAGAGTAAATAGTGCCAATTTAATTTTTTTGAAGTATTTAATATTATATTCTCACATAACTACACAGTCACGAAAAATAGAATTTTCATCCAAAAATCAATACAAATAGCACAAAAAAAATAAAATCTTGAAGTAACCACTTCCCAGCAGTCTAACTAGCATAGAAATGATTGTTTGACCGGTCCCGGGCGGTCTAACCGCTACTTCAATGACGGTCTGACAAGAGAAGTGTTAATGAATTGGCAAGTGCTAGAAGTAATTTTCCTATCTATCCTACAGCCAGCAAGGTCTGTATCGGAATAGACTCTTAGAGAGACAAGAAGAAGAAAAGCACCATATACCATAGTCTAGAGTAGCTCGAGGATACCTGAAGATGTGATTCACCACTTGACGATGAGAGACGCGAGGAGAAGCCTGAAATCAAGCGCACAGACATACAGTGAAGTGTATATCTAAGCTCAAAGTACTAAGGTACAGGAGGGAGCCAATCATACTTCAGTACTCATTCTAATGTATCGGCTCGCCATCCTCATTAGATTCAAGTGTAGTCAAGGTCACTATTAAAGTTGACACTGGCTTGCCATTATCTATGTCGAAGCGTCTCAGGAGGTCTCGAGTGTACTTGCCTTGATATAAGAAGGAACCCTCCCGAGTCTGCTTTATCTGGAAGCTGAGGAAGAAGCTCTACTCGTTCATCATGCACATCTCAAACTCTATATTCATGATATCATAAAACTGGGAAACAAGAGCATGGAAAGTGCCACAAAAAATAATGTCATCCACATAAATTTGGACCAGCAAAAGATCATTACTATGCCTGTGAATGAATAAGGTCTTGTCTATTTTACCATCTCAAACATATGACTCAAACAGATAGAACTTAAGCCTCTTATACCAAGTTCTAAAGGCTTGCTTAAGTTCACACAAAGGTTTGGAAAGCTTGAAGACATGATTTAGATATTTGGGGTTCTTGAAACTTGGAGGTTGTTTAACATAAACCTCTTTGTCAATATACCCATTGAGGAAGACACTTTGATATCTATTTGGTATAGCTTAAAACCATTAGACACCGCAAAAACAAGTAAAATCCTAATTGACTCTAATCTAATTATAAAAACGAAGGTCTCTTCAAAATCTAAACCCTCGTGTTTGCTTTGTCATGGCACTAACTCAAGTTCTTATTCTACCTTCATGATCGAAGTGGCATGATCGCAAAAAAGGAACTTGAAACCGTGATAAGTTCACGGACAGGGATAGGGGGAGGGTTGCGAAATACAGCAGTTAGGCAATTATGTTCCTGAAAAAAAGCAGAAAGGCGAGCAGAAGTGGACTTGGTGGAGGAGCCTGAGGTTCCCTCTGCAGGCCGGCAGAAGGGGCTTCACTTATCTTCCAAGGACGGCCTTCCCTGCGCGGACACTTTGACAGGAGCTGCTGACCACAGGGTAGCATGCGCGATAGGCATGGCATTACTCTTGGTCGAGAATGACCGACTCATGCAATGTTTCAATCTTATGCCTTATTTCCAGTAGCCTATGTGGATCAAGCGATGTGTAACGTGAGATTTTGCATTATCATTCGGGATTTGAAGCCCTGGGTACATTCTTTGCTAATGTAAGAAGTGTTTTGTTGATTGCTGACCCTAATATGTATAGAGAAAATCTAGAAAATGGTATATCGGGATGTAGAGGGAGGCCGGAGAGGCGGTGAGTGGCGGTGGAGGGCGTCGGGTGGCGGCGTTGGAGGGCAACACGGTGAGGCGGTGGGGTCGCTGCCGGCTGTTGATAGTGGAGGGGGCGGGGGAGGCGGAGAAGGAGCGTAGAGCTATGGTCGACACTGGAGAAGAATGTGGAGAGGGAAGAAAGGGAGAGAAGGGCAACCATCGGCGCTAGAGAAGGAGACAGGTGGAGGGGAGCAACGGCGCATTTGAGGGGAAGGCATGCCGTTGAGACACCAGCATCCCATACGCTAGCACGCATCTAAAAGCAATCCAAAGGTAGAGAGACTAGGTGTCCAAACACCTAGGTGCCCCTGTTATTTATACTATATATATATATATATATATATATATATATATATATATATAACACTAGTTATGTACTCGTGCGTTACAACGGAACTCATTGAATATATAGAGAATCAGATCGGTTAGAAAGTGGAGAATGGGGAGAAGTTAAGTGAATAGAGTGGTTGGAGGAGAATGGACCAACCACCAACTCCTTCTTTTATAATAGTAAGTAATAGATATACACATATACATATACATATGTATGCATGAGTCAGTTACCCTTTTTGTCGGAATTGAGCAGCCATAAATTTCTATGTAATTCCGTTGGTCCGTAGAGTGGCTAGGAGCCAAAGGCGCGCGCGCACACATCATCTCATTGCTCCGCCCGGCCCGGCCCGGCCCGGCCCTGTCTCGCAGGCCGCAACGCACACTCGCGCTTCCGCCCGCAGGCAACCACTCAGCCCAGCCAGGCCATTCCCCTCACTCGACGCGGGCCCAATTCCCCAACAGGCCTCGCTCGCTCACTCCTCTCACGGACGGACAGCTCAGGTGAGTGAGCCCAGAATCCCAATCCCCACAACCCTCACACTCGCCGGCGCACGGCAATCGGCGGTCGGGCGCCGGTGCACAGTCCACGGGGCGGCCGGGCGCGACGTGGGGGACGAGGAACGGCCGGACTACGGGAGGCGAGCCGGCGACTCCCCCGCGGGCGACGGGCGACTGACTGGTGAGATCGTCACTTCCGCACTTCCTCTGATCCATCCGCGTGTTCTTCATTCCTTCTTCTTTCGTACTGGATGGGCGATTTGATTCCTGGATAGTGGCGGTCGTAGTGATTTACTACTGCTAATTGGAAATGGTGAATTGATGTGTAGTACTCCATTACTGTCGACGAGAGTAAAACTAGTTTATGCTAGTATTAACTTTCTGTTTACAGCTGGGCGCGTTTCATGAGCTGCCAATGCTGAGATCTTCAGATCTGCACATCCAATCTAGTAGTGGAGAACCTTAGCTTGTTAGCTATATCTGCCCATTCACTGAAGTCATATGGTTTAGTAATTCTTATTGAACCCTTACGTGCATATTGTATAGGTGAAAAACAATTTTTGCCCTGTACCAACATGGGAACTGCGGTCTGCGGTGCTTAACACATTGTCGTATATGTCTATCTAGGTCGAGCTACTACATTTGTACACTCGGCTGAAGAATCTCGTTATTAGGATGAACTCTAAGAATAGTGGGAGCATAAAGAAGGCAGGAAAAGTTAATCAGGTCCTAGGAGGAGGACCAAACTGGGTGGTTATTGCAGGAGGAGTTTTGCTTAGCACACTTTCAGCCAGACTTGGGTGCAAATTAAAGCAAATGTTTGATACGAAGCAACGAAATAGCACTTCCAAAGGTCTAATGTTCCCATTTGCAGTTTTAACCTCGATCTCTTTTCCATATTATTTATATGCTGACTGCTGAATATTCAAAATTGCAGCGAAAAGGAGGCCTGGAGCATGTGAGCTGCACTCAAATGTCTACCGGTTTAGTGACCAAACTAGCTGCTACTGCTGTATGTCAGGTGCCTTTTCTGTAAACAGTAAACCCAAACTCTTTGAATTGTAAGCCAATTGTCGGGGAAAAAAATGGCATTCCCACTTAAAACATTTTCAAATCAAACCACTTTTGCACTATAACCACTAAAGTAGAGGGATGAAAAGTTTACCAGGGCCCAGGGGCGATCCATAAGTAAGTGATCCACCATCTGTACTGTGGATCACTACCATTGGCTTACTCTCACATTATGGCACGCCACCTAGGTGTGCTTCGAACCCATAACAGAGTTATACTTATCATCACCTCATGTTAAACGTCCTCATTGAGCACTTGGATGTACAAAGATAGTTCTGATTGTTAGATTATTGCATCTGTATCCTAACACCAATTTTGGATATGAATTTATCATTTAAGGACACCATGGTTACATCTTTGTGGTTCTTGGCTGTTCCTTTAACTGTGCCAATTGAATTGAAATAGCTAAGTTGCATCGTCCTATTATTACACTTTTGACGCCTTAAATTGGACTTTAAACTCAAACTTTTTTATTCTTTTTTTTTTGTGGTATAACAGTTATTCCAGAAGATGGAAAATACTAATTGCTGCTTATTATATGCAGCGCTTGCGGATGGTGGACTGGAAGTCAAGCAAGCACCTGCAAGTCCTGTATCAAAATCAACTGAACCCTCCCTTCGTGTGAAGATACCAGGGCCAGAATCAAGTAAAGAGAACAGTGGCGTCATGTGGACGTCATCGCCTGACCGGCTTGAAGATCCTCGTAAACAATTTCAGTACTCAAACAGTTCTGGCTCTCCCTGTGTTTCAGAATCAGGATCTGATATTTATAGCAAGAGAGAGGTCATACAGAAGCTAAGGCAGCATCTCAAGAGACGTGATGAGATGATCATGGAGATGCAAGCTCAGATTGCTGGTCTTAAGAACTTTCTTAGCATCCAGGTGACACAGACCTCCAATTTGCAGTCCCAGCTGGGTGCTGCTAACCGAGATCTGTTTGAATCTGAGAGAGAGATCCAGCATCTAAGGAAGATCGTTGCAGATCATTGTGTTGCAGAAGCACTCTCTCATGATAAGCGTTTGCAAGCTGGACAGTGGCAATCAGATGCTACCAATGGGCATGCTAATGGTTATGCTGATAGCAGTATCGATGACCCTGAGCTGCATTCTATTGGTATCGAGAAGAGAAAGGGAGAGGTAGATAGAGTGGAGATGCTCAAGAGAGAGATCAGTGAGCTTAAGGAAATTATCGAAGGGAAGGACTTCCTTCTTCAGAGCTACAAGGAGCAGAAGGTGGAGCTTTGCTCTAAGATCAGAGAATTGCAGGAAAAGCTCTCAGCACAAGTGCCGAACATCTTGTAGGATCTCCTCATAACGTTACGTTGCTACAAGGAGACGTTGGAGGTCTGCGTCACATTGACCAGGAAATTGTAGGAAAAGCTCTCAGGACAACATACCGAACATCTTGCTAAGATCTTTGCAGAATGTTAGGCTGATTGGTTTTCTTTCTTTTCCTTCACGTAATGTTTGGTTGGTATGCTATTATGCTTTCTTTCTTTTTTCAGTTTTTGCCCTTTTTTTGCTTGGTGTTAAAAAAAAGTGATTCCTTTTTGCAGTTGCTAGTCCTAGGTAGCTCAATTAATCATGAACTTGATACTTAAGGTGCTGTACAGGTTTTCAGTTTGCAGACACAGTTGTGTAATGTGCCTCCTCTTTTAGCTCGGTATGATTTAGAGGAGTGCCACTTGGAATGTATGGATGATCACATCTCAAAATTTAGCTTAAATTTAGCTTTGCTAGGCCCATCTGCTATGTATGGCATTGCTTTTTGCTTGCGATGCCTTTTGTTTGCAAAGGGAGTTCACTACAGAAATTTTAATTGATTGATTGGTTGGCTACGTTTATTTTTCCTCTGTTTTTTTATGATTACAAATGTACACTTGTCGACTTATGTTTACGGACATTCGTCTCGTGCATCGAGTTGTTGATTGCGTAATGTGGTGTTGACTTTCCTGCGGAGCATGTGTGATTCCTCCTCTTCCCACTGCTTACAGCCAAGCAGCCGAGTGTACAGCAATTTGCCAAGTATATGTTATTTGTCAAGGATATTACAAGGTGCTGTTTACTTCTCGACACATATTACATGGTTCAATCAAGGCACCAACTTAATACTGCTGCTGCAGGAATATTAAAGAGAAGCGTGGTGTCATGGCTACAGACTGAGATGAACGTGTACTTCAATGACTAATGAATTATTCTAGGCGGTCTTTAGGCAAAACTTGAGTGGTATTTGTTTAAGGGTACTTAGATTTTAAACTTTTAGATCCAGATCCAATGGATCGTATCCTCTCCTTAATTATATAAATTCTTCACCTCATTTCACCCCTAAATCCTACCCTATCTACCCCGCCGCCGCCAGTGCCCTACTCGTCGCCTCCCCTATTGCTTCGCCAGCGTCACCTCTGATGTTGGCGAGCCCCATCAACGTCCATCTACTCCGTCGTTCCCTCCCCAGCCATTTGCATCCCCTTCCTGACCTGCAGCCCCACCCCCACCGGCATGCCGCCCTCCCTTCGCCTTGTTGTTGTTGTCCCTAGCGTCGCTGTGGTCCGTCGGCAACTCCTACCTGCCACCGCTTCCACCTCCCGACGTGACTGCCAGCGAAAAGGGCGCCGTCGTCGCCACATCTTCCACTGCTGCACATCCCTGTCTAACCTAATTTAACTCCACACCCGAGCACCGTTCCACCTGTTGGCCACCGCCCATTGGCCTGCTTCGACCTGCGGCAACGACGGCGCCAACACTGCCCATCGTCGATCTGCCACCACCCCTAGCCTCTCTCTAAATCCAAGGAGCTTTGATGAATCCAACGCAAATCTAAACCCTAACTTGCTGGAGCCAAAGAAAGAGGTGGAACACAAATATGAAGGCAAAACTATCCGGTGAGAAATTCAAGTACTCAATCCCCAAAATACGCTGCTGTTGGAATAGGGCGTGGTAGAAATCAAGGGCAATCAACGCTGTCCTGAGCATCGCAACCGACCCGTTCAAATGTTTCGTTACAACAGACTCCTATCCTAGATTTATTGTGCTTTCTTTCATTTACGGAAAGACCACACACTGCAGAAAGTGCTGGATTAAGTTTCATAAGAGCAAGTACAATAATGCTGACTAGGTCGCCTCTAGCGAAATCCACGTCAACACAATTCTATGTGGAAGAGAGAGAAAAGAGGAGAGAGAGAGGCAAGCTGCCCCTCAGAGCATCTCCAACGGTATGAACTAGTTACTAGCTCTAAGACAACTTCTCCAATAGTACTAACTTTTAGCACATAGCTCATAACATAAATAGCCTCACATGACACTCTCACATAATCTTGGAATGTGTGTATGAGACTAGCTCTTGATTAAGAGATATCTTTTCTCTCTCTTCTATTAAAATATGAAATAATATGCTTAGAGCTAGCTCATAAGTCACTATTGAAGATGCTCTCATGCAAGAGGTGACCTTTAGCACATCATACGAGGAGAGAGAGGCAAGTTGCCCCTCATACAAGAGGTGACCCCTGATATATTTATGCAAATATTAAATGTTTGAGTGGTTTAGTAGAGGTAACCTCTACTCAACTTATTGTATTAGCTACCTCCACCATGAACCACGTGTACTCTTTTTGCTTAGAACAAGTACAATAATGCTAACTAGGTCGCCTCTAGCGAAATCCACGTCAGCACAATCCTAAGTGGAAGAGAGAGAAAAGAGGAGAGAGAGGCAAGCTGCCCCTTATATAAGAGGTGACCTCTAGCACATCATACGAGGAGTTAGGGGCAGCTTGGAGGCGATGCTAGTTCTTAACTTGTTGTATTAGCTACCTCCACGCGTTTTGTGGGCCTAACTGATAAATTTATGCAAGTATTAAATGTTTAAGTGCTTTAGTAGATGTAACATCTACTCAACTTATTGTATTAGTTACCTCCACCATAAACCACTTGTACTCTTTTTGCTTATTTGGCTAGTCTTAGAGGTGGCAGCCACCTCTTCTATTAAACTTGCTCTTATTTGGCTAGTCCTAGAGGTGACAGCCACCTCTAGGACTAGCCAAATAAGTAAAAAGAGTACAAGTGGTTCATGGTGGAGGTAGCTAATACAATAAGTTGAGTAGAGGTTATCTCTACTAAAGCACTCAAACATTTAATATTTCGCTAGAGGCGACCCTAACCCTTATTGTACTTGCTCTAAGAACTAGCATCGCCTCCAAGTCCTCGTATGATGTGCTAGAGGTCACCTCTTGCATGAGGGGTAGCTTGCCTCTCTCTCCTATTTTCTCTCTCTTCCACTTAGGATTGTGTTAACGTGGATTTCGCTAGAGGCGACCTAGTCAGCATTATTGTACTTGCTCTAAGATGCGATACCTTGGATGCTGCCTGTGTAATTAATGCATTTCATGTTAATACCCTGGACGTCATGTGTTTGATATGCCTCTAAGCAGCAAATTCGCCCTAAATGGCTTCAATTTCTAACATATTTTGGTTTTCGACTTATTTAAATCAGAAACCACTTGAAACACATCGGTTTCTAATTTCAATTTTTTTTGCCTTTTGCCTTTTCTTTTTTCACCTTATTCCTTTTGTCTGAGACGATATAACGTATTTTATCTTTTTTTAAAACTTTTTCCTTATTTTTTCTCAGAAAGAGTTAATAGCTGCTACAGTATAATTTTACCTATAAATCAAAAACCATAATCAAAAACTTAAACTATGAGCCAGTTAGAGCGACGCTAAGGAAGCTTATCACGACATAAGTAAACATGAATATAGTCGAATGCTTTGGGTTGTGAATTTTGTACATGGGGACCCA
Organism: Dendrocalamus latiflorus; assembly: GCA_017311315.1. NCBI lineage: Eukaryota > Viridiplantae > Streptophyta > Magnoliopsida > Poales > Poaceae > Dendrocalamus > Dendrocalamus latiflorus. The sequence goes on along the minus strand of CM029614.1, from coordinate 34,660,925 downwards.
AATCGAGTAAATGCACGTACGAACTACCATTTTGAGTTTTTATTTTTCTGTAGCAGCATATACTAATACACGTACTACTAAATTGCGAATTTTTGGCATATATAATGCATTTTCAACTCATATTTACAAAACTAGCCGTATGTACGTGACAATGACCAAAATAGTATTTCTCCTACCTGGTCACTGGGCAGCAGCACCCTGCAGGTGACACATGGCCACTGGACGGTCGCGCGCCTGCCGCACCTAGCTTAATTACCTACCTAAATTTATAATTTATATAATATTTTTTTTGAATTTTTAAATATATCAAATGAGTTTGAAAAATTATAAAATTTTATGCACAGCCTCCTGACATAATATAATTCATTGTGTAATTTTTTTTGATAATTTTATTACTATAAATGTTGTTAACAAATTCATACAATTTTGATATTTGTAGGAGTTATTCAATATAGCAAATGAGCTCTAAAATTTATAAAATTTTATGTGAACCTTTCCGACATAGTCAACCTAATTGTATAATTTTTTGAAAATTTTATGTGCTTCAAAGTTAATATATTAATTCATATTTATTTAATCATAATTAGCGATATACGTTGTCGTCGGTATCATCGGAGCCTGGATCAGTGTTCTCGTCCAAATCCAACCTGAGCACTTGAGTAATTACTTAGCACTAATTCAGTACTTAACTCTAATTAATTACCACTACAGTAATTGCGTCTGCTTAATTACACACTACCATACAATAACAAATTATAGATACCGTATGTACACAAATATAGTAAAAATTATGTCTAAATTACCACGACCTACTTACTTTCTATTATAAACTACATTAATTACGACTAACTAAATAACACTAATTAACTAGGACTACAGAAATAATATCAAAAGCATACGGTAAAAAATTATCTGTCTTTCAGGAGAAACAATCAGCACTGCCTCGTCCTCCTGTCGCGTCCTTAATGAGCTATACACTGGTTTCTCAAAATAATTAGCTATGCACTCTTAATTTTGGGCGATGACCGCAAGAATGAATTTCCGCGATGAGCGACTAAGATGACCGATGACCAACTGCAAAAGATTCATATTTATGGTCAAGCAAAAAGGGAACCCAGTGTACTCACACTGTAAATTAAGGACTATTTATCGACGCGCAGCACTTCAGGCGAGGGGGGTGGTATGGTAACACTGACAAATGTGAAGACGAGGGAGCGGGCGAGAGTGGACGGCACGGACATAACGACATTAGTGCGGATGAGAGAGCGTGTGAGCAGGGATGACATGGACAGAGTAAAAATTGTGCAAATGACGCTGCGAGAAAGGAAAGATAGCAGCAAAGGGTCAACATATGTGCGAAGGATAGAGATCACGCACTACAAAAGATGACTGAGCATCGCAAATCGTTAATTATGATTAAATTAACACAAATTAATATGGCAAATTCGAAGCACATAAAATACCCAAAAATTACATAGTTAAGCTGACTATGTTGGGAGGCTTCACATAAAATTTTATAATTTTTTGAGCTCGTTTGATATATGTAATAGCTCCTACAAATATTAAAATTGTATTAATTTTTGAGCAATATTCAAAATGGATAAAATTGTCAAAAAAATTACACAATGAAGTACGTTGTGTTGGAGGTTGCGCATAAATTTTTGTAATTTTTTGAGCTCATTTGCTATATTTAAAATTTTAAATAAATATAACATATAAATTATGAATTTAGGTAGGTAATTAAGCCTACTAATTAGCTGGCCTAATTACCTACTGTTTTGTGGAGGGGCGGCAGGCCACCTGCCACCTGGCTTCGGTAGGCCACTCGTCGCCTGCAGGGTGCTGTCGCTCGGTGACCGTGTAGCAGAAGCGCTATTTTTGTCATTCTCGCGTGCATACGACTATTTTTGTAAATACGAGTTGAAAATGCGCTATATATGCCCAAAAAAAATTCACTAATAGGCTGCATGTATATGGACATCACAACTGTAACACTCCACTCTATAGCGTGGAATTCATTTATTCATATTACAGACCAGGCCCAAGCTGGGTATGGGCATATACATTGGGACTAAGCTGTCCCTAGTTGTTTAAAATTGTAACTAGAACACCCTAAAATGAAAATGCTTGGTTGGTTGTTTGCTTCATCATTACAGTTTTAATTAGTATTTTTGCTTTAACTATAAGATTTTCCCCCTTTCATTCTTATGATCATCAAGATTATGTTTCTTGTTTGCCATTGTCCTGAATTATATTGCCGCCAAGTGCCAGCAGTATTTTTTTTTTTTTTGGCTTATGCACTGGAGAGTGCATAGTACCGAAATATGCCACTTTACTGCAGCCTTTGTTGGCACTGAATCTGTCGTGGTAGGAAACAGGGGGTTTCGGTTATATATCACTTTACGCTGGTTTGATGAGCACCAAGAAAAATGGGCGTGCAGAGCTAGACAAGATGGCAAGCTGGACTTCACTCCCCTCATGCCTAGTCAATCATCATGGGAAGGCCAAGATGCCCATGTTGCTGCAAGTGCAACCTGCTTATTCACGTCAGCTTCTGCAAACCCTTCAACTCCATGGCAGCTCAGGGGCATCATGCATGCATTGATTGAGAGATTCAGCTTTCCGTGCAACTAGACAGGCAAGCGGCCAAAGCTAGCCTAGACTTCCATTCCAATCCATAGTGCTCAGCTCAGTAATGGAAGTTTACGAAGCAAACGGTGCGCCCGGCCGGCCACCATGTGACTGCAATCACACAGCCTGTGACAAGTGTAAGAAGAAGCAAGAGGCTGGAACTGGATAAGGAGGAGGGCAACCCTAGCTAGACCAGGCCCACCATTTCTTCATCTGACACAGGTCGCCTCCACACGGACAACCGCATCCCAGCTTCGATCTCAGAGCCGACGGTTTCAGATCGGATGGCCATGGCCCATGGCCCCAGCTCGAGCTGGAAGAAGCTAACAGTGCCCTTACGGCACAGGAGGATGGCATTAGATGATACATCCATGCATACGCGACTCGCCGTCCTAGCTATCATCTGGCCACGACGTGCAGACGTTGCTGCACATGCATCGCGCGCCCTGTCCAAAACAGACGTACGCCGGTCAGCCAGCCATTTGTCACAGGTCGCAGCTAGCTAGCTTGGAACAGAGAGACAGAAGGCGAGGCCCACCCGGTGCCGGCCCTAGCTAACATGCTGCAGCGCCCTCGAGCCTCGAGATGCTGCTGCCGGAGACACGAGAATGTGAGAGGAAATAATGCATGGATTTGGACAGCGGCTATATTTGACAATGCTGCTCCGCTAGATCCCCTGTAGTGGAGAATCGTTTGCTTCTTAGGACATTGACCATACCATAGTTTTATGTTATGGCCTTCGGTTCGGTGTACTACTACTGTGCATGCATGGCGCAATGCAATGATTCTGGTGACAACTAGAGCGCAACTGAAAGAACAGATGATCGGTGCATTCCTGTATGCGCCACAATGGAAATGCATACCAAATAAGCTGCTTATTCCTCCAAGCAACAAGGTTCTTTCATCTTCCTTTGGTCTATCTCCTCCAAACAGGGCAATGTTGTTGTCACCCATTTGTTGCTTTCAGCGCTCACAGATGCAGCTTTGGAGCCACGCACATCAATGCCCATACATAAATTTCAGCACAGCTGCTGCTGTGCAGCATGAGATTGGAGTGAGGACACGGCACAGTACTAGAGTGCTAAGGATAAAGGGTGGGTTCTTTTGAGCTATATAACTTATGATTTTCGGTTTATGGTTTTTAAATTTTAGCTGTTCATAAGAGAGAGAGTACGAAGAGAGATAGTCGTATATGATTTTGACCGGTGTAGTTGAACTCGGTACATCGTCTACTATGATCAACTTATAGACCCCGTCTTGAAAAGACGCACCGTTTAAAATTTACTTACTGTCGTAAAAACTAAAAGCCATAAACATGAAGTCCAAAACAACCACCCTCTCTTAATGTTATCTCACATCTCCATGACAAAACTTGCTGACCACTGCAGTTCAGACATCAATAGCAAGCAGTGAGACGAAGATCGAACACCGCCGGAAGAAAGCACTAGCTCAGCATGTGGAGCACGTGCATGGGAGCCCCACTCACGTGGCGGGGTGGATGCAGGCCACATGTCAGGCCACTGCCTGCTTGTATAACCTTGAACTCAAAGTGCCCAGCTCGATCGCCACGACGGCTACGTCATGCGTTTCTGTCCAAGCAAAAATCGAAGGCGCTGTTACAGCTAGCTAGCGTGGCTGATCCATCACTGTAAAAGTCTTCATGGCAATGTGCGATCCTTTTGCCAAAAGAATTATTGTACTTGCACTGAAATCCACCACGAATTCTGATCTGGTTGAGCTTTGTTTCTTCTCTGTGGAGAGGGCAATGCCACAAAGCATGCACTGTCTTGTTCCTCTTGTACATTTGCTCACTAACTTTTGCAGGGAAATCTGGTAGAAAAAAAGGGAAAAAAAGCATACAGAAAAGTAGAAAAAAGAGCATGTCATGTCCTGTTCCCTTGTGAATTGCGACCATTCTTAGATCTAGGGGAAAGCCAAGCTTCCAACTTTCATAGCCACTTTACAATGCACATGTCAAGGAGAGAGGCCAATGGATCGGAGTAGTTGCCCTTGGCGATCGAGCCTTTAATTTTAGTGGTTGGAAGTCATGTATGTTAGCCCATATCTTGCAATGATAGACACTACGTGTATGTTAGGTTGAGTTCATGCTTTATGCTTTTGCCGTATTTACCTTGCTATTGATATAATTGATTCTGTTAATCTTGTTGTCTATGATATCTATGATAACCATCTGATAATGAATAAGTGATATTATTAGTTAATTAATTTTTAATAAAGTACGATAAATAACGATAGCTACCTGGTAATTATATTAAATAATATGCATGGTTGCTTGATGATGACGTGATTGGTGGATAATGGTTAATAATGCATGAGAACTATTAAAAGAGAAATGCTACATTTTAATGCATTCATATCATGGTATTATGAAAAGTGATGACCGTTGTAGGCATCTATGATCTACTTGTGTGGATCTCCTACGAGAGTGAAAAGTATAAGACCTATTTCGGTAGGCACTCTATGGGAGTGAAGATTAAGAGTAGCACATATGTTAATAATGAATGATTACCCGACGGTGTCCTGCCTGGGCGAGAACTGTTAAAAGAGAAATGCTGAATTTTAACTCGGTTTTTTTTTCTTTCCCCTCTTTTTATGCTTTGTCATTTTTTTTCTTTGCATTATCCATGGAGATATAATGGTATTTTTATTTTTCTTTAATTGAATACCTCAGAAAAAGTAAATAGCCGCTACAATATCATTTCAGGCAAAAACCACAGTACTTTAGAACATAACCTGAAGATGCTGCAGAAGGGCAGCCTCCCCGGGAAAACAAGCCCATATTTATTTGTTTCAGTCTTTGTTATCACTACTATCCTGCCCTTTATCAGTTTAATTTCTTGTGGTCTACTGCAAAACAGACCCCTCCTAACAGCTCAGATTTAAAATCCAGTAACCGAGCAGGCACTGAATTAACTTCACATGCATGCAACTTTTAATCTCCTAATGGAGCCAATGATCTAGTTGATTCTACATTGGATCCCCTTCCTTTCACAGCTCTTGAGACCCAAATCAACTGACAGTGACAACTAAAGGATAACTATAACAATTCTTGTTTGAGGATCTTGAGGGCTCATTGCATGGTAAAGAACCAATTAATTGATCCTTCGCCTTGAGGCCGCCGTCATATTACTAATTAAGAAACAGGGTGATATTGCAGACAGCTTGGGAGCAATGCTGGTGTCATTTGAGGTCAGCAGGGGGGCTAAATGGTGGTTGGAGCATCACAGATCACAAAGTACAACAGGCCTTGAGTTGGAAGCAATGTGGATGGGTGCATTTCATGCTAATTATTTATGGCCTTTAGCTCGTCGCTCCCAAAGCTGTGAAGCATCTGAGTTAAATAATGTGCCATCACAGGTGGAGAGTGATCTGCATTAAGTAGGACAGGTGTGCATTCATCTACTTTTCTCCACTCTTTAGGGTTCAAAATTGTTTCCCCAACATTTATGTTTTTGTGTCAAACTCACATGCTGGCTAGCTAGCTGCTGCTGCTGCGGACAACTATCTAATAACTTGCTTGCCATGACACAGCTCCTGTTGGTGGGGTGTGTCTTGAGACTAGATTTTCCAGGACTAAAACTAGGTCAAACAGCCCGGCAAATTTTGTAAGAGGTTCTGATCCAACTCCTTCGTTTTCTTAACTGACTCTTGATTCAGTGGATAAACATTTTCATGCTTAGACTGAAGCTTTAGACAAAATGTTCGTTTTTTCCCAGGGCTGAAGCTAGGTCAAACTGCAAGGTCTGAAGTCTGAACCTGTAATCTTCAGTTAAGTCATCACTTGTTCTTTTGGGCTTTTGGTTTATTCGAAAATCGAAATAAATAGAACAGTTTCTTAAAGCGGATTCTCCAAATGACTTCTCAAGCTCAAAACCATGTGCTCTATCCGCGTCGATGTCTTTACTATCTATCCTCTCGAAAAACATAAACAAAAGCCATAGCCCCTAAAAAATAGAACCATCATTTATCTGTCAACCGCTGAATTTTCTTTTGCAGTATCAAAAACTGCGAATGCTTAAGTTTCATACCGCAAGAATCTTGTAGTGACAGGATGCAATCATTAAGGGGCTTCATCTTTCAATACTTCAATATGCTCGGACCAGTAGGGCGCAAAAGCTTCAGCTTGCATACTCTTGAGGACTAATGAAGCCTCACATAAAGAGATATGAAAAATCTGATGCTTCTCTGCGACAAGCAAACAGGGTTACTGTCCTCCCCCACCACAATATATTACCCAATTACCAAATCGGTGTTTGCTATGTACACGTTTAATTACTTGCTTTCTCGTTGATTATAAATACTACTGCGCGTGGTTGCAGCGAATGGTTGAAACTGAAAGAGCTAGCCCTCTTACATTGTAAAGCTACTTAATTAATTACTACCAGTTTTGTTTCAACAGTGCAAAGGAATCTATGGAGCTATCCGTTCTGGTAAAGTGCACAAGATGAGGCTACAATTACTCATCCCGGCCTGCCTGGTGTCTCATTGGACCTGACAGGCATCACATGGCCCCTGCTGTGCTCAAATCTAATTGTTAAATAGTTGCAAATCTTGCAAACATGGCTTGTGACACAATGCTACGTCGCTTGCACTCAAACTGTGTCCAATTGTCTCAAACTAATCTTTAACTCATGGGGGCTCTCAAAGTTTGAAAATACTTACAAATATTTACCACAGCTTATATATATATATATGCAGTATGCACACATGTACATGCACATGTTTCTAGTTTTGAGCCTGATGAACTAGAACGGGTCAATCATCACTTGAGAGACTCAAACATGTTAATTAGGAAACATTAAGAAACAAATCCAGACCATATTCATTGTCTCTTAATTAACAAGAAGTGATGCTGTTCAATACTAGCTAGCAGGCACTATGCATGACATGGAGTACATAGATAACATGGGTCTTATTTAATAAGCAATCATCTGTTTCTGCGTGCATTATTGATGCATGGAAAGGAAGAAACTTGCATGGCTTCAAGTGTCTCTGCAGGATGGCACATGTAGTACCAGCTAGCTAGCCTTTTCTGTAATATTCCTCTAGATCTCCAAATCTGAAAGCAGCGTTGTTTTCCTGTTCAGAAACGGGCCCTAGCTAGCTTGGCCCTCGAGACGTTTGTTAACTAGTCCTGCAGGGAAGAGTTCAGAGCGATTTTCTGTTCTCTCATGAGGATTAAGCTAGCTAGGCTTGAAACGCACTCTAACAACCGACCATAGCCGAAAGAATTAGCCTGTCCCCTGACGACAAATCACATGCTTTGGGACAAACCGTGCTGCGTGCAAGCTGTTATGCCTGCAACGCCGTACAAATTGGTTAAACGTAGTTAATTGGGAGTATTTTACTGGCATGAATGATAGATGCATAGCCAAATTAATACCAGCAGTACGTGTTTAATCTAAATTATCTCTGAGCTAGCCGATGCTAAAATTAATCAACCATGTGGACTTAATTTCCTATGTGACATGGAGACCCAAAGACACTCTATGGCTCCGCTTGTTTCGGCTTTTGACTTATTTTTTTCTATTTATAAATTTGCCTTTTCTAAACTTTTGAATTTTTTGTGAGCTTTTGTTCTGGTTTTTTTCCCGTATTCATTAGTGTTGTCCGTGATGAGCTAGTATATTTTTTTTTCTATTTTTAATTTTTTAAATTTAATTATACCAAATAAGATACCTTCAGTTACAGTAAAATTTTAACCGTTACAATGCAGTTTTAATTATAAACTACAACTTTTTCAGCCCAACCGAACGGGTATATGCGCTAGCTTCTGATGGATGCTTGGGATCGAAAAATTTGCGACAAATGCAAGCATGCATCCGACGCGTACGTACGGACGTTCGTACAGCGTCTCGCACCCACCGCGCGCGACGGTGGATCGATGCATGCATCTGCGTGGCGCGCCGTGCGGCATGCCCGTACGTACGTACGTACGTGCCACTTTCCCGGCCCCGCGCGCGCACGCCAGCGACCAAAGTACGTCTTCTATATACGCACCGTAAGCGTTACGCCTAGTTCTTTCTCGGGTTTTTGATTCTTGTTTTTTTATTAAAGTCAAAATAAATAATATGGTTTCTTAAATCGATTTTTTTAAAACAATCCTTTAGATCTAAAATCATATATACCGTTATTAATGTTTTAGCTCGTGTTTTTAAATTCTGTCTGTTTGTGAGAAATAATACGTAGAGAAAAGTATTCACATATAATTTTAGCTGATATAGTTAAAATTGATATAGTTGTTTTTAAAAAATGTATTATTTACAAAAGAGTTATTGTAGCAGATCAAAGTAAAAAAAAGAAAAAAAAAAGACCCCAGCCGCTAGCTAGCTAGCTCTTCTTCTCCTGTGAGCGAGGGAGCGCCAAGTATACTGCTCAAGTGCATGCACGCGCGCGTACGTGCATGATCGAGTCCGTCCTTGGACAGTTGGATTTAAGCTACCTAACCTGGTCATCAATTCATCAGTCGTCTCGCGCCCAATGAGGTCGCGAAACGTTTATGGTACTGTGAATCTGTGATCATGCACGCATGTATGTACCGGTTTCATGCACTTAATCACGACACACTTCTAGTACATGCAGTCTAGTACCGAATACGTACTAATCGAGACAGTAACATGTGTTAGACAAGTACGTCGTACACTGTGCTATCTATACGCTAGCTAGCTAGTCAATGTGACAATGTATATATACAAGAAGACCAGTATGTTATTGCGGCAAGTACCAGCTAGCTACTCAATTACGTACACACGAATGCATGCATGTAGAGATCGACACGTCGATCGATCGAGTGGGTGGGTGCCCAATCACGATATATATTTATGTATCGCACGGACGGACACATCTATGTATGTATGATGAACTTAAGTGATCTATTCCTTATTTATTAAGCTTCAAAGTGCGATCTCGACTAGCAAATATTTCTAACCGGCCGGTAGAAATAATAAAAAGGAGCACATTTTTCACATGCATGTATAGTTGTATACGTACGTGCACGGTCCTTTCTACTACTTACGACACATCTTTTTTTTTTTTACGCATGCATGCATGCATGTCTAGCTTTGTACCTCTCGATCGATCGATCGCGACGAATTCTTCTAGTCTGCAGTTCTGCATGCGCTGTTTGTTCACATGTCGTAGAGACATTTTTCACACAAATTAACATCCAAATCCAATCCTCTACCTTGTTGATCAGTGACAACCACTCGATCATCGAGTTATGTGTTGGGAAGTGGCCGCTTGGTTAGTCCACCAGGACAAAAGCTCATTATACATGTAACCGTATGATAGGCTCAATTAGACTAGCTCCTACGGCTATAAATATGACTCCTATACCACCATAAGGAGAGGAAGAACATTCTTGTGAGAAAAAGCTTATACAGTGACTAAGTATTGGACACACATTCTACATCTCTCCCTCACTTTGACTTCTAGGCTCTGGATACCACATTACGGTCTTCCTATAGCCCCAATATCTACTGTTTGGTGGGTAACCACAACAGTTGGCACCGTCTATAGAGAGCGATATAGAAACTACAAGTTAAAGCAAAGACACTCGGGCAAGATGATGCCAAAGAAAAGAATGACATTAGGCCCTAAGCAAAAAAGGAGCACAGCAGTCAAGACCGTTGTTGTGAGAGCAAGAAAGCTGATGGTCGAAGTCCCCCGCCCCCGTGGCAGTGGCGCACTGGGGTGGCCTTGTCGGGGGCCGCAGCGGGTAATGAAGACGGCTCTCCAGTAGCAGCGCGGGCTACGGAGGATCCAGACTCAGCATCTCCTGGTAACACTGGTGTATGCGTCGTCAACGTGACGACCTCCGCCGATCCCGACACCCTCGCCTTCACCGTGCAACGAGCAAAAGGCACCCCTAGTCCCTGCGCTGGGCCCTAGCGATGGTGGTTTGGAGGCAATTTGCAAAACATTGCAACAGGAGCTGGCAAACCTACTATCTACTATTTGACATGTAACCATGACATTATCTATTCAACCATATTTGCATGCATGATGACAAGCAAATGAAGCTAGCATTCAGATATATATGTAGCTAGTGTGGTCTGTGTACTAACTAGTCCAGACTATACATACACACACCCCCCTATTTTAGACTATGGTGTCCAGACACCAAGGAACACCTGTTATATATATATCGTGTGCAAAAAATTTTAAAATTTTGGATGTCAAGTTTAACTAGTTTACTAACTAGTTCAAGCAAGTTTGACTAAATTTCGAATTTTAGTTGTCTTTTTTATGATGGTTTGATTACAGATATATGCTGATTATACATATAAATCAGTAGAGTATGTGATCTAAATTCCTACAAAACTTTAAATTTAAGCATATTTTTTAAATTTATATGCTTCATTTAAATTGTTATATATGAGTATATATAATATACCCCAAAACTGATACTCTCTCTCTCCAGACTTGTGTGGGTATCCGCTCAGAAGTGGAACGTAAGCAAAGCTATATCCACGGAATACTCTCCATTGTAGGAAGGACAGTATATTGGAAGTCATCACTGAATACTGATTGTATACAAGAGATAAAATGGTAAGAAATCTTCACCGATTTGAAGGGGAAATGAATGAAATCCTACAGAATATGGTGATGCCAGCAACATTCTAATCAAAATGGAAAGACGGGAGGAGAAGAAAAAAAAACAAATGAGCTGTTTCTGCTAGGCTAGGTTGGAGTTGGACCAAGGGAAGGGAAGTGTTGCCCATGAATTCCTCTGCCCCCACAGGCCACCATGGCACTGGCACCAACTGGCCAGCTCGTGATGTAAGAAAGGGAGAACACAAATCACTCACAAAAAAAAAAAAGAAAAGGAAAAATGTTTTTTTAATAAAATAAAACCACATTCCAAACTTCAATTATGCAACTGTCGTATGATTTTTTATATCAGTTAATTCCTAACCTTTCGATTTGCATCATGATTCGTGCGTCCACCTACCTCCGTCTCCGTCTTCTATTTAGGTCGAGTTAGGGTTTTAGATTTATTGGGATTCGAATTTAGAGGGAGAACAGTGGGTGGTGACGGCAGCGGGGAGCCGCCGGCCGCAAGCTTGGCGACGGACAATGTGTGGGGCCAACGAGCGGATGTGCATGGTGCGGGGTAGTGGGAGATGGTCGGCGTGGTAGATCTGACGATGGTTAGCTGCAGAGAAGGGGAAGAATGGATGGTGTCAATGGGGGGTGGAGGTGGGGCGGAGAAGAAGGCGGCGGGCGGTGCCAACGCCACCATCGAACTGCATCAAGTGGCAGAAGCGCGCAGGGAAGGAGGTCAAGGGATGGGCCTCACCAGTGTTGGGGTGAGACGCGTGTTGGCGACGAGAGCAAGTGGAGTCGAGAAGACGAGAGGAATCTATGAACAGATTAGATTTGTGTAGTTCTGAGAGATTGTGGGCCATTAGATCTAGATCAGAATCTAATTCAACTGTCAAAAAAGCGAATGATTTTATGACAAAATCAGTCCAAATTTTTTTGAACAATGCATATACAAAGTCCTTACGCAAAATCACAAAAAACAAACCTCAAAACCCGCAGAAAAGCCAAATGAAACCCAACCCATTGCCCAGAGAAAAATAGCCAAATTATATATAAAAAAAGCTACATGATTTTTTTTAAAATTCTAGACTAGCTAGGCTGGGCTTATAAGCCCTTTATAGCACCACCGATCTTCCATTCCTTTCCTCCCCCTCACTCTCCTTCTCCATCCATCCTACCCACCACACTGCACTCGTCTCCCTCTTTCTTGCGCTGATCTTGTTGAGTAGCTCTACACTTGTATGCCTGCTTGGTCAGCGAGGGGTCGTGGCGGCGGCTGCTGTGAGTGAGTGGTGGCATTGATAAGCGGTCTGGCGATGTCGTCGGAGGCTGACCGGATACGCCTCCGCGCTGCGGCGCTGACGATTGACGGCGGGGTCAAGGACAAGCCAGACACCAAGAAGGATGTGTTCGCGGGTCTTGGCTCGCCGGTGTCGCCGCTGCGGCTGCGGCCGAGCACGGCCGCCACGCCGTCGACGTCCTCGTCGTCTGCTGGGTCAGCCAAGTCACCGGCGCTGTGCAATGAGGCGACGGCTGCCGGGAGGGGAGGAGGCCGGGGGAGCCACTCGGGTGAGCTGGTGGTGGAGAGCAACCCCCCACGGCCGCCGGGGCACCGGCGCTCCGGATCTGGGCCGCTGATTTTCTCCGGCGGCAGCAGCAGCACGGGTAGCGGAGGAGGCTGCGGCGGCGGGAGCACGGCGAGCTCGCCGCTGACCAATGCGCTCCCCACCGGTAACATCTGCCCGTCTGGCCGTGTCGCGGGAGCGGCGTTTGCGCCGCGGACGCGCACCCGCCCGGACGTGCTTGGATCCGGCACCGGGCATTACGGCCACGGCAGCATTATGCGGGGCGGCGGAGGCATGGCTCCCGCAAGAAGAAGCATCGACGCCAACCCGTTTCTTAACAACTCCTTGAGGTCTCCGGCGAGCTACCCGGCGCCACCGGGCAGCAGTGGGGGTCTGCAGGAGGTGACTCGGGCCGGGAACGAGTGGTACAAGAAGGGCCGGTACGGAGAGGCGCTGCGGCACTACGACCGGGCCGTAGCGCTGTGCCCGGACAGCGCCGCGTGCCGCGGCAACCGCGCCGCCGCGCTCATCGGACTCGGCCGCCTAAGCGAAGCCTTCCGAGAGTGCGAGGAGGCCGTCCGGCTCGACCCGGCGAGCGGCGGCGCGCACGGCCGCCTCGCCTCGCTATGCCTCCGGTGAGATTCTTTCGCTTGTTTATGCATATCTGCTGCATTACATTGCACTGCACCGCACTGGAATCCCCAATAGATTCACAGATCTCGCCTTCTTGTTTCCGCTTTGCTTGTTACTGTTGCCTGTGCGCTACTTCCTTACAAATAGATGCCTGACCTATCCTGTCTCCTTTGTTCTTTTTTTGTCTGATTTGAGATCATTACCTTTATGGTGTAGCACATTGATCGTGAGATCGTTAGCGGTTGATCTTTTACTTGTTTTCGAAGCAAAAGTTTTGATCTTGCAGTTAGTACTTGAGAAGCACAGATAGGGATTCTCGGCTAACTTGTGTGCTGCAAGGATGGGAAAGTTTGTATCTTTGGTTGGTTTGTTGTAGTGAATTAATGTGGTCTTAATACGATCCACATCACAAATGCAGTTCAAAGGGATTGCTTACCTGTATTGTACATTGTATTTAGTCCGCCAATACGCAGAATTGAAGCTTTGTTGTAAAATTGGGATCCTAGTTTATTCAATGTTAGCGTATGTGTAATCAATTTACGGTATTTTGTTTGAATTGTTACTGAAATGGCACCATGATGGCTACATTGCAGGCTTGGGATGACTGAGAAGGCAAGGAAGCACTTTACGCTGGCTGGGCATGTAAATCAGTCTGACCCTGCTGAGTTGCAGAAGCTGCACGAGGTGGACAGCCATCTGGGGAGATGCATGGATGCAAGGAAAGTCGGAGATTGGAAGAGTGCGCTAAGGGAAGCAGATGCAGCCATTGCCAACGGAGCGGACTCCTCTCAGTTGGTAACCTCTCCTTATAACTTGTGCTTTTTTTATGCTTTAAAATATATATTGTTCTTTGGTGGTCAGCGTTAGAATTATGTCGGTCACATTGAAATCGTATTTCGCCTGCAGCTTCTTGCCTTGAGGTCTGAAGCACTTCTCCGGCTTAACAAACTAGAGGAGGCTGATTCAACTATTACGAGCTTGTTGAAATTGGACAATGCATCGCTATCTTTAATGTCAACCAAACTATCAGGGATGGTAGCTGATTCATATGTACATGTTGTCCAAGCTCAGGTCAACATGGCATTTGGAAGGTGCAATTCTCACACCTAGAGAATTATGATCATTTTCTTCTTTTTCTGGGTTGTAGCAACATAGGTGTTCAAGTTGTTTTCTGCAGGTTTGATGCAGCTGTTGCCATGGCTGACAAGGCTAGGCTTATTGATCCTGGAAACGCAGAGGTTGGAATGATTCTAAATAATGTGAGGTTGGTTGCACGGGCTCGAGCCCAGGGTAATGACCTTTTTAAGGCAGGCAAGTTTGCTGAAGCGTCTATAGCCTACGGTGAAGGGCTCAAATACGAGCCCTCGAATTCAGTACTGTACTGCAATCGAGCAGCTTGCTGGTCGAAGTTAGGTCGGTGGGCAAAAGCTGTTGAGGATTGCAATGAGGCCCTGAGAGTCCAACCTAATTACACAAAGGCTCTCTTAAGACGTGCGGCATCCTTTGCAAAGGTAAGTAATTTACATGCATCACCATGTTTCTGATTTCACCCATTGTGGTATTGACATCTCCCTGTTAACATTTAATTAGCTTGAGCGTTGGGCTGATTGTGTGCGGGACTATGAGGTGCTTCGCAAGGAGCTTCCTGGCGACACAGAGGTTGCAGAGTCATTGTTCCATGCCCAAGTTGCATTGAAGACAACCCGTGGCGAGGAGGTATCAAATATGAAGTTTGGAGGAGAGGTTGAGACAGTTACCAGCCTAGAGCAGCTCCGAACTGCTATACATTCACCTGGTGGGTTTTCCCTAGCCTGTCATAATCTTTTCATCTAGTCACTGAATTCTAGCAGTGCTAGTATTGTGGATAATCAGGATTATCCTTGTTCTTATTCTCATGCATGTCAAGTTTTGACTTAACAAAATATAATATGTCTTGCATATATTTAATCTGTATTCAGTATTCACTTCATAAGATGGCCTGAATATGATTTAAGTGGGGATTTCTGCAGGGGTCTCTGTTATTTACTTCATGGCGACAATGAATCAGCAATGCACGCAGATTACCCCATCCGTGGACTCTCTTTGCTCTGAGTGCCCTTCAGTGAATTTTCTGAAGGTAATCCACCTAACATCTGTCTCTATAACTGTTGCAATCAAACACAGTTGACAAAAGTTTATAA
The DNA here is from genome assembly GCA_017311315.1 of Dendrocalamus latiflorus. Taxonomy (NCBI): domain Eukaryota; kingdom Viridiplantae; phylum Streptophyta; class Magnoliopsida; order Poales; family Poaceae; genus Dendrocalamus; species Dendrocalamus latiflorus. Next base: position 34,645,348 of record CM029614.1, on the reverse strand, counting down.
GTTGCTAATCAATCCTCTGTATGCAAACTTGCAGGTAAATGTTGATGAGAGCCCTATGGTAGCAAGGGCAGAGAATGTGCGCATAGTCCCAACCTTCAAGATATACAAGGACGGTGCAAGAGTGAAGGAGATGATCTGCCCTAGCTTACACATCTTGCGATATTCGGTGAGGCACTATGCCGTCTCCAGTTCTTGAGGAGGTTTTACTAGTGGCACTCATATTTCTTTGTTGCATAGAATTCTGCCAACACTTTACCAACAAATTGTTCTACATAGTCAGCCTCCACAGCATTTCACCAGCTGCATAGAAATTCTCCATAGAATTCCCTGTTGCCTGCCGACTCTTTACCAACAAATTGTTCTACATAGTCAGTCTCCACAGCATTTCACCAGCTGCATAGTAATTCTCCATTGAGCTAAGTATGGTATATGAAGGAGTTTCCTATTACTCATCTTTCCTTTCCCCCTCCTGTTGCAACTCCTGACCATTTATTCAGCCAAACTTATGCAATTCTTGGATCATTTAGGCTCCTTCATTTGCTTATTCCTACCCATCATTCGACCAACCTTAAGCAATTCTTTCATCTCTTACACTCTGCTCTGCCACCTCATACACTCCTCAAGAAAGACTGCTGCTGATGTTGTCTAGATGCACGTTACAAGAGTCCTAGAGAGATGAGAAGAGGCTGGTTGGTTTTTTCATTACATGTACATATACCATATAGCGAAACATCAAACCCATTGGATGAATCATTCTATGGATCAGGAATGGTGATGGTAACATTTTTGGCGGTGGATGGAGTACAGGGCTAATTTGCCATTGTAGAGAGAAGATAGATGAAGAAAAGACAATGTAAGTGGTAGGGAGATAAATTAAGAGGGAGGTGGTTGGTGTCATTGATGTCGTTTGCATATGTACGCCTCTGGTGGTCTGTGGCGCTGATACATACATGCTGACATTTCTATGAATAAAATAGTCCGACATTCTTTCTCATTTGTACTCAGGCTGCAAGCTGCTTCCGTTTTTGAGTTGTTGTGATGTCAAACCTTGCTTCCATACTTGCAGGCCTGTGCTAATGTTGTTTGAGTGGTACTATACTTGCTGATCTAGCACAAATGCAGAATGCATTTGGTAACATGAGAATCCACTGACTCTGAAAAAAAAAGGGAGAATCCACTGGAGAAAGATTAAACACTTGTCATCCAGCAACCAGCATTGCACAGACTTGTTACAGCTCCCTAAGCGCTTAGCAGTGAGAGAAAGAGAAGACTTTTCATCTGTGTGAATCGAAGAAAACCCGAGTCATAGATTTCAATGCGATTTTTAGGAGCTCTGAAAACCTGCAAGAGTTCTAGTAGTCCTTTTGTGAATGGGGTGGTTGAATGGCAATCGATTGCTTTGCAATACTAAGTACTAGCTAACCACTTTATACTTTAAAAATGTGCTTGTGCGCCTTGCTACTGCAATGGGACTTGTTATTTAGAATCGTAGTCCAATGCAAACCCTTTTTCTCTTTCCTTTTTGCTGATTGCTGCTTCAGGAACCAAGCAATATTAGTCAAGAAAAAAAAAGAAATGAAATGAACCAAGCAAGATTCTTGTGCACGCCAGAATTCCAAGTCTCAAATATCAATGATGAGGCTGTAGAGTGTAGATCGATGCTTTGCACGCAAGTAGGGCCCATTGTTAGATCTGTTGAAAATAAAGGCAATATTTTAATTCCAAATTTTATTAGGAGACATAAATAATAAACTAATGATGCAAAACTCACAACTAACAGCAAGCTATTCACCATACTTCAGATTTTGCACAAGAAAACAATACAGAGACAAAGTCGAACGTGCGCACGAACGACTTGTTAGTCTGATGAAGAATAGGAAGCCGCGCAGGCTTGACGCAGTGCAGAACGAAGGTGTCGCAGTGCAGTGAGCGGTCGCGCAGTTGCGCTGCCCAGAAACCTTATTGCCGCCCCCGTGCAGGTCTTCACGACAGCAAAGGTCCGGAGATACCGCTCCTCTTCTTCACGGTGCACGCAGGGAAGAAGAGTCGACGAAGTTCTTGCAGCACAATACCACAGCACAAGATCGCAGAGCAGAAAGTAGAGACAGAATGGAGGTGCAAAAATTCTCTCCTTTTCCTGGACGTCTCCAGGCCCTTTTAAGGGCGCTGCTGTTACTACTCACTAGTAACTGCTGCGTTTAAACAGAATTATGCACTGGTAACTGCCTTATCAATCAGAGAGATAGTGGTGCGCGCAGAGTTTAGCAAAAATAAAGATGGACTTGGTCTGCCACGCGGCGCGCCACGTCACGACACGGTCGCAAGTCGCAAGTCACGCGATTTTCACGCGAGTACGCGCGCGCGCGTGCGTGCGCGTGTGTGACTAGACAGAGCCATCCTCATACCATCTCTTTCCATATTCAAGGAGTGGGGAGGACTCCACCTTATAAATTGGTCTTCCTCCCCCTACCTTAGCAATATGGTACTAACCATGCATGCTTTGGGATTCGCGAAAATGGGCCTCGCTCATTGGGCCATTTTCTAACAAGATCGGCCCTAGCTACTTTGTACAACAACTTAGAGTAGATTTTTTTTTATATGTGGCTTTGTTTTTGGTTTATGTTTTTTGAATTCTAACTATTTAAGAGAGATAGTATATAGAAAAAATAGTTATATATGATTTTAACCAATATAGCTAAATTTGATATAGTATCTATTATAATCTATCTGTTAATACTGTTTTAAAAATATATTATTTAAAAATTAGTTAGTGCAGCAGAAAGTAATAAAACAAAAACTAAAAGAATCCAGCCTGATGTTGGTTCCTCAGCCGTGTCCCTGAATGGGATGCTGCGCAAGGCTCGATTCTGGACAGGTCTTAGGCCACAACGTACAGATGACCATCCAGTACAGATTTCTTGATCCGTTGGCTCGATCGATCTCTAGCATTATTGTAGTACTTCGGATTGGATCTGTTGCTGCCGGCCACTGGCACTAGCAGAGTGATAAGAGTCTCCTTGGAGATTGTCTCTGGCTGCTGGATCAATGTTGAGATGTTATTTTAGGTTTATTGTTTAGTTTTTTATGATAATTAGTTTTTAAATAGAGAGTTTTTAAGATGAATTTAAAAATTAATTTTAAATGGAGTGTCTTTTTAAGATAAGGTCTAAAAATTAATTATAATAAATACTGTCCTAACTTTATCTATATCGATCAAAATCACACACGAGTATCTCTCTGTACTCTCTCGTGTGAATAGGTAGAATTCAAAAAATTTAAGCCAAAAACTATAAACCATAGTCTAAAAGAACTCACATGTTATTTTCAACAAGAAATTAACTAGGTGAGAGGCGTTACATGACGAACTACTAGCCTCGATCGTGGCTGGATCTGCCTGCAGGGTTCATGCATGCATGCGTAATGAACAATGTGGTTGCCTGTGGCTTTGGCTCCGGCTACCTATTTGATCAGATCATAGGAACCAGCGGAGATTCTTTTTGACTGTAACTTACGACTTTTGGTTATGATTTATTAGTCTAATAAATAATAATTATTAAGAAAAACTAAAAGTTACTGAAAAATTAAAAAGAATAAGGTCAATGTCTATATTGTTTGCTTTTTTACCAATTGGATTTGGCACGTACGTACCATTAATTGGACTTGCTGGGGCGGGTCGATGGCTCCACGTACGTACTGGGCATGTTGTTTATGAAAACAGCACATATTTCGGCCATCTTTAATTCATTTTCTAGTTGGAATTATAATGAGCTTGGATCTTTTCCTCTCCTTCTTCACCCTACTCTCTTTCTCTCTCGTTTCTTCAGGTTGGTCTAGATCCAGCCCCTCCTCTCCTTCTCCGACTAATCGCCGATGTTGGGTAGGGCGAGGGACTCATCTCCCTATATAGTAGTAGGCTAGGATTCTTCTTTTCCTTTCTTTGTACAATTGGAGCTCCCTCTGGCCTCGGTGCCGTCCATCGCCGTCGTTCCTCTTTGTTGCAGCAGCGATTTGTAGCTGCTTTGGTTCAGGCCAAGGTGCACCCTCCTCTACTAGTGTGTGTTTAGGCGGTATGCCTGGTATAGGCTTTATGCCTGTTTGTTCTTACTCACTAGAAGCCCGGTCGTCGGTCTCTACCTGGCACGCCGCCGTTGAGTCCCCCACTTCTCCCCTACTCCAGAGGCTCTATCCCTTCATTCCTTGACATATATCACGAGTCCACCCCCAGATCTAGTCGGTCTATGGCTATTGAAAACACCTTTGAGCGTCGAGTTCTCATCGGACTCAACTAGATTTTCGTCGGTGATTCTGGCTACTTTTACCTCCTCAAGAGACAAGATCTACAAAGGAGGCTTTCAATTAGTGGGTTGAAAGCATCTAGCCTCCTAAAAATGGTTTTGGTAATCAATGACATTATATGAATATGTGACTAGCATATTTATTGAGTATTTGGAAGGTTTAGTCCTAATGACGAATGTGAGATGCATGCTAAAGGTCAACATGAAGATTAATGTAGCTCAAGATCAGGTATAAGTAGTCTAGGATCCCTTTCTTGATTTTGCCAATCTTAGGAGAAAGGTTGGAATACCTGATTATAGGTTAAATGCTATACTATTAAGAGGGATTATGGTTAGCAACTTGATAGCATGTTCTTGTGCCATTTGGATCAATTTAGGATTGTGCATGCATTTAAAATTAAAAATTGAAAGCCAAACTGTGCACTGTCAGGATAATCGGAAGTATCGACGTGTACACAACGGTACTTTCGCAAACCGGAAGTTTTGATTTTTTTTTGGGCGGTACATTTTTTCCAGAGAGCACCCGCTAAAAACACTTCATCTCCTGGAAATCGGAAGTACCGAGATTTAAACAACGGAACTTTCGCTAGGATGGAACTTTCGCAATTAGGAAGCTCCGGACAAATTGGGTGGTACATTTTTCAGAGCGCAATCCTTGAAAAACCTGATATTGTGGAAATCAGAAGTACCGTGCCAGAACTTCGAAACTACAAAATCGGAACTATAGCGATTTCAACGGCGGTAGTACCCCACCAACTTCCAACGGCTACCTCTAACGTTCTGACATAGTTATTACTGTTGCTATAGTAGAGATGCGGAAGTACCACAATTTGTACATCGGTACTACCGCTCGCCCTGATTTTTCAGGATTGTTTTATGCAACATCTATATTTGGTTGATGGGGGTATAAATACTTCCCCACCAGCTCAAGAACAGAAGTTAGAGATTCTATTGAATATCCTTGAGCATTGAGTATTCACTTCACACCTTAATTTTATATTGTGCATTCATTTGAGGTAGTTGGGCCAAATCAAGTGCATTTCATCTCAAGATTGATCCTTGGCACTTGATCGCTGTCAAGCAAAACTGTGATTCATTACTCTTGGTATTTACCAGCACCTAGACGGCTTGGCGGGAGATTATGAAGTGACCTCTTCAAGAAGATTGTGAAGAGGCCCGGCGTCGACTTATGAGTGGTTTGGTATTCACCATCTCCAGAGCGAGGGAAGGACAACCACTAGTCGATTGAGGAGCTGTGACTTAATTCGTGGAGCTGGTCCAAGTCGCTTGGGCTTTCCTCAATGTGGATTAGGTGAAATCAGCAAATTTCTGAACACTAGGGTAAAACATTGTGTGTCAAATTGGTTACTTCTTTATCTCTTCTTTTCGTACTTGTATTTCTAGCATATAGTGATCATTGTGATTGTCATATTTACTTGTGCTAGAAATATACTTGTAGAGACTGGTGATTGTGGTGGCTTAGGTATACTAATATTGTGTAGATTTGAATTGCTTTAAGATGTTGCTAGACTTTAAATTGTGGTAATTATTTTAGAAGACAAGATTTTTAGAACCTCTTATTCATCCCCTTTAGTCAATTATCCTTAATCCTACATGGGTGTAGAATGGTCTCTTTATGGGCTATGTCTCCTGCCTCTTCTCTATCAAATGGCCAATTCCACCGCCTCCAGCATCTTCATCAACAACGAAAGGTTAGTGCCGGCTGCTCTTAATATCTCTGGCAAAGAAGTTACTCTTCCGTCACTGCCGGCTATCTACAGCATCTCCGGTGTGGGGATCAGGTTTTAATTTTCGTTTACTTTTGTCCTTCTCCATAGTGTCAACGGCAATATACTTTATTTGCCTCAATATATAAAGCAGGGTTGGGCCCTTACGTGCCATATTTCCTTCAAAAAAATTTTTTTCATTCTCTGGTTGTGTGCCTGTGGTGCGATTTGATCGGTGTCTAATCTCTAACTCTCTTGGTACTGTACAAGTCAAGTAGGCTGCTTGCTGAATTTTCTGCATGCATGCACGCTGGCTCGTCAGCTCGTGATCAACATAAAGTCCACTCTTGATCTTCTTAAGACTTGGTCAGGATCTCTTTGGCCCATCCATTCCGGTGAGGCAGAGTCAGCCTTGGTGGATCCCATCAGTCTAGGTTCGACCATCAGGCCCATTACCTATCACCTTTGGGCTAGCTGCATCTAGCAATTCGTTTAATGCCCATTCTCCAATGGAAGTCAATTACACCCATTTCTGAGCTTGGGATCTATTGAGCCGTTTCTGAGTTGTGGACCACATCAGTCTGGGCTTGCCAATAAGGCCAATCACCTACAAAGCAAATGTTTGCATTACAAAGAAATAAGGGCCTGTTTACCCCCCTCAACTAACATTGGAGTCTATAAATGAAACCCCAACTAAAAAAACAGGTACTGATCCCTTGCAATTATCAATACCAGGCTTTTTTTACCCCCACCCATAAGGCCTGGTTTTGCTTTGAGGTAGCGCTGACGTGGAAGCAATTTGGACATCGATCTAAGTTCGCCCATCAGGCCTATTTCCTATGAAACAAACGTACAAATTACATTGATCCCCTCAACTATATGAAGGCACATAGAAATAAAGCACTTAACCGATTCATTGGTGTACAAGAATACACACACACACACACACATACACACACACAATGGTGATGCTAATGTGAATATATGTAGCAACTCGAATTAATGTCTTGGTTGAAGCAGGGCGTCATATATTAATTAATCTCCTAGTTGAACTGAGGCGTCACATGCATGAGCATGGTAGGCTAACACCCCCCATAGTTGGAACGAGAGCGGAGCGGACGTTCAAGCTAGAACAAAACTCCTTGAAGATGATCGTGGGAAAGCCCTTAGTGAAGACATCGACGTACTGCGAGGTGGTTGGTACATGAAGAATGCGGACCTCACCAAGAGTGATGTGTTCCCGAATAAAGTGAAGGTCAATCTCAACATGTTTCATCCGTTGGTGATGGACAGGATTAGTCGAGAGATAGACCGCACTGATGTTGTCACAAAAAACATCTGTGGCCTGTTGAAGAGGCCGATCCAGTTTGGCGAGGAGTTGATAAAGCCAATAGGACTCGGCGACGGCATGGTACTCAGCTTCGGCACTAGAATGGGATATTTTCTGCTATCTCTTGGAAGACCACGAAATAAGGTTATCACCAAGAAAGACACCGTAACCCGAAGTGAACTTGCAGGTGTCAAGGCAACTGGTCTAGTCGGCGTCAGTGTAGGCGGTAAGAGAGGTCGGTGAAGTCTGATGGAGTTGCAAGCCGTAGTCGATGGTGCCCTTGAGGTAGCGAAGAATGCACTTAAGGAGATTGGCGTGCGGCTCACGTGGATCATGCATGTGAAGGCAAGCCTGTTGCACGACGTAGGCAATGTCTGAACGTGCAAATGTCAGGTACTAAAGGGCGCCAACAATGCTCCTCTAATCGATGGCATTGGCCACCGGTTCGCCGGTGGAGGGGAGCTTGGAGCTGGTGTCGACTAGCGTGCTGCAAGAGTTGCAGTTTGTAATGCCTGTGTGGGCAAGTATGTTCTTAGTGTATTGACGCCAAGAGGGGAAGAAACCAAAGCCAATGTGTTGTATGGAGATGCCAAGGAAGAAGTGCAAGTCACTGAGGTCCTTGAGGGAGAATTCGCCGTGAAGCGAGGTTATCACTTGGCAAAGTAGTGCCAGCAAGGAGGCGGTGAGGATGATGTCTGATGTCGTCGACGTATAATAGGAGGTAAACAGTGTCCATGCCATGCCGGTAGAGGAACAATGAGGGGTCTGCCTTGGAGGTAGAGAACCTCAAGGACACAAGGTAGGTCGCAAAGTGACTGAACCATGCCTATGGGACGTGCTTGAGGTTGTATAGGGACCTGTTGAGGTGGCAGACATGCGAGCTGTGCACAGGGTTGACGAAGCTAGAGGGTTGTTGACAGTAGACGGTCTCGGCGAGTGTGCCATTAAGGAAGGCATTATTGACATTAAGCTGATGCACCGACCACTCGTTGGAAAGTGCAATGGTGAGGACGGTGCGCACAGTGGCCGGTTTCACAACCAGACTGAACGTCTCATCGAAGTCAACACGAGGTCGCCGGGAGAAACCGCGGAGGACCCAATGAGCCTTGTATCGAACCAAGGAGCCATCAAGCTTTAAGTTATGCCAAAAAATCCATTTTTCTGTCACAACATTAGCACCAACTGGACGTGAAATGAGCTCCCATATGTTGTTTGCATGTAAGGCGTCGAACCCATGCTGCATGGTGAGACGCCAGTTCTCGTCATTGAGTGTTATGCGGCAGGTCCACGGGATTAGCGAGGGAATGACCACATGTAGGTTGAGCCGGTTGATGGGAAGTTGGAAGCAATGTTTGTTGTGGGTTGTCATGAGTGCTCGTTGACAATCAGGGCAATGGGCACAGTCAAAGGCGGTGGGGGTGCAACAGCTGCATCGGGCACATGCGGGGGTTGTATGGGCGCAGGTGCAGTATCATATGGGGGTGTGGGAGCGTGCCGGGGGGTGTGTGGCACTGGCAGGAGCGCGAAGGGAAGCAACGCGGGTGGGTGTGTGGGAGTAAGCATGGGTGCTAGGGTGAGGGGAGTCACAGGTCACGCTATAGGAAAGGGAGCAGATGTGGGTGTGTGAGCGATGACTGAAAGGAAGTCAAAGTCAGAGGGCACCGACGGGTTAGGTTGCTCAGAAAAAGGAAAGGAAGATTCGTCAAAGATGTTGTGACAAGACATGATGATGTAGTTTGTGGAGAAGCCAAAGGCAGAAGTACCCCCTATGGTGTTCATAATAGTAGAGAAAGACATAAGGTGTGGAGCACAATGCAAGTTTGTGTGCGACAGTGGCTGAGAGATTAGGGTAACCCCTACAATCAAAATCACGGAGATGAGAGTGGTCGGGAGGTGAACTGAAAAAAGCTTGGTAGGGGATGCCGAAACTGAGTGTTTTAGTGGGGGTGGAGGTTGAGAAGATATGTGGCGGTGTGGAGAGCTTCGACCCAATATGAAGGCAGCATGCTCGCTTGAAACAGAAGAGAGCAGAGAATGTCATTGGTAGAGCAGATGATGCATTTAGCCTTACCGTTTTTGTTGGGAGGTGCGTGGGCATGGCATGTGGGGTGCAATGCCATGGGAAAGGAGGTGGTGATGCATGGAAGTGTTGTCAAATTCGCCGCCATTGTTGCACTGAATGGCGTGAACAAACGAGGAAAATTGAGTGCTAACATAGGCAAAGAAATTGCAAAGAGTGGTGAAAACATCATATTTAAGACGAAGGGAAAATGTCCATAAGTAGTGTGTAAAATCATCAAGGACAACAAGATAATACTTATAGCTGGAAACACTAGGAACAAGGGGGGACAAGGGGGGCTACAGAGAGCAGAGAAGGCCTGGCGAGGGGGCGACAGAGGGCAAATAGGGTGATGCAATAGGGGATCGGTGTGTGTTGTGGGGAATTGTTCCCTTCGTAGAGTCAGACGCTTTTGCAGCTGACCCATTCGGCGCCGATTATGGCTTAGGCGAGCAGAAGCCAAAGCCATAAGCCCGGCTGAACCCAGCCCAGTCCTAGAGTCGGGAGTTGGGTTGGGCTTATCCGTGCCAGCCCGAAGCCCGGCGAGCACGCCCCGGCATGGGGGGCACAGTCGGCACGCTAGCGCCGGTGGCCGCCTCGGCCTTGGCCTCGCCTCCTGTCGCGATGATTCCTAATTCCCCACAACCACTAGCCATCACATAGTAGAGAGAGGGAGTAGAGGGGAAAGACTGAATGAGTATACCGAAGATGGCCTTGATGTTGATGGTGGCATCCGCGCGAAGAGCTGAAGACGCCTAGCGACAGTGGCTCAAAGAGCGAGCCGTCGATGATGAACTCGTCGTCGGCGCCCCAGTCGCCGCCCGGTCATCTACCGCTGGTGGGCTGGCTCTTGATGTAACCGAGGTCACAGTCGCCGTCGCTCAGAGCAGCTGGGAGGAGGGGATGCCGGGGGAGGAAGGAGGTGGCCGAAGGCGGGTGGGGGAGGAGGGAGGTGGCGGGGGAGGAGAGCGAGGTGGCCGGGGGGTGGGGGTCGGGGGTTTGGAAAGAAGGAGGCAGTCGGGAAGGTCTAGGGAGGAGGAGGTGGCTGGGGAGGTCGAGGGAGGAAGGAGTTGGGGGTGGTGGATGCTAGGGGATGGCCAGTGGGGGTGGGGGATCGGGGGAGGAGGAGGCGGCCGGGGGGTCGGGGAGGAGGAGGCGACTGAGGGAGGTTGGGGGTAGGCGGAGGGGGCCGATGGGGGGAGGGGGCTGCGAGGGGAAGAGGCGGGCGACGGGCTCGAGGCTGTCAGTGGGAAGAAAAAGAAGGGAGGGGAGAGAAGAGCAGGTTAGCAACTGGTGAAAATGAAGAGGGGGAGAAAGGAAAAGGAGAAGAAAAGAAAGAAACAAGAAAATAAAGGAGGGAAAGAAAGGAAAAAGAGAAAGAACATGAAAAAAGGAAAGGCAGATGGGTTATAAAATAATAATAATACTTAACAAATTTGTTGGATTGAGTTATTTTTGTAGTCAGTAATCAACAGTTCTTATAAAAGTTGCTAAGGGAATTATTTCTTTTATGTCTTATCTGGTTCAATTGTTTCTCAAGCTTAGTTAATGTTTCTTGTATTCATTTCCTTCCTCTTGAGTCTCTCTTAAGGTTTTATTATTCACAATTGCATTCCGAAAATTGCTATACAATTCATACTTCCATGCAAGAAAGCGAACCATAGAGTTGTAGAATAAGGTGCCAACCTTTGCAAGAAGGTTAGGATATACTACATTTTCAAACATTAAAGGAAGTGGATATATGCTTGTCTCTTGGAAGTGGATATATGGTGTATGCTGTCTTGTCACATTCATCTTGCCTCCAACATCTGGCCATGGTAGATTGGTATCGTCGTCTCAGACTCTCAGCGACTAGAGTACGAGGTGAGTCCTGAGCTATTGCTGATTGCATTGTTTTTCTACTCTGTTGGTTTGAGGTTTAACAAATATAATAGCAGTTCCAAACTTCAGGACCTTCCTAACATCAAGGAAAGACACACTTGCTATTTTCACACTCTCTCTGATAGACTTAAGTATCTATACAAATATACAACATATAATATGGTTCTATTCCATATATGTGTACATTTGGCAAGCACACATGTATGCCACAAGACTAGTATATTGTACGTATATTATTACTTTTCCTCCGAAATATTTAGTGCCTATATTTTTACGTAACTAATTCAATTTTAACTAATTTTTAACAAGACGGGTATGAGAGAACTGAAGATGGCGACCACCGTCACTATTGTCGCTGCTGTTTTCGTCATGTATAGTTACTTCAGGTTAGGCTTAGGCTGTATGGCACGATTAGCTTTGGGCCGTACTTAGACTTGACCAAAGATGAGATAGACTGGCATGGCATGATATGATGAGGTGATCGAACCAATCCGGCACAATTCGACGTGGCTCGAAATATGATGAACCTAGACCGTGTTGGCACGGAACACCCAATGCCCGGGGAAATTGCACATATACCCCATAGTTAGTAGGCACTTGTAAATTTGCCCTATACTTGAGTGGCCTTGTAATTTTGCCCCATACTTGACTGCCCCCATATTATTTTGCCCCATTGCCCATTTAGTTGTTATTTTAATTTCGTTTTTCATTTTTTGGGGCAAGAAATGACATTAAAAAAATATTTTTACTGCATTTTCTAAACCTTTTTGTGTATCTGTACACACAGCTAAGAGAGGAGGTTCACCAATTAAAGGGTTTTACTGTCATTTCCTGCCCTAAAAAATAAAAACGGAATTAAAATATCAGCTAAATGGGCAATGGGGCAAAATAATAAGGAGACATGTCAAGTATGAGGTAAAATTACAAAACCACTCAAGTATGAGGTAAATTTACAAGTGACTACTGACTATGGAGTATATGTGCAATTTCCCCCAATGCCCACCTCTACCAAGTCCGCCCCTCTGATCTGACTCTATCCCGAGCTCGGCGAACACGGGATCTGAACTTCCGAGGTCAACGGCAAACGGATCCATCTCCCTCCCCTGTCGATCCCTCCCAGGCTCCCACGCAATCTCCTTGCTTAGCTTTCCTCCCTGCGCTCAGCTGCCGCGGCCGCCGCTCGACCTCCCCGTCCTCTCCCACACCCTCCCACAGCCCCGCCGCTTTCTTCTCTCACGAGCCGGTACCTCCTATCCCCCGCGCCGCCGCTTCCTTCTCGCCGGCCGCGTCCCTGTGCGGCCTACGTCGAAGGTGACAGGAGGATGGGAGGCGACGCCCTCCAAGCGGTGGCGGCGCAGCGCACGCGGCCAGCGGCGGTGGAGGCGCGACGGGAGGGTAGGACAGGAGGCGCCTGAGGAGGCAGGCGATATAGGAGTAGGACTGCGGGGCGTGCTGGGGTGCAAGGACTCACCTCCTTCCTTCGTCGGCTCCTCGCGGCCGCATCCCGTCGCCGGCCACTGAAGGTTGATGCTGCCATATTGCGCCGTCCACGGCGCTACACCGTCGCCCAGCGAGGACCAGCTGGTCTAGGCCTGTGTGTCCAGAGGTGGCGTGGATAACGGAGGACTAGCAGCAACCCAAGGCGCAGCGGCTGTGGCATGGCGGAGGGCAGTTCGGCGTGGGTAGCATAGACCTGCGGCAGCCGGGGCGTGATACATCTCTACTCCCCTACAGGTGCGTCCTCAACCTCGCCATCTCCCACCACCACCATTGAACAAGTACAACAGCTGCACTGAAGGTGTTTGTAGAAATGCTGGTTTATAAAGGTAGCACAAAGTCAGCTAGATCTTGGCCAAACCAGTGCCCTCGCCTTCTTCCTGCCCTCCCCTGCTTCACCATACACTGTACGTCATCCCTTGGCTGTTTCGTCAGGCCGGGTGAGGAGAGCAACTGAAACGACCGGATTTTTAATCACAACTTAAATAAAGATTATGCGGCAAATCATCATTAATTAATCGGTTAACTACAATAATAATTGGAATATATCATCATTTCAGTGGCATAAAAGGAATTTTTACAATATTCACACTGTCCATGTTATACAGAGTAGTACATAGTCCAATATGTAGCGATGTTACAATAATGTGCAAGCATATTAAAACAATGCTAGAATATATAGCCAATAGTACATCTGCGAGTACATCATTATTTGAATTACAACAACAATCTCCAGACCATACAAAACATTATATTGCAATAATTTTACCAAAGTCCATAACTAGTACATATATGAGTACATCAGTATTTTTGAAGTACAATAGTAGCGATTACATGAGGGAGTGTACACCTTGTTCTACATACAAGTTACAACAACTTAAACTGTTGCAAATAATGCACAGAAAAATAGAGATAAGAGACACAAATTTTTACGTAGAAAACCTTTGCGGGAAAAAACCACGGGCGCTTGAAGGCAAATCACTATAATGAGGAGAGTTTACAATGGAACGCTTGCTCTTCCTATAGGCTACTGGAATACATATTTATAGCGTGAGGGAAAAGAGTCCCACACGGAGAGGAAACCGAATCAGAGTCGGTTGCTACAAATTGACACCACGTCTGATACAACCTATGTATGCACCTACTATGCCACATCTGACATGAGGCGAAGAACTGTCCCACACGAATACGGTACAAATTCGGATCAACTTTAACATAAACAAAAAGACATCAAAGCGTAAATTAGAGCATTGCCGTTGGGTTTCATCATCCGTAGCTATGATCCATAGCAAGTTCCTCCAGTCTATTCCTCATTGTATATATTGTTTGAATGTGAAGTCTAATACTGTTGTAAAACACTTAAGGGCCATCTCTATAAATATTTTGAGAACTTTCCAGGTTAATTTAATGGCATGACTAAAGGCTTAGCCTGATAAACCAAGATAGGTAAATGTTATATTTTCGAAATTTGGTCCCCAACTACTTATAATATGTCACACTTTTTAACACATTGACCTGCGTGTATAGTATAAGTTCTCGCCAAACTTCTATAAAATCAGTCGCCACAAAAATGTCATTGACGTGGTTTGCCATCCAAATAGCACACACCCTCTTGTCCCACAATAGTATTGCATAAATCTTTCCTTAAAAAGAGGTATTTTGCATAAGTCTTGGATTAAAGCGTCCATAAGTCTTGGACTAATGTCATCGATGTGGTTTTCTTTCAAGGGACTACATACCATATTTCCACTCCCAATCACGTAAGATTAGTGGGAGCGATGTGAACCTAAATAAGTACAAGTGCTGGTAGCAAAATATCGAGTTCTTATAACTAATCCCTAATCTATCAAGACAAACCGCAGAGATATTGATATACCACTTGGCACATGTTTTCGAATCGGATCCACAGTAAAATTTAGCTTACCACGTTAATTGGAACCCATGTAAAGTAGACGCACAACGCCATGTGAAGTGAGCCTACCACAAAGCCATAAGAAATATACATTATTGAGACACTATTATCTTAGAATGACTAAAAATAGCGATGAAAGAATCACACCCTCATGGCGTCAACCTTACCATAATGTAATATTCTCCACTAAAATAAACCATCTCGGAACACTTCTCACCAAGCCATAGACCGTAGCGGTGACTTGTACCATGATAGCACACTCATGCTATGATTTTACCCTTGTGGTAACTTCTACCTGTTAGAAAAGGCATGACAAATAAAGAAGATAATCAAAGAACAAGAGACACATATTTAACGTAAAAAACTCAAATGGAGAAAAACCATTGCCGCACAACAACAATGATCAACTATATGAAAAGAGTTACAAAGATGAGATGTTGCAACGAGGCGTGTTTTTATCCCGTTAGGCTACAATGAGCGTGCGTGTGCGCACACACAAGGGGTAAAAAGACAAAACCAAATACCACACACACAAGGGTAAAAAAGACTCTAAATCAAATACAGGAAGAAAAATCCAAAGTATACTACCGTCATACCATGGGCAACATTTTTACCCCAAATCTCACGGGTAGTCCTAAGGATTTTCCCTATTTGAGAACTGTACCTATCCTTTTCGTATTCGTAGTTTAATAAGAAGGGGTGGTTTTTTCTTTTAAAAAATAGCTATAGGGTGTTTTTCAAACCATCAAATCAGGACCCTTATGGCATGTTTTTTTTCACAATTTCATCCAAACTACGATCTCCCATCCCCACACAAGACCACAGAGTTCTCCGTGCTTCTTTTGTTCAATCATGCTGTATTGCTGGCCACTGAACCAATTGCAGGATGGATGCCATAGCTGACCACATCTTCCGGCCGCTCCGACACTTGTTCACGCGGACGATCGGCTACGTCATGTTTTGCGAGTACTACATCCGGGCGCTTGAGTCCGAGGCCAAGTGGTTGACGAGCCAGCGTGACGACGTGCGGAGGAAGGTGAACTCGGTGGAGAGGCAGGGAATGGAGGCGACGAGCCAGGTAAGACATTGGCTGGACGCCGTGGCCTTGCTCCTGCTCCGTGCCAACGGGATCATGGTGGAGTTCCCTAGGGAGGAGTACATGAGGCCGCTAGGCCTGCGTGCGACCTACCGTCTGAGCAAGCGGGCCGACGAGGCGCGCACTGAAGCCCTGACCCTACTAGAGCGAGGAGCCACCTTGCTGGAACAGAGAGTGGCCGAAGCGCCCATGTTCGCCCGCACCGAGGTCCTCCCGATGCCGGCCGGGCCATTGATCGGCTTGGATGCCCACCTGGCGCGGCTCAAGGACGCTTTCCTGGAGAATGCGCCAGCATTGTCGGCATCTATGGCATGCCCGGCGTCGGAAAGACCACTCTGCTGCACCACTTCAACAATGCCTTCCTCTCAGTGGCCGCGGTGTCAATGGACATACATCTTGTCATCTATGTGGAGGTCACCGAGCATCACAGCACGGACGTGGTCCAGAGGGCCATTGGCGCCCGTTTAGGCCTCCGGTGGGAGGACAATATGACCACCAAGGAAAAGGCGCTTGACCTCTGCATGTATCTCCACAGGTGGAACTTCGTGCTCGTCCTGGATGACGTGTGGGAGCCCCTGAACCTCGTGGAGCTTGGAGTTCCCATCCCCGGCCGGCAAGGCAAGAGCAAGGTCCTGCTGACCACGCGGCTCGAGCACGTGTGCGACCAGATGGACGTGGCGAGGAAGATAAAGATGGAGTGCCTGGCTGTGAGCGATTCCTGGGAGCTGTTCAAGCAGAAGGTGGGCAACGCACTGAGCACCACCAGCAGCAGGGAGATTCAGCCCCTTGCCCGGGAGATGGTGTCGCGGTGCGGTGGCCTGCCCCTTGCTCTCGTCATGGTCGCACGGGCCATGGCATGCAAAAGGCTGACGCAGGAGTGGGAGCATTGCATGGCAGTGCTCAATTTGGCGCCATGGCAGCTTGACGGCTTCGAGCCCAACCTCCTCATCAACCTGAAGCGGAGCTATGACAGCTTGCGGAGCGACAGCCTCAGGATCTGCCTCCTATACTGCGCTCTGTTCACAGGAGAGCTGTTGCTGAAGGAATCACTTGTGGAGTGCCTGATAGGAGAAGGATTTGTGAGCGATGTCCCCACCGATGACATTGATGATCTCTACAACAAAGGCCATTACATGCTTGGCATGCTGGTGACCTCTGCTCTGCTAGAACCGTGCGGTGACTACCATGTCACGATGCACCCAATGGTGCGTGCCATGGCCTTGTGGATAGCTACAGATTGCGGAAGGATGGAGAACAGGTGGCTAGTCCGATCAGGTGTTGAGATGACTGCAGCACCCCGGGCCAATAGATGGACCATTGCTGAGAGGATATCGTTCATGCGTACTGATATGCGCGAGCTGAATGAGGTACCAACATGCTCTATTCTGAAAACGTTGCTTCTTCAGAGAAATCGGTTGCTAGGGAGGATATGCCAGGGGTTCTTCAGCTTAATGCCGTGTCTCGGATTGCTGGACCTATCGGATACCCCGCTCACCACACTGCCGTCCGAAATCAACCTGCTTGTCACCCTGCGGTATCTTAGTCTTAACAACACAATTATCCGGTCCCTGCCCGACGGGATCGGGGCTCTGGTGAATTTGCAATTCTTGCTGCTGTCTAATGTGCCCATCCAAACCGTTGCCGTCGGCGTGCTCAACCCGCTCACCGCGTTGCAGGTCCTATGTATGGACCACTGCTGGAGCAGCTGGATGGGCGCCGAGAGCTGTGAGCTTGAATCGGGTGGCTCGAGAAAACGAAGGAGGCGACTCAGGCAAGGTGTCAACTTGCGTGAACTAGAGAGTTTGAAAAGCTTGCAGATTCTGGACATATCTGTGCAAACGCTCCACTCTCTGCGTAAGCTTTCGCAGTCTCCCCATCTCGCAGGGCACATGCGGAATCTGCACATAGAGGACTGCAGCGAATTGGTGTGGCTCCAGCTTTCGCCTTCCAGCATGTGGAGGCACATGAATAGATTGAAGGGCATCAGCATTACCGGTTGCTGCAACCTGCAGAAGGTCCTTATTGCCGGAGGTGAATACATCGACGAGGAACCATGCTCAGACGATCCGGGTGTCAGCATGAAGCGTTACACGGTGCCAAATGAGCCCGTGGACATTGACAATCTGTTTCATTCCAGGAGTGACCAGTCAACGGACATAACCAAATTGAAGAGCTTTGGCAAGCCGGTGGCACTGTTGCCTTCCCTACAAAACATCATCCTTCGCGACCTCCCCAGGGCTAAGATCGTCTGGCAGGGTGGCAGCCTCAAGAGTTTATCTTCCTTGAACATTTCATCCTGCAGTGGACTTGAGTACCTTATGTCCCGCAGTGAAGATAAGAGGACGCCCCATGAGCATGCACCGAGCCATGAATCGCTTAGGGAGACAGTTGTCTTCCCAAGCCTCAAGGAGCTAGAGCTGAACGACTTGCCAAACCTGAAGAGCATAAGCCCTGAATGCATCACAATAGATTTACCAAATTTGTCGAACCTCAAAGTCGTCAAATGCAACAAGCTTAAGACGCTGAAGCTGGCGGCAGGATCCCTGAGAGAGCTCCAGTGCACACATTTGTGGTGGAACATGCTAGAATGGGACAATGAGAACCTTAAGTCATCCTTCTCGCATTTAGTGAAACACATACGCTAGCATCAACCTATATTTGAAGACGCTTGTATTTCTCGACGACTACAGTGGATGGTTCAGTATGAACTGAATCGAACAATTTATTCTGTTCATCCAATTCCAGGAGTATTTTTGTGTCCCCCAAGGTTCACAGGCGTGTCCTGAATGTGTAATACTTGTTATGAAAAGAAAATAGCATTTTGAGTGGACTAACCTTGCAAGTTGCAATTTAGTACTATGTACAAACAATCTTCAGGAAGCAATTGAGGTGACACCTTACTTTTAAAGGGGCGTTTTCTATCGAAGAGAATACCTGGTTTACTTTTCGAAGAGAATACCTGGTTTACTTTAGCATTATTTTAAAAAATAAACTTTCTCATTTCAAGGAAACAAGTGATTCTGTGTGCCTGTATTCGTTTATATGCCTTTAGTTCGTAATAGAACTGGAAGCTGCAATCCAATTTATGCATTGATGAGATAAAACTTTCGGGTTTTGCTTCGGTAAATCTTGAACTGTGAATTTTAATGCAAGCTAAAAGTATAAATTACACTGGACTTTTACAAAAAAAAAATTCTCTCATTTACGTTTCCAAGGATACACGTAGAAGTAGAACTCATTCTATCGTCACTTATTAACCAACTACTCCCTCCGTTATTCTTTATTTGATGTTTTAGAATCAAGACAATCGAACTAATTTGACCATCAATATATACACCTAGATTGGCCATATATCAACATATTTGCCGTTAAAATAATTCCATAATATTTTTTTATTACGGTGAAAAGTTAATACTAATATCAAATAAAAAAGGAATGGAGACAATAATCTTCTTGTAGGGTTTTTGCTATTGAATGCTCGAGTGTTTTTGCTATTTTATGGACTTGACTACATGCCGTGCGTGCGTGCAATAGTCCAACCGAACGTACACCATCCGATTTCCACGTATAACTATGTATACCCCTCCAGCATACCCGTTTTCACATATAGCTACATGCACCATTGATACTTGACATGTGTGTCTGCAATTCCCTATAGACCCACCTCTTTGCACATGAATTATTGAAGAGAGCAAAAGTTAGCATAAATTTGAAAGCAAGTTAGGATAAGCAAATGGGTGTAATTTTGTAATAAATTTTAAAATAAATTCTGAATCAAATTAGTGCTGATATTAAGAAAATCAAGATAGTTTGTTGACATAAAATCAACAAAAAATCTAAACCAATTATTATAAATTTGAAAGCAGGTCAATGTATAATTTGGGAGCAAATTCGTGAAGCTTCCTATGCAAATTTTGTATGAAAAATTCAAATTAGTTTAATTTTGGGAGAAGAGTCATCATAAATTCAAAAGCAAGTTAGGGCAAACATGAAGGCAAACTGAGCATAATTTGCAAGAAAAATTATAAATAAAATATAAAATCAAATTTATGTAACTCAGCATAAATTTGAAAGCAAGTTGAGATAAAAATGGAAGCAAAAAATGAGAATAGTTTGCAAGCAAAATTGCAAATAGAATATAAAAATCTAATTTGTGTAAGTTAGCATAAATTCAAAATAATTGACTATAGATTTGAAAGCAAGTTGGGGTAAACATGAAAACAAAATTATCATAATTTGCAAAAAAAACTATAAAATAAAATATAAAATTGAAATTTATGTAATTTTGTTGAAAAAAGTAAAAAATCAAACCCAATTATATCAATTTAGAAGAATATCAATATAATTTTTGGAACTAAGTATCCTGAATAAAACTTTAGGAGCAAATTTGAGAATAATTTGAAAGTAAACCGATAGAAGAATTCAAATTAGACTTCTATGCAATGCACATGTTTGCCCGTTCAACTCTCTCTTTGCCACTGGATATCAGCATGTGAGCATTTATGCTTGGGTTCCATTTTTCATTAGAACTAGCGTGCATTATTTGTGTGAGTTGATTGTTCCCTCTAATCATATGGACATAACAATTTGTTACACGACAGAAAAAAGCTTCATGTGACTTAGTGGCTGCGCGGATTACTTGGATTGGCTGGCTTCAATCAAATTAATTTGATCTTGAAATTGTTTTACAGACATGTAAAACACATTCTCCACTATATGTGGTAATTTTTTTGAAGCTTCTAAGTTTGATGGAAATAAAAATTCCAGATTTTCACCCAATACGCCCCAACCATGCGTAGCTCGCTAAAAACTATTTTACAAAAATTCCAGAAACTGTTTGCGTTTTAAAAAGTCAGAAAACTGACCCCACAAATCGTTGCCCAGGCAACCAGGTCTTGTTCCAAAATTCACTGACATGTGGCCCACCGGAATACGGGCCCACATTTCGCCGCTTACTGACGAGAAGAGGCCTCCCTTGGCTTGCATTCACCTCACACGCAGAGCAGCACTTCCCCCCTCCTCTGATCACTCCCACCTCCTCCCCTCCCCTCCCCTCCAGCTCACACCCACCGCCTGCTATCTAGAACCTTCTAGATCCGCCGCCTCCCCCCGGCCCCCGCTCCCGCCCGATCGGATCCCAAAGGTGAGCCCCGCCCCCATTGCTCGAGATCGCTCCCGTCGGATTCGGATTCGAATCGAGGCACGTTTGAATCTGAGCTCTGTGCCTGATGCTGTTTAGGGTTTCGGTTTGCCGCGATTTAGATGGTTTACGATGGCGCCGTGAAGGACCAGGAGAGCTCGCCTAACCCGGCATCGGCATCGGCGGCGCTATCGGAGGCATCGGCGGCGGCGTCTGAGGAGGCGGCGGCAGCGGCAGCGGCAGCATCGGAGGCGATAGTGACCGCGCGACCGCCGAGGCCGGGGCACGACAAGCGGCTCGGCGTGCGTCACCCCTTGAAGCACCGCCGGTTCCGCGCGGGAGGGAAGATGATGGTGGAGCCCGGAGGGCTGCCGTCCGCGCAGGCGGTGGTTGAGGAGGAAGCGGAGGCCGGCGAGGTCGAGGAGGAGGCGTCGTCGGTGGAGAGGGACGTGCAGGCTGGTGTCCTGGAGGTGGAGGTGCAGGCTGGTGACGTGGAGGTGTCATCAGCACCGGCAGAGATGGAGGTGGAGGAGAGGGACGAAATGGAGGTGTCGCCTGCGGCCGCAGTGGCTGTGGGGGGGTCGGAGTTGGAGGCCCAGACAGGTGAGGAGGAGGAGGTGTCCTCGGCGGTGCTGGCAGAAGGGGAGAGGAAGCAGGAGCCTGCTGCAGCTGCTGTGCCAGCTGCGGAGGCACCGAAGGAGAAGGATCAGGAGAAAAAGAAGGAGAAGGAAAGGGAGAAGGAGAGGGAGAGGGTGGATGAGGTGGGCTACATGAGTGGTGGATGGAAGAGGTAATACTTTGCAGCTTAAAAATGATCGGTTCCATTGGCACACAGTCTCCTTAATGTATTTGATTTAAATCTGCTATGTAGCTTGCGTTCTGAAATGATCCAATGTACAGCAGCGCAATAGATGTACATAGCTGAGAACATAATTGCATGATCATATGGGTGGTACGCCAAACGTAGCTTTTATCAATGCTGCATTCAGGATTGTAATTGAAAGGAGTCCTATGTTTAGTTTGTTAGCTTAGCGGATAGAGGTTATCCTTGGGGAATTATTAGTTTTTGCAAGGCACTAAATTATTGAACTTCACCTTAGGGTTGTCAATGCTGTTTTTATCTGGTTCCATGCAGAAGGAAGAACTGCTTTAGTGAAATACATGGTTCACTAAATACTGGTAAACAACAGTTTATTTAAATTTAGTATTAAAGGCAGTGGGTACATCTTGAAAATACATCCACACTGGCCCCATATAACTAGAAGTATTATCGCGGCCTCCCTATTTAGAATTGTGCATGGTTCCAGTGGACCAGTTCCTCAAGCTTTATGGAACCTTTTGGACTTGCATGTAAATTCTAAATAGAAAGTGTGTGTTTTCGCAAATTGGCAGTTGGGTCCAGTGAGGCAGTGATCCCCGTTGCATGGTACATGGTACGTACACATGCCACCGTTGAAGAGTAATGCATGGCGTAATTGTGCCGCAAAGCATAATCGCATAAATATGTAGTTCCACTAGGTGGTGGTAGCTTGCTGGATTTCGTGGATTGCTCTCCATAGCACATGTCATCGGGAACAAAAGAAAATGCGATATATTTTTATTGAGAGGAAGTGAGGAACAGTAAGGGAGGAGCCTACAAAATAGCACTGTCATCGGAAATATAAGAAAGTGTGATATATTTTTTTGAGAGGAAGTGAGGGACAGTAAGGGAGGAGCCTACAAAGAAAGCGTGGTATAATATTATGAAAACTGCTTACCTAGCGGGAATGATAAAACATCTTAGTGTTACTGAGATATATCTAGATTGTAGAATGCTCTATTAATCACTCTTTTGTGATACAGAATATGCAACTTTAGTTAAATTGTTTCTATTGGAGTTTGGCAGGCTATGCTCCAAAAAATGCAGTAACATTTGATATGGAAAAGAATGTCTTGACAAGGAAGATGTGCTGTTAATATGGAATTTTCTTCATTACCAGATCTTAAAGATGTGCATACAATATCTAGATACAATGTCAACATGTCACATCATTAAGTGGATCAACTCAGTATACCTTTTTCAACCAAATGAAGCCGACTTTGCTCAGAATTATATGCAATCATGAACATTGTCGAGCTCCGATATGATGTTATATGGCTAGTTTTGTTTCTGTTTTGATGGGACTGGTTATTTTTTTGGTATGTTCCGTGACATTTACTTCATTTAATCCATGATGTATTTTTTTACCATTTCGGCACCCGCCATTCTATCCTAGTGATATCAATCCATTCCACTCTGCTAATGGACAGCTTGGGGCTTGGTTGCTTGAGCTATAGGTTGATGGTTTAATGCATGACCCAAAAGTAGAGATGAAGCAACTCAGGAGTGGTCTATTCTTTTCCTTCTTTTTTTTTTTTGTATAAATGGACTCAGAGTGTAGAACAAGTTGGAACTTAATAAATCTTGAGCTGATTGTATGACAGAAGCAACTGTCCAGTCAGGTTTTGTGGGCATCAACTGATCTGTAGAATAACAGTTTTGAAGATAAATTACTTTTGCTAGTACTTAATGATCGGTATATTTTTCTTGAAAATTGTGCGATTGGTAATTCTTGAAAAACACTCTGTTTTAGTCATGTAATTTCCTGGATCCTGGTTTTATTATTTAGAAAATAATATTTAAGAATTATTTCTGAAGTATTTTGTAAAAAAATGATATTTCTCAGATTCAAGTACGGAAGTACCTGATAGCATTTTGCACCACATATTTCTTAGATCCGTAGGGGCATCTAATTCAAATACTTGCATCTAATTCATGGTTATCACGGCGTCGCCTAGGCGACGCCAAGTCGTCCTGGCGCCGGGGAGGAGATGCCGGGGAGGATTGCCTCGCCTTGGCCTGAACCCTAGCTTCACCGCCAACCCAGGTACTCCGTCCGCCCCTCTCCTCTCCGGCCGCGCTGCCTCCCTCCACCCGCGCCGCCTCCCTCCCTCCCGCCGCGCCGCCTCCCTCCCGCCGCCGGCTTCCCTCTCCAGCTTGCTCCCGCCGCGAGGGGAGGGGAGGCGACGAGGGGAGGCGGCGTCGGGGAGAGAGCGGGAGGCGACAGCGGCTAGGGTTAGGAGATCGGGCACGGGGAGCTGGAGGCGGTGGGGGGAGAAGGCGCTGGGGAGAGGATGCGGCGGACGGGGAAGGCGGCGGCGGGGAGAGGATGCGGCGGACGGGGGAAGCGGCGGCGGGGAGAGGAGGCGGAGAGGTCGGGAGAGACGGGAGAGAGCGAGAGAAGTATCGCGTATGAGAGGAGGCGGAGGGGTCGAGGGGGTATGAGAGGAGGCGGAGGGGCCGAGGGGAGTTGGCTTCATATACGTACGTATACTTCTCTCGCTCTCCGCGGATACGGCTGACTCGTTGACATGCACTGCTGGATACGGCGCTCACCGCGACGTCGCCTAGGCGTCCAGGCGCCTCTCACTCGCCGTGGTCGTCGACTTCGCCGTGACAACCATGATCTAATTTCTATTGACATATACAGCTTCCTTTTATTACTTCGAGTAGATAGCTATCTGTAATAATCACTAACCATGCACTTTCCTTTATCAGAACCTATAAGTAATTTTACCTGTAGAATATATGCAAATTGTAAGCTTTTTAATCTATTACATTTTTAACAATAGGCCTTGTGGATTTTGACTGATTTGCAGTGACGATGGAAGTCTGAGTTGTGGATATTCAAGTTTTAGAGGAAAAAGGGCAAGCATGGAAGACTTCTATGATATAAAATCATCTAAAATTGATGATAAACAAATAAGTCTCTTTGGAATATTTGATGGTCGGAGATTCGTTCTTGTAGATTTATTGTTGTTTCTCATTGGTTCTATCTAAAACATTTATTTTCTTGCAGGTCATGGTGGTTCACGTGCTGCTGAATATTTGAAGGAGCACTTGTTTGCGAACCTCATGAAACATCCAGAGTTCATGACAGATACAAAATTAGCCATAAGTAAGACATTGCTCAGAGTATGTCCAATAGTCCATTAATTTCCCTTGTGCTGGAGTCATCTGATTAATGGTAACTCACAGGTGAAACATATATAAAAACCGATTCTGAATTCTTGGATTCTGAAAGCAACACTCATAGAGATGATGGGTCAACTGCATCGACAGCGGTTTTGGTTGGAAATCGTCTTTACGTGGCAAATGTTGGAGACTCTCGGGCTGTAATATCAAAGGCGGGCAAAGGTGCTTCTATTTATTATGTATTTATGTTGTTCATTGATTAACATTTAATACAATTGCTGCCATGTTCTGGTACAGTGTACTCGGTCTTATATACCATGGATTATACAAGACATGACTCACTGCCTTATTCATTGTAATTACTGAATATATTTATGCTGATCAATGGATAATGTTTCTAATAATTTTTTAAGCAGACTACGGTGTAAAACACTAACCTATATGGCATGGAACATGTTGCTCAATTTATCACCAGTGATATAACATATTATCATTATAACTCAAATCAAATGACATGCTAGATATCAGATGAATTGTGACTCTGATTGGTTTCTCAGAACAAATGCAGTAAAGGAAGCTATATTTGGATTTTGATTTAACTTTTCTGTTATATTTGGATTTTGATTTAACTTTTCTGTTCACCCTTCTTTTCTGGGAAAAGCATTGCTTCATTTCGTGTTGATCTTATATTTCTGGATTAAGTTGGTTCTTGGATATACACAACATAAAATGGATTGATTATATCTGGTCCATGGCGGGGAGGTTTCTTGAACTTACTAAATTGTTTACTTACCCAGCTTCTCATGCATATCCAAATTTGTGCTCTACGAGAGCTTCCTTTCAATTTTACAAAGCGGAGGTATTGATACATGTTGAGCTTGTGTCAGTATCATAAGCACTATTAATTCTCTTGTTCCAATATCCAAGGCATGTGCTTAATGATTCTTAACATTGTGATGTGTACAACCCAGATGTATATGCCTGCTAAATTGTTGGTAAAATATCTTGTTTACTTCCTGTCCACAGCTATTGCACTTTCTGAAGATCACAAGCCAAACAGAAGTGATGAGAGGAAACGAATTGAGAGTGCTGGAGGGGTTGTTATGTGGGCTGGTAAGTCCTGCGTCCATCTAAAGTACATATTTTTATGTTTCAACTCGAGTTGCTGGTAGTTTCTACCTATTTATTCAGCAGAAGTCACATGTGCATTGGGGGGGGGGGGGGTCTTGGAATGATCTTCTTGCTGACAGTAGCAAATGGCCTTTTGTAGGAACTTGGAGGGTAGGTGGTGTACTTGCAATGTCTCGGGCATTTGGCAACCGCTTGTTGAAGCAATTTGTTGTTGCGGACCCTGAGATTCAGGTGACTCGCACAGCACATATACTTCTGTCGGTTTCTGGCAAAAATACGACAATTGATGTTTCATGGCTTATATTTGATTGCGGGATCAATGACCAAGGTACTTGAACACTCTAATTATTTGTCAGGAACAAGAAATAGATGATGAATTGGAGTTTCTGATTTTGGCTAGTGATGGGCTGTGGGACGTGGTTCCAAACGAGGTTAGTTTGCAATCTACATCAATGATTTGTTTAGAGGTGCACTTGTGCAGATGTCCTTTTGTTCACCATGTCTACTAGACTAGAATATACTCTATTGGACTTTGGAGCTTAGCTGCATTTGTGGCACATACATGCGGGCATGGTGAACAGCAACAGTTGGAACCTGTGTGTGATGCTCTGCTATAATGCGATTTTACCATCCAACTGCTCTGGTCCACGTAATTGAAATCGTTGCAATATGGACAATGATGCATTTGACAAAGAATTTACTTAATTCAGCTATTGTGATATCCAATTCGGGAACACAACCTATCCTTTATGTCTCGGTTGATTTCTGCATAAATTTGTTTGACCTCACTGACATGTTTCTTCATTGTCAAGACCATGTTGCGCTTAATGAACTATTGACATCTCTCTCTCTCTCTCTCTCTCTCTCTCTCTCTCTCTCTCTCTCTCTCTCTCTCTCGCTGGTTTTACACAGAACAGTGATTATTTACAAAACTTTGAAGCATCTAATCAAGTAAATTACTGCAGTTGCATTTTTCCAACTGGGGAAATCACTATTTGGCCAAAAGGATGTATCTCCGAGTCATTTTAAAAATAACAGCCTTTGAAGTTAATTTCAACTGCTGGCACTGGTATTTGGTGTCTGTTACCTAGGGACTTGTAGAAGATGTAGGGAGACTTCTCTGGCATTATCCTGATTGGGTTCTTGTCCATGCTTCCATAAAATTATCTTGAAGATTCATACGGCATTTAATTATCAACAATCTAGTCATGTGTTCCTCTTGTTCGCGTAGGATGCTGTTTCACTCGTGAAGATGGAGGAACCTGAGGCAGCAGCTCGGAAGCTGATAGAGACCGCTTTCTCCCGCGGGAGTGGCGACAATATCACATGTATTGTCGTGAAATTTCAGCATGACAAGATGGGTGGCGATACCTCACCTTCGGGCGACAAGAGTTGATTCCATTTGTTGGTTATACATGTTGTTGGTCTTTAACTTAAGCTGGATTTTGCTGGCTTCATGGTCCCATAATGGCTCAGCTGATACTAAAGACTTGCTTCATGTTCGTTGCTTGTCTATATATCCCTAATTTTGGTGCCTTTGGTGGTTCACAAGGTTGCTGTGCTATTTACACATTGGTATATGGATTCGTCTATACGACAATGATTGCCGTAGGTGTTGTGGAATGAATACAGTCCTGGCCTGAACACATGCATGCAGCTGTGCAGCTTCAGGGGAGCTTGTGGATCAACCCTGATGTACCCTTTCGCCTGGTTGGCCCATGAAAACTTCATGGGCTACTTCATGAGAGTTTTCGTGGGCTCGTGTGCTGAGGTGCATTCCCAGGACTCAAGGTCCTCCTTACCTGATTGCTACCGAGCTGTGATTTAATTTTGTCGACTGCCTACTGGGGCTATCTGATTGCAGCTCACGGACCTCCAGTGGAGACAAAGCCACTTTTGGCACATTTTTGGCATCGTGTTTACAAAAATAGTCGTATTTACATCGTATTGACAAAAATATCGTTTATACCGTCCGGTGGGCGGGCAGCAGCGCGGAGCAAACGACGTGTGACACCTGTTGCCCTGTGAGCAGACGACAAGCGTCTGCCGTCCGCCTACGGGACAGTACCTGCCTAATTCGTAATTTATAATTTTTTAAATCTGTAAATATAGCAAATGAGCTCAAAAAATTATGACATTTTTGTGGAGCTTCCTAAGGTATAGTGGTATGTTGTGTAATTGTTTTGCAATTTTTTGAGATTGTTTGCTACCTTTAAAAATTCCTGGAACGATGCATAATTAATCAGACGATTAAGCAATAATACGCCGCTCTAAGAATTTTCAAAGGTAGCAAATGGTCATGAAAAATTATGAAATTTTTTATGGAGCTTCCGTATATAGTGTGCTACGTTATGTAATTTTTTGCAGCACTTTGCTACCTCTAAAAATTTTCAAGCAGTGTATAATTAAATAGATAATTAAGAACTAATTAATGGCCGGGTCTAATGACCTGCCGCCTTGCCACTGGACGGTAGGCCTAGGATAGGCCCTCATGATTCAACAGGTATTACTAGGATGATAAGTAGACGTGGAGAGTAACTTGCTATTCTTAGGAGTAGGATGATAAGAAAATGTAGAGAGTAACTAGCTATACTCAAGAGTATGGTATTGCTATTCAGCTTTAGGTTCGAAGGAAGTCCCGTCATTGATATTCAAGAAATTGACAGTTCCCTCTACTAATAATATATGTCATCATGGAATGCATGGAATAAACTTTCTGATATATATGTCATGTGTGTGTGTGTGTGTGTGTCTATATATATATATATATATATATATATATATATATATATATATATATATATATATATATATATATGTATGTATGTATGTATATATATATATATAGAGAGAGAGAGAATGATGCCAATAGATTTTGTGAAATTACTCCTTTCCTAAAATCATATATTTTTGCAACAATTTATTTTGTAAAATAATGGTCAAAGCTATGCCGCAAAGATTATGTCAAATTCCCTGAAATCATATATTCGTGAATTGGGAAAGTGCACCAAAAAATAGATAACATCGTTCTTGCAGATCAATCCTTGCAAATCATGGGTGTTGAGATTATCAAGATCATCAGAATATGGAGCTAGATTGTAAAGGCTTTTATTTTTAAAATAACTGCGTTGAAGGGATCATGTTTAAATTGAGAATGGAGTGGTGTAGGCAAATAAGGATGTAGCTGGTTAACCTGATACAAAGGTTGGTTACGGGGTTCAAACATACACTCCTAAGGGATGAGATTATGCATTGTTAGGGTTTCTCAGAGGGGTCAAAGATATGTTGCGAAAGGAAAGATTTTGTCTGGCCGATAGGGTTTTGAGACCGTGTAATCTACAGGCTTGGAGATGAAAGACATGGAATATAGATACAATTTGGATTAGATTCTATGGATAGAATGGGGATGATCAGGAATAAGGTGATTACCTCGGGTCTCTCAACAGCTCTAATCATGGTCTGGTAGTATCTAAGGGTTCCGTGTGGCCAAATTCAGAAATGGTAGGGGATTGTGCTTTCTTTGACAGTACACGATAAACCTAGCTCCTACTCATTGAGGCCGCGATCGCTCATTCTATGAGGTGGTCAAATAAATTTTGTTAATGATTAGACTTGTGAGGTAGGAGATTTGCTTTTGTCATAATATTACCCATTCTGTTACAGCAAAATTTTATAGGAGGTAGGATTTGGTTTTTATTTATCTTGTAGAAACTAAATTTCTTATTAATGTTTAGCATGCGAGTAGATGAGAAGTTGTTTATGTTTAAGTGATAGAAAGCAGTGTTACTTCCTCTCTATTGTTGATCATCACATTACATCAGCACATTAGGCAAATAACACCAAGAAACAAAGACCACGTCCTACACTATAAGTCACGTGCCCAGCCACGCCCAAACTCCGGCTCAGGGCGCTCCAAAACCACGTGTTTGGGAAAACGCTCAGAGCTTGCCTCTAAGTGTAAATCCTACACTACCTTGGATCCATGCGCCCAGGCACGTTCGAGACTTCCAGCTCGAGAATGCCACAAACGCTAGAGCTCATTCTTGAGTGCGCCCAGGAATTCGTTCCTAGGTACATCCGAAACTTACTCGTTCGGGAGCGCCATAGATCGTTCGTCCGGAAAATCTCTTGTGCAGAAGTGAGGTAAGTCATTTTTCCTGCATCACCTGTCATCATTAGAAGTTATACTCTTTATCTTTATCTAATTGATAATTGCCTCTACTGGCGGATGAGTTTATTTAATTATGAGAGTGAAGAGGTCAGAGATCTCTGAGCTTGGTTCACTCCTAAATCATTCCAATCTTTAATGTCTACACTAGATTTTCCTATGTTGCTACTGTTAGGAAAATAGGACAGCACACCTATATTCATTTACATATGTAATACTAATGCAATAACACAAATGCACGTTCTAATAATGACGAAGCAGATGGAATCTTACCATAGCATAATATCAAGTTCATAATTGACTTTGCGCATACGTAAGGTCTTAATATAATCATAAATTCACAAATCACTAATATGTTAAACGTCAGTTGGCGCTAACCTACCGCGAAAATCAGCATCCCAAAGCTGAAATGAACTAATGTCTTATGCTGCCTCATCATTGCTGTCGTCACTACTACCGCCGATTCTAGTTAGATGTGATGATCTTAATTTTTTTGCGAGAAAAGAAGTGATAATATGCTGAAATTAAGTTTTTGCTAGGCAAGAGATGACATAGTGATAAGAGTTATTAAAGATAGTTGATGCCATATAGCAAGAAAAGAGCATTCTTAAGTCCTGCAACCGTCTCTAGTTATATACGTGGCCCTCGAACCATTGCTCTGATACCACCTATAACGATCCATATCATTATTAAGGGTTAATAATACTAGTCAATGGATCATTATTCGTTTAGCCGGTAGAACACCGCTCCAACGAATAATAAGTCCATCAAAATGTTGCAACAGAATAATAATTAAAGACAGTATAATATTATTACAATACCATTACCGCGCTTGGCTATAGTCCAAAACAGAGCTTAACAAGTTATGTCCAAATATTACAATACTTGGGAAGAAAATGGTTCTAACTAATAATTATACAAAGGCATAGATGAGTATATGGCTACACACTAATATACCTGGGTTCACATAAAAGGCTCCCAACCGCCTTCTACTTATCCCAACCTCCATACACGTCATACCCCAGACCGATTTTGCTTCCTTCAGTATAGTGGCTCTCCGTATAGACCTTCATATAACCATGTATGTGGTCGTATCGATTCACCTCTAACAAGGAGAATCAATAGTAAGGGTGGGTATAAAAATACTCAGCAAGCAGTAATAGCAAATACACAATCTTATGCTAACATCATCCTATCAATATTTATATCTCTTCTCATCCTCATTCTTAAAATAAGTTTTTAGGTTTTAAAAATATTGGACTTTTAGTTTGTAAAGCTACTAATCAATCGTATTCAGAGAAAATACCCTCTGTAGGCTTTCATAACCTGCAGTACAATAGACATGTGTGAATTCATGATTTTGTTTAACACTCCGTAGGCTTATATCGCTTTACCCAGAGCCACCATGACTTTGAATGTAATAGGTTCATTCGTATTTCCTTAGATACGATGCTCAAGTCAGAGTTTAGAATGGTTTCTCTACTTTCGTGTATTATAACTCCACCCAATTATCACCGCGTTAACCCCCGTACCGAGAGGGTTTGTCCATCGCCCGACACATGCTAGAGAGACCTGTTCATCACCTAGCACCTACCTTAAGGGTCACCACCTTGAAACTGTGTGTCAGGGAGGCTAAGTCCATCGCCCGACATGTATCGAGGAGGCCTGTCCATCATCATTATATCTCTATGGATAATGCAAAGGAATCAAGGGAAAAAAATAAAAAGCAGAAAAGGGCAAAAAAAACCAAAAAGGTAAAAAAATCCAAAATTAAGAATTCAATGTGTTCTAAGTAGCTTTTAGCTTAGCCGAAAGCCAAAAATCAAAGTCACTTGGAGTGGCCTCTAAATACGACTAACAAATTAACGAGGTATTTAAAAAATAGTGGAACAATCTAGGTGACGGTAAGCGAATATAATTAATACGTGCTTAATCTCTCCTCACTCACCCCCTCTCTGTCATCACTTCAGCCGAATGGATTGCTGGCCAACGACTCCCTGCTTCCTCCATTTCTCCTCCTCACTCCATTGGCTTTGCCTCATTTCTTCCTCTTCTCTGTCCAGCCGACTCCGTCTGCTCTGTGGCCTTGGCGCCGCCTGCTCCCCAGCCTTCGGTTCCCTGGCGCCGCCCCCTGCCTCCCGCGCCATCCACCTCATCCAGCCCG
The DNA here is from genome assembly GCA_017311315.1 of Dendrocalamus latiflorus. Taxonomy (NCBI): domain Eukaryota; kingdom Viridiplantae; phylum Streptophyta; class Magnoliopsida; order Poales; family Poaceae; genus Dendrocalamus; species Dendrocalamus latiflorus. Next base: position 34,612,954 of record CM029614.1, on the reverse strand, counting down.
GCCAGCCACCTGCCTCCCCTGGTTGACTGGTACATCTGGGACGAGCTTTTGTACAAATTAGCTCTGATACCCCAAGTGAATGCTGTTACTCCCCCAGTTCGGTTTAGGCATAGAATTCCTCCTGTGTGAAATGGCAATAAAGATGTCAACATTCCATTCTTTTTGCAGAAATGGTCAATTGTTGTATCGATTAACTGAAGAATGTAACTGAAACTGTAGGATCGTGGATGAGCTGTAACTATCCAATAATTCAGTACATACCTTGTAGGCAGAAGTGGCCGGCTCCTGTGTTCTTGGAAGGCTCTTCTGCAGTTAAATTGTGAGGGCCGATCGCATATTCTCTGCAGAATCCATTTTGTCTACCAATATTCACCATTTATGGCAAGTGAAATGGTCTGGTTTTCAATATTCACCAGTAGTCACTGCAAGAGCATTTCCCATCCGCAAAATGGTGAAACCTAACAGCATCGCGAAGAATAATTTGCCGATCGCATAGAGTAGAAATATGCTTCGCCACCTCATGGCAGTCGTTGCACATCCTGGTGTTCTTGATCACCCTGACGGGCGCTCGACTTGCATCTGAACGAATCAGCCCGTAGGTGATTGCAAGCTTCTCAGTATGGCTAAGGAGCAGCTTCTCCTTCTCTTCTTCTGGAACATTATACACTATGCAGTTGGTGTCTGGCACATATCCTGCCTTTCTGATCTGACACACAAAACGAATCAGTTCATCATATATCTCTGCAGTTTCTGGATGTGGCTTCCCATCGACCTCAAAGACATGGATCTTTTGCTCAATCTGTATCCAGCTCCACCCAGGTCTAGTATTCACCCCTCTTGCTTTCATTGCATACTTCAGGCTTTCAGCTTCGTCATACATCTTCTCATACTCATACAAGCTCATCATGAGCAAGTAGTTGGCCGAATTGTACGGCTCCAGTCTGAACAATTTCCTCGCAGCCACCTCTGCAAGATCAAGATTCCCATGTATTGAGCAACCTGTGAGAAGGGCGCCCCACAAGCTTGCTCCTGGATCGATTGGTGACCTCTCAATAAAGTCCATTGCCTCATCGAGATATCCACACCTCGCCAAGAGGTCAACCATGCAGGCATAGTTCTCGGCTGTCGGTACCACGCCACACTTGGTCTCCATGCTGTCAAAGTACTCCCACCCTTCCGTAACAAAGCCCATTGATCTGCAGGCAGTAAGCAGTGCAGTGAAGGTTATGCTGTCTGGCTTCAATCCCGAATTCCACATGTCATGGAACAGCCCTATCGCTTCACGACCTTGCCCGTGGACGGCCAGTCCGGTCAGCATCGCATTGCAACACACCAAATTCTTCTTCTGAATCTTACCAAATATCCTTTTTGCACTCGTCAAGCTCCCTGCCTTTGAGTACATGTCAATTAGCGCTGTTCCGACAACCATGTCACAGTCATACGCTCTTCGCAGCACAAAACAGTGCAGCTCCTTGCCCTTCTTTAGCAGCGCGAGCCCAGCACAAGCCCGGAGCATGACTGACATGGTGACCGAGCTGGGATGGACACCGTCCTTCTGCATCTCATTGAAGAAGTAGAACGAGTCTTCGTACTCCCCATTGTGGCAGCTCCCGGACATCAGTGAAGTCCATGAGACCACATTGGGCGTCACACCGGCTGCCTTGATCTGCCGGAGCAGCAGCATCACCTGCGAGCTCAACCCGTTCATCGAGTAACCAGTGATCAGTCCATTCCAAGTGGTTATATCCGGATCAAGCCTGTTCCTCTTCATCGTCTCCACGAGCTCCAACGCTCTATCAAACTGTCCGGCGTTCGCGTACCCTGCGACCATCGAGTTCCATGTGGTCAGGTTCCTATGCTCCAGCGCGTCGAACACCCTCCGGGCGCAATCGAGGCGGCCGCACTTGGCGTACATGTCCACGAGCGCCGTCCCCGTGTAGACGTCCGGCTCGAGCTGGTGTCTCAGAAAGAAGCAGTGCATTTCCATGCCATGGCCAAGCAGCCCCATGTTGGCCACCGACTTGAGGAGGCTCGACACGGTGGTCGCATCCGGCCGCAGCCCTTGCTCCAGCATCCTCCGGACAACACCGAGCGCTTCCCGGTCACGCCCGTGCCGCGAGCAGCCGGACAGAACGGTGTTCCATGTGACCAAGTTGGGCTCCGGCCCCGACCTCGCCATGCGGTCCGCGAGCTCCATGGCGTCGTCCACGAGCCCAAGCCGCGCGCAGCACGCGATCGCCGCGTTCCACGCGACGACGCTTTCCGCCCCCATCGCCTCGAGCACTCTCGTCGCCACCGCCACATCCGCGTTCTCGGCGTACATGCCGGCGAGGAACCCGGGGACGAGCAGGTGCGCGTCGAGCCCGGCCTTGACCGCGTGCGCGTGCACGGCCCTCCCCTCCCGCGGCGCCCCCGCCCTGCCGCACGCGTGGAGCACCCGCGCGCACGTGTACCCGTCGGCCGGCACCCGCCGCGCCTGCATCTCCCGGAACACGCCGATCGCCTCCCCCCATTCCTCCGCCTCGGCCAGCATCGCGACGTGCTTGTTCCACAGCACGGCGTCCTTGTCCCCCACCGCGGCCTCCTCGAGCAGCCGCCTGCACGAGGCCCCCCGGCCCAGCCGCGCGAGGAGGTCGACGAGCGCGCACGTGACGTGTGGGTCCCGCGCGTGGCCCGCCCTGACGACCAGAGAGTGCAGCTGCGGAGCGAGCTGCCGCGCGACGCGGTCGGTTTCCTCGCCGTGGAGGCCGGCGCATTCCTTTAGCAGGGAGACCAGAAACCGCGCGTCGCGGAAGGAGTCGGCCGTCCCGCCTCGTAGCGCGGCGGAGAGGGAGTCGGCTCTGTGGAGGGAAGGCGCGTACCCACGGCGTAGGGTGGGAGGCGAGGGATTCGCGTGGGGAGGTGGGGTGTGGTGGAGGTGGTGGGAGGGCGGCGTGGGGAGCGAGTGGGAGAGGAACATGGAGTCGGGAGCGGGCGGGTAAGAAGGGGATTCGTTGGTTGCAGATAAGGGGGGTTATTATTTATTTTTTTTTGAGAAAATAAGGGGGGTTATTAAGGAAAGGGAAAAACTAAGAGGCGGGCCGGCCTGGAACATGCGAGATGTGGGCTTTATTGTTGGGCCGTACGTGGCGCTGGTGCATCGTGAGCACCTCACACGGCCCGTTCGTCGCCCGCACCAACACCCACGTCACTCGTGGGCAATTAGGAATGATCGGCCATCACGTCACCTTGTTTGCCGATGAATCGGGTAGGGGTTTTTCGACGGTGGCTTTGCTTCTTATCTTTTGGTTTTTAAATTTTGTTTGTTTTTGAGATAATATATAGAGATAAATAGTTATATGTAATTTTGACATATATAGCTAAATTTGATACAGTAACTATTACAACTTAACTGTAGATCCTATTTTAAAAAGACCTATTTACTATGGCAAAGAGTGATAAGCTAAAGTAAAAAAAAAAGAACCCAGCCAATGCGAGCACCGAGTATCACCGACAACCGTTATGACCAGATCAATCAACCACTGACCCAACACGAGTATTCAAGGTATTCAAAGATCACAGGAATTAAAGCACACATACCGACCATAAAGTCTACGAGTACCAATCATGAAGCCTACAGCAACCGATCGCAAAGCCTTCGACTAAACCCAAAGACAACAACAACAAACCACAAAGTCTACGATCATCGACTGCAAAGCCTTCGACTATCGACCAGAAGAATCTCTGACCACCGATTATCGAGTACCGACCAGTAAAGTTTACGACTATTGAGTATTGACCAGTAAAGTATACAACTATCGATCAGTTACTGTAGCTACGATCATAGGCAAGGTATTGTAGCTACGACCATCGACAAGATACCGTAACTTACCACCTTCGACCAGGTCTGGTCGTTCTGCCGTAGTCGATGTTCCGTGGTCGAAGCTAGACGTGGTCGTAGTTGAACGTGGTCGTAAACGACTATGAGTTGTAACCAACGTGGTCAAAATTTGCCGTGATCGAAAGCCGCCGTGGTCGAAGTATACCGTGGTTGTTTAGCCGTGTGATCCTCTGATGCCACTCGAGTGCCGTCCGATGTTCCGATGCATCTCGAAAGCCGTCCAATGCTCCAGAGCTACTCGAATACCGTCCAATACTCCATTGCTACTCAAAAACCATCCTATGCCACTCAGACCCGATCGGACTGGTCCGAAACTAGTCAGAGCAACCAAAACCACTCGAAGACGTCCGATGCTCTAGCACTATTCGAATATCATCCGATGCCACTCGAATCTGATTGGACTGATCCGGAACTATTCGGAGCAACCAAAAACACTCGGAGAAGACAAAAAACCACTCGGAGCAGATTAAAACCATTTGAACTTGAAACATTCAACTGCAATCAACCAAAACTTTTACAAACGTAAAATTCAATTATTTATCATCACTTTATTTATAAATATCCAGATGGTCTAATAAGTTGGTATGTACGTGGCTTGCGCCATGCATGGCACCCTGAACTCTTCTGCATCCCGACTGCATTTTTTCTGGGCTCTGCGTCCCGGGGAAAAAACGTCAAATACTAGGGACTTGGCGGATTGCCGTTTGTGTTTCCAGATGGACATTTTGCAGGAGATGGACGCCGTTCTTATTTGTGATGTTACATGTGGCATGCTTGCGGGTTCGTGTGTCTCCTGCTCTGGTTCCTCGTGATTCGTGCGAAACTTCTGACCGACACGTCATGGAGAACTGAGACCGAAGATAGATGACTAGTTGTCACACGTCAGGGTTGAGAATATTAATAATTAAACTGCTTCAGCATCTGTTCATAGAAAAAAGAGATGAATGTGCTGATTTGCTATGCTGACCAGGGAAGGGATCATCATTTCTTGTACCATTTCTCCTGTATGTTAAGAATTACAACCGATCGAGGTCTAAAATACCTCATGGACACACGCACACACCGTCGTCCCAGTATATACACATGTGTCTATAACCCGGAATGATTCCTGCGTAATGCGTATCTGTAGTCTGGAGAGCCGTATATACAGCTGATTATATATATATATATATTGTAGAATACCTGTGGTACGTACGTATACTACTGCTACATGCTCCATGTAGCGTTGGAAATTAATTGGCACAAGGTATATGTACTTCACATGTATCTGCGCAGGTACTCGACTCGCGTGGGGTGCTTGAGCTTCATGAGGGCCTTGAGCTCGTACTTGCGGACCATCTCCCTCGAGATGCTGAGGTTGCCGGCGATCTCGCTGAGGGTGCGCTTGCCCCTCCCGTCCAGCCCGAACCTCTGCCTGATCACCACGCTCTCCTTGGGCTTCAGGGAGTCCAGCTGCATGCACGCATGCATCGATCAATGGTGAATTCAAGAAACCATTGTTTGTTTCATGCATGGCGAGTTGTTTGTTCGTGTCAGGAATGTAGTGCTTACGAGATCGTCGATGGCGAGGCGGAGGAGCGTGTTGTGCTTGCTGGTGTCGACCCCGATGGCGTCGGCTTCGGTGACCTCGTTGATGAGCTCCTCCTGGGTGACGCGGTTCCGCGAGTGCAGGGAGTAGGTCGGCTTCGTCATCCTCAGCACGTCGCGGTACCTCGCCGGAGATATCCCCACCCTCTTGATGATCTCCTCGTCCGTCGGCGCCCTCCCGAGGTCGAACGCCAGCTCCTCCCTCGCCTTGTGGATCTCTTGCCTCTCCTGCATGGCAAGTTTAATTGCTTTTAGAATTCCCTCACTGGAAAGAATATGCAGTACTGAACAAATTATACAGTTGGAGCTAGCATCTGAGTTTGGCATTACCGATTCCATGGCGAACGGGAACCGTGTGAAGTTGGAGAGCGTCATCTCGCGAACAATGGAGTGCCGGATCCAGAAGAGGGCGTACGTCGATATGCGGAACCCGCGCTTCGGTTCGAACCGGTCGATGGCCGTGATGAGGCCGTTGGCGCCGGCCTGGCAGATATCGTCGAACCTCTCGTCGTTCGCCATGTCCGGGTAGTACTTGTTGATGGCGTACAACACCAGCCGGAGGTTGTGCTGCAATCAAGCAATGCCATCACCAACCATCAGCATATATGCTGCACCGCTATTATCTAGTGATATGGTACATAGGAACGCATCTCAGGTTTCAGATTCAGAGATCAGCACAGTGTACAGAACTAAAGATCAGTATCTAGTCTACCGGTGGTATCTGACATGTATAGGGGTGCAACTGAAGTTTCAGCTTCAGATGTTGACACAGTGCGCAGAGTTGGTTTCAGACTTCACACATTGGGCAACAGAATATGGTAGAGTAGAACATGCTTCCCTACATGGGCGGAGCCAAGGTGTGTCCGGTATGCACGAGCACCTCTAAATTTTTTTTGAAAACTGTGAATATACCCTTTGTTGTTATATGTCCTATTTAAAGTTAAACTTCATTACAATTTGATAATATTTGAGGGAATTAAATGCAAATTATATTACATACCCTCTATTAGTAGACAAACATTCCCTATTTTTCTCTGTCTATGTGGCACCATATGAATAGTATAAAAGTACTTTATTTTGTTTTTTCAATTACAAGAAAAACTCGCACATACACACACCACTACGCATACACGCGCGAGTACGCCCTCTTAGAATATGCCTAGAAAGATGTAGGTCGAGGTAAATATGTGATCTGATCATAAAATTCTTACTGAAGTGCTAAAATTTGAATTCTAATAGGTTTGAGTCATACATCCACAACTCTACCATGTCACCAAGAGGTGGTTCATGTACTTTATTTTATTTAGCTATTAGGATTTTTTTTTTGTTTCTAACTCAAATCAAGTGTCCGATTCTCTATTTGTTTCAGTCATCACGACCATTACTCCAAGTGTAATGATTTAAAACTAATATGGGATGATTCATATGAGATATTTTACTTACAAATTTTGAAATCATATGCAACGTTAATAGACTACATCAATATTTTCGTACTATGTATAGATATATTTAAAAAAAAACCCTACATGCTTTTTGAGCGGTAGAATATGTGAACTGTTATACGAGTTATGTAATGTGCTATTAAAAATCTATGGAATTTATTTATCAATTTTAGTATTTGTTATCGTTATGATACCATAAAATTAAATTGTTTTCACAACTAAATATGTAAAGTATCCAATAATTTCGGATGGAAATCCAACTAATTATATAGCAACGTTAAAGTACCATGTGAATACAAATATTCAAAATGTGTGATTTACTTAGCGCTAACATTTTATTACTCTCTCCGTTCTTTTTAAATGATATTTTATTTTTCATGGTCTACGAGATGTGACTTTGGCCATTACTATTTGTAATTGTTTTATTATATAGTGATAAAATTATAATATTATAAAAGTATTTTTAGCGATAAATCTAGATAGTTTTAAACATATTAGCAGTCAAACTTTATAAAGTTTGAAGGCATAGATTATAGAATATCAATTAAAAAATTTATATTGGTGACACACAGGGGCGGATATAGCGGGGGGGGGGGGGGGGCTCGAGCCCCCCTACCGCTACCGAACCCTTGGAGCCCCCCATAAAATTTTAGCTATGGATATATGGTGTAGGAGGGGCATAGTGGAGTTATGTCGCTGTATAATTTTTGTTCAGCCCCTCTTAAAATTTTTTCTGGATCCGCCACTGGTGACACAGTGAGTGGATGAGTGCAAAAGCGGGCGTCAAGAGATGCCCAGTCAAGGAGGTGCGGCATAGTAGTTGGAGGCGCATCCAAAGAGGTACGGCACGCACAATGTGTAGCTCCGTCACAACGTTATATTAGTTACCTTGATGAGCTTGTTCCTGGCTGCTCGGCCGACGTCGAGATGGCGCCTCAGCTGCGGCACGGTCATGTTCATGGCCTCTGCGAGCTCTGCGTCCGTCGGCTCTCTCTGCAGTTCGTTCTGCAGGTTCTCTTGCACCTCAAAAATCGCCTGAATCATATTGAGCACCTCAATTAATTGTTCAGATCCTAATTTCTCCTCCTATCTAATTAAACTGATAATAATCTAATTAATAACGATTAATTTGATCGGGAGGGAGACAAGTAATTAATTAAATTAGTGCATGTGTGCTCACCTTCATGGGCTGCATGATCTTGAAGAGGCGTGCGCTCTGCGCGGAGCTGAGCACGGGCGGGATCTTCATCCGCTTCCAGTCGAGGCTGCCCATGTCCGTGGACACCGCGTGCTCCCTGAGCAGCATCTCCTCGAACTCCCGCTCATCCTCCTCCTTCCCCCTCCCCTTGCCGGCGGCCTCCCCCTCCCTCCTCATCTCCACCCTCTTCCCCAGGTCCATCCTCCGACCCCATCGCCTCCGCCGGCTCCTCACGACCACCGTCGTGTTCCTTCCCTGCATATTCTCGGACACACGCAAGGTCATTAAGACACTGCAAGAACACATCAGTATTGATGCAACAGTAGCTTCCTGCAGGCTGACATGAGTACGCACCACCCTTCCCTTCTTCTTCCTCTTCGCCTTCCCGTCCTCGTCGTCCTTCTCTTCCACTACGGCGGGGCTCAGGTTGTAGATGCTCTCGAGCGCAGCCGCCACCTCGTTGTAGTCCGTCTTCTCCTCCTCCGCCTCCGGCGGCGCCGCTGTCGTCGGCTGCGGCGGCGGGAGCTTCGCCGTGCTCTGCTTCTCCGGCGACGCGAGCGCCGAGCAGCTAGTGGCCGGCGCCCGGCGCCGCTGCCCCCCACGGAGGGAGAGCACGGCTGGCGCGGACCGCCGCGGAGAGCGGCGGTGGCACCCAGCGGAGAGCGGGCGGCTGGGCGTGGTCACGGTGGACGTCATGGCGAGCGGAATGGAACCGTCTAGAAGCTTCTTGCGGCGTAGAGAGAAGCTCAACGCGATCGTGTGGAAGCAGTGCGATGGCGTCGATGGAATCTCGGGCGAGATGCTCGCCTCCCCGCCATATATGGGCCGGCTCGGTGAATTCGGCGGGGAGTAACGGCCGCCGCGGGAGATCCGACGGGTGGGAGGCCGCGAGAGGAGCGGATCGGACGGCGGGGGAGGCGGACGCGTGGAGCGGAGCGGTGCAGGAGAGACGCGTGGGGCTGCGTGGATGAGGCGGGTGCCACGTGGGCGAGCGCCATAAGCCGCGTGATATTTTTGGGATCTCCCGATTGGGGTTGGTTGCGCGGGGGCCCACCGCGCAGCGGGACGTGGAGGCGCCTCGTGCAGGAGAAATCGAGAGATCCGCGTGCGGGTTGCGCTGTAAATCGGTGGGCCTGTAAATTTGGGCCGAATTGGAGGCCACGTGAAAATCGAGAAAATTGTTTTCGAAATTTCGGTTAAAATTCGAGGTCCACAAGTTGTTGAGTATTTTTTACCTGGGCCGAAAGTTTTTCGACAGTGCAACTTGCCTACGGCGCACACCTGTCATGTCCAACAAGTTGCACAACGCAATCATGAGTTGAATTCTCTCTCTGAGTTTTGGGGCTCTTCGTTTGTGGTTTTTGATTTCAGTTTTTAACTTTTCTGCACTAACTAATTTTTAAATGAAGTATCTTTTTAAAATAAGGTTTACTAATTAATTATAACACATACTGCACCGACTTCATTTACATCAGCAAAAGCTGTATGTGAATTTCAGTTACTTTATAATCTCTCACACGAATAGATAAAAGATACAAACTACAACCAAAAATCATAAGCCATAGCCACACAAGAACAGGCCCTTTGTCATCGTGCATGGCTACATGAGTTAGCTTTCATTTCACCATCTTTGTGTTTTTTCCTTGTTCCTCCACTGATGTTTTTTCTCTGCCCCTTTCTCTTTTACTGCATCTTGTTTTTTTCCTTTTTGTTACAAACAAGCCTCCGAATTGAAGCGCCAAAACCGGCTAATTTCATTCAGTCCACCACGTTGTCGCTGAAGAGCTTGAACTGTCCGGCGTCGAGCACGAGCTTCCTGAACGACGAGACGGCGCCGATGACCCCGACGCCCGTGAACACGACCATGATGGCCACGTTGGCGAGGTACACCGGCGACCGCCTCGGCGGGGCGAGGGCCATGTTGTACATGACGACGGGGAGCACGAAGTCGAGTGGGATGAACCCCACGGCGCCCACCACGCCCACGATGTCGCCGAAGAAGGGCAGCATCGCCGCCACGAACGCGCACGCCGCCACGTACGCCGTCCGCAGCGCCACCCGCGGGAGGAGGTTCCGCCTCGAGAACCGCCCGCGCGCCGTGTCCGCCGAGTTCTTCTCCATGATCTCGTACGCCACCTGGGAGTACACCAGCGCGATGGCTAGGAGCTGGAGGAGGACGAGGAGGACGGCGAGGCCGAGCAGCCACGTCGGGGCTAGGGAGGGGCCCGAGTCCGGCATGAGGCTCTGCAGGACGTTGGACTGCACCTGGTTGCCGAACGCCCAGTAGCCGGTGATGGCCGGGAAGTAGAAGGTGAAGAACACCACCGAGTAGCACAGCACCAGAGCCTTCACCATCTTCCCGGTCGCCGGCGGAGCCAGCGTTGCCTGACGAAACCATGTTCAGTCACAGCGTCTGTCAGATTTTATTTTTCAGAATAAACGGGCTAGCTAGGATCTGAATCGCAAGTTTGCAAGCAGCAGGTACCTGGATTTCAGGCAGAATGCCGTTGCCGAAGACGGAGGCCAGGATGGAGATGGAGAGGAAGGCATTGAAGGTCTTCTCCGACTTCGACGAGCTCAGCGAGTAATCCTTCGCCGGAGCATTGTTCGACACCCCTGTCAAGAATAGCACTACTGTTACAACCAAAATTCAGACGTGAGAGAAGCACACCGCGTCCTGAAAGGACTTGATCGTTTTTTAAGCTCTTTGTTTAATGATTTTTTTATAAGGAAGATTCTTCCGATTTTCTATTAACAAAACCAACAATGTTTAATGATAACTGTGATGCTAAAACGCAACTTCCTTTAAACTAACAGTGAGAGAATTGCCATAGTTCCAAATCGAGTGTGCCCACTGCTTGATTAGCATCTGGTTCCCAGGCTACAGGCCTTACATAAGTACATGGGAGTGATTATTGCACAGGTGACTAAAACTTTTTTTTATCTCTCAGTCATCTAAAGTTGCACTCTCAATCACCTGAAGTTGCAGATGATTTTTGAAGGGGGAGCTGCAACTTCAGGTGATTCGGAGTACAACTAAAGTTGCACTTTCAATCACCTGAAGTTGCAGGTGATTTTTTTTCGAAGAGGCTACAAATTTAGTTGATTGAGAGTGCAACTTCAGATGACTGAGAGATAAAAAATTTAGTCGCCTATGCAATAGCAAAACCGTAAGTACATATACCTGTCTACATGTTCCAGGAATCTAATTCCTCCGTCATGTCATGACTCATGATTATTTGAAAGCTTGGCCCTTTTGAAAGCAAATATCTTCTTTTACCATGGAGATTAGGAACTGACACGGTGACATGTACCTGCACGAATGCAAGCCGCGGAGACAAGGATGGTGTAGCCGAAGCTGAGGAGCAGCGAGCCGAGGTTGATGTACCGCAGCGAGTGGAACGACGGCAGCTGCGAGAGGCATGCCAGCACCACGGCGACGATGATGATGAAATGGTACAGCTTCAGGGGACCATTCGGTGCCAAGCTCGAGTACATTATCTGCACGATGGATGAGATGGATGGTGTCTCACTGAGTTGTTAATTTGGGTTGGGTTTTATACTTTCAGCTGCACTAGATAATAGCGCTAATGTACTTTACTGACAGTGCCATGCAGTTTCAGAATGTCAAAACCAATCAAGTCGTTTTCAGATAACGAATTAACAATAGAGTGCAGGTCAGCAGGGCTCTGAAATTATCAAGCCGTCCTATGTCAGAATATAGCAAGCACACGAAATCGACAGCAGTGGCGGACCCAGGATCAAAATTTAGAGGGGGCTAACTCCTGATGGATCTACGTCTGCCTCCCATCATCATCGAGTGGTTAAACGTGCATTCTCATATATATGCAAATAGTTATGAGGGAGAAATACAACTACGAACCAATGGATTTTTCGTTGAAATTAAGTTAGCCATGCATGACAAGTGTGTCCAAGAAGAACATTATTTTGTATTCTTTGGTTCGCTGCTAGGAGATATATATAAGTAAGTTATCTGCACACGAAATTAATCATAATTACACAAATTTAAAAAGTGGATTTATATTTCATACCTGCACTCACACCAGTCAGTCACTCAGCCATGGATCGTCGATCGACCGTCAACGCAAATAAATCAACCTTGGCTCCTCGCCTCGCAACTGTCGCCACTCGCCAGATCCAGTCGCGCTCGGCGCCATCTCCCTCTCGCGACTCGCAGTCTCACCGTGGCGCCGCCGGCCGCCCTCTCCCTCCACCCTCCGCCCTCCGACCGACCGGTCTAGATCTGGCGCCCTCTCCCTCTCGCGGGCTCACCGCCGGCCGCCCTCTCCCTCCGCCCCTCCGGGCTCCGGCCGACCGGTCTAGATCTGGCGCCATCTCTCTCACGCGGTCTCGCCGCCCTCTCCCTCCGCCCTTCGGCCGACCGCCGACTGGTCTGGATCTGGCGTCCTCTCCCTCAGTCGCCACCCTCTCCCTCCGCCCTCCCCCTCCGACCGACCGTCTCCCCTCCCAGCTCCAGATCTGGCGCTAGGCGGCCGGCCGGTCGGCTGCTCCTGCTCGGCGTGACGGAGACGAGGTGGGAGCCGTGGGGGAGGAGCGAGCCACGGAGAGCGGCGGATCTGGCGCTAGGCGGCCGCCGGCCGGCCGGCTGCTCCAACGCCGCTCGTTGCCCCCTGCCCCCGTCCACACCGCCAATCGCAAGAACTGAGAAGCCGAAAGGGGATGAAATCGCTTTGCTGTTGCTGTGGACTGTGGTGTCCAAATTGGATCTACATTCTGGGGTCATTGATATGTATTTCTTGGTGGGCTTTGCCGATTTTGCAATGTTGTTTTTGGCCCAAATTGTAAACTTGTAATGTTGTATTGGCCCAAATCATTGGCCTATTTGCCTTTGTTGTAATGTCTAGAGAGAGGCCGCTGGCCACAGGCCGCAGCACGGCAACAGCATGGCGCCGGCAGTGGCCGCTGGCTGGAGCTGGCGTAGGGGGGGCTACGGGGGGTACCCAGGGGCCGACCGGAGGTAGGGTGGGCGCCAGCCCCACCTGACCCACCGGTCGGTCCGCCACTGATCGACAGGCAATGTCAAATTGAAAGAGAAAACAATACCATATTTCGAATAATCCTGCCGAGGAGTGCCCACATCTTGCCTCTGAAAACGTCTTATCTATAAATATTAAATAATCTATGGTTTAAATCACCGAAGTCTGCGGTACTGATCCAGCAGCCCGCAGCCTTCTAAGTCAACTCACTGTAGCCAACCATAAAGCATGGCAGACATTTTATTTTTGTTTTGATATGCTCCATTGTCACAGATTTTTTTTGGTTGATAATTTCGTAGGGGAGTAGTGCTACAATGGGCTGCAGCAAAATGATTTTGGGGGGGGGGGGGGGGGGGAGGATAGCAGCAAGGAATTTATTCTGCTTAGTCTGAAAGTAGTTCATGGAGATTAAGCCAGGTGTGTCATGTTTGTGCACGTACCTCTAGGCAGTCGGCGGCCAGCAAGATGCTTCCGACGGTAATCCCGGCGTTGATCGCAGTTTGCACGCATACCACCAAGTAGAACACCCAGCCAGATCCTGAGAGAAAGAGAGTATCTATACGTAATCAAACAGGTAATTAATTATGACGTGGGCGGTGGTGGGCGGCGGATGCATGACGCGAGTACCAAGGACGTCGGCGGCGAGCTCGCGGAAGCGGATGTGGCGCCGCCCGTTGGCCTCGCAGTGGTCGAGCACCCTGGACATGAGGTAGTAGGCGTAGAAGGTGACGGCGGCGACGGCCGTGAGCGCCACGAGGCCGAGCGCCCACCCCATCCCCCGCAGCGCGTACGGCAGCGTCAGCACCGTCGGCCCCACGATCGCCGTCGTCAGGTGGAACCCCGCGTGCCACCACGTCCCTGCAGCACAACCCATCGACATTACGACACGAGAGATCGATCATATATATGGACGTACGTGAGCAAACACGAAGCGTACGTACGTACCTTTCGACTCCAGCACGAAGGCGGCGCCGGCGTCGGTTGGCTTGCTGGGGTGGTGGTGAGCGCCGTTGGCGGCGGCCTCGACGTCGAAGACGGCGGAGGAGGACGGCATGGCGTGCCCGCCTGTCGCGGGGGAGAGGAGGAAAGGGGTGCCTCCGGTGCCGGCCATGGACGGAATTGCTGGTATGTCAGTTGTACGACGTTCTTGTAAGAAGTCGCGACGAATCCGTCACGCCATCAAGCAAGAATTTGCATGGATCATGTGTGGAGACAAGTGCGATGCGATGCCGCGCGCCTAGGACATGTGGCGATGGTGGACTAGCAACTGGCGAGAAATCACAAAGAGATTGCGTCTGCTTCGTGTCCCTTGCGGATGAGTATGACAACCACTCAACCAGGCAGGAGAAGCGGCCTGAGGATGAGGCCTTGGAAGACTTGGAAGGCTTTGACTTCTGAGGTTGGAGCATATGCTACACTCCATAGTTTTGGATTCATTTATTTTTATATATATAGTAATAATTAATTAATATGCCAGACATCTACACTCGTACTTACTATTCCCAAGTTTCCAGGGGCGGACTCCCCTGGTTATTTATATATATATAATTTCTGGTATAATTACTCTCTATATCATATCTCGTAAAATAGGAAGTATCTTACACAACAGAGTGTATATACATGCAACATATACGTATATAAGACTATCTATGTGGTATGTATATTTTTTAAGGTGATATGTACATCTTTTTAACATACTTATTTTTATGTATAAATATAAAGGTATTAGAAAATATGTCAAAAATTATATACTCGGCTTTGCCTTCGCGCGGTGCTCAAGCGTGGACGATGGAGGCCGGCAACGAGAAGAAGCGGCGACGGTGCTCTGGCTCTGGCGAATGGAGGACTTCGGCGGTGCTTGAGTTTGGCAGAAGGATCAATGAGCGAGGTTGGCGACAATGTGGGAAAGCTATTCATGTTGATAGCGGTTCGAGAGGAGGCCTGGAGCGGTGGGAATTGCTCGGCGATGCTTGGACTGGTGGCGCATGGCGCGAAGAGGCTCGGGGGCTAAAGAGGTGAGATTGAATGAGGGCTTTGGTGTGTGAAGAGGCGGGGAGGCTTAGAGGGGTATTTATAGCCTAGGAGAGGGCACATTGGCGCGCTAATCTCTCACCGGAATAACGGCGGCCTTGAATTCGAGGGAAGGGTTAAGGGAGGGAGGAGGTGCATGGAGGGGAATCAGTTGCAGGATACATGCGATTCGCAGCTGGGTGAAGATTTTTCCTTTTGCACGTGTGGCCGAAAACGAAGGGAGCGACAAATTTGGGATGACTCAATGGCCATGATGGCGGTGCGGAGAGAGAATAGAAGCGGGAGGAGGGAGATGACATGTGGGGTCCATTTGGCAGAGAGAGAGGGCTGATAGGACGGGCCTGCGTGGCGGTGAGAGAAGGCGCGCGTGGGAGGGAAACAGGCCGACGCGGTGATGGGCCGGCGGAGAAAATGGAAGTGGGCTAGAAGAAGGAATGGGTTTCAGCCCAAGGTCTAGGGAACACCAGGAAAATAAAATAACTACTGTTGGGCTGCAAATAAATTCATGAAGTCCTTTTCCCTAGCTCTAGGCTTAAATATATTAAGCGTGTTGCTCATATGCAAATGAAGCGTACCTTTTTTTGAAGGTATTTTCCTGCTCCACAATGTTTCCAACTACGAAGATTAGTAAATCATAGTTAAATCACCTCAAAATTATATTACAAACTTGTCTTTCAATCTCTCTTTCCTTTCCCTCCCTCGCTGCGCTCTCGCTTGGCAATAAACAAATCGAGCGAGGTTCAATTGAGAGGGCAGGGCAAGGCCTCTCATTTTATGCGCATAGGAATGTGTTCGGGACAACATCCCACATGAGCGGGCGCGAATGGCAGGGCAATCACCGGGCGAATAGAACGAGAATCTAACGTCATAGCACATCGCCATGTTGTCGCCCACGCGATTCCCTCTGGCGCCTGCCCCCGCCTGTGCTCGCCTGCTCCGGCCAGCTGCCGAGCAGTGGTAGCTAAGCAGCGCCCGGGCCTGCCCATCTGTCATGCTTCGCCTTGGCCTGCCACACTCCTCAGTCCCTGCAGAACTCTCCACGTTTTCTGAGCTCGAGAAGGTGTTATTTTTGTAAAAACAGATGTTGGAAAACTAAAATTAAGAAAACATGATTATAATGCTAAATAGGTAAACAGTTCGATCGTTTCACAGATGCTTCTCTCGTTGTTGCCTGCTCTGGTCGACGATCACCGTCTTTCTTCTTGAGAATTCTCCATGTCATTTGACTTCTAATTTATCTCCAGATAAAAAGTCCAAATTCGAACGGCTTGACTTCGTAGGAGTTCATTTTTTGGCGAATCTTTTTTACGGGATGCGTATTTAATTTTACATGCTACCACTTACCATCTGGTAATTTGTTGTTGGTAAATGAAATTTGGTGTGAATAAAGCTATATTAAACCAACTGTGTAAACTATACATGAAGTTATAGAAGAGAAAGTGTCTAAAATATGGTCTTTGTTGGTTGAAAGTGTTTAAAACATGGTTTTGTTTGGTTGGACTTTGCCTCGAATCTTTTGAGTTTTAATAGGTGTGCGTAAGAGACTAGAGCTTCAAACATGAAGGAAGAATCGGAGTTTTGATTGTTTGGATAGACTTTTGGCGTCTTCTCAATTCAACAATTTTTTAATTATTTTTATTTTCTAAATTATTTGAGACATTGTCTTTAATATGAACAATTTATGTTTTTTTTTTGCTTTTGTAGATCTTTGCTTTTCTTATTGAACAACATTTTATTAACTCTGAATACCCATCTAAAAATTCCCATCGATCAGAGAACCAGGCAGCACTGATTTTGGATTAAAATTATAATCTGTACTCCGTAGGCATAGCCTCCTGATCTTGGCCTCCTGATTCAATCAAGTAAAAGATTGAATCAAGTAAAAGAAAACTGACCTCTTCCAGGCCGAAAGAGTTCAATCAAGTACTAGTATAGACCTATTCGGCGGGTACGTAAGACGACAACCCAGTGGATTTTCTGATACGCAGCGCCATGCATGCATGCAGGACAAATGTATATACTATGAACTATGATGCAGTATTTATGTCCATCTGGACAAATGGACTCACATGGCATATCGGAGACATAAGAGTGAAGACTGATGATTTGGGCATTGTAGGGAGAATAAAAATACAAGTTGAAGAACAGAAGAAGTATTCATACCGAACCATAGTGAAAGATCAAACTAAGAGGGTACTTCCAAGTTTAAATTGTAACACATTAAACACAACTCAGTAGAGTTCTTCAAATAAAAGTACATGTTTTATGTTAAAAGGTTGATTTATATACACGTATCACGTATGCTCGGACTGGCGGATGTAGCGGTGGGGCGCGGGGGGGGGGCTCGAGCCCCCCTACTGCTATCGGACCCTTAGAGCCCCCCTAGAGCCCTCCCTAAATTTTTAGCCATAGATGTATGGTGTAGGAGGGGCTGAGATCGACTGAAGGTAGAAAATGACCACAAAATAATCACATTAACAAAGCCCATAGAATGTAGAAGAGCTTCCAGCCAAGCCAAAGCCCAAGGCCCACAACAACAAACAAATTCAAACCCTGAAACCCTAGTATCTGGCCAGTGGCCACCCCAAAATCCCAAATCCCCAATCGCATCTCTGCAGGCTGCAGCGGCGGCGGCTCGCGAGAATGCAGCGGCGGGCGGACGCCGGACGCGCCGACGCGGCCACGCGACTCGCGAGCACGCGGCGGCGGGCGGCTGCACGCGGGACCTGCGGGCGGCCAGGCGCAGCGCGGCGGCGCGCTGCAGGCGGGCGGTGGCCAGCCGGCCAGGCGCGGCTGCAGGCGCCGGGCGGGGGCGAGCGCCGGGCGGGAGCGGCCGGGCGCCGGGCGGGGGCGAGCGCTGGGCGGGAGCGGCCGGGCGGGGGCGGCCGAGCTGGGGCCTGGCTGGAAGGAGGAGCCAGGAGGCGGCGCTGGCGAAGCGCTGGCTCGCTGAGGGAGGAGGCGACTAGGCGAGGATTTAGGTTGGGGCGAATCGTTGGGGCCTGGCCGCCTGGGGGATTTAGGTTCGAGCGTCAAGCGTGGCCTCTGGCCCTCTGCAATTCACAGACCACAACCCACAGGTGATTACTGATTAGGTATTTAAGTGAACTTAAATTCTTATTTGTCTGTGATTGTCTGATTGAATGATTGAATTGAATATGTGATTGGCATGTCAGATTTCAGAATGTCGAAAAGAAATTTGCGCAATTACTTTTCAAGTTCTAGTGGTTCAACTCCATATGCTATAATGAGAAGGAGATATTTAGAAACATTGATAATGAAAAGATAAAAAAAAACGGTTTCAAGAGATGAAAAAACGCCGTATGTTATTGCCTAAAAATTTAGTGGTACGCTCTATTCTCTTCTAAATTCATAATTTGGAGGTCCATATTTGTTTAACTAATCAATTATATCTATTTGTGTAGATTGCTTCTCCGGATGAATAATGGGTGTCACCGTCACGCGTCGTCTATTAGTTTCGTAATTTGGCCTTTCGGTATGGATAAACTGCATCTTTTATTTTTCATGATGTATTTTGTGATTGTCATCGTTCATCGATGTTTTGATATAAGACTACTTCAAACTATTATATTTGTCTTTTGTGGGGGGTCATAGTGGAGTTTTGTCGCCGTAGCACTTTTGTTCAGCCCCCCCAAAAAAAAATTCCTGGATCCGCCACTGGCTCGGAGGCTTCCATGGTCCACAACAGTTAAATACCATGTCAACGCGCAGAAATGCCCATCAATATATATATACTCCCTCCGGTCACAAAAGAATGCCATTTTAAATACCGAGATGGACTCTAAAATACAACCTTGACCACTAATTTCTATTATAATATAATTATAAAACCCAATAAAATTGTAATATTATAACAGTGCATTTCGAGGCAAATCTACATATATGATTTTTACATATTCAATCAAAATGCTTAAAAAAATATCGACAACCAAAGTTAGAAAGTTTGATTACACGTATCCTAAAACAATATTCTTTTGTGACCGGAAGGAGTACACGATATATGAATTCCATAGTCAACTAATGATGGAATTGATCTAGCAGATAAGCAGCTAGGCAACGTGCTTACATTGCAAATTTCTATATTGTAAGCCAGGTGATAGAATTCTTCCAAGTAGCTAGTTTTGACTTTCCATATGAAGCCAGGGACATTGCTGTCCAAACCAGGGTTGATTTTTAGTAGCAAGGTGATATGTAAATATATCACATGAACGAAATCTCAGGTGAGCCAAAAACCATCACAAATTCACATCAGCCACCTAGCAAGAGGTGGTTTAAGAGTAAATATTTACATTTTTACATATATGTATATAAGGTAGAAGAATTCTACCACTATATTACAAGCCCACAACGATAAGCGTTCCCAATGCTATCTAGCTATGCTGAGGCAAATTGTATCAACAACATATGCAGGAGACAACAAAACAGGAGGAACTGTAGCTGCCTGAACGATTATAAGATATATCTAAAGAATGTTTCAAATAAAGTAATGGAATTTGTAGGACAAAGTTGAATGGGTAAAAGTGGAAAAATTTTAAATATAGTGTTTTCCCAATTTCTGGAGTAATACTATTGCTGCACACTCAGGCTTCAAGAAGTACGATTTAAAAGGCTTCTTCCATGTCGGAGTCCAAAGATTAACTACATAGGCAGCTTTAGTTGAAAAAAATATATTAGTAAAGCAAAGAAACAGCTTCATAGCCAGAGAGCTAACTTATCTCTTCAGGGACGTGCATGCCAAAGCCACGTTTCTTCTTCTCAATTCTGATCAATTGAAATTTGAAATGGTTAGTATATTAAAAAACCCATATTTTAAGAAGTTTTTTTAAATAAGAAAGGTCATCTGAGTAACTTATAATCCTTCCATGTAGAAAAGAGACTACCGACAAGTAAAAGATTTAAAATAACCATAGCAAGATCAAAATAGTCAAAGGAGAAAGTGATGGGGACTTAGAACAGTAGAAATAAGTCATAACCACACTGATTTTGACCTATTAGGCGATTCATCCCAAATAATGAACCCCATGGGATAATTATGCCATTAGATGACTTCATGAACTAAAGGAGAGGTGGCCAGACGTACTCATCGTGTTGCTCTGGCACATATGGAAAGGGCGCAACTCCCTCATTTTCGACAATGTCTTCGACGACAACAGGCCAGTCCTCTGTGCCAGCATAACTGGTGAGGATGCCACCCCCCGGCCCCCCCACCTCACAAAAGAAGGGAGAGGATGATGCAGAGATTCCTATGCTGAATGTCTACTTTCAACCTCACTGGCTTTAAAATCAGTTTTTTTTTAATGCCAGGGCAATTTCACCTAAGATATTGTACCATTAGATGTCGGGACACCACAAACTATTTCACCTAAGATATTGCGCTGCTTCAAATTGAGTTGCAGAAGATTCATTTTTATACAAAGGTAGAAAACAATACATATAACTCACTGTTTCCTGAGGTGACACAGTCTGTAAAGGAACTTACGTAGGAGCAAGCTTTCCAAGATTGTGTAATTTCTTCCCGGATGTTTCATCAGTGACATTTCCTGAGATCTCAACGGAATATGATTTTCCAGATATACGTGGGAGGCCTCTCCCTACAAGCAAATCAAAATCTTTCTGATGAAGTTCTCTGCCGTTGACACAAACTCCAGTATTCCCGCCAGCACAGTTCTTGGGCATTGAATAATTGAATTCTTTTATAAATGGCTGCAAAATGGAAGTTCTGTCATGCCATGCAAACATAAAGTTCTAGGGGAAACTTTACAGGGAAAAGACTCATCTTACAGGGATAATGCCGCTACACTCACGTCCCATGACACCCCAAAATCCAGCGCGGTAGTCATACCTGAATTACAAAATAGAGAAAACAGTATGTTACCTTGCTTTAAAGAAATTCCCAATGCCCTGTGAATTAAAGTTACTGTAAACAACTATCTCTGTGCCGAAGATCCAACATAATTGCTTTGAAAAATAAATTAGATAGATGATATGCTCCACAGACTATTTTTTTTTAACCATCCACAGACTAATTTTACAATCCTACCTTTGTGCATTCTTGTCAAAGTATACTCATCAGATTAATTTTAAAACTGCAGCTGGTTAAAGGCAGACCAACGATTTGTGGAGCATGCCATCTGAGTACGTCTAAGAATTTGGATGACACAAATATGGAGATGAGATAAAACAAATTGTACTTCGTACCATGCCATTACATTTAACAATAGCTAGCAATTGCATAACAAAAATAAAATGTTCTCATGATTGTTGACAAATAGTAATAATTTTCTATATTAATGAGGTCCAAAGAAATAAGTGAGACCTTGACCTATAAAGTCAACAGAAAGTCTAATTTAGGAGTTAGGACAGGCATGAAAGTTGTATGGTGTGTAAATTTGAGCAAGTAACATTTGATGGGAGCAATCAGCAATGAAAACAGGGCATTGGTGAACAAGAATCTCCCAAACCTCTCAAAGAATGCACAAACTGTTCTAGTGATCATCTCAAGCTGAAATAGTCGATTTGGTCGACAAAAGGCAAAAGCAAAGTCTTCTTTCTTTTTTTAATAGACTAAGAAAAGCAAGATAAATCTCAGGCATACAGGTATGCAATGAAAACCAGCATGATCACAGTGGGGCAATATACTTCATTATTATCCCCACTGTTAAACTAGCTTTCTTTCTGAAAGATAATACAAATCATTTTTTTTTGTCTCGTTAATGTGGCATCCTTTATATGAGATTTCGTAGGTTTGTATGCTCTGAGCGGATGATGCTAAAGCAACAATGACCAGGGCCAACAGGGTATACATCATATGCTAGGCCAATACAGCAATCTATAACATATTCCAAAGAAATTGTGATTAAATGACTTACCAATATGAACCAGGGCCAACAGGACCAGCTTTCTTCTCAGCCTTCCGTAGAGCACGATCAGAGATTGGATGACCGTTGATTGAAACCTTAACACTGTCCACAGACTGATTGAATAAAGAAAGGTCCTTGAAACCTTTCTTTAAGAAACCAGCAAAAAAAGATGAATCCCCACTCTTACCAGCCGAAGACTGAATTTCATCAAGCTCAGCCTCAGAAGAAATAAAAGAACTAGTATTTGTGTGCTCATTGACTGATGACTCATTCTTGTCTGCTGCATTGGCATTTTCACAATTTGAGAACAACAAATTACAACTGTCACTCTCCATGTTCTCCTGTTCACATCTCTTAGTTGTGCTTTCAACTTCAAGTCCATTGTTACTATCTTCGTTTTTGCATTTGCCATATCTCTTATTAATGCCTTGAGCTTCAAAGCTGTAGTCATCTTGTTTGCTCTTTTCTTCATACTTTTTGCCCATACATTCATCTTCAAGACTGCTTCTATCATCATTATTGGCCTTCTGTTTGTATTTGTTACCCATGCTTCCATCTTCACGACAGCCAGCATTACCTTGTTTATGTTTTTGTTCATATGCTTTGGTAATGGTTTCTTCTCCAAATCCATCCTTTTGACCTTCTTTGCTCTTTTGTTCACTTTTCATATCAATCCTTTCACCTCTAACATTGCGACCATAATATGCTTTTCTGTTTAGGCCACATTCCTTGCTCGTGATTTGATCTACACCACTACAACCATTTCGTTGACTGGAAAAAGGGTCAACAAGTTTGTCCACTAAAATTGGGGCTTGTGGACTGATTGTACCAAGTGCTGAAGCTTCCTCTTGACTGTCTGCATCTCCTTCACATAATATATCCTTTGGACTATCTGCAAATCTAAACCTGCTGGCAGATCCTGATTTTAACTGAATGCTCCTGTTTGACCCGCATTCTTTATCTCTCCTATCAAAACTTGCAGTAGAAGACAATGATATATTGTCAGCAAAATCCTTGTTCTGTCGCTGGCTGTCATGTGCCTGCAGCTTACTGAAACTAGAATTGTCATCATCCTGATGTTGATACCACCCAAAATGTTGGGGAGCCCGGCGATTGGAAGTTCTCACACTTTTTGGTACAGGGAAAGCCGATGATGGGATCACCGGATGAACTTTAACTTCCTTAAGCTTGAAAGCAATAGCCTCTGAGCAGGAACCACACTGAACATGATTCTGCTTCCATGCTGTGCATTTCCCCGAAGGCAGCTGCAGCAGCTGGTTACAAGAGTTGCACACAACGAAAGGCGCGGCCCCCTTTATCGGCAGACAAAAACTCTCTGCCTTCTTCCTAAGATACTCCACCCTCCTCTTTGACATCGAAAGGTGCGAGTACAGCGACGAAGCCACAGATCTCTGGTCATACTCCGATGAGATTGACGGGGGCCTCTCGAACATGTAGGACCCCTGCTGCCCTGCAAAGTACCTCGCCATCGGAATGTGCTCCTCCTGCACCACGGCCGGCTGGCCGTGAACGCACTGCGCGCACTGGCACGTGCTCTGATGAGAATTCCCCTGACCGAACCCATAATTCTCCCACTGCCCCTCCGGGCGTTGCCGGAACCGCCCACTCGATTGCCTTGAATACCTGTCGTCACACACAGAGCGATGCAATTGGTCATACGAACTCGGCGGCAGACCATGCCCGTACCGGCCCGCGTAACGCGAGCGGTAGTATTCCGGCGCACGGCCTGGCGGAGGCGGCTCGGAGTGCGATGGGCGCAGCGAGATCGCGCGGTGGCGCTCCACCCGCGGCTGCTCCACAATCTCGCGGGACCTGGTGATCTGATCCCGTATCTCGTCGAGCTTCCGGAGCAGCTCCACGGGGTCCTGCTTGAGCGCGCCCCAATCCACTGCGCCGCTCGGATCGCTGCATTGCCCATAATCTCCTGGCTCCGAAACCCTAGCTCTTCGCCTGTACTTCATCTCCTTCTGTTCGCTCCCCATGGCGCCTCCCGAGGCAGGATTTCCCCCCCTTCGCCGAATCAACAAACCTGCGGAGAACCGTGGATGAGCAGTGTCAAATTTGTCGAGGCCGGAAGCGAAAATGGAAGAAATCGTGGTGGATCAGAGCGATCTAAGGGGTGAGATGACAGGTCTTTGGAGGCCGGGAGAGGAAGACGAGGTGGTGACCGCGGATACCTCAACGCGGAGAGCCCGCCGCGGCGGCGGCGGCGGCGCAGGAGCTACGTAGCCGGAATGCGGAGGCGCCGCAGGTTCTCCGTTAGGGTTTGGCGGGGAGGAAGCAGTGGCTCGTGGGGTTCGCCATTGGCGAGGGCCGGCGTAGCAGCGCGGTGGTAGTGGTGGCCGTGCGCCGCGGCGAGGAGGACGAGGGGGTGAAACGGAAGAGTGCTTATGTAGCCGGTTGGACTCCGAGGGACCGGTTTGTAATTTGCTACTAGGCCGGGGGCTTGCGCGCGATAGAGTTTGGCGGAACCGCGGGTTTCGGTTGGGGTGACCTGGCTGACGTATGGGTCCCACGTGGAGGAGGGTGGCCAGCTGGTGTGATCTGGCTTTGCTAATGCGACGCGCAAATGCCATTTAAGTAGTATTTGTCGAAAATAGCAGGGATTAGTAGGAGTACAAGAGCTACCTAGGTGAGCATAACTAATTCGATTTCAAGGCCGACATAAGCTCCCGGATGGTTCAGGGTGTGTTTGGTTGAGCTGTGGCTTCTGAAAAAGCTGCTGTGAGCTGTGGGCTGTGAAAAGGCTGCTGTAGGTTGTGGGCTATGAAAAACTGTAAGCTGTTTGGTTCAAACAAGTATAAAACTTACCTCCTATCTCAATTTTCCTTGAAACAACTGTGAAACAGCTCTCTATTTTCACCATTTCAAAAAGCAGAAAGCCAAAAGCAGGATCCAAGGTGCTTTCAAAACTGTACTACCCAAAAGTAGCTACTTCTGAAAAAAGCAGCTTCTGGTTTCCACCCCTTAGGTTGGCTTTTGGCTTTTTAGAAGCAAAAGTAGCTCCCAAAAACTCAACTAAAGGCACCCTCAACTTTACGCTTTCAGTTATTCGGTATCAACCTCGAATGGACCCCATTTATCTAAGAAAACTACCCTGTTTCTTACGAAATTACCGAGAAATTACTACATTCCAATCAAACCATAACGCGAGCAGCCAGAGAGCAAGGCTATATTCTTTGGGCTTTTGGATTTTGTCTTTTATCTTCTCCACAAATCAAAATAATTAAAACGGCCGGTTTCTTGAACCGGATTTTTTAAATGGTTTCCTAAGTCTAAAACATGTGCACTGTTCACATTGATATCTTCACCATCCATTATCATCTTAAAAATATAGACAAAAGTCATCCACCACAACAAAAAACTATCAACCATAACTTAAAAAAGAAAAGAAAAACAGGACCCAAATTATTGGATGCGACGGCCGGCGACTCGAAGGGCTGCATGTGTTATGTTTCCTAAGGAGGGGATATTCTGCAATAGAAATTTGCGTATCAATGGGCTGCCCCGAGTAAGCGCGGCACTAAACAGCGGTCAGTGTACGTTAACAACTGAGCTCTCGTGGACCTCATTTTTCTAGTGAGATGTATTATCGTTTCTAGTGCAAAGCAGTCAGTAGTATAATTCAAGCAATCATTTTGTCAACGACAAACCGGACGACTATATGGCCCTAACATGTGGTTCGTTTTCTCTGTTTGTTTGTTTAATAGAATTGACATATTAAGCTTCCAAAAAAAGATTTGTCAGATTATTCTATCTGTATTTGATGGATGTCTGCCAGCAAAGAAGTCGTCGGCTATTCAGTACAGGACGTTTTAGTCTTCAACGAGAATTGACAAGAGCCTGAACACAGCATAAAAAAATGGAAGGACAAGAGATCCAAAACTGTGCTTGAGTACTTCCAAACATGCATGAGACTCATGTATTACTCTGGAGTATACATGCACGATGAACCTGTACTTACATGATATTCTAAACAAAAAAAAAAGAATAAAGAAATGTATTTTCCCTGTGTAAGTTTTCCATTGTACTATATACTTCCAAATGGTTTGCATATTTCCTCGAGAACTCTATCTGATGGGAAATTAAGCTTTGTGAACAAACAAGAACTAGTAACTGAAAGAGTAGAGGTGCAAATGTGTGTCATGTCATGCCTATTGAGAAACAGCGAGGCAACGCACCGAACTCTGGGAAGCAAGGCCAGAAGGAAACAAGCACGAAACTGAGCAAAGCAAATCAACTCGTAATTAACTAGTACCTAACCCATCATCAACCACAGACAGCCCAAAAACAGGCAGATGCCACACGAGATTCTTCGCCGTGTCCCACTCCAAAGTCGCACTTTACTTGCCTGTCCAAGTCCAACAGTAGTGCGTGCCACACCGAACATGTTTATTCGAAACGGTTTAATTGTCTTTTCGAAACGGTTTATTAGAATAGTTTTTTAAAGCGAGTTATAGTCACTTGTTTCGTTCGTACAAGCACTTGTTTTAAAGATAAAATGATCGGTGATAGCTATAACACATCAGGCGCTAGTGGAAAAGAACGTGCCCAAATTGTAATGACGAAGAGGCGTATGGCATGGCGCTAATGGTAGCACCAGCACTTGTATTCAGAGCTTAGACTGAATGTCTGAACACAGTGGCGGATCCAGGAAAATTTTTTGGAGAGGCTGAAGTACCTTTAGCTCGACCTCAGCCCCTTCTACATTATACATCCATGGCTAAAAATTTAGGGGGGGCTCAGGGGGGACTCCAAGGGTCCGGTAGCGGTAGGGGGGGCTCGAGCCCCCCGCCCCACTGCTAGATCCGAACATTCCCAGCTGATGTGCACTAACAATAGCTGATGAGGAAACCTCGCCGGCGGCCGGCGGAGACCTCGCCGCCGTGTGACTCGTATGAGCTGGCCTCACTGCGGAAGATCCTGGTTGGCCGTCGTTGTCCACCTACTGGGCTGACAAAATGGATATGCTACCACCTACACGTACAGCTCGTGGCAGCAGGAGCCGGCGGGCCTCCCAACCCTTGACAATTTCAGCACGGTTCCGTAGGGCAAACGAGAAGCCTCCCAACCCTTGACAATTCCACCGCGCCGCGCCCTTGTCTCTTGGACGGTTTCCAGGGCGGGCAGGCTCTTCTTTGGAACTGGAGGTAACCCGTTGGAGGCTTGCAGCTATCGCAACACGTACTGTGCATTCTTGATTCTTCCCCTCGCAAGCCGCCAAGCCCAACATCACGTGTGTAGTACTTTTCCTTTCATATGTAGTTTATGATTTTTATCTTTACCGCGAACAGTTATAAAAAAAATTATTCCGATAAACTATTTCGAAAGAACGAGAATAATAACAAAGCTTGCTTCTTTTCTGTTTCAAAAAAACTACCCAACACTATAGCGTCAAACCCATTTCTAACGAGATAGCCACAACCATCTATTCCCAGCCGATCATCTTTTCAGGAGATCCCGTCTATCCCACAATGATTCCCTGATCTCTAAACGTTTCGCCATTTCTCTCACATGTCTCTCTCCTCCCCCAAATCTCTCTCTCTAGTGGCCACGACAAGCAGACGCAATGGGCTCGTACAGACAAGAGGTGGCATGCAAGTGCCGCGGATCAGTACACGAGCGCCGTCCGGCAAGCTATGAGCGAGCACGACGGCCGAGCGACGGTGAGCGAGCACAGCTAGCCGCTGCTGAGCAATGAGATGGTCTTGGCCATAGTGGGTGCAGTGGGGTATTGGCGAGTGATGAGCTGGGATGGTTGTGATGCAAGTAGTGATCGCGGGTGAGTGTGGCAGCCGTGAGTGACGGTAGGTGGACGAGAGCATGTAGCGAAGGCTGGTGGCAGCTCATCGTGTTTTGCCCAAGCAAGCGGTGGTGGACTAGCATGGGTTATTGGGTTGAGAGCAGCAAGGATTCACTGTTGAGATCAGGTGCATCTTAGAAGTTTGCATGATTTTTTTTATGGTTTTTTGGTTGAAATCCAATGTATTTTGTTTGAATTTGTGTTGAACCTACTTGAAAACATGAAATTGTGTTTGAATTTTGTTCTATTGTTGAAACTTTTTAATAAATTTTTGCTGAAGAAATATTTCTAAAACTTATTAAAACCTCTTAAAACTTGCTTCAAACTTTTTCTAAAACTTCTTGAAACATGTTAAAAACTTAAAAAACTTTTTACTAAATATGTTGAAAGCTGTTTAAAACACCAAGTTCAAAAATAAAAATGAAACTTTTTTGAAACTTTTCTTTAAATACACTGGAGCCTAAAACCTCAAGAAACTCTTCAGTTGAAATTTGACAAAACATGTTGAAACCCCATGAAATTCTTGATTGAAACTTGATGAAATATGTTGAAACATGTTGAAACCTCATAAAACTCTTCGATTGAAATTTGATGAAACATGTTAAAACTTCAAACTTGAGTTTGAAAATCTTGAACTTAGTAGAACGTGGTCTTGATTTTTTTTCTAAAATCTTTTAGAAGCTTTTAGATATATGTAAAATTCACTGGAACTCAAAAAAAAATTAAATATTTTTTATGAAACTTCCTGAAATTTGATGAAACTTATTGCGCTGTGTTGAAACGCTATAAAACTTTGCTATATTATTGGAGTGCTTTTAACATTATATTGTTGGCTAGCTGCTCCCTTTATGTGTGTGGTACGTGATAGGATCGTTTGGTTTGGGTTTTCGATTGTCTTGTTTGTTAATCGCCGCATCTTGATTTCGATTTACCAAGGGTTTTTCTAGTTTCGATAATACAAACTAAAATCTGGGCCGACTGGACGACAGCCGGGCTGTGCACAAAAGCTTGTACGGCCCAAAAGCACCGCATTCCGTGCTCAGTAGACCGGATTGGGCCTCGTTCGTTTTCCGATTTGCCGGTCGTCTTTTTTTTTCTTTACAGAGAAACCTTTTAGTTTCTCTATCGGAAAAAAACCCCTTACCATGGATGATGGTCAATTGGTCCTGGCTTAACAAAAAGGGTTCTTGATCATATACCCTCCCCTTTTTTCGCAAATTCAGGATTTACCCTCCCGCCTCAATGACATGTGGGGTCGTCATAAGTCACTGACACGTGGGCCAGGAGGGTAAATCCTGAATTCTCATATATGAGGAGGGTATATGATGAATAAATCCTAACAAAAATCAATAGTTAAATATGGTTTGTCCTCTCTCAGTATTTGAATGGCAGGAATCAGTCACATCTCTCGTCTTCCTATGTACTGCACTAGCACCAGCAGGCAGCAGCAGTGTGCATGCATGTGAGTTCAGCCGATCCGGCACGGCACGCACGTAGGCGACATTTCACCGATGGAACACACAGATAATATAATCATCCATTTGCCAATCCAGAGAATTATCACGGGCGGCAGCTTATAAATCCTGACCCATGCATCGCATGTTGAAAAGCAGAGGAGGAAAAAGGAAGAGATGGTCCGTGATCCATGACGCGTTCGAGGGAGGAAGACGGAGCAAAAGCAGGGGCGGGCAGCGCCGCGCACGTGAAGAAAATAACTCACCGGCGGGGACGAGCTAGCTTTGGAGGTGGCGCGCGGTCGAATTCATCGTCCTCCCGAGCTAGCCCCGTCGATCGTCTCCACGCCTCTTCTTAATTAATGCGCGCTCAGGAGCCAAGAGGCTCCTCGTCCATACATACGCAAAGCCGGCCTCGTCGATCGTCTCTTCCTCCTCCTCTCCTTGCCTCCTTGCCCAGTGCTGCCGCCGCCGCCGCCGCAAACTTATCAGCAGCCCAGCCCTCCAAACTCTCACAAGCTTTCCTTGGTCTGCATGCATGCACACGTCCGGTGTGTGATCCTGCATGCATGTGTCCGTCGTGAGACGTGAGTCCATCAAAGCTACAGCCATCTTTATGAATTTGATCTGATCATGGACAAAGAGGTACATCGTACTTGCATGCATGAAAGGATCGATGTTCTAGCTTGCCATCTTCAGTTTGCAGATTAATGTTCTAGCTTGCCATATTCAGTTTGCAGATTAAGTGTTTAGTTATGTGCTTAGCATCACTTGTTTGCAATGATCATATATAGCATACAAGTCACCAGCAGCTGGATAGCTTTGCGCCGTTGGACCGGGCGCCGGAGGAGCCCGGCGGCCGCGTCGCGGGAGCCGAGATGGTCGACTACATGCTGAGCCAGCCACCGCCACCGGGGCCGCAGAGTCAGGTGTCCTTCGACAAGCTCAGCTTCACCGACGTGATGCAGTTCGCCGATTTTGGCCCCAAGCTCGCGCTTAACCAGCCGGCGCCGTCCACCGACCACGACGACGTGGACGACGACGACGACGACGATAGCTACTTCCTCAGGTTCCACTCCCTGCCGTCACTCCCCGCCGCCCCTTCCCGCGGCGGCGCCCATCATGAGGAGGAGGGCAGTAAGACGACGGTCGACGGTGGCGCACACGACGTCGGCGGCGTGTCCGAGTGCACGACGCTGGTCCAGCAGCCTGACGGCGGCGGTCGTACGGATCATAAGGCCGGGGATCAGGGGAAGAGCGGGCGGCGGAAGCGGCCTCGGACGATCAAGACAAGCGAGGAGGTGGAGAGCCAGCGGATGACGCACATCGCCGTTGAGCGCAACCGCCGCCGGCAGATGAACGACTACCTCAGGGTCCTCAGGTCACTCATGCCAGGATCCTATGTCCAAAGGGTACCTACATATCTCACGTCGCTCGCTACACAGTATAATATGATTTGGACTAGATGTCTAGACCATTCATTCATATGAAAAAATCTGGATTGCTATACAGCATGCGAGTGATTGCTTTTGACCTTTTCTTCTATCGAACATGAGTTCTATTACTATAGTTATGGAACGAAAATTTTCAAATCAAGGAGGGGCAAATTCAGACAACAAAATGACAATTCATTTAGGATTAGGGGTAGGATTCAGTTACCTTCTCCAGCGACAGAGAGCAACGAATTAGGCGGAGGGATCTCTGGTGATGACCGGCGTTAGGGTTAGGGTTCACTGGCATTAGAGAGGGGTTCACTAGGACCTTAGGGTTTAGAGAGGGGGGGAGGCAGTGGTGGTGGGGAGGGCGCCGCCTGCCGCAAGATCGGAAGTGGGCGATGGACGACACGACATAGAAGGTGATGTAATATTAGGTTGGATAGGGGCGGCTAGGAAGAAGAGGTAGAGAGGGCACGGATGGTGGAGGTGGTGGCAGCGATGAAGGCATGCAGTGTTTTTTTGGACCGAAGAGGAAGAAGAAGCAGTGGGCGAGGTGGCGGTCATGTGCATGAAGCTTGGGCTGGTGGCGACGGCGTCAGGATCTGACATGGTGCGCTGGAGTGAAGAAGGGGCTTGAGAGGAAGAAGGAATGAAGAGGTGGGTTAGTGTGAGGGGGGACTCAGCAGAGTGAATGGACAAGGTGGCGTGTTGGGTCGTAGACTTGTAGTTGGGTTGGGCCTTTGATCCATAGTTATGGATGAAATCTTTGATAGATAGAGGCCACCATATTTTTTGTTCAAATCATTTGAATTTCTGACCTTGTAATTTGCTTGGAGATTCGTGCTTTGACTGGTGAGGTCATCTTATTTTGTGGTGGTGGCCATGAGTTAGGGCGGGTTTGCCGTATTAGGGCTTGGGATTTAGTGGGGCCAGGATTTAGAGTGAGATCGGGGCGACGAGAGCACTGTGATGGGCGGCGACGGTGGCGGGGAGGCAAGGTGGGGTCAATGGGTGGGTGGGGCGACTAGTGTGGGGCGATGGGAGGCGGTCGAGATGGTAGATTCAACGGCGGTGGTGAGCCGCTGAAGATGGGGAAGAAAGGGCGGTGGCAGTGGGGAGGTGGAAGCGGGGCGGAGGAGGAGGCGGCAGGCGGGGAAGGAAGCCGTGGGATGAGCTTTGCTGGCGTCGAGGCGGTCGGGAGGTGGCATGCAGGGTAGCAGCAGGGTGCGTGGAGGTGTTCCGTGTTGTGGCGGCATGGTGGGAGAGACAAGAGTAGCTCGCGCGAGGATCAAGAGGTGAATAGGTGATTCTTTAATTGGAAGTTGGTGAGGGTAAGACATCTGACTGATTTTAACCCCAAAAAACAATCTAATTAATCTGAACGAAGGATAGACATACTTCTATTGTGGCGCGCTACCCTTTGACTAAAAAGTATGGCAAAACATACTCCCTTGTCCACAAATGTAGGTCATTTTTGACTTTATGGTCTTCAATGCAAGGCTTTGACTTTAATTTATAATCATAATATACTAGCAAAAATTATATATATATAATGAAAATATTTTTACAAGACAAAGTCAATAGTATTATTTTTATGTAGCCAATCTATATAATTTAATATATATTAATGGTTAAAATTTGAAAAGCTTAACAAATCCATAGCAACCTATATTTGTGGACAGTGCAAGTGCAACCGTTGTATGTATAGCATAGCAAACTCGTGATCTGTGGTAACTTGTAAACAATCGTGCTGTGCTATGTACAACCGTCGCAGCCAATTTCTACACATACATGCTAGCTAGTGTCTTATATGAAAAATGTAATTAAGTAAAGAATAGATATGAACACAGTTAAATTTCCTATAGATGAGTATACCATTGCCTACTAGCTATGACCAATACACAGTTCTGTAACTTACTGGCACGTGCTTACGCTGCAGGGAGACCAAGCATCCATCATAGGAGGCGCCATAGAGTTCATAAGGGAGCTGGAGCAGCTGATCCAGTGCTTGGAGTCGCAGAAGCGGCGCCGCCTGTACGGCGGGTCCGGTGACGCGCCACGGCAGGTCGCCGACACGGCCAGGGTGCCGCCATCCATGCATCACCAGCCGCAGCAGGGGCAGGCGCCGTCGTTCTACCCCCCGAGCCTCCCGTTCCCCGCAGCGTCCGGCGGTGGCAGCGACGGCGCCGCTGGCAAGATTCTGGACCTCGACGCGGCTGGTGCCGACGGTGGGGGGCTCCGGGAGGACGTGGCGGAGAACAAGTCGTGCCTGGCGGACATTGAGGCGCGGGTGCTGGGCGTGGACGCCATGATCAAGATCCTGTCCCGCCGCCGGCCCGGTCAGCTGATCAAGATCATCGCCGCGCTCGAGGAGATGCAGATGTCCATCCTCCACACCAACATCACCACCATCGAGCAGACCGTCCTCTACTCCTTCAACGTGAAGGTATACTACTGATACTAAACGCACATCACGTTGTGTGTGTGTTCGTGCATGCATATGTATATACAGAGTACGGCCCTAGTATAAACTGATCACGCGAATTGCTGCATATATGGTAGATCGCCGGCGAGGCAAGATTCTCGGCGGAGGACATCGCCGGCGCGGTCCACCAGATCCTCAGCTTCATCGATGTCAACTACGCGTTATGATCCATATCTCTGTATCAAGATTGCG
Organism: Dendrocalamus latiflorus; assembly: GCA_017311315.1. Taxonomy (NCBI): domain Eukaryota; kingdom Viridiplantae; phylum Streptophyta; class Magnoliopsida; order Poales; family Poaceae; genus Dendrocalamus; species Dendrocalamus latiflorus. Next base: position 34,579,529 of record CM029614.1, on the reverse strand, counting down.
AAAGGAGCTCCTGGTTGATAGAATTGAGATCCTCTGACGTTGCGTCGGGTCACTGACGCGTGGGCCCCACGCGACGCGGGGGCCACGTGCAGTGACCCAATGTCACTCTGACGTTACGTCAAAGGAACTCGTTCCTGGTTGATGACCGGTTGATTTATTTTACTTAGATGCTGTACGTTCGACATTCATGTGCCTATATTACACTACGTTTCGTTCGCTTCTATGTATGTAAACTGATTAGAGCAACCAAGACACTGCCATTATGTTGGTATGTTCAGTGACAAAATGTACGACTCAATATGTGTTACAATTATTAGCTAAGTAAACAAGATGATTTGCCTTGGCCACCATGTCAACTGCAGCTTGCTCCTGGATCTTTCCTCCTTTTTCATTTTCTAGTCAGTGTTTTTTTATGAGTGTTAGAAATAATCTTGACTTCGACATTAAGACATAATAGAGTTCGTCTCCGTATGTAACTCAAGTTGAAGTTGAGTCCAACTTAAAGTCCGAATACGTATGCTAGTAGAAGATTATTAGCCAATATATTGAGGAGGCTTGTGACCAGTTTTTAAAAAAAGCAAGAAAAAAGGGAGTAAGTAAGAGAATAGAGAAATCCATAAATTCTCCTGTATTCTCTCCGATTATTTACAATGTGTGTGTTTTCTCTTGGAATAAAGTTGTAACAAGTGGTATCAGAGCCTAGTTGAGAAACGAGTTGCTAAAAAAATCGTCTCAACGATTCTGTTTCGCGCTCGTCTCGAGCGGTGCTCCCGAAGCCTCCGCGCGTGCGTCGTACAGCTGGAGCAGCAAAAGTCAGCGCCGAGAGAAGCAAAGCAACGCGGCCGTCCCGAAGTAACGCAGCAAGGCAGAGAAGATGTGTCACCGTTCTGTGTCAAATATGAGTTTAGTAAGTCGTAGTTGAGACCGACTGCCTCAATGTTTTAGAATCCTCGCATCCGGATGAACCTATACCAGTTGAGTTGAGTTCCTACATGTAGCTTGCATGTAGAACGCTTCATGTGAAGGTGTAGCTGGTAGTTCATAATGCATTGAAACTAAAACCAGAGTATGTCAAGTCAAGATTAAAGAGAAGATTGTTAGAAATAATTTTGACTTCAAGTTCAAGACATACTAGAGTCAGTCTCCGTGTGTAATTCAAGTTGAACTTGAGTCTAACTTGAAGTGCGAATATGTATACTAGTAGGAGATTATTAGCTAATATATTGAGGAGACTCGTAGCCAGTTTTTAAAAAAAGCAAGAAAAAGGGGATTAAGTAAGAGAATAGAGAAATCCAGAAATTATCCTGTATTCTCTCCGATTATTTACAATGTGTGCATTTTTTTCCTGGAACAAAGTTGTAACAATGGGGTACAACCAATACGATTATAATGATCTTCAGATATTTCCTAACTAGAGGCCACAAAGAGCTACGAAAAAGTAAACGAAACATGAATTATGCAGGATTCATATCATCATGGACAGTGAATTCCTCCATGTCTGAGGCACGAAAGGAACTGAACTAAGATATTCAGGTGAGTGTCCAGAAACACTGTAACCAGCTGGGGCAAAAATCTTATGGCTGTGTTTACTTTGGAGTATGCATGCAATTGCTATGCACAATATCAGAATTCAGAACACAGGCAGCAGTAGCATTAATTTTTCTGATACCCCTAAGCAAAACTACATATGGCAATTTACATAGGCTTCTAGCCACCACCAGCATAAGAAAAGTATCATCCCAAGAGATTAAAAACAAATGTTTTCTTCTTCAGGAGGCTAAAACAGAACAGGAAAAAAGAAAGAAAGCAAAGGAAGGTAATTACATGCACCTACTAGCAGCAGCTTTTGTATCTATCAGAGACCATAGGCAGTACTGACGTAACTATGGGTAACATTCCTACTCAGTATCTGCAAGACCTTGCTGTTGGATGGGTTCACGAACCGAGGCGTCTTAAACTGGCTCACTGCGCCACCAAGGCTCAGGAAGTGATCTAGGATCTCCTTGAAGGTTCCCTTTCTGAGGATCCGGAGCACAAGAGGGCCAATGGTGTTGATCTTCCTTGAACCCGTGTAGCCTGCATCGACAAAGGCTAGATCCAAGGCATTTGCGCAGCTGCTTAAGACCTCGTCACTGGCATCGGAGCTCAGCTCCCAAAAGATCTCGTAGTGACCCGGATCACTTGACCTTTCCACTAAGCTTGCGAAATCCACAACTTCCAGCTTCTCCCCTTCCAAGAGCTTCATCGCCGCCTCAACAGCCAACTGGAGGTCTTTCTCGGTGTTCTTGTCAATGTTGATGCTTAGCACTAGGCTTCTGCGGCAGATGAACTGGAGCTCAGGTGTTGAGTTGTGGAATCTGGCTATCTTCACAACGTCTCCTAGTCTGTAACGATATAGACCTACAACAGCACAGCCAAAAAAAGGGATTGTCATAGTATTCAGAGATAATGGTTTATTTCTTCAGATACGTAATAAGTAAAATGTATGTCATAAAAGACAATGATTCAAATTGTTGCACCTAAGGTTTACAACTTCCCGTGAAAGTTTGTCTGAAGTTGCTTGACAGATATGTACTAGCCGAGATAATAAAGGATGGAAATGTGATTGGTAAGTCTGGTATTGCTGATATAAAAGATTAGACAACATTGGCTAGCTAGTACAGGTTCAAACTAATCCTAATGAGTAGGCAGCAACGAACGTTGGCAATAAGTACAGCCCCCCCCCGGGGCGGGTGTGCTTAATACATAACCTTGATGTATACACCGCAGCTGTGTGCTTCAAAAAGTGTTCAAGCTTGCAGGAACATGACTAAGCGATATGTATTTTCATTGGAAATTATATATCACACGAACCACTAGATACTTGATGGTTGTCCTTTGCTATATTTAACCCAGCGTAAATCCAAGATTCAGAATAAATAGATTAGAGAAAGAATGTACCTGCAAAGTTAGTTATTACAACTTCATAGATTTTGCCAACCTCGACTTCAGTCAAGCCAACCGGCTCTGATTCTATGTAATGAATACAGGCACTGTTCTCCATCTCCTCCCCCTTTGGTTTATCCAAGGGAATGAACTCAAAATAACCAATATGTGGGAGAACAGCATATGCCACCTGCTCAGGTGGTACTGTCGGGTCTATGTTAGAGCCAACCCACCCTTCAGATGCACCGTACTCAGAACTTATCAGTGGCAAGTGCCCTGCATAATGCCTTAACTTCTTAAGATATGGCTCCATGGATCCTGTCATGATGCCATACACGTACTTTGCATTTGGCCACAGTGCTGGGATTACACCATACCAATTGCTCAAACTGACACACTTCTTGTAGATTGAGTCAGCAAGCTCAGGGTTGGGCTTCAGGATTTTTGAAACAGCTTCACGAATTGATGGTACTGTAACTTTCTCAGAGAGAACACCATACCTTATATCAGCACATAGATCCTCCCAAACCTCCTCGAATGTTTGAAATGCATGCACTAGGCTGTGAGCAAATGTTGAGAACACAGAATAGACCTCGTCCGAGTATATTAACCCACAGAGCAAGTGACAATATAAGGATTGGTGGAAGTCAGGGCCAAAGACAACTTCATCGGGACTGCAGCACTGAGACTGGATATCCTTCATTGCTTCCTTGTAACGTTGACTCCGGTACACATTTGTTGTTGCAGTTGTAGCCAGGATGCCACCTTTTGTTTCAACTTGCTTGCTACCATAAACAAACTGCAGGGCTTTTCCTTTGGCAATAGGGTATTCACTGTAAACACAAAACAAAACAGTGTTCGAAAATTCTGGGATGTAGTGTAAGAAATTCACAAACTAAGTAACACTTTAATCACATACGCATCACAGAAATCTACACAGAAAAGTAAAATTTATGCTGAACTTGATCAGCAAAGTTAGTTGCACATTCAGACGTAGCAGCCATACTTGAGCATAATAACAAAATGAAGCTCCTCACCGGTTCCTAAATGCGTACGAAGTACGGAATATTTGAAGTGTGGTCTCAAGCAATTCATCGTTAAATGGCAGGAACTTGGGCCTTCCCTGTGTTGTACCAGAACTGGATGAAAACACAGAAAGACCAGGTTACAAACATCTACTTTCATAGACCATTAAGACAATAAATTTTCAAGCGATGAGTACCTGAGGGAGAGGGAGGTGATAGGCTTTCCAGTGAGCACTGGTGAGCTATCACCATCAGCAATCCTCTGGATATAAGGTTCAACATCGCTGTGCACACACAATGGGATGCAAGATTTGAAGCTCTCAGCATCAGTCCTCCCTCCTAGCCCAAAGTGCTTCAGGTACTCAGCATCAGCATTCACCTTGAGGATCTTCTTCAGTGTATCCTGCTGCACGCGTCCAGCATCACGCGTTAACATCTCAAACTCGTCGATAGTCTCTTCACAGCTACAGACCGTCATTTGTACTGGTAGAATCCTGGCTTTATCACCTGATTTGGAAGAGGAATCACAGCAAATATCCATAAAGAAAGCAAGTGAATCTGTGAGCTATTTGTGGGAGGAGAGCTGAAGGCATTGCTGTGTAGCAAAATTTAAACCAGATGCTTGGAAATTAAAAGAGAGACACGTTAAGAGATTTTGCAATTTCTAACCACTAATGGAGCTGGAAACCACGAACCGGCAGAGCAGTTGTGTTGGCATCAGAATGGTAAGAAATTATTGAAGGATGCAGGACTTTATTTCCGACAGAACAGCTGGCTAAAACACACTATCTTGCAATGAACTGCATAAATTGCATACCCAGATGACAAAGGGGAAGTGGCAGAAAGAACAAAACAATACTAGTATATGGTACACCCACTAAAGCTAACAACCATGAAAAACTAGGTCACTTTACAAACCATCTGTGGAAACACTGACAGAAAAAAAAGCAGTCATTACTTTCCGACACAACGTTTACTAATGAAATCAATCAGAATCCCAACAAAGGAAGAAACTGATGCTCACTTTTTTTTTACCAGAAATACCACTGACGCAAGAATTGCAACATAAGATATCTATAAAAGCTACACATATACTGACAGGAAATGGAGGCAGCTTGCTGAACTATCTACCGGTGGTCTTGCTACACTGGTTCTTTTTTTTATTTTCGAGAACACTCAACAAGATTGTGTGTGATTCCATTAAGAAGAAAAAGAGAACAAAAGTTAAGGAGCTGAAAGCCGGATGACCCAAGTAATCAACCCTCAAGTACAGGAAGGACCAACAACTCCGAACTCAAAACACTGGTTCTTGATGCAAAATTTACTAATACAAACGAGGAAAGGTCGAATCCCCTTGAAAATCGAAAATAGCAGTAAAGGTGGACTACAAGATCGAGTCCCCTTGAAAATCGAAAATAGCAGTAAAGGTCGACTATCATAAGCCTTTCATTCGATTACTATGTTAGTAATACGCCCTAGAGGCAATCATGGAGATGATTGTATCACTTCTATATTTATGATCTTTTGATAAATGTTATTATATTTCTTGAATGAATTATTATTTATAAAGATTAGCAAGTGTGTGACTTGTTGGTGAATCACTTTATTCGTTATATAATATCATTTTAAACGGATCTTGCTCAGATGTCATTGATAAGAACACTAGTGACTTGTAGACTAGTATATGTATTGATTGATAACCATGTTTCAATATCAAATCAATAATGTGGACACATATTAGAGAATATAATGTTGAATTAACCCACCTTGAGACACTATTGAGATTGTTATAACTTATGTGTCATCGGTTGGTCTGAAGTAATTATGATGTATAGTCCTTGTACATGAGATCAGTATAGTTTTCTACATATATAATAGTTCACTTAGAGGTTGCCAAACGCTACACCGTAATTAGGTAGTTATAAAGATAGCCTTAGGTATACTATAAAACATGCAGAGAGAAGTGACTAATCGGATATGGGATTTGCCCCTCGTACATAACAGGAGAGATATCCTGAGTATAATACTCAATGTGGTCGGATAAAAAAATACATAACCATGCCACAAGTGGTCGAAGAGTCGACCACATAAAGTTATCCATCACTAGATTGGGAAAAGATTGAACAATCTATGAATGACATGTTTCTCACCTAGAGTTCGATCGGATATCCTGATGCAAAAAGAGAATACGTAAACAGGTCGATAGGTAAGACGGGATGTGAACTGGTAGTATAAGTATACTGACTGGTCGTGACCTGGTCGAACATATTACAGACTAGTCTGCGATCTAGTTGTATAGAGATACGAACTGGTCGTAACCATATACGATTTGGTCATAAAGAGTTATTAGTTGATCATAAGTGATCAGAACCTGGTTACAGATCATATTGCATAAAGTTCGTCTAGATTGATCTTTATGTATATTTGGAGGTCGATATGTCCTACTAGGGATCGCTATTGACCAATGATTGCAAAGGTGTTTCCGAGTTACAACCAAGTATATATGAACCTATAGGGTCACACGTTTAACGGCTTGGAACAGTAAAGGTCTGAATGATAGATTTCGCGTGAGATACAATCTCTACTCGTATTATATATGAATCCAGTCGGAATCTCTATATAAAGGGGGTGCATAGGCTATGGGTTGTATACGCTGAGACACACCCACCGAATCCCTAGCCGCTACATCTAACAGACTCTGTTTTGTGCACTGGTGCTAGCACATCGGCGCATGTCGTTCTATCTCCAGACGTGTGGATTTCGGTAGAGGTGCTGTTACGATTGTGACGTTAATCGGGACGATCACGAGAAGGAAATGGTTGCCTCGTGAAGATCGACTAGTGCTTGTGGACGATCGACTAATTCCACTGTATCGACACACGTTGAACCGGCATGCTCAACTCTTTTTCCGCTACACTGCGCATTTAGTGGTAACGATCCATAATCTCTTACTCGCATGACTTTCAAGGGTTTACGCGGTAGAAAATTTTAATTTGTACTAGTATAGCCTTACCCCGTGTCACAACATACTTCTTACCATAACAGAGCAAAACCGGGATTGTTAGAGCAGTCTACAGCTCTAGCAGTCGGTGCGCAGGCCAGCAATACGATCTACCTCTAGACAATAGCAGTCATATAAAAGGGTTTCATTTTGCGAAATATTGGACGAATCACGCAGGACGATTCCAAGAAAACACAAGGATGGTTGATTGGTGAATTATTTAAGTAGGGTCCTTAACACCGACAACAAAAAAAAGGACACAGGCACAGGGAGCATTCCTAACGACAGAAATCTACAATGGAGGAAAGAGGGGAGTAATTGTGACAGGACTTGGCCTAGTAATAGCTAAAAAAAGGAAGCAAATCGACAAGCTAACTGTGCAAACACTGCTACAGGAAAATAAATGTGTGCTTTTTTATCTGCCCAGGTGCCAACAATGTACGGGCAAACTGTGCCAAATGCTTTTGCATACTGCATGGTAACACAAATTTTATGAACTCCGGACATAATGGCATTTGAAAAGTTTGCTCTCAGAACCAACGCAAAAGAGGAAAGAATTTATGTTCTGAATTGTACTGGATATATATCTATCTTGTTTGCAAAACCATGGTCGAATCAGAGCGCAAGTCAACCTGGGACAGTAAACACAGAGCCCTTTTAATAGCTCGTTGATAATAGATTCTTGGAAGGTTTTTACCGCTAAAGGAATCCGGAACCAGGCGGCAAGGCATCTAGAAGGACGCAGCACAAACAGTCATGAGACATCTCGGTGTTTTGGGAGGTCGAGAAGAAGAAGCTAGAATCCTCATCAGAGATCCGGTCCGAGCAAGCCACACCCCCAAGAAAAAGAAGCGAACTATTCATTCCTGCAGCTGTTCGCGAAATCGCCGCTCTACCCAGAGAGAACAGTAGCATAAAAAGGGGGAGATTTAGAAAGGCCTAATTTATCCCTAAAAATCAAAGCTTTACGCAGTATACTCGCAGAGTATGTCAACATTATTTTATCCAAAAAATCACAACTTTACAAAGTATATCCCCTGTGAAAGGAAGAGCCTACAGCCCTATAGATACTTACCAAAGAAACCAGGAACAATCTTTTCCCAAAACAAGAAAAACCAGGAGCTAGAGCTCCCTAGAACACGCCCCCCCCCCCCCCCCCCCCCCCGAAATCCAACCTTTTTTTCGCAGCAAAACGCAAGGAAGAAGAATCGCTCACCACTAATCCGACGAGCCGAGTGGGGCGCAGGAAGGCGACCTCTGCGCCGCCGGCTGGCCGGCCGGTTCAGCTTCGGTCTCCGGAGACGACGACGGGCTAGCGCTCGGGACCAACCAAACCAACCAACCGCATACTAAGTTAGTCAAGAGGCCAAGGAACTGATTGGGGTGGTTAGGTTAAAAATGATGGGGGTGGTTAGGTTAAACGGGTAGGTGTGGTGTGTCGATGCGATGGAATGGATGGGCGCCGCGCCGCTGCCTTGCCCCCCGCTTTGCTTTTGTAGGCCGCTCGAGGGGAGGAGGACGACTGTGCCTCGCCCGGGGAGAAGCACCTTGCCTAGTCACTCATGGTGTCATCATATGTTTGTTTCTCTCTTCCTTTTTCTTCTTCCTCCTTAGCATTATGGGCCTATTCTTTTTTCTAAAGCTTATAACTTTTAGCTGTAACTTTTAGCTTTTAGCCATTTGTATAAGAGATTACAGAGTAATAGAAACTCACATACGATTTTTACCGATATAAATGAAGTTAGTAAAATATGTACTACAATTAACTAGTAGATTCTATCTTAAAAAATACTCCGTTTTTCTATGATGTGATTCGTGCTGGCCGTACACGTGTATTCGGTGCGTAGAGTACACTGACAAGTGTGGAGAGATACGGTTGAGTTCGGTGATCTCGGTGTGCAGTCTGCATGAGCTATGCTTGCGCGTACCTGCCTCAGCATATCATAAGCATAATAATTAATAAGGTCCTTTTCATGTACCCACCTCAATATTAATTGCGGCCCCAAAATTAATGGTATTTTCCTTTTCCGCTCTCTCCGACTACCACGTGCTGCAACAAATGGACACGATAATTTGGAATTTGTCTGGCTATTATATGCGTGTAGCTAGTGTTGTGGCGTTGCCGCAGTAACGGGTAGTTGCTACTTTTCTCCATACGATCCACAGCGTAGGAGTTAGGACTAATATGATAATAGGAAAGATAAATGATGTTTTTAAATTAATCTTTATTTCAGTAGCTATGAGAAGCTACGAAGATCAAAAAGCTAAAAATCCAAAAATCCTCGGAGCTATTGAAATTGCAGCTTCAGCACTATTTCAAATTCAAAAAATAATGTAACTTTTGATTTGTCGATCCAAAAAACTTGAAACTTAAACCACAGCTAGTTCATAGCCTTAGTAACCTATCCCAATCAAAAAACTTGAAAGAACTTAAGAGATTTGTGATGTTTTGGTTCGTGAAGCTTTATTGCACTAAAATCGGCTCAAAATCTAAAATTGAGTTAACTTTCAAAACAAAAATCCAAATCACTTAAAACTTAGTACACATCTTGTCTAAAATGTCAGGAATCTATTTCAATCAACAATTAAGAAAATTGTTGCTAAAATTCTGATCTTTTTCCGTTTGAAGACGGATTGCACCAAAAACGAGTTAAAAACCTAAAACGATGAATACAACTTGCTCGTGAGTGGATGATAGTCAAGATGGCTCTAGATATATTATCACACGTCAAAGCAAGTTAAACCATGGTTGACTCCAAACGACCTTGCACATCCAAAGAAAAAGAAATTATTTTCGAGCATAAATTCTTCACAACTTGTCCAACATTAACAATAACATGTCCCATACAACCTATGACCACTCACCTAAGTCACCAATTATCCTATGACTCAAAATTCTCAAATTCTGCAGTTTGTCGAGAAAACTTGCAAATCTACAAATTGTAAATTTCTACTCCTCCAAAATGACAATGGTTCATCACAACAAAACCATAGATATTCTCTCATGGTCCTTCACATAGGAAGGAGAGCTAGAGATTGCCAACTATGTGTGTGAGAGAGAGCTAACGAGGAAAATGAATAAGCCTACCTTCTCATACCTTGTTAGGGGTTTATATATATATATATATATATATATATATATATATATATATATATATATATATATATATATATATATATATATATATATATATATATATATGAGTAGGGCAGAATAGGAATTTACTATCTTGCTCCTTAATAATTATAAAAATTAAGAATATATCGGTACATTTCATTATACATATAATAAGCTATACAAAGCCGGGGGGATTCCGGCCCCCTCGCGCTATCCACGTCACCCCCAGCGCTCGGCCGGCCGGCGCGTGGAGCCGGGTTTTGCGTACGGCCGGCCGAGGCACTTTCCCTGACTTTTTCGAAAATTACGTAAAGGTCCTCCGTTATCGCAAAAAGGTCCCTGTATTTTTTTGAATAAGCCCCTGCATAATTTTTTTGCTGGGTAGCGACCCGAGGTTTCCTGTAATTACGAACAGGCCCTTACTTCTTCCGAAAAGGCCCTCAATTTTTTACGAAAAAACCCCTCTGGTCTCCTTTTATTGCGAAAAGGCCCACGATTTTTTACGAAAAAACCCCTTCGCTTTCTTTTTCTGCGAATCTTTTCTCTTTTACTTCGGTCCACACGTTGGCTGGCGTGGCGTTGCGCCACGCCTATGTGGCTAGTAATCACTATAGTCATTGGGCTTACTTCAAAGATGGACTAGCTAATCCCAACGGCATGAGAGTTTAGGCACACTATGGTTGGACGCCGCAGATGTACTAGTCCATTAGAATATTAGATGCCCTGCTGGTTAGTACTACTAGATTCTCTGCCCCTGCCGGCCGGACAAAAAAAAAAAGAAGGGTATATGCATGCAGCGTCCAAAACATTTGTATGGGGTGCTAGCCAGCAGATCGCAGGGAATCAAGACGCGCGCGGTCGGTGGATACATAATGCCAAGTCGGAGGGGCTAGATGATCATGTGGTATGCCCTTAATGCTGCGTGCGAGTGGCATGCATGCTTATGTTTCAAGCCAAAATTCAGGCTAGCTAGCTAGCGCGATATATCCGAACTACTCAGAGACAGAGAGAGAGATCTAGAGATCTAGAGAGAGAGAGAGAGATCTAGAGAGAGAGAGAGAGAGAGAGAGAGAGAGAGAGAGAGAGAGAGGAGAGATGCATGGATGCCTGAGCTTCCATTAGAGGCCGGGGAAGCACTCCGAGAGATTAATGTCTGATCGGTTCTCTTCCATCATCTCCTAGCTAGTGCTGGTGCAAATCCGAATCACGCCATGACCACTCCGATCGATGGACCACAGCACAGCACAGCTAAGCTAGCTGAAGACTTGATCTCTGGGAGTGGAGCAAAAGCAGGGTCGCGCCTCGCCCAGCTGCTGCTGCAGCAGCTTGGGCCGCTTCCCCTCTGCCTGTCCTTCCTTGTACCACCACTCCTCCACTAGTCCGATCGTACCCCGTGCGCAAAGCCAGCTAGCTGAGTCATAGGCCTAGCCCACTGTTTCATACGTAGGTAGGATCAAGATCGGATTGGTCCTACGAATGTAACGGCAGAGCTACGAGGTCGGACTATGTATTACCATCGATGGATCCTGCCGACAGCTGCAGTCTGGGTGGTCCATTTGCTAGTGACTCGAATGCCTCGTTTTTCTACGTATCTCTTGGTAAGTTGAGCACTTTAATAGATTGACTGATATATATATATATATATATATATATATATATATATATATATATATATATATATATATATATATATATATATATATATATATATATATATATATATTGGCATGACCCACTCGAACTTGGATCAGTTGTCGCCTTGTGCGCTGGTTCAACCATAGCCTTCAGACCAAAAAAACCTGTCCTCCCCTACCATAGGTACTGCCCTCGAACCAAACAGTTTGGTCTTCTGATTTTTTTCCTAGTTTCAACTTTTTTTACCATAGAATTCATTTGAAATATATCGACTTTTAATTTTTGATTTTTGGCTTTTACTTTTTCCTTTTTTTCCTTTATATTATCCATAGAAATATAACGAAGCTTTTGTTTTATTATTTTCCTTTAATTGAATGATTTACAAAAAACTAATAGTTATTATAGTACAATTTCAACCAATAGCATCTATATTTGTATGAGTTTTGGATATGCACGACCAGCGACACGTCAAAATATCGCCAGCTTGCATCCCAATAAATGGATAGACAGTTATACGTCTGGCTTCGGATGCTCGATGTACATGACCCTTCAGGCTTGATGTAACTGAATTCCACACATGTAAAGCATGCACCTGCAAACGTAGCAAGCAGGGGGAAAAATCTTGCTCCAACTGAAAACGAGTGACACCGACGGTATATGTGTATCTAGGGGCAAAGATGCATTGCACGCAAAATCAATTATGATGTACCATGTGAAAAGATGTATGATTATATTGTGATGAACCATTAACATTGTAGAGGAGTAGAATTTGCAAATATGACTTTTTCTAGACATTTTGCAGATCAGATCGATCAGAGGAGACAGTTAGACCGGCCCCCTTTAGCGGTATGACAAGCCACCACCAACGGTCAGACCGGCAGGAGCTAGCGGTCTGACCGGCAGGAGGCAACAGTCTAACCGGTCGACCTAGGTTCAGTTCGGCTGGTTGTTGAATCTTAGGAAATTTGAGTCTTGGATTGATTTTGTTTGACCTAGGTCAGTGCATATGTGTTGCATAATGCATGTTACAACTAATATGGGTCAAGTTGTGATGAACTTATTCTCAAAATTGATTTCTTTATCTTTAGATGTGTAGGGTTGTTTGGAGTCAACCATAGTCATATTCACCGTTTTCGGTTTTTACCCGATTTTAGTACAATCTTGCTCGTTTTCTGAGAAACGTCTGAACTTTGACATGGATTCTTGCAATCCTTAGTTAGAATAGGTTTCTAAAACTTCATGCAAGGTGTGTGCAAAATTTCATTTTATTTGACCTTGTATTTTTGGAGTTGCACTAAAAGTTGCATCTCTTTGGATTATTTTAGAACAGAGAGGCTGGTCGGACCTCTCTCCTCCCAGTCCAAGCGCCAAAAATGGTTAGATCGGCTTATTGCCAATGGTCTGACGGCCAAGCTTTGGTCAGACCGCCCTTGGTAGCTGATCTGACCGCCTAGAGGTTGAGATTATTCGAATTTTGGTTTCTTGAGTCATTTATTTTGGGTTTTGATTTTCGAACCTAATATCAAAACTCTGTAGTTATTTGAGTGAAGAATTAGTGAATGTTTGGGGAAAATTTGAATGCATCATTCACTCCCCTTGTTGCCATATCGGTTCTACAAATCCAAATATGAAAATTTGGTGAGTAATTGTATGGTGGGGCACTAAACTTATTTGGGCGATTCATTTAGGTCATTGATCTCTTAATTGACACATTTGGGTCACTGAACCAGATAAAGTGGGTCATCAACATCACCGTCCATGTCACCTCAAAAACGATCATGACATGGACCGATCGTAGCACAAGCGTGGACTTCCACAAGGGCATGGAGCGGATTTTGCACCAAGCCCCACAGATTTGTCTCTACTCTCATCCCAACACCTCCTGCATCTCTAATCCCATCTCGTCCTCACAAAATGACAACGACCGAGGCAACCAACAACTGGGCGACCATTGCGCTCCTAGCATCACTATCACCACACTCACCAGCGTCGGTCCCTCCACAACACCGCCTCACCACGCTCCCTAGCATCGTCATTTCATGAGTGTGGGACCAACACAGGCGTGTGTGGTGGCAGTGGTGCTAGGGAACGAGCCACTTGACCTAATTTAGTGGCCTAGATATGCAATTAAGAAATAGGTGATCTAAATAGATTATCCAAACAAGTTTAGTAATTCACGGTGCTATTTACTCAATATTCATCGTTAAATTTATGGCGGTATATCCGTATATATGTGCTATCTCATGCATGTAACCGTAGCTCAATTAGCGAAATTCAACTGAATTATTTGTATTCATGTGTTCCGGCCTGGCAGTTGCATCTTGCTCTCTATATATGTCGACCAAATGGGTTGCGTGTTGATGGTTGGACCCAGTATATTTCTGGAAATGCAATTGCTTCAAATGCAAGATCTCGGTGGCTGTTCCTTTCAAAAAACTTCGATGTACTTATCTATTGAGGATAAGTCAATACCAACGCAATCACACAAGAAGAAAATAAAGCTACTCAACATATAAGTCATACATGCGATGCTCGTGTCCCAAAACCATATATGTATAATTTAAATCTAGACTTCATGATTTTTTCGACGTCGTCAGATCGATAATGCAAATTAATTATTCGATCAAAGATTGTACTTTTCGGGTGAACATCTAGCAACTGATGGATCTAGTCAAAGTCTGATCTATAAAAAAAATTATGACGGGCTTATTAATTGTAAAGAGCGCCATCTAGATTAACTAATTTGAAGGTTCAATAATATGAATGACAATTGACAAGGCCGTACAATGATGAGGAGATACAAGATATGGCTCCGTTGATATTAGTTTCTAAAGATATTTTTTATATTAAATAGCTTTTTACAGCACTTAGCTTTTCAATAGAGTGTTTTTTAAGACGTGGTCTATCAGTCAATTGTAGTACACAATATGGTAGCTTTATTATATCAACTAAAATCATACGTGAGTGTCTTAATACAAATTTTTCTATAGATTATTACTATTTACAAATCAAAAGATAATATGAACAGGTCTAAAAGCCTTCCACACGATCAACAGAGATAACGGTCGCAAGAGTAAAGAAAGAAATAGATTGAAGAAAACAATCAACAGATGATATGGAGTTGGACAAGAAAGTAAGCCACGCTATTCGATTCAATTTACAAAGCACTTTGAATGCGTCGCAAACCTTGATTCTGACGAAACTAGTACTATTTTAGCTACATCGAAAAAAGCTAGTACTAGCTATATAGTCAGCTGATGTGGAGGTGAGAGACAAAAGCAAAGACTATTTTATACTGTTGGACCCACATGCTCCTCTCTCATGTTCTTGGACTACGTGAAATAGATCAGCTATTTGCTCGTCGCTAGTGACTACTCTCTCTCCTACTTTTTCCTTGCCACATCAGATCTAGCTAACTAAATAGCCAGCTGTTGGAGACGCCCTAAGTCATGTGTCTAGAAGCCAGCCGTACGACAGCCTAACGTGAGGCAACTTGTCTCTCTTAATGATCGGAGTTTAATTCTCACAAACTACATGTTGAGTTGATTATTTATGTGAATTTATTATTATTTTTTTTGGAATTTGAATATGTGACCTACGGATTATAAATATAAATTGATTGTACTAGCCGATTGTTCCCACCAGCTTTTTTTTATGCATACTAGACGTGACACCTGAGAAAAATTGGCTCTAACCATGTGTTTGGAGTTAGGTCGTGCTCGCCAGAAAAAGCTTCAACCTGGCCTCACTTTGTGCGCCATGGTAAATCTGTCTGGACCGTTTATGTTGGTTTTTACTGATAATTTTAGTTTATAAATAGTAATAGCTTATAGAGAGCTATACAGAGAGAGAGAAACTCACGTACGATTTTGACCGATATAAATAAAGTTAGTATAATATGTACTATAATCAACTAGTAAATCCCGCCTTTAAAAGACACTTTATTTGAAAATCAAATACAGTAAAAAATATTTACCGTAGAAAAACAGGTTTAACAGCTTGTACAGTGTTTCTCAGAATGAATATTGTTTTGTGGGATTTAATTTGGCTCCAATTTCAGGTTCGAAAAAATTATAGAAATCGGAGGAGCTGGGATCGAAGAACACTACAACATTTGGCCTAATTATAAGCTTGATCCGCCCCTGGTTTTGCTCAGTTTTATATCTTTTACTTCAAAATTTCGAAAGAATAGTAGTACACATTTGCGCTTTCATCAAGTAGCTAGCAGTCAGAACCCTTCCAATTCGGCTGCTGTTAGCTGCCAAAACGTCGGCATCATCCATGTCTGATCGATGATCATGTTGCATGCCCGGCCCTTCCATTTCCATGCTAGAAAAATGACCTGCTTGCAACACGCTTGTCATTCGTCAAATCCACATGCATGTGGCTTACGACCATGCATTGTGTTTAGGTCCCATTTGTAACACAGAAATTAATTTCATAGTAATTTTGCAGAAATTCCACGGGAAATAATTTAGCTCTCATAAGAATCAGAAAAAATTTCCGTGTTCCAAATAGAGCCTTATTATGGATATATATTTGTTTTAATACAAATGCTTTATAAATATGTAGGCTTGCAAGAGATGTTTTTGCTTTTATGGTTTAGGAATTCTCTGTTCACATGACCAGAGCAGTGGCGTGCCTTCTTTTGCTTGCCTTGCTTTCCCTTCCCATCCCTTGCGGTCGTCTATCAATTCAGCCAGCCTCTCCTCTCCTGCATCTCTCTGAATCAGCTAGCACCTGCAACTAACCTAATTATCTAGTTCCTAGTATAGTAAATTCTCATGCGTAACATGCTCCTATGTTAAATAGTACATATGCTCATATGACACCAGAACATTGCTAACTTTTTTTAAGGTGCCGACAAATAATCAGCTTCCTCATAGGGGTACAGTATCAGATCGATGGACGGTGATCGAGCTCGATCGATCGTGTTCAGCTCTCTGAGTCACATCCCAATAATGTTTTTACTTTTTAAGTGCTCTGCTCATGTGCAGTGTTTGTGAATTGGTCCTAATCACTTCCATATATATACTTGCCACAACCTAACCTTTTTCAGGGATCTCTTTAATTTGTTCTTTTGTTGTGTGGCACGCATGTAATCTCATTGTGTTGTCTCAATGATATGGTCTATCTTTTCTTCTTTATTTACTATTAAAAGGAACACAAAAGTGACGCCTTATATTTATAAGTTATTTTCGTGCCGCTCGGTTGGACTGAAATAAGCTGATTTATGGTTAAAGGCCCCGTTTGGCACAGCTCTAGCTCCGAGATCTATGCTGGATCTGTAGTTTGTTGATTAAATTAAATGCACTTAACATGCCTGCAACTCTAGATCCAGGATTTCCTAGAGCTACAGATGACCAGCTCTAGGAAATCTACAGATTTTCTAGAGCTAGAGCTCTGCCAAACGGGGCCAAAATTGTACTGTAGTTGATTGAAATTACACTATAACTGATGGTGGCTTATTTGATATAACTAAATTTTAAAAATAGAAAAAACAGGTTAACCCATCACAGACAATGCAAATGAATACGGGAAAAGAATCGACAAAAAATCAGAATTTTTTTTATAAATAGTAAAAAATAAACTAGAAACTCAAATCGAAATGAGTAGAACCATTTATGTTCTTTGGGAAGTTGACCACAAGACATGATCGAAACAGATCCCTACATTGTTTGGACGGTTTGTTCACACGGTTGCTTTACTCATGGCGGATAAGACCCTAAGAACATCCCAAGTACATTTCTAGAGACAACCTAACCCTAAGCATGAAAAGAACACTGATGTGCCATAGACAACCTAACCCTAAGCATGAAAAGAAAACTGATGTGCCATATATCTCTGGGCATCGGCTATCATTACCACCCTGAAGATTGCGACGGCCTGTACTGTCCTTGCATTGCATCTAATCCCTGGGCCATCGGCTATCATTTTGGTTCGAGATTTTAGTTTCTAGCTTATTTTTATTATTTTTATTTTTTTCTGATTTTTTAGCTTTTTAGAGCTTATCTATCGGTTCTTTTTTCGTATTTGTTTGCATTATTTATGATGAGATAACGTGTTTTTCTTCATTCTTATTTTTTTAAAATTTAGTTACACCAAATAAGTCACAATCAGTTATAGTATAATTTCAGTCAGCTATAGTATAATTTCAACCATATATTAGCTTATTTCAGCCCAACTGAGCAGCACCAAAGCCCCTTCCATGCAAGCTGATCCTTCACTTTCAAGGATTACTTGAAAAAACAAGAGCTGGCCAGTTCTTAAAACTCAAGTTTCAAGCTTAATTTCATAAGTGCACAGTGATTCTACATCAAACGCGATGGGCATGTTTCACTTATAAGTAGATACGCGGGCATGTTTGTATAAAGCGGATATTGGTTATGATTCAGTTTAAATCTGAGCTGGTCTAAAAAAAAGTTTTAAACTGAGCTAATAAATCCTAACAAAGTGTGTAAATTTTTTTTACTAATTGATGCGAAGCTAATAGAAAAAAAAAATCCTCAACCTTATTTTTCTTGCCTTGTAATTAAAAGACTAGCACGAGGAGGCTCTCGGGGTCCACCGGGTAATAGCACGATTGGTGTGCTAGCGAGCCTGGGTTCAAACCCTCCATTCTTAAATATTTTATTTATTAAAAGACTGTCAAAACTAGAAAAAGAAACCACAATGTATCTATTCAGCAGCTACATCACGCCTGATTTCCGTACCAACCAAAACCACCTCGATTTCACCAACAAATACAGCGTGAGAGGGGCAACGAGGAGGTCATCAACATAAAAAAATTCCTATGATTCCACAAGCTACATCACACCTGATTTCCGTACCGGCCAAAACCACCTAGATTTCTTTCTCTATGAAGCGAAAGGGACGGAGGAACAGAACCAATGACGAGCTCTTTGAAGACTTGAATGGCTACTCGATCGTCTTGGTCTAGAACAAACAACTTCATGAGTCAGATTTCATGCATATTAGTTATGATCCAAGGAAAAAAAATCAAGTGGCTGGCGGGCTCGTAGAAAGCATGCATCCTTTTCAATACTACAGAAGAAATAGCTAGGCGTCCGAATCAGATTTGATGTTTACCTACAAGTAACCGTGAGCTTCTGCGTAGTCCTGCTCCTGCGGTTGCAGAAGCTTGAAAGAAATGGAGAACAACCGAGACTACCACAGTGCTGCAGTAGTGGTGGTGGAATTTTTGGCTTGTTTTCAATTTGTATTTACAAAAATAATTATATACGATAATAGATTACAGAGTTGATCATTTAAGTAATGAATTGATTAATTGCCAATTACCAGCACATAAAATAGTACATCTTAAATCGATACAAATATAAATTAATTCATTAAACAGAAAGACACATCAATGTCTTGTTGGTTAATTGCCAATTACAACCACATAAAATAGTACATATTGGATTGATACAAACATGAATTAATTTAATAAACAGAAAGGTACATCAAATCATGACACGGATTGGCGACCAGACAAGCTCGGTCTGTTGGGGGCAATCCCTCGTTGAGTGCCCGTAGGTCTTGCATATCCTGCACTTCGCTTTGCAGCTAATGTTGATACATTGGCTGACATCCATGTCGTTCTGGAAGCACCGCGTCTGCCGACATCCCTTCACAGTTATCTTCAGTGCCTTGTTGGGGGCCCATTGCATCAGGTCATGCTAAAGATCCCTGTAGTTTAACTCCAAGCCGTACGAGTGAAACTCTACACTCCATATACTGAAAAGGTGTTGCATGTTGTAATACTGAGAGATGTACTGCTCAGACATCTGTCTCATTTGCACACATGACTTGTACACATGCGAGTATAGCTTGTGTGGGAGTTTCAGCTTATTGCAGGTGCATGTTGCCACATCACTTAAGGGACATGCTGCCACATCACCTAGGGTGCATGCCTGTTTGTTTCACCCCTGACATGACTGTTCACATATTTCTGCCGAACCCTGATCTCATACTTCCTCCGAAGGCCATTGATTATCTGGATGGTGGCCATGCGGCAGGCGATTTCAATCGCTAATTAAATAAGCATTGCATATCGCTAATTACGATTAAATTAATGTGAAATAATATGGCAAATTCATAGCACATAAAATTCCCAAACATTTCAATAAATCGTAAAATATCATAACCATATGATTTTTTCGCAATGTTCGTAGCAGATAAAATTGTCAGAAACTTACACAATGACATACACTGTATCAGGAGATTGTATATAAAATATTATAATTTTTAGAGCTCATTTGCTATATTTAAAAATTGAAACAAGCAGTAAATAAAAAACCCTAACTCAATAGGTGATTAAGCCCGGTCACGGCTTAATCACCTGTCGTCCGGTGACGGGGCGGCAGGGAGGACGCCGCCCGGTGGCCAGGCTCAAATGGACAGATGTCGGCTGCATGGTCCTGCCGTTTGGTGATCGGACGGCAGAAGTATCATTTCTGCTAAATCTATAAGTATATGACTATTATTATAATTACGGATTGAAAACATAATAAAAGTGCTAAAAAGGTAGTACGACATGACTGATCGCTCCATACGAAACGTCAAGAGACAAAGTCGTCAGATCTGAATGTGGCTGCGATCATTGTGGCTTCGCTATAGTGCTGGAGGCTTATTTGGCACTATTCATAAGTTTCGTCTTTTTCTGAATTTTTGGCTTTTTGTTGAGATTTTTTGCCGGTTCTTTTTTTTCCCGTATTTGTTTGTATTATACGTAATGGGCTAACATATTTTTTATTTTTAAATTTTTTAAAATTTAATTATGCTAAATAAGCCACTGTCAGCTACAGTGCTTTTTTCAGCCAGCTACAGTGTTTTCAGCCATAAGCCACGAGCTTTTCAGCTGAACCATCACCCCCTGTATATACTAGCACAGGGCAATCGAATGAAGTCAAACCTGAAATTCTGAATTCTGAGTGTCCAGACCCAGCTACGGAGTAACTTGTCGCATTGATACCGGTGCTGTACCTGAGATGAGAAAAATGCAGATGTTCCGTACGTGTCGATCTGTCTTCCAAAAGAAAATTTTATATAGCGATCGATGTGCATGAGCTAACTGCTGCTACTAACTAGGCCAACCCCTCAAGCACCGAGGACTAAACAGGGGGTCAGTACGTGTTTGTTGGTTATCAATAATTAAACATATATAGGCCGGAGACTTGAAAGTTGAAAGTAGCTCATCATGCATATGAATCACATGTTGGTACTAGCTACAAGTGCCGTACCTGAGAATTTGGTGACCTGTGCTAACTTTAAAATTAGGCACCACGGTTTAGAAAAATCAATTGATAAAATAATATAATATTTTTTCAGCTAGTATTAGACCCTAATATTAGCACTTTGCTTCTTTTTAGGCTTAGTTCAGCCAGACTTATTGCTCACGGCTTATGGCTTATATTACAGTAATTATGTTTCAAACGGTATATTTTTCAAAGCGGAGTTAATTGGAAGATTGTAACTGAATTCAGCTATACTAGCCAAAATTGACGACCCGCTACAGTAACTTGACAGGTCCTGTCGAGACACCCCAAATCGGCAGGTAATTAGCTTAGTAATTAATTAGTGTTAATTAATCATGATTAACGCTAATTAATCATTATATTGTATGATTAGTACTAATTAATCATATTTAATGCTAACTAAAGCATTGTGCGACTGGCTGTCATCCTGCTGAGTTAGGGAGCTTAGTAGGTATTTATTGAGCTCAAAGAAATAACTAGATTTATAAAAACAGAATTATATTTGAAAAAAATAGCTATAATGATGAATGTGTCAACATTTCGTCATTTTTCAGTAACCATTGGGTAGGTTCATTGTCAGGCGGTGGTGCTCATCACGTCATGTAATTGATGTAGATGTATGTACGGTGTTATTCCTGCACTGTTAATCCTGGCACGAGGATCCTGGAGCATTGGCGACAAGTTTACCAACCTAACAAACATCATCATGCATGCGGTCAGATTGATTGACAGGCCAGTCACTTGGATTGGATGCATGTAGACATGCATATGATGTGGCAGATGCAGCCGATCGATTGCCTGTAGCAGTAGCGACTTGCACGCACGGTCGAAATTAACAAGGGAGGGAGGCGCACGCGCAGGCTTGGTCCAAACGCATCATACCCCTGTTACTCCCGGGGGATTCCCGGCCGGGGGAGAGGCCACGTCGCCCACGCGCTTCGGTCAGCGCGTGGCGCGGGAATTTTCGTACAGTCGGTCGGCCGTTTTTGCGAGAAAAAAACCTCTACATTTTCTCGAAATTACGTAAAGGTCTTCGGTTCTCGCGAAAAGGTCCCTGCCAGTTTTTTTAGCCCCTCCACTTTGCAGGATACCCCCCCGCGGTTTTCTAAATTACGTACGGGTCCTCGTTTACTTACGTACAGGTCTTCCCTTTTTTTTACAAAAAAAGACCTTTGACTTTTTCGAAAATACACATGCGCCCTCGGTTTTTTTAAAATAACCTCTCACGAATTACCGCCTCTTTCACTTCGGTACACACGGTGGCTGGCGCGGCGTACCGCCGCGTCTATGAGGCTAGTATAGAATTATATTCCTACAAAATTCTATAGGAAATTTTTCTATAGAATTATACGCCTACAAAATTCGCCCGAAAATGCTTCATTCGAAAGAGGCCTCAATGTTGTGGCAGGAAGGGATGGGCTCGTGCACTTGACAATGGGTGGGTGGTTTTGGTTTTTGGATTACGGTATTTAAATTCTAACTGTTCATTTTTAAATTTTGATTGTTCGCGAGGGACAATACGCAGAGAGAAACAGTCGCATGTGACTTTGACTGGTATAGCTGAACTCGTACAGTGTCAACTACAATCTATGTATAAACACCGTCTTAAAAATATATATTATCTAAAAGCTAATTACTATAATAAAAAGTGATAAATCGGAATGGAAGCTGTTCCGAACCCACCCATACCTAGCCGCCCAAGCGTCGCTTGCTCTACAGGCCCAACAACCTACACCCAATACTTGGGCCCAACAACCTACACCCAATACTCGGCTCGCAGGAAAACCGGTGGAATACGTACGGAGAGCCCAGCACAGTGCAAGGCGGTGTACCTCGGCCCATCTGCGTCAAGTGTCGCAGTGCGGTGTAACTTGTGGAGAAAAATGGAGCGCGATCGTCTGTCGACTCCCCTGGCCTGCCGCCACCAGGGGCGGACGGAGCAACCTCCCAGGCAAGCGCCGGCGACCACGGAGATCAGCCACCGCCGGGCAGGGTGCAGGCCGCGAGGAGTGCGCTGTGGCCTGTGAGTCTACTTCGCCGGCTTCGCCACATTACGAGGTGGCACTTTGGAACCTTGCATGACATGCCAACATGAACATCCTTGTCCACCGGTTATTGATGAACTGAGCTCGCCGAATGTGCACATACGTTGCCACTTTTTTCGTGACTGCAAATGCAACTTGTTCGTCTGAATTTTGCTGCCAAACGAACCGTATCCATGTGTTTCTTTGCAAGCGGGTCCCACGCGGTGTCTATCCAGAAAACAGATGTGTGATCGCTGTTGCACTCTTCATTTCGTCCGAGAATTTCCACCAGGAATGGATTGTGAACACAACGAGTAGCACTTGGCCCAACACGAACACGAAAGGCCAAATATCAGTCTACATCGAGCTGTCGATCGAAGTCTGAAAAGGTGCGACAAGTTTCTTCTTCACAGTTCTCGCACAGACATATCCGACCGAATCTATAAAAGATCTTTACAAACTTACCCATTCTAAATCACTTTCTACTTAAACGTAACCCAATCCACTTCCCACTTAAACCAATTCAATCCAAACCCATAAATTCAACCCACCTTCTAATCCATTTACCAACCCACTTATTCGTAAAACTTCGGTATTTGAAATTTTAACCTCGCGTACATATTATAATTTTTTACAAAATCGATTGAAATTTATTGTAAATAATTTTGCGTGTAGGGGGAGCTACTCTGTATAAATTGACAGGGATAGACACACATATGGCAGGGATAGACACACATGTGGCTTATATGTTTTTACAGGAAGTTTTCATAAAACTTTGGTATTTGGAATTTCAACCTTGTGTTCACACCATAAAATTTTTTTGAAATCAATTAAAATTTATTAGAGATGATTCTACGAATAGGGGAGCCATTTTATGCAAATTAGTAGGGCTAGATGCACACGTGAGCCCCATATACTTTTACATGAAGCTTTCGTAAAACATTGGTATTTGAAATTTCAACCTCGCGTTCACACTACAAAAGTTTTACGAAATTGATTGAAATTTGTTGCAAATGATTCTGCGTGAAGGGAAGTTACTCTGTGCAAATTGGCAGGGCTAGATGCACACATGAGTTCTATAAGCTTTTATGGGAAGTTTTCGTAAAACTTCGGTGTTTATAATTTCAACTTCGCGTTCACACTACAAAAGTTTCTCAAAATAAATTAAAATTTATTGAAGATGATTCTATGTTTAGAGAAGCTACTCTATGCAAATTGATAGGGTTAGACGTACACGTGAGTCCCACATGCTTTTATATGAAGTTTTTTTTTATAAAACTTCGTCATTTGAAATTTCAACAACGCGTTCACACTACAACAGTTTTACAAAATCAATTGAAGTTTATTGCAAATGATTCTGTGTGTATGTAGCTACTCTGTGTAAAGTAGCAGGCACATGTGCACATGTGGCTCTCACATGCTTTTATAGAAAGGTATAACTGAGTATGGTAGTCTAAATCTATAAACAATCCAAGTGCCACCTTATTAGACTGTGCTATAACTTGAACCCGTTCACAACCCGACCTTAACCTGAAATTTTTAAACCCACACCACCCTAGCCCAATCCTTTTTATGAGGAAACCCAACCCAATTCAACCCATTTCTACCATCCAAAGCCAACCCAAATAAGAACATTTAATCCATTTAAACTCAACCTATTAGCACCTCTACCATATATTATGGTTTCCACAACATAAACTTCAGTTTGTACGGCCATGAGCGCACTTACGAAGTTTGTAGAAGGCGACGAGAGAAAGTATGTCAAAGTACCTACACATCGATCTCATAACTGAAGCAAGTACGCATGATATGACAGTAATTGACAATTGCATGAGGTGTATTTACGGGTTTTTTCCCGGTCATGAGCCTACGAACAAGCTCAATTTTCACTAGCATGGACACGCACTACGTAGTACAAAATGATACGTACAGACAATTTTTTAAAGGATTTTTCAAGTCTAAAAAACATTATTCAGAGGTTCTTTTTTCCGGAGGGAAAAAAAACGAGACGCACGAGCCTCCTCCGTCGCGGGGGACGGATCTAGGTTTCCGTTAGGCCACCTGGCTCGCTCGTCCGCTATTCGCGTCAGTCTCTGATAGGTGGGCCCCTTTCGAGGCTGATCCCGCATGATGGTAAGCACGGACGGCGAGATCTCCCCCTCCGCCCGCGGCCTCCCGCAAATAAAAAAAGAAAGGCCACCAGAAAAGGCACCACGTACACCTGCCACTCCGCACACACCCCATGCCAGACGGGCCCCACTCCAACAACGTACCTACCTCGACCCCACCTGCATGCACTCAGAGCTAGCCGTGTGCGTAACGGTGCGCCGCTTAAAGCTGGAGGGCAAATATGAAATAGCGCAACGGGACGCCGAAATAGCCAGCCACCTCCTCTCGCCGCCTGCCTCCCCTGCCGTACACGCACCCCCCCCCCCTCCCAACCCACTGCTTCCGCCGCCACAAGAAAACCCCAGGCCGAGCCGAGCCCTCGTCCTCCTCCTCGGCGCGGCGAGCCACCGTCCGGGCGCGGGTGATCCGGGCGGTGAGGGTTTAGCGGGGGCGGGTGGCTGGGGAGATGGCGTCGGAGGACGTGGTGGGGAAGAGCAGGGGCGACACGGCCGTGACCACCATCGTCAACCTGGCGGAGGAGGCCAAGCTCGCGCGGGAGGGGGTCAAGGGGCCCGGCCACCAGGTCCTCACCATCTGCAAGTCGCTCGTCGCCGGCGGCGTGGCCGGTGGAGTGTGAGCTCTCTACTCTACTCTATCCCTCCCTCCCTCCCGTCGTCTCGGGGTTGGATTTGCTCCGCGGCCTCTCACTCAGTGGGTGGCTCCCAGATTGGATTCGGTTTTCTTATGATTTTTTAGATTGGTGTTTGATCCGTGTTGGATTCCTGCTCCTCGAGGTCTAGATGATCGAGATTTTCCGTGGTGGTTGGTTCTATGATATGTGCGTGGGTCGTGTGTGGCCAAATGGATGCATGGACATTAGGTGCGTGTGCGTGCGATTCTGTGTTGGATTCGCGAGGCTTAAACCATAGCCGCGAGGCACTCAGATATCGTTCCGTTGACTCGTCAGTTGATTTGATTCGCTGGGAAACCAAATACCCCTACACATATGCTGCCCATCTCGTGTCGTTGTATAGCCTCGTCGTCTGGATTAAAATTTCCGTCTTATGGGTTAATTTGGCCTGTGATCTAAACCATTTCCCTGAGAATAGGGTGAATATTTTGTGAGATACAATATATTGTTCACACAGATGCCTATGGAAAACATTTTGTTGAATGCAAAATTGCTTTGTTTGTATCAGTTTACCAACAGTTAAACCCTAAGCGAAGACTGAGAGCCTGTGACAAAACGGTGGACGGGGCAATATTGACTTGCTCATCCTGTTAGTGTAAATTCAATGTGCAATCTTTATGTTGTTTGTTCTTCATCATTGTTGTCAAATTACTTGCCATCCGTCTAGTGTTATGCACATAGAGTTCGTTTTATTGTAGCGGCATTTGTTTTAAGAAAAATCTTCTGAATTTCCGAGGTGGACATTTTGATATGCAAGTTTGGTTTGGCCAATAACTGGCTACCCCCCACCCCAACCCCCCCAAAAAGGGCTTGTTCACCACAAACTTTATTCATCTTGCTTTACATGTTGATGTCAGTATCCAATTAGTTTTGTATTTATCGTTTAATTAATGGTGCATTCTTAACTATTGTAGTTCTTCCTAATGTCATCATGGAAATCTAATAAGCTTCCAAGTGCCTGTCTGTGATTACTTTATGTGATATATTTGGTTGGTAGAATACAATGGCGACTTGATATTGTCTTCCTTGTTTGGGACTCTAGCAGTCTAGCTATCTAATGTTGTTATAGTTGGTTTAAGTCAAAGCTGAAACTATTTTGTTATGTTATCTGTGTAGGTCATTTGGGAACATTGCATACTTGAAACACATATAAAACTAAGAATATTTAATGGCATATTCATAAAATAACTCTTGACTCTTCATTCTGGTACATTTTGCATGCTTAGCCAGCAAAAAGAATATTTACTGGGGCCAATTATTGATAAGTGATAACTATTTGTGAATATGAGTTCTGTTTATTTTATTTTATTTATTTTTTGCACAGATCACGTACTGCTGTTGCTCCCCTTGAACGATTGAAGATCCTGCTTCAGGTTAATTTCTTATGTATTTGCTTTTTGGTTATATTATAGCTTATTATTTTCATGAAGATTGAATGATGGATTGATGGGTTAATGTCTTTACTAAAGTTGTTGTATTTGCTGTGGAAGAGTGGAAGACCCCAAGAGTGTATGGCTACTATATTAGCAGTGTTTTATTTTGGTAATTTCAAGGTGCCCTTGTGTTACTTTGACATTGGATAACATGGAGATATGATGCAAACTAAATCTCCCATGTCAATGTATTGGATAGGGTCTGTCTATTCTCATTCCATGACATGTTTTATCTTATCGCCAGTAAACGAAACCCTTTCAGGGCATATATATCTCTGCCACTGTCAGTAAATCATTGTGAAAATAATGTTTAAGTAGAGAGATCACACTTGTTGCTGAACCCTAATTCAATGGTTGCTAAAGTTGTCTGTGTGTTCATGTACTTTGTATGAAAATGCAGCATGTGATTAAATTACTTGGGTTTGACCTCTCACTCATGTTATCTTGCTTAATGCAGGTTCAAAATCCTCACAGTATCAAGTACAATGGTACCGTTCAAGGTCTTAAGTATATATGGAGAACGGAAGGTCTCCGTGGACTTTTTAAGGGCAATGGGACGAACTGTGCAAGGATTGTTCCAAATTCTGCCGTGAAGTTCTTTAGCTATGAGCAGGCGTCAAGGTGTGTTCTTGTTTGCAATTACTCTTGCCTTACATTACTGATTGCTCTGCTACCACCTACTTGTTACTTTTAGTTTGCACATTGCAGACCTTTTCTCTGTTGCATGATGAGACTGTTTTGACCTGAAATTGGTTAGAAGCATCTCTTTTTTACCCTCCTATTAACATGTTCTTGTTTTCCCGGAAATCAGTATTAATAAGTTCCTACCTTTTTCTGTCATTTTTACAGGGGAATTTTGTGGCTTTACCGTGAGCAAACTGGGGATGGTATGTCTTTTTGCATCATCCTCTGCCCTAAACATGGTGTGGAGTGTTCAGCTATGTGATACCATTTGCAACACCCCCAGGCTGAACACACTTGCTATGTATTGGTTCTTAGAGGTTGCACAGTTCATGAGTGCCCTTGTTCAATATCAGACTGAAGTCACTTCACAATGTTGGGGATCAGAATTCCCGATTTACAGTGTCCTTTGTAATGCAAAATAGTTTCTTGCATGCGTGAACAGCTTTTTGTTATGGGTGCTCTGCTACAATAAATAAAGAAATTTGTATTTAACTAACTTGTCATTTAAAAATGTAGAGTTGCTAAAGATCTCTTTTTCTCTGGATTCAACATTCACTCACATCGTAATTATGTTGAACAGAGGATGCTCAGCTTAGTCCAGTCTTGCGCCTTGGAGCTGGAGCTTGTGCTGGTATCATAGCCATGTCTGCTACTTACCCAATGGATATGGTTAGGGGTAGGATTACTGTCCAGGTAATGTATAGTTTTCCGTTGCTTTCTCTCATCAGAATACTGTCTCTGAAACTATCTTACTTAAGCTGCTGTAGTTTTTTTTATTTCATTTCTTAAATTCTTATTCTGTTTTGTTGACCCCCAAATCACATCCGCAGACAGAAAAGTCTCCTTATCAGTACCGTGGTATGTTTCATGCACTGGGCACAGTCTACCGTGAAGAAGGCTTCCGTGCTTTGTACAGAGGGTGGCTTCCATCTGTAATTGGAGTTGTAGGTTCCTCTTAACTAGCAATCATCTATTCTCTTGTGCGTTGTGCCTTGTTGATGAGTGCTTACCATTTTATGCTTTGTCATCTTGTCGCAGGTTCCATATGTCGGCCTTAACTTTGCTGTATACGAGTCTCTGAAGGACTGGCTTCTTCAGACAAATCCATTTGGACTTGCAAAGGATAATGAGTTGCATGTTTTAACAAGGCTTGGATGTGGAGCTGTGGCTGGAACCGTAGGGCAGACTGTTGCATACCCTCTTGATGTCATCAGGAGAAGAATGCAGATGGTCGGTTGGAATCATGCCGCTTCTATTGTTACTGGAGAAGGCAAAGAGGCACTTCAGTACAATGGTATGATTGATGCATTCAGGAAAACTGTTCGTCATGAAGGATTTGGTGCTTTGTACAAGGGCCTTGTGCCCAATTCAGTGAAGGTAATCATTCTAATGAAAAATTCAAATATGTGTAAGCTCGAAGGATATCTCAATATTGTTCGTTTCTAACAATATTTACTGCCCCTTGTTTTTGGCTATGCAGGTAGTGCCTTCTATTGCCATTGCATTTGTCACTTACGAGGCTGTGAAGGATGTTCTAGGAGTAGAGATGAGGATATCAGACTGAAGAACTGGGCGTAGTGCTGGCTATTATCAACTTCTATTTTTGTAGGTGCTGTTGAGTTTTGTTTTTGTAGGCAGGGCGAGTAGAAGGATAATAGGACTGAGGCTCCATTCAGCATATGACCCTCTCTCGGCCCATGTTGATATATCCTACTACTGGTTCCAGATCTTAATTGTTGCTGGACTCATGGGAAAATAATAAGTTGGCTGTAAAGCATTAAGAATTTGCGTAACTAAATAGTCTATTCAGTGGGGATAATGTATTGAGATTTTTTTTAGGACACATAAGCAGTATGATGTGTGCTGCTAATAATGGATTTTCATGAAATTTTCCTTCTCCATTGCCTGTCAAATTTGTTGCTGTGTAAGTAATGGGCTCGTTCTTTTGGTTTGCGGTTTATAGCTTTTGGATTATTTACGAGAGTATGAACGTGCGGTTTTGATCAATATAAATAAAATTGATACAGTGAGTATGTTATAATTAACTTGTAGACCTTATTTTAAAAAATTACTTTATTTAAAAGTTAATTATCGTAGAAAAATCAAAAATAACTTTTACAAACCGAAAAGAAGACAGTTCAATGTAACTAGGGAAGCTCCTGATAGGATTAATCTGTTTATTTGTTTACAGGAATAGTAAAAAGCCACACTTTACGTACTGTAGTTGCTCTGTATTTCTCAAAAGTCAAAACATGTGGTGAATTTTAAGTAAATAAAGTGTAGTCTACTGAAGGGTAAAAAATCGTCAAAAATACAATCCTTCATTTGCACTCCTATGCTAGGTCAGAGTTTGCAGCGTGGCCCCCGGACGTACGTCGTCGTGGAGGTGGAATACAGGTGCCCGTCGGACTGATCAACTCGACTTCGACTTCTGATTTATTTTTTACTATTCATAAGTTTCGTCTTTTTTTGAACTTTTGACTTTTTGTTGAGCTCTTTTACCGGTTCTTTTTTTCCCGTATTTGTTTGTATTATATGTAATGGGCTAACATATTTTTTTATTTTTAATTATGCTAAATAAGCTTCTGTCAGCTACGATGTTTTCAGCCATAAGCCACGAGCTTTTCAGCCGAACCGATCACCACGCCTGCGGTCTGGCGATCACGATCCTCGGTGTTCGTCGGGCGATCTGCGGCGGCCTCACCACGCCTATCGACTTGGACTTCTGCGGCGGCCCCGCACAGAGCGCACGCCATTCTCAATAGTCATCAATCATCGATCCAGTGGCGGATCCAGTATTTTTAGAATGGGTGTTCGAATTTTGAAACTTAAGTTGCTCGAATACGTCGATACCGTAGCACACTGTCCTCCGCTAAAACACCGATACAACGATACGTGTATGTAGATATAATAAAAATACATAAATTACATAAATTAATGATTTCTTATTAGGAAATGGGCGACATAAGGCGAGCATAATTATATGAATTAAACAACAAATTATAGAGATAAATGAGAGTTGTATATCTTGTTGATCTTACCTTTTTTTTTGCTATTTCCCCATCAGTAAGAACTGTCCATCTAAGAGAAAAATTGTATGTTCCTTCCATGGAGTAAAACAGACCAAGAAAGTAAATAAGTGGAGTGGGGTGGAGCACACCTAGATCTGAAGAGAGGACGATGACAATAAGTTAGAGGTGCTACTTACTTCCCAATACCATGCTCCTTCCCGGCTACCGCACTGCTCCCTTCCTGTCGCCCACTCCATACCTACGTATTCGTTGTGCCACTGCCCGCTTGCCCGCGACACCTCTCTGCTCGCCCGCGCTCCCACACGCTCACCTTGCACCACACGCTGCCTCACGCATGATTATCGTCACATTATGGCACCACGTCCGCGTCTGCCGGTCGTCACTCGCCTCTAGCCTGTACCTCCGCCCGCTTGCCACTCGAAGGCCGAAACCGCCTCCCACGTAGACAGCCACAAGATGATAAATAGAACAAATGTTAAGATTTTGTTTATATCTTTATTTCTTTGGGCGTGAGGAGGGCTGAGGTGGAAAGAAAAATGGGTCTAATGTATCACATGGGTTGTGCGCGAGGTACGGGGAGTACGGATTGAATTTATTTGCAGGCATAAAATATAGTTTTAACACAACTAATAATATATACATTTAATATACCTATTATATGCCTAGTATTTTATAAAAAAATTTGGGTGTTCGGCTGAACACCCATGCCCCATATGAGATCCGCCCATGCATCGATCATACGACATACGCGCAAGCTTAACGGTGTAAGTACAGGAGCAACGCAACTGGGGCACTTGCCTGCTTTACTCGTCGTGATCTTGCCGCCCAACTTGCTCGGCGACGCCTTCTTGCTGCTGCTCCGGACCGGACCCGTTGTCGACGCTCTCGTCGCCGCACAGCGAGTTCCCGTCGCAGCTGGAGTCGGAGCTCTTGTCTTTGTTGATGTGCAGGGTCGCCTTGGTCGGGTCCTCTCCTTCTCCATGACCCTGTACGCGTACATCTGGAACGGCACGTCGGAAACGTGTGGCGCCTCGTTCCCCTGCCACGCCGGGCACTTCCTTAGCAGGTGTGCCTCGATGTCGAGGTAGTCGACGGGTGGCGTCGGCGTGTCGGGCTGGCCCTGGACCCCTGGTCCGGGTTCATGACCAGGAACCGCTTGACGTAGCTGAGGACGCGGCAGATGGAATGGAACGCCGGCCGCTGCGCCAGCACCGCTTGGTGAGGCCGGTGAGGTACTTGGGCGACTGGAAGTCTGCAACAATGGCCTCTCGGCAGCGCGGATGTTCTTGCTCATGTTGTCCCTCTGCAGGTGGTTGTCCTTGAACGGGATCTTGCCGGTCAAGAGCTCGAAGCAGATCATCGAGAAGTTGTACACGTCGGCCTCCTCGGTTAATCCATCTGACGCGTACCCCGCTGGGCGCCGCCTGCTGCCCGGAGCCCTCCTGCTCGAGCACCTCCGACGCGTACCAGATGCAGGGGTTGGCATTGGAATTTGGGCCGGGGCTGGTCACGCTGGACTGGCCGAACCCGGCGACCTTGACGTGCAAGTACGCGTCGGCGTGCCACGGCCTGACGACTGACGAGCACGTTGGACGGGCTCAGGTCGCTGTGGTATATCTCGGCGGCGGAGCTACAAAATTTGTGTTGCAATGCACCATTGACGTTGAAATATGAAGTTATTAAGTGATTATTAACTACTCCTTTCATTCTTTTTTAAGTGAAGTGCTATAATTCGTGCCTTTAACCTTTCTAAAATTTGATTATTAATATGTTTAGAACTATCTAGATTGGTTATATGAAAGTTATATTATGATATATGTCATTAAAATACTTTTATAATATTATAATTTTATTAGCATATAATAAGATACAGTTACAAATAGTGATGACCAAAATCACATCTTGTAGCCTGTGAAAAGTAAAAAAAATGTCAATTAAAAAGAACGGAAAGAGTAATAAAAATATAGTGTTGGGTAAACCATGCAATGTGAATATTGTATTCACATGCTACTTTAATGTTATAATTAGTTGGGGGTTTTTTCCAATTAATTGGCTACTTTACACATTTAGTTATGAAAACAACTTGAATTTATAGCGTGATAATGATAACAAATACTAATATTGACAAATAAATTTCATAGATTTTTGTTAGCACACTATATAACCCGTATGACAGTTATATACCTTACCACTCGAAAAGCACATACAATTTTTAGTAGGCCTATTAACGTCACATATGACTTCAAAATTTATAGGTAAAATGCCTTATATAAGACACCCCATGTTAGTTTTGAATTATTGTACTCATAGTGATGGTCGTGTGGCTCAAATAAATAGAGAAGTGGACACTTAATTTTTAAATTAGAAACTAAAGAAGTTGTTAAGAGCTAAATAAAATAAAGCATGAGAACTATCTTTTAATGGCGTGATAAAGTTGTAAGTATACGACTCAAATCTACTAGGGTTAAAATCCTAGCGCTTCAATAGGGTTAAAATCTACTAGGGTTAAATCATCGTCGCTTGAACCTTCCCTTAACATTTCGGCTTTACTTGTGCCATGCTTGAGTTCAGCCGTCTTACCTGACATTCTTAATCGTTCTGTGCCCTATCTCCTTTATGAGCGTAGCTCTGATCTTTGTCGTTGACCATGGTTGACTTCAAATCTCCCTACACATCTAAAGACAAAAAAAATTATTTTTGAATTTAACTTTTTCACAATTTGATCCACATTAGTGAAAACCAAATAAACCCATAACAAAAAAAAAATCCTAAAATCTCAACTTTCAGCCGAAGCAATGCCAGTTAGACCACTGGTGGATGCCGATCAACTATTGGCGCTGGTTGATCTGATCGGTAGCCACTCTGAGCGCCTCTGGCCGCCAAGTCTACAAACTATAAAAAAGATGCAAATTTACAAAATTCAAATTCTAACTACTCTAAAATAGAAATGATATATCACGAGAAAACACTAGACCTCTCACATGGTGTTTCAGTTTCTTCGTAAGCAACGAGTGATGACTGACTAAGAATGAACATGGATCCTCGGCATTGATGCAGTTCATGCACGCCCTGCGTTATTCCGAATAAGAGCATGTACAATGCAAGATGCTTATATATGAGTGCTTAAAGAGAGAGAATATAGTCACATTATCAAGTATACATGCAAAAGTTATTTCCTCCAATGCAACCATCTCTTCCATATGTACTTAGATGCTATATTATCTATTAATAGATATAGTTATACATATAAGCACCTACTAAGCACCGGTGCTTATTTAAGCATCGATACTTCAAAATAAGCATCTTATCTATCCTATATAGTAAGAAAAATCAGTTTTTTATAACTAAGCATCTCTTTAAGCGCTTTCATTGGACATGCTCTAAGAGCCGTTCCGATCATGATGTCATATATGCCTTGCTCCGATGATATGTGTTGGATACCTTTTCTCATTATTTTCCATGAGATTTTATTATAGGCTATTAACCATAGAAAACCTGTAACTAAACCCTGTTTTGAAAATCATAATGTGCACTCAGCTATAATCAGTAATCAATCGTGAATAATACGATTTGTTGTCGTGTCAGTAAACGAGACACAGATTGCAATGATCCTCGTTTCCCAGCAACTCGTTGCGAATTCCACTGTATACAAAAACTGCGGCAAAATGTGGAGCACCAAACCTTTCGTGGCCAACAAATTTTGCACCACAATTATGGCACTATTTGGCCAGAGAATGTGTGTATGATGCGTGAGTTTTTTGCACAACTAGTAGTGTGCCGTGCTAACGCTACGGTAAAATATAAAATAAGATAACATTTGTAAAAAATAAAACGAACAATCAGATTCATTAAGATTCATGTCTCATATATTGTATAACCAAATATTTTTGTCACATAATGAATGTCACATAACGACTGATCCTTTGAGGAGGCGACAACATCATTGGACTCACCCACCGATGACTTTCTCCATCCCCACATTGTTTAAACTTGAGGCTACAAAGAAAACAAACATTTTTGTCACATAAAGAAATATGAAACAACTAAGGAAATAGGTGTTTGTGGACTATTTACTTACCACATCACCACGCTATGACGTCTTTATACACAATATTTTTGGTGCTCTTCCCTGAGGTATCTACTTCTTTCATTGTTTTGGCCAAAATTCTTGTCGTTTGTCTTAATAAACCCCTTGATAGCGCGACATAAAGCTGTCCATGTGAGAAAACAGGCTCTGGAAGGTAGATGCCAACATTTGAGATGGTTTGGTCCTGCGCTTTGTTCATGGTCATTGCAAAACTCAGGCAGATCGGGAATTGTTTCCGCTTGAACTTGAAAGGAAGTGAGATATCGTCGGACGGAGCCATAGGGATTCTAGGAATGAACACACTCTTGCCTGCATGGTGGCCACCAACTATTTCTGCATCAATTGCATTGTTTAATTATTTAAGAAGCGATTTGGTTGATCGGTATCCTCTCATCTCAAAATTATTACCTACATACTGGAGTACTTTTTAAAATGCAATTATTCAGGAAAAAAAAGTTACACCAATCAATAATCTAGTGCTGGACTTAGCTATTTTTTTTAAATTTTTTTTTGCTTGAGTTAGCGTGTAATTTTTTTTGAAGGTTTCACAAATTCCCTCCTTTCAGTTTTGACCATGCAGTATCGTATAGTCTCCAAATTACACGTCTTTGGCACAAGTTTCGAAAAATAAAATTCGACGTTGCCGGTTTTAGTGAAAGTAGCTCTCCTTCCTGTACACAAAACTACCAGAGCAAGAGAGACACAGAATTTTGCTACAATGTTCCAAGACGAAAGAAAACAAACGAATCGAATTTGAGTAGCAAATTGATTTCCTGCAACTCAGAGAACACCGATCACAGCTCGATTCTTCCACTACAATCAACAAACCTAATTCACACAGCTCGATCCTTCCACTACAATCAGCAAACCGAATTAACACATCACCCAAGAAACGAAGCCCTCAAGAACAAGAGCAGAGCACTGTGCCAAGACAATGATGTTCTTGAGGACACCGGGACACGACGAGATCATGTCAATGCGGAGCGATGGTCTCGAAGCAGCGCAGCCCACCCAACGCCAGATCGAATCGCGCGTCGCCCGCAGCACCACCCTTGGCCGCCTTGCTCCTCCTGCACGCCTTTCCCCTCCGGCCTCGCGCCGCGCCTCGATCCTCCCCCGCCGCAGGCTCCCATCTTGCCGATCCCGCTCTGGACGAAGCTCTCCATCGCGCCGACGCTCATGGCCGGGCAGAACACGTTGCCCAGCGCCGCGCCAACGATCGACAGGGCCAAGATCCTGTCCATGCCGCCGTGCCGATAGGCAGTGCACGCGACGCAGCGGTCGGTGACTCGCACGGGACGACTAGCGGAATTAAGGGAGCAGTACGCGCTGTGCTGCCGCCGCGGTTTGTCGCTGTGGTTTATTAAGCGTAGAAGATGTGCATGATCCGAATGATTTTGGACTTAGGATCTTCAATGAGTAAGAGAAGAAGGCTTGAGGAAAGATCCCGTTCATTCATTTGTATGAAGTTGGATTACTTTGGTACACAAATTTGGGTGGACTTAGATTAGACATGACTGTGGGGGTGGTTGAGGGGGTGGATTTAGTAAAAAAAAAATTTAATGTATTATAGAGGGGTAGAGATTATGGCACTATTTTTGCACCGCTTTTCCCACTAGGAAACGTCTTTCCTCCATGGGAGGGAGGGGAGGCCGAATTCCACGATCACAGCGGTGACGTACAGGTGGGCCCCACCTTCCAGAGCCACGAACTCGACCAGTTTTTGTCGTGTGAGCCGCGAGCCGTGGCGACCGCCCTTTCTTCTCTCGCGCGACCAGCTCCTTAAACCCTAGCCCGCCGCCGCCATGGCGACCCCCAAGCGAAAGGCCCTAGGTGCCCCCTCCGCCGACGTCGCCTCCCCTCTCAAGGCGCAACGCGCCAACGCCGCGGAGCCGCCCGCCCCCACCGCAGCCGCCGCCGAGCCCGTCGCCTGCGTGCACGACGTCTCCTACCCCGAAAGCTACGACACGTCCACCTCCTCCCGCCTGATCGCCGGCGGCGGCGAGGGCGCCGGGACGGCAAAGACCTTCCCGTTCCAGCTCGACCTCTTCCAGGCCGAGGCCATCCGCTGCCTCGACAACGGCGAATCCGTCATGGTAATTACGCTGCTTTGGCTCTCGTTACTCCTGGTGATATGCATGATTGCAATGCTCTTACAAGCTATATATTAGACTATACAATCCATAGAGCACAGTGGAATGGTCTCCTTTTTTTTTTTCAATGCTGTTCTGTTATGTGTATACTGGCAAACTAATTAGCTTTTCAATTTAGTTGTTCGTCTGTCATGCATAATTATATACTTTGTTTTCTTGGGGGTTTCCAGGTTTCAGCTCACACATCAGCAGGAAAGACAGTGGTTGCTTTGTATGCAATAGCAATGTCTTTGCGCAATCAGCAGCGAGTCATCTATACATCTCCAATCAAGGCTCTGAGCAACCAAAAGTACAGAGAATTCAAAGAAGAGTTTTCTGATGTTGGTCTCATGACTGGAGATGTGACAATTGAGCCAAATGCCTCTTGTTTGGTACTAGATCACCAATCTTCTTTCAAATTACTCTTTCTATTTAGGTTTGTTACTAAAAGCCTGCTCGGAAATGTAGGTCATGACCACGGAAATTTGGCGTAGCATGCAATACAAAGGGTCGGAGGTCATGAGAGAAGTTGCTTGGATTATCTTTGATGAGGTGCATTACATGCGTGATAGGGAGAGAGGAGTGGTGTGGGAGGAGAGTATAGTAATGGCTCCCAAGAACTCACGGTTTGTGTTCCTCTCAGCCACTGTACCTAATGCCAAGGAGTTTGCTGATTGGGTTGCCAAGGTTTGTTGCCAAGCTTCCCTAGTTCCCTCCCTTTTTCTGTTGCCACCTTGCCTTTGATATTTCCTCAGAAAGTTTTCTGCTCAATAAATTAAAGGACATTTCATAAATGCTATGGTTTTGATGTCTAACACATCTATTTGGCGGAAGGCATTTGTTGTTACACATGGTCAAGCATTCATCTATGTTTTTAGCATATGTTCTTTCTTCATAATGGAGGATATTTTGTTTCTCAGGTACATAAGCAACCTTGTCATATAGTATACACCGACTATCGACCTACACCTCTCCAGCACTATGTATTTCCTTCTGGAGGTGATGGCTTATACCTGGTAGTTGATGAGAAGGGCAAGTTCAGAGAGGACAGTTTTCAGAAGGCTTTGAATGCCCTTGTACCTGCTAGTGACAGTGACAAGAAGAGGGAAAATGGGAAGTGGCAGAAAGGCCTCTTGGCAGGCAAACCTAGCGAGGAAAGCGACATATTCAAGATGGTGAAAATGATAATTCAGCGTCAATATGACCCTGTGATACTTTTCAGCTTTAGCAAAAGGGAATGTGAATTTCTTGCTATGCAGGTATGTTCTTTTCTGGATTAATAGTCAATTCAGAGAATAGAAATATTTTGTGGTTTCAAGGAAGAATAAAGTCAATTTAGTTGATTTTGACTGTCCTACTTATGTGTTATAGATGGCTAAGATGGACTTGAATGAGGATGATGAGAAAGCAAACATCGAAACAATTTTTTGGAGTGCCATGGATTTGCTTTCAGATGACGACAAAAAGCTTCCTCAGGCAAGTTCCTGTTTCATCTATCAGTTTTCAGTGTATGGTACTCTGAGGTAATTAGCTGGTATAGGTTTTCAGAAAGACACAATAGTTTTGAACTCTAAACAACTAGCACCAATGAGTTAGCATGCCCCATATGCATTCCCTGTAGCCACTGTCCATTTTGTTTGTTGAAAGATGGTCTTACGTGCACTATTTTTTCCAAACCATCTTGAATGCCATACATAAACTATTGAAAAGTTCTATTTGCACATTAGGTTTGCTTGGTAGTATTACCCAATTGTACCACCTGGTACCAGGTTAAATTGACAATCTAGTAAATATTATATACCAGCACCGTCTACCCATTAGAGCATGAACCAGTAGTGGTAGGCCATACCCACAACTGATGCTTGTCTTATTATTATTATTTTATTTAATTCTAAAAACTGAGCCCTTGGAGCCTTATCAGGTTTCAAATATGCTTCCCTTATTGAAACGAGGCATTGGTGTACATCATTCTGGTCTGTTGCCCATTTTAAAGGAAGTGATTGAGATACTCTTCCAAGAAGGCCTCATCAAGGTTAGCATATTTTATGAATCACATGACTTCTTGGGGTGGTTGTTATTTCCTTGCCTCAAAACTAGCATATTTTCAGAAGTGTATCAACAATCAGCCTACTAAAACTGTGTTTGGAGCAATGATACTTAAAGCAGATGTTTTGATTAAAGTTTTGCAATCTTGCTTGAAGCTAAAACTGTGTGCCTGAAAAGGTGAGGTGATAGTGCTTGGTTCCACACACCAAAGAACAGATATTTTGATAGTTGCTACTGTATTGTAGTTTCATGACGAAGATGGAGCAATTTTTCTTGAATTTGTAACCAATAGTTGCATATATTATATTTGTGTCATTCTACGCTTCTACGATCAGTTGCAGTGTAAAATTGAATAGAAAGAGAGAGTGAGGTCTAAATTTTATCAAGTACAAATTTTCTCTGTCTTTTGCTGTGAAATGATGATTTGGAGTTTTTTTTGGTGTGTGTGTGTGTGTTGGGGGGTGAAAGTGATATATTGTGTATTGTGCCTTCTAAATTCTTGCTGATATCGAAATCTGGTTTTATAGTGTTTGTTTGCCACAGAAACATTCAGTATTGGATTGAACATGCCTGCAAAGACTGTTGTGTTTACCAATGTGAGAAAGTTTGACGGAGATCGATTCAGATGGTTGTCAAGCGGAGAGTACATCCAGATGAGTGGCCGCGCTGGTCGTCGAGGTATTGATCAGCGTGGTATCTGCATATTGATGGTAGATGAAAAAATGGAACCCTCAACTGCCAAAATGATGCTGAAAGGAAGTGCTGATAGTTTGAACAGGTCCGTACCATGGATTCTTGCTTCTACTCTGCCATCTGTAGAACATACTTAGTATCCAGCCCGGCTGCATGATTTGAATGGAAAGACCAGAACATAGGACTGAGGCTGGGATTGGCAGTCCCAGACTCATGAGTCACTTGGTTAACACTACGCTTAAGACAATCGGTAGCCAGATCAATCCTGATAATGACTGTAGATAATGCCATTCATGCATGCTATGCCAGTTCCTTGCATCCTGGAATCTTGAGTTAGCATATCAGCGCTTAAGTTATCATTTGCTGTTTTTCACTGTTGTATAATTATGTTTCTTCTAGTTGTTTAAGTGCACTTCTTTTTTCCTATTTTGATGGCTCTCACATGATTATCCTTCTCTTGATTAGTGCCTTTCATTTGAGCTACAACATGTTGTTAAATCAAATGCGCTGCGAGGATGGTGATCCAGAAAAGCTTCTTCGGCATTCATTCTACCAATTTCAAGCAGATCGAGCTCTCCCTGATCTTGAGGTTTGTTGACATTGTCTATGCGTTTTTTTTCTTTGAAGTGGTGAGAACTTTATTTATGATCTTGAATCTTGAGCATGATGGTTGCATAGCCATTCTAATTTCTAAATATGTCACATGGTTACCACAGAGGGCAGCCCTGAACCACATTTACTTTATTTACATGTTGCCTTTTTAAACTTGTATTAAACAGTTTTCCCCATACCAGCTCAACACTTAGCAATCAAGGATGAGGGATTAGACAAAAATAATCCCGCCCTACTAAACTTATTCTATTGGGCTCTTTAGGTTTGTCTTTCATTGAGCTTTTAAGGAAATAGTCACTAGGGAAGGAATTTTTTTTACATTTGCAGGCTGCCTCATCTTATATGTCTTCCTAATCCTTTTAGTCAATATTGTAAAACATTTCTGTTAGCTTTGGGTCTGTGGCCATGTTCTTTGAATCCTATGGATTCTTTTGTAAGGTTGTTCTACTATATATTCAGTAATATAATTATTTCAGTAGGGGTCTTCCCTACTGTTCCCATAAAAAAAAGGGAAAAAGAAATCCAAGATAGACCATCTTTTCCCCAAAATTTTGAATTGTTCGTTCCTCCCACAACCATTGTTGTTACTTGCTTTTACCCATGTGTGATAAGGTTGCATGGTAAAAAAGTAAGACTTTCAGAATGACTACCCAAGCAGTGCTTGTTGCGTTCCTGAGTGTTTCACAGATGCATATATGCAATAACACTTCTGATAGCAGTTTGTGCTGATAGACTGACTGTTGTCACCTAGTATATTGGTGCCTTTCAAACAATAGTTGATCAATCAAGCTGAGCACTTTCACCAACATAAGAACCCAGCTACTGAAGCATTATATCTTCCAGGAAACTTATACTGGCACTCCTCTGTTTGAATTCTGTGCAGAAGCAAGTCAGGGAATTGGAATTAGAAAGAAATTCCATGGTTATTGAGGAAGAGGAGAGCTTGAAGGATTATTATGATCTCTTACAGCAGTACAAAACTTTAAAGAAGGATGTCCGTGATATTGTACTTTCTCCAAAATATGCTTTACCTTTCTTGCAACCTGGAAGGCTTGTTCGTGTTCAATACATTACAGATGAGCAACCCACCTTCTCCATTGACGAAAATGTCACATGGGGAGTTACAATAAACTTTGAGAAGGTGAAATCCCATGGTGAAGGTAAAGACACTAAACAGAAAGCATCATCCAACTTTCTCTTGTGTGTGTGTTTCTCTTTTGTTCATGGGGTTGGCCCAAGTTGTTTGGCAGTGCAAGTCCATGTTAGATTGCATAGTTAAACACTTTGAGGTGGATCTGGAACTGAACATTAGGCTCAAGAAATAGATATGCCAGCCGGCCAATCACTGCTATGAAGTTCTAATATATTATGACCATACATATTTTTCCTATGGACTCACGCTTATGCCAATGAGCTTTGGTCAATTGATATGGTCGGTGGTTGGTACGGGTCCAAAGACCGAGGGTAGGATTTTTGCCTATCTAGCCACCGGCAGGGCTCTTTTTTGACGTGGTAGAGAGGCCCTGAGGCCTAACTTTAGAAGAAGGGGGAGATTAGATATTTGTTTGATTGTTCATTGCTTAATCATAATGGTACAATATTATCCCTTTTATGAGGAGCTCGACTTAATTCCTATGAAACATATCCCTATATTAAGTTAACTAACCCTATGAAACATATGCCTATGTTAAGTTAACTAATCCTAATAATAGGGAACTTATCCATAAATCTAAAAGGAAAAATCTAAATAATAAGGAAAGTAATTATTATACTCCTAATTCACAATATGCTGCTAATGCTATGGTTTGTCACACCATAACATTTCATCCCTCACGGTGAGACAGCTCGTCCTAGAGACGAGCTGTTAGGTGGCGGCCTCGGACTGGGACTTTTGCATCCCTATGTTAACAGGAGTGATCGGTA
Source organism: Dendrocalamus latiflorus (assembly GCA_017311315.1). Classification (NCBI taxonomy): domain Eukaryota; kingdom Viridiplantae; phylum Streptophyta; class Magnoliopsida; order Poales; family Poaceae; genus Dendrocalamus; species Dendrocalamus latiflorus. The sequence continues at coordinate 34,537,102 of CM029614.1, read as the reverse complement.
CCTACGTCGAGCCGCTTAAGAGCAGATCAGCCACACGCCGACATATGGAGCCCAACAAAGAAGTGCCTTAGTATGACGTAGCGTTGAGGAAACACCAATGGCATGGGCAGCCAACATGGGACATAAGTGATTCCTTTACTACCGCAGAGTGTGATGATGGCAGGGAGGATGCGACGGCGGCATTGGCCCCTCAGCCGTTGCACTTCGTATCGCCTACTGCATGGCGTCGGTCGGCCGCGCAGAAAAGACTGCCGTTGGACAACATCCACTCTCCTCGGTGAATGCACTTGGGGTGCAGCCAAGGGCAGCACTACCTGCTTAGGAGGTGTTGGTGACGATGGCCGGAATGGCATTGTTGGTGGTGCTGATTCTAGAGGTGATGGAAGTGGCGGCGTAGCCATGTTGGTGACAACAGGCGTCACCTCCTTCTGCTCCATCTTGGCCAAGGTCGCAGCTGGGTGGGGTTGCCGTCAAGGCTAGCAGATTGGTGGAACACTCCTTCCGGTGTAGCTTCTCTCCTCTTCTGGAACACCAAGCATCTTAATCATGCGACCAAACATGTCGCTGATTGTCATGGAATTGAAACCCTCGTTGCCTGACATGGTAGAAGGGGCAACGATTGGCTCTTATACCAAATGGTATGGTCGGTGGTTGGGTACAGGTCCGAGGACTGAGAGTAGGGCGCTCGCCCTCATCTAGCCACCGATAGGGCTCTTTCCTGATGAGGTAGAGGCTTTGAGGCCTAACTTTAGAAGACGGGGGAGACTAAAGACTTGTTTGGTTGTTCATTGCTTAGTGATAACGATCCAATACTGTCTTTTTTTTGTAGGGATAGCTAAACTTGATCCTTAAGAAATATATTCTTATATTAAGGGAACTAACCCTAATAATAGGAAATTTATTCATAATACCTAGAATAAATCTAAAAGGAAATAAACCCAAATAATAAGGAAACTAATTATTATATCCCTAATTCACGATATGCTACCAACGCTATGGCTTGTCATGTCCTCACACAATTGTGACCGTTGTTATCTTGGCGGTATTGTCTAGGCCTCTACTCTTAGGGATGTACTAGCTTGCAGCCAAATGCCTCTTCAGAGTTACACATAGGGCAGTAAAACCATGCTGATCTCAGGTGAGCTGAACCTCACTTGGCCCCAAACTAAATAGATTAATTATGTGTTTATGGCAAGTTTGTCTATAAGAGCTTGAGGTTGGTTTGTTTCAGATCAACTATGACCAGAGCTTAGCTTGCTTGATCAACTTGAATTGTGGAACTTTGGCAGCCTTTAGCCTGCCTGCCCTGGAATTGTTGAGCACTGTCTGACAGAAGTACCAAGAATTAGGGCCTCTTGTTTTGCAACTTCCCTTCTCATTTTATGGATCTCAACTACATGCGATTCCTACTGTCTTATTTTATTTCCTGAAATAGTTAGTTAGATTACTGATGTGAATATGTGATTCTAAGTCTGCCTTTGGAGGCTATTGCTTTATTTTTCTCTCCTGACTTATGGATCTTGTTCTTACAGACAGGAGGCCTGAGGATTATGATTATACAGTTGATGTCCTCACCAGATGTTCTGTGAATAAGGACAACAGTGGAAAGAAGACATTCAAGGTTGTTCCTCTGAAAGGCCGTGGAGAACCAGTTGTGATTTCCTTGCCACTTTCTCAGGTTCTTTACTTTTTCCCATTTCACCAGTTAACCTTTTATCTTCTAGACATTTTTATCACATTACAAAGCTGTCCTTTTTGCTTTGTCTAATTCTGAATTGAACTGAATAAACAGATCGATGGACTAAGCAGCATTCGGATGTACATACCTAAGGATCTTTTGCCTGTAGAAGCCCGAGAAAACACCTTGAGGAAAGTTGAGGAAGTGATGTCCAGGTTTGCTAAAGATGGGGTTCCTCTATTGGATCCAGAAGAGGATATGAAAGTAGGAAAAGCTAATACATGTCATTTATGACTAGGTTTCCTCTTTTTTATGTAGTTCTAACAACCTTGTTCTTTTTAGGTACAATCAAGCTCCTTTCGGAAAGCTAACAGAAGAATAGAAGCTCTTGAGAGCTTATTTGAAAAGCACGATATCCGTAATTCTCCACATATCCAACAAAAGCTGAAGATCTTACATGCTAAGCAAGAAATATCAGCCAAAATGAAGTCCATCAAGAAAACAATGCGGTCCTCCACTGCTTTAGCCTTCAAGGATGAGCTCAAGGCCCGAAAACGGGTTCTTCGCAGGCTGGGGTAATGCATTCTTTGACACACAAAATGAAGTTTGTATTTTTAGTGTGCACTTATTTGGAACTTATAAGATGAAGCGTCTAGTTACGTATCTAATGTTTGGCATGCATAACATGTATCATGTTTCTGACAACTACTTCAAATCTTGTGTGTGTTTCCAGCCTGCCAAAGAACAAATTTATCATCATGCTACCTGGGCACCTAACACGAACTGACACAGAGCACAGTAGATTATTTTACCAAATTAGAAACATCATTCACTGGTAGCTCAAAAGACTACATCATCATGTGTTCTTGTCCAGATTGCGATGTCTGAATCAGCCAGAATATTTAGGTGTATCTAGTAGATGTTGCTTCTACAAAATACCATACTGCTAATTTCCATATGAACATAGAAAGCTGTATTCATTTCTCTTTTGATTTTCAAAAAAAAAGAAAATCTTATCAGTGTCTTTCTTTCAGATATATTACAAGTGAGGATGTTGTGGAAGTGAAGGGCAAAGTAGCATGTGAGATTAGCACAGCTGATGAGCTAACATTGACAGAACTTATGTTTAGTGGTGCTTTGAAGGATGCTACAGTAGAACAGATGGTGGCGCTGCTTTCGTGCTTTGTGTGGCAGGAAAAGCTTCAGGATGCCCCAAAGCCAAGGGAGGAGCTTGACTTGCTCTTCTACCAGTTGCAGGAGACAGCAAGAAGGGTTGCTAACCTTCAGCTTGAATGCAAGGTACTTAATATTTACTAAATCAGCATATCAAATGTTTATTAGCTTCAGTGTTGGATCCTAATGCTGAAACCTACTGTTTTCCTCTTACTGATTACAGGTCCAAATCGACGTGGAAAATTTTGTGAATTCTTTCCGACCTGATGTAATGGAAGCCGTGTATTCATGGGCCAGAGGGTCCAAATTCTATCAAATTATGGAGATGACCCAAGTATTTGAGGGCAGCTTGATCAGGGCCATCAGGAGGCTCGAGGAGGTTCTGCAACAGCTAATCCTGGGATCCAAGTCAATCGGGGAAACCCAATTAGAAACAAAACTTGAGGAGGCTGTTAGTAAGATAAAAAGGGATATTGTGTTTGCAGCATCGTTATACTTGTAACAAGTCCTGATGGTGCCATGGTTTCATCAGAGCTTCCATGGAAGGTTATCATCATGTTTTCGTCAGAGTTCACATGGTTTCGCTCGGTATCGTTGTCTCGTTGACACGATCAAGCTGCCGGGTTCACTGATAAAGCGGAGCAGTGTCGTGGCAGAGAGTTTTGTTAAGGTAGTTCGCTTTGTAGCCAGTACAAGTATGTGCTAATTAAATTAGTTAGAATTTGTGCAAGGATCCAAATTTGTAAGTCATTTTTTCATGTACACAAATTACATATGTAGCGAAAACCTTATCTATCAAGAAAGAGGGAGCACTTTCGGGGAAATTTTGTAACAGCTATATTTCACTTGGAGATAGCAGACTCAAATTAAGCGGTAGGAGCTGGCTTTGTTATTATATTAGTTGGATTCTTATGAGTATTAATCTTGTAAGCTTTGATATCACATTATGTAATAACTTCTCAGATAAAGTGGCATCTAATTTTAATGTGCTTTGTTCTCTCATAGAATATTGGGTCTTCTGTAAGTTAAATAACATTGTCTGCCATAGAAAATGTTAGTGTAAGGTGTACTAAAACTCCTCAGATGAAGTGGCATCTAATTTTAATGTGCTTTGTTCTCTCATAGAATATTAGGTCTCTTGTAAGATAAATAGCACTATCTGCCACAGAAAATGTTAGTGTAAAATATACTATTACAAAGCTCAGTGTAGAGACCTTGTAGCTAAATAGTTTCTTTATAGACTTCTGAAATACTCATGTACTCTTTTAATGGTCGAGAGAGCAACAATAGTTTATAAAGTTGCTTTCCAACTCATGGTATAGCCTTTAATTATGAAAATATAATTAGTAAAAGATCTTCGCTTATCCAGATCTACTATGAAGTTTGAATCAACATATCCGACTAGTCCATCACTGGTTTGTTCAAATGCAAACAAGCATCAGAGGTGCTCTAAAGATCCACTGAACAGCTCTCTCGTGGTCTTTGCTAGGACTGGCTATATATCTACTGATAATACTCAAAGCATGAGATATGTTAAGGCGAGAGCAAACCACGGCGTACATAAATGATTTGACTGCACTTGCATATGGAATATATTCAACTTCTTCAACTGTTTGTGGACTTGATGTTGAAGAGAGCTTAAAATGTGTAACTAGCGATGCACTGGCTGGTTCGGCTTTGTGTATGTTAAAGTGACGAAGAACTTTTCAATATACTCTTTCTGACCTAGATATACCTTCCCAAACCATCGGTCTCTAATGATTTCCATACTAATAATCTTCTTTGTTGGACCGAGATGTTTTATCTCAAATTCACTGCTCAATTGTATCTTCAGTTTTGAAATTTCAGACTTGTCTTTTCTCGTGATCAGCATATTATTAACATATAGGAGCAAATAGATAGCTGAACCGTTGACGGTCTTCAAATAAACACATATGTCCCAGTCAATTCTTCTGAACCCTTGAGCCGAATTCCTTCTTATAGCCGAAATATCAAATAAAATCTCCTCCAATCATAATCCACCATTAACAATCCTTATGTGTTAAAAGTCCATAGGACTAATCAATGAGTAAGTCCATATTAGTCTTCTCCATGTACTTCTCCTATAGCGCTGGATAACTATAGTGAATAACTCATATCATGGACTTTTTATATGCTCACATAACTCGACAAACAATGCTCATTGAAGAGCAACTTGCACGTGTGACCATCACGTACATCAAACTGCCGACTATAAAAGTAATTGAATTTCATGATATGGTTAAAACTGCTCCTATAAAAGAACATCCGAATGAAAGTAACTCTTATGTTGTCAATATAACATAAACAATCACTGCAATAGACCCCCTATATTGAGCTGTGACAACTATAACGTATTTGTAGGATTGCAATGACAACAGATGGGGGTGAATGGTGTCTTAGAAATTTCCCCCAAGTATTCACATATTCTTCATTCGAGTAGCCACAGGGTTATGAAGATCAAAATTGAAAGTTGAGATGCAAACAAACAATCTCAAAACCCAAGAGAGGAAGTTTTTAACTCCTCACCGGTTTGATCGCCATAGAGAGTGTGGTCTGACCGGTGGCCGGTCTAACTAACTTGACCATGGCGGTCTGATCGGTGGCCGGTTGGATCAAGCCTAGGGGCGGTTTAATCGCTCTCCTATTTCTAGAATAGAAAATCAGTCTGAGTCAAGATCAAGGATGGTGCAATTCCCAAAATTCTCAACCAAAAGAGATAAAACTTTAAGCACATCTTACTTAGGATCATAGAAACATATTCCATCTAAAAATAGTATGAATCTTGGTCAAAACTCTAACATTTCTCAAAGACAAACAAGATTGTACCAAAAGTAGGCAAACTTCAAAATCTTGGGTTATGACTTACTCGTGGGTAGAGGATAATTAAGATGGCTCTAGATGAGTCCCCACATGTCACAACAAGATATTTCTCCCAAAGATTCGAAGCAAAAACACTAGGATCAAGAAACCTCAAGATAAGGTCAAATCCAAGCAAAATCAGGTAACTTCAAAATCCTGCCCGACTTAGTGCTTAGATGGATGGGATTAGATCTCTATGAGTCATCTCTATTACTTACATGTTATTGATACAAGATTAAGAAGGGGAGAGAAGAGATCAAAATCAATAAGAATAAAAGCATCAACCAAAGCAGGGAGACATTATGAGTGATAAACAAAGTTGATCTATTGCTATTTGAAGGTGAATGTTTTATAGCCACTCTACCTGGAGGACAAGAGAGCACACTACATCACTCACTCTTCTCTAACCCTAACACTAGAACACAAGGTTAAAATGGTTAGCTTGCAAGCCTACATTCCTAACCCATTAAATAGATGAGGCAACCAACCCATATCTAACATAATAGATACTATTCACTAGCACCTTTGGGGAAATTCGTTAACCATACATAACATGGATTTTACTAACACATAACTCATGCACGCTTTTCAAATCGTATAAGCTCGAATATACTAAAGTATAGCCCCGATCCTCGCCGTTGACCATAGTTGACTCCAAAGCTTCTCTGCATATCCAAAGATAAAAAATTATTTTCGGGCACATGTTCTTCACAACTTGATCGACGTTAGCTTAAACATATGTCGTGCAACATGAATGCACTGATTTAGATATAAACTATCCAAAACACGACTAAATTCCCAAAAATAGATTTACTATCGAAAGTCACACCATGGCCGATCATACCGATGAGGCTACCTGGTTTGATAGCTAATGCCTGCCGGTCAAATCATTGAGCCCAGTTGGTCTAACCGCTTCCCATGACAAAAAAAAAACTAAAGATTGTAAATAGTGCAAAATTTAAATTTCTACTTCACAAACTTGGCAATGGTTCATCATGCAATATCTTGGACCTTCTCACATGATCCCTTAGTTTTGCACCAGCAATACCAAACATTGTAGTATTTATGCAGATAATTAACTCCTTGCATTTTAAGTCATTTATCTCGAACTCATATTTGGAGCATAACCCTAACTAATGAACAAGAAACTCCGGAGAGTATTATGTAGTTGCAGTTAGGGTGACATCGAATGGTAAATCGGTTGCCCCCCACAATTGACATTGATTTTGTTTTTTTGTTGTTTTTTCAAAGTCTCCTCGATCAAGTGTACCCTAAATTAACTTATTGTATTGAAAATATGCAACCTCCATGTTAGACTCTATATGTGTGAATCTTGTCACAGTAACCCGTAGTAGACGATGGATCATCGAAAAAATCACCGATGATTAATCCTGCATGAGTGCTGCCAATAATAGGCACAAATGGCCTGAATTACAATGAACTTCACCTCTAACAAAAAAATGTGTAGAGTTGACAACATAACTTCTTGATTGAAGATAATGATTGACTGAGGCAGAAGATCGTTAACGAAGATGGCATAGTACAATACCATGGCATGGAGCCGGGCATAGAAAATAAAAAATAATAGGAGACATGGATTTAACGTAAAAAAACACTTGCAAAAAAACCCACGAATGCACAAAGACGGAATTCACTATATGAAGAGATATTTACAATGAGGCTCTTGACTTTTCTATGGTCTACAGGAGTATATTTATAGTGATTACAAAATAGACTTGAGATAGGTGTCAAACTCTGTGTTAGAAACGAAAACAAATTGAATAATATTCAGATAACAAGCTCAATATGGCATTTGTTAAGTATATCGAAGAATACGTGTAGAAATATGGTGATATGAGTAGCGTTCCAAAAGGTATCCTAGGCGGCGTGTAGGCAGTGGGTGACAGCCAGCCGCCGCGCCTTGGTCTCTCGGTGGGAGGCTAGGTGGCTGGGCGGTCAAAGACAGGCATAGGCGGTCAAAGGCGTGCTCGGCGCGGCGCCTAGGCAGCAGCCAAGGATTCCTAGGCGTGTGTATTCGGCGAGATAAAGAAGAGGAGGAAACGATATTTCATAATAGAGGCACAAAAGCTAGGGTTGCGATTTGCAATATTTCATAATAGAGGCGCAAAAGCTAGGGTTGCAGCTTGCGATTTGCGAAAAACTTATAGAGCCGCCTCCGCCTCTAGGGATTCCCATGAGTCGGTGCTGTCGAACCGCCGGATTTGGCTGAGCTTCTCCCTCTGCCTCACATCCTCACTGGATTTGTCCGAGCTTCTCCCTCCGCCTCGCTGGATTATCCCAGGTGTGTAGTGTGTTCCTCCCCTTTGCCTCCGCCTCCCCTCCCCCTTGCCGATCTGCTTGCTTGCTCGACCGATTGCGCGATTGAGGACTGGGAAGGAGCGAGATTGGTCGGCGCGACTCAGTCACTTAGGAGAGGGAAGATCGGTCGATGGCATGATTGAGGAGACCGACAGGGGACTCAGGGGAGATGCCAATTGAGGAGATGCTTGGCATGCATGACTGTGGAAGTGGGGTGATTGGCGATTCGACGATGCTGATTGAGGAGATCAACGACCGGCTATCGGCTGGGGAGACCGAGTTGTGGCCGAGCACATGGGGAGGAAGAGGAGGGGAGGGGAGGCCGTTTGTAGCCAAGCCGCCGAGGCCGACTATGTCGATGTCGGTGACATGCTTTGTTGATGAGCAAAGCATATTAATGTTTTAAGTTATTGATTTATTAAGTGATTAAGTAAATATTGGTTAAATAATTATTGAAACTGCTGATAATTTCCTATTTAAGTCATTAAGTGATGCTGATAATTGAAACAATTGATGGAAAGATGAAGGGAAGACTTGATTCTCCATTGCACTTGACTGTATACCTATTGAATCCATCATGAAGCATTTACATCAACTGACAAAATATCCATTATCATCTATCAAATTTACAACATTATAAATTACTCCAGGTAACAATATTTTTTCTCTAAACATCACATATATCTTGGTATCGTCTATAACGCACCATATCAAAGTCGACCGTATAGACCCCATCTAGACAATCTAGACGCTAGACCTCTATTTGCTGTCCACGTAACGTCTACTTAAACATTAAATCGGAGGCCTCCAAGGCGTACAATATATCATCGGAAACAACTTGTAATTTTGGAGTGGCATAAATGGTCTGGGGTACGGTTCCTCCAACGGTGCCGCTACCAACCGCCAGGAAATCGCCACGTTGAACCCAACTAGCCTCGTACGAGGAGTCGGTCAGTCGGAAATGAAGGATCGAACAATAAAAATGGAATATGACTACCCCGTTCATTTCATTATTTGACGGGCCGTGTCTTTTGGCACAATGTGTGACTAGGAGCAATGTCCTATAAAATATCTGCAGCAGCCTATAAACTACTTTGCCATTTGGCATTTGTTGTTTGACCATATCAGTGGAGAAGTTCAGTTCGTCCTCTGCTTCTGCTTCGTTGTAATCATCTACCAATCGGCAAACGAATTCTCAATATCTCAGAAGCTTGTCTGTTTTAAATTGATTTGTAATATCAGTTTCATAAAGGCAAAAAAGCATACATTTACGACTCTTTTCCTCTCTAAAGCTTGAAAAAAAAGATCAGAAAACTTATCTTTTTTTTTCTAAGGAAGCTTATCCTTTTTGTAAGCCTTGCTGGCGTATGGAAAGGCAGACCACATGTACATAACTACATAAACATGTTTACTCGCTTCCATTTATAAGCGAAATACGATCTGTCATTACTGAAAACATAAGCATACAACGTATGCCCATGACGAGTTTGTGATCACCAAAGTTACTGATTTCGCCATCGGTTTTATCTGAGCAAGCACTATTAACTCCCCTGGCTGGCTCATGGAAGCAGAAGAATCCGATCGACCCCTTGTTCGTTCCAACGGAGGCGAAGAAGTGGCTCCATGATGAAGCAGAAGGCCAGGCCAAATTGAAAGACGGAGGAGACCACGCATGAACACACACACAAGTGCTCAAGATATCCCTTACCTTTCTATCCCGGGAGGAGATCAGCTCGACAGGGAACGAGCCGCCAAATCTGTGCCACCTTTGATCGACACATGAAAATACGATATCGAGCGCTTTGGCATCATGCTGCCCCCTTTTGCTCGCAAAAGCGATAATCGCGGCGATTAGACTTGTCAAACACCGTCGTTTCCCATCTAAAACCATTGTATTATAGGATATTATATGAAGGTGTGTGGCGCGCGTATATTCCATGGACGGATGTGACCAAAACGAAGGATTGATTAATCAGTAGCGTAAAGACGAGGAAGCTCGGGCTCAGGTCAGCCTGGAGATCATTCATGGTGGTCACCGTATGTAGTGGCGTCTGTTTCTATTGGTTATTGGTTTCGATTTATAAATACAAATAGCTTATAGAGAAATATATATGTATGATTTTGATTGGTATAGATGATGTTAATATAGTGTGTACTACAATCGATCAGTAGACTTTATCTTAAAAAGACACTCTATTTAAAAGTTAGATCCTATAAAAAAATCATTTACTATAAAACATTTTTTTTTAGAAAATTGTGTCGTTACATCGCTGGCTGCTTTTAATATGGTGCTATATTAGATAGCGAGCAGGCAAGGCCACTTAGGTCAGTCTCAGTGGGGGTTTTATGGGCATTAAATACGCTAACATGGTACTGTATTGATGAAGAGAGATGATAAAAGCTTCATGGGAGTAGAGAGAGTTTCATAGGGATGAAATTTTTCTGCACTGTTTTCAAAATATAGGTATATTGGAAACTGGAACATGAAACCTCCACTGAGACTGGTCTTACCACAAAGCCACCACCGCCATGTACCCATGCATGAGCAGATTTCGCCACCTTGTCGTGCTTCCTGCTCGGTGTTCACTCTTCTTCATGGGCTATGGGCAATTAATTTTTAGCCTCGAGTATTCAGAGGTCAAACCGATCATTCTCGCCTAACCATTGGCCATTTCCCCGACATCGGTCTTTTAGGAGGAAAGTGAAGACCAATGGACTGTGAAAATTTCTCTGTTTAGTTTTGAATGTTGGTGATTCCAGAGACACGCAAATTGGAACTGTTTATACAGATAACACTAGCTATTTTCTTTTTAAATTTAGCTCCCAGACATCTATTTTACAAATCTAACATTCTCTTTGGACCTACCAAACTCAATAAGTGCTACCTACCGAGTTAGGGGAGCTCAACAGGTGTCTACCGGATTAGCGTGTGAGCTTAATTAGTGCTAATTATATTTAATTAGTATTAATTCTATTTAAGTAGCTCTAATTGTGAGCTTCAATTAGAGCTAATGATGAGGCATGACTTGCTGAAGTCGGGGGGCTCGGCAAGTGATTGCCGAGCTAGGGTTGTCTGCCTAGTTACTGTAGCTCACAGTCCTGTCATGATAAAGAGAAGGCGACAAGTGGCATGGTAGATCAGCAGGTAAAGCGTCGATGGATCAAAAAGGCATCGTCATCTACTCAATCCAACGCAGAGAAGAACGATTACTTGGCGTCAACTAACCTGATAGCAGCAACATTACTAGAGAAACCCCCATTGTGACAACAGGCTTAACACGTACGGAATGAAATATTGCCGAGTAAAAACAGAGGCGTCAGAAGCAAATTTACGGTCGATTCGTCAAGGATAGTTGTGTTTTTTGACCTACAGAGAGAAGTTTTCACCTAATGCAAATATACAATCCTAAGTAGAGATAACAACAAAACAAAAACACATGGGGGTTTGATTAGCTAAAGCCAATGATTTGACTGAACAAAGAGAAAATAGAGGCATCAGGAAAGGATATCCTCTCGTCTAGATTCCCTTTGGTCTGGCCTTTTCTCTTCTCCACGTTTCGGCTCTGTTTCGTACTAGCAGCCAAGATCCCAAATGGCTCTTGATCTTGACGTGCCAAAAATAATACGCTACATACATTGGTGTGCTAACACAAGTAGGAAGAAATAACACAGTAGCTGCCTGCGGCGAAATGTGGGGATTGCTTTCAGTGCGGAAATACCTGTTCTTCCTTATCGAGTAAATATATAATCGGGCACTGGCAACTGGTCGACATCTTGCATGCAATGGCGACTCGAAGCGTCTACAAAAAGGACTGCTAAATCAATGCAAGCTGGGGCCAACAGATGCTGTTCGGAAGCTAGCACTGGGACAGATTGGTCTTATTGGATGAACAACGAGAGTCCTCGCATGCCAAATGTAAAAAAGCGCACCCCATTTTGGAGTGCAGGAATTTCACCAGAAACAAAAACAAATCCTAGGAAATTCATATTAAAATTCTACGTTCTAAACGGTGCCTAAAGGAGTAAAGGTGATGTATAACATTGCAGTATACACCATAACTCTCCTGATTTGAGCTTTTTTCAGTAAAAAAAGTGGCTAGTTGATACTTGGATACTTGATAGGCAATCTATGAGATTGTGGAGATCACTCTGTGTTTGTGATGAGTATTTGACTTTATTTGTACCTTATTATTGATGTTTGAGTAATTGCAATTGTCTCTGTTACTTTCTATTACTAGCGGTCTGACCAGCCTTGTAGTGGAGGTCTAATCAGTGTGCGGTAGTATTGACCCGTAGTTGACGGTAGCTATTTTTTCAGAGAAGGTCTTTTAGAGGCTTTGAGTTGTAACCTAGTGCGGTAGTACCGGCATTGGAGTTGCGGTATGATCGGAGGAGAGCGGTCTAACCTGCCTTGTCATGGCAGTCTGACCGATGAGTATTTGACAGTCAAACTGACCCTTGGTGTTGAGTTATGCTGAGTTGTTTTGGTTGTGTTAGTTATGGGGCGTCCATATAAGTATTAGTCATGGCGGGAGTCCATATAAGTGTGAGTCATGGATATGCTCATGCATGTGATTTGCTAACGAGAGTCAAGTTCATGTCATTTGTGCTTGGATCGATTGCTTGTTCTTTAATGTGCAGGTGCTTGATGATTGTTGCGGTCAGTAGTAAAACCGAGGCTACGGAAGGGGTTCTAGGGTCATAGTATGTCGTGTAAGTCTTTGTAGAGCATCATCTCAAGCGGAGAAGAACGGAAGAAAGATAAAGATCATGAAAAGGCAAGTGTGTGTATGTGATATGCCAATTGGACTTGTGTATTTTAAGAGGTGACGGTTTTCGACGTAGACGTACGATCTTGGTGGCAAGTAATTGGGCATCACAGACTATTGTGTGATGTAATTGTGCCATAAAGCTCAGACATGTCCAGTGATGATGGCCTCGGAGCAGGCGTACCATCTTGGCGATGAGGCATTAGACATCGTATCTTCGTGAAGACTGATAGATGGTAATTGAGAAAATTATTTAATACCGGATGGATTGGCGGTTTATAAAACCACAGAGTTGGCCTAAATGGTTTAAGTCGTGTCTTTGAGGATAGAGCGTCTTATCGGACTATTGGAGCCATAGAAGTCACACTTTAAAAAGTGTGCAAGTGTGTGAAATGTAAAACCCGTTTGTATATGGTTACTGGGTTTCTCATGTGTAAGTGATTGTATCTACTAAGTGTTGCTAGTTGTTTAGGGTTTGGTGAGGGTGAGAGCTTCTACTATATAAACCCTTATGTGCGAAGAGAGAAAACATTTAAGAGATAGGGTTAGGGTTTCGTTGTGTTGGAGCCTTTTATGTGTGTGTGCTCTAGGGTTAGACTTGTACCATCCCGAGAGAGTAGTTGTAAAACATTCATCTCCAAGTGAAATGAACCTGTAAAGTTTGTCTAAGTAAGTTGTGCCATAGACCCTTCTTTGTGCCTTTGATTTGCTTAGTTTTCTTGTTTGTATTTCTCTTTTCTTGATCTTTTCTGGTACTAAGGATGTGTAAGAGGTGAAGATATTTTTTGAAGATTAGATCCCATCAATCTAGGCACCTTTTAGGGAGAGTTTTTGAGTTTGACCAGTTTTCCTCAATAGAGGTGTATTTGGGGGTTTTGTTATTATGGTTTTTTTTTGCTTAAGTCTTGCTGTGATCTAACTTGCTATGATATATAAGAACCCGTACAAAGTCATCTAGATCATTAAGGACTCACGAGCAAGTGTAGATCAATGTTTATTTCTTTTGCCTGGTTTTTGGTGCATGTTTTTTTGTTTTGGATAAAAGTTAGAATTTTGACATAGAACTTTCACGATTCATAATTGAAATAGGTTTCTGACATCATACGAATGACTCGTGCCAAGTTTCACAGTATTTAGATAAGTGGTTTAAAAGCTAGCTCATTTCTTGGATTATATGTAGTGTTATCTGCACTGTTTCTCGGCGAGTGGTCGGATCACAATAAACCAACAAGTCAAACCGGCCAGCAGTTAGATCGTTTTTAGGACGTTGGTCAGACCGATTAAGACATAAATCTCTAGCGTTCTTTGTGTTTCTTGTCTTTTGGCTTTGATGAGCTTATAAGTTGGTGCCTCTGCTGCGTAGTAACAGTTAATATCTGAAGAAAAAAAATTGAAGAGCCATTCACCCCTGGCTCGCCGTACCATCTCCAACTCGGTAGCTAGCTGCTGCGATATACAAGACAGGTCATAGCATTAGCATAGCATTATTGCATTGACAGATTCGCCACCAGTGATTGCTTGTAGCTCCCATATCTGATACGGCCGGGAAAAGCAAAAAAGAAGGGCTAAGGCTAAGCTCCATCATCAGGAACGAATTTGTTCGGTCAGGAAGAGGAAAAAGGGCGGCCAAGGAGTGCTAATTAACCCGGGCCATTGGTGTGGTCAAAAGGCTCCGGAATGTCAGCTACGTGTTGAAGACGAGAAGAACTTTTTTCAAAAACTTATTGGTTAGTAGGATCGGTGCCCAATCTCATCGCATTTCGTTCATAGATGTGCGACCAGTGCTTGCTGGTCTCAATTCATATCATACGATGTGCCATTGAGTAATTCGAAATGTTTCCCTGCATTTTTGCGTCCATCATGCAGCAGTACTGGTCTAGCTGAATCCATAAATTTGGGGAAAATTTCTGCAAATACAGCACGTCGTGTGAAAACACTTCTTAATTTTTCCCATGTATACGTGCTACATTAGTATTTAGCAAGTAGGGATTAAAAACGAAAAGTATGGTGGGAACATGTCCTTACGGGGTCTGAGGCGGCGTGCGGACACACGCGCGGCACGCGCCTCCAAAGGGGTCTGGTCGCACGTTGCTGTCACCCACCGCGCCGCGCCTCCAAAGCGTCGCGCCGCCTCCCCTCTGTGTCAAAATGTATCTAGTGCATTTTTTATAGCGAAGCATCATCGTACAAATTACACACGGACTACTGGCTTAGGGCTTTTGATTTAAGGACTCAATGTGTTTCAATTCCTAATGTATACGATTTCTTTAAAAGAGTTATTTAGAAAATGTATAGATTTGCATCCGGACTAGATGTGAATTCGAGCGAGATGTATCCTCTTGTACGCAAATATATCTTACGAAATGACAAATTATATGGATTTAAGGCCGTGCTCTTTTTTCTCTATATTTATTTGTATTGTTCGTGGTAGACTAATCTATTTTATAAAAAATAAAAATTAGAAATAATAAAAAATAAACTAAAAATCAGAAGCACAAACTAAAACGAACGAACGAGATCTCATAGATCTTCTGTGAACTGACGCGGCAAGATCTGACAAGTACGGCGGCATTGGGGGTGAGGACCAAAAGCGGCAGAGAAAAGAAAAGGCATCGTCTTTTCTCCGCGGGCGGACGGACGGTGGCTGCGGGTGGCTTGAGCCATTTTCGCCGTGGCCGCGGGCTCCACCCCGCAAATCCCGTCGTTCGCTCGCGTTCTCGGTTTTTCTGCGCACACCACCAACCATTCCCTCTCCATCATCATCCCTGCCTCCTCTCCTCTCCTCACCCGTCGGCTGCTCGCTCCCGTCTCTCGCCCGCGGCGCGGGCACCTGCCTCCAAATCCAAGCCTCGCCGGCTCGGCGCGGCTTTGGCTTCGGACTCCTCGGCTCCGCTCGCGCAGGTGAGCGCCTCCGTAGATTTCTCTTCTCTGTCCGGTGCCGCCGTTTGGTGCTCGTAGTTTCCCCCTCGTTCGGTCGCTGGATGGATCGGTGGTGGAGCCCTCGAGATCTCCTGCGTTTCTTTGGCGCGTTGCGGGGATGTGCGTGCGCGGTCTCGTTGCCGGTTAGCGTGTGGGGTTTTTTTTTTCCCAGTCTTTTCTCGGATTGTTTTGTTTTTGTGTTTGTCTAAGATTCGTAATACGTTCGGTTTTGTGTGTATTTTGCTGAAACGTTGGCACCAATTCCCTTCCCGTGCGGGATTAGAGCGCCTTTGTCTGCCCTCTTTTGCTGCGTGTAATTAGTTGCCGGTTGATAAATATCTAAACTTGTTTGGGGGGCTCGATAGCTCATGTTTCGTTCAACCGACTGTTGGTTGCGGACAGATCTATACGCAAGTTTTGCCGTTCGCATGCAGGGATTCCAATGATTGTTCTGCTCTTATTTGTTTGTTGCTTGTTGCTGGTGTTCATGCTGGTCATGTCTCATGTGGAATGTCATTAGATTTAGAGTTATGTTGTTTTAGGTTCTGCTATTGTTTTCAATGCATCCCACACGAGATCCATTTTGCTGACCAGTTTCATTTAGAGACAAATTTTGAGTCAAAAGTTTCTCTTTCTATCCCCTTGCCAATGCTATCTGGAAATTTCACTTGATTTCAGTTGTTCCATTCTTTACGAGCTGCTTTTGCTGTCTTAATTTACTGGCAGTACAAATATGTTAAGTGTTATATCTTTTTCAAGAATGAACATATTGGAAAACAAATAATCTGTAGACGTATGCGGAAAGATGCATCCTAGCGCTAGCTGTTCTTGCCGGATAAAGCGTATATTTAGTTCTACTTAACTGACGAAATTTTCTGCAAATGACAGATATAAAAGTAGCTATGCCAAATATCTACGGTGCAAGTTGTTTAGTGCGATCTGCACAGTGCCTGCAACATGCTGTGGGCTGTTGTTGTCGATCTAGCACGCCTTTGTACTGTTGTTTTTTTTTTGTCATAGTTACCCATCATTTTACTGAAAATTTTTCCATGGTACTTATTAACCAACTTTTATTTGTGTTTTCGTATCACGTAAGCAGATAAGAGTAGAGAAAAAAAAATCATAGTTCAAGCTAAATACTTGTAGTTAGTATTTGTCTGCTGCTAAGCACTGCAATGAAACATTGCCTTGTCGTCTCTAAGAGTTATGCTTGCATGATTAAAGAAAAGTTTAAACCTGCCATAGGCTAAATTTTCTCATTGAGTCAGTTAACTAACACAATTTGAGTAACAAAATATTTCCTTGACACAAGTAATTTGGACTCCCGATTGTTGAATTGAAAGGTTTGAGTTATAGAGGCCATTTATAATTTGTTCAATGGACCAGGCAACTAGCTTGGTACAAGTCTTTAGGCCTAAAACATGAAACCTCTCTCTCTCTCTCTCTAAATTATTATCATTGCTAGTATTTACTATTTGTCCATTGGCATATGATTTATGTAGCGCTAAAATGATATGAGATTTTTGTTCTTGCTTGCTTTGTTCTGATGTGCTATTGCTTGTTAAACC
This sequence comes from Dendrocalamus latiflorus, assembly GCA_017311315.1. Classification (NCBI taxonomy): domain Eukaryota; kingdom Viridiplantae; phylum Streptophyta; class Magnoliopsida; order Poales; family Poaceae; genus Dendrocalamus; species Dendrocalamus latiflorus. Next base: position 34,519,796 of record CM029614.1, on the reverse strand, counting down.
AGCAGGATCATTGGCTCATCTAGAAACTGAAGCTCAGCTCAGAACTTCATCATTTTTCGTTTATACTTGAAAGTGGCGAGAAATGGATCGTGAGGATATATCTGGTTTTGTTAGTGGAGGTTGCAAAAAATTCTACTGAGACTTATAACCCAGTAGATGATAATAGAGTTTTGATTTCTGGAAGTCAGGCAGCTGGTTCTTTTCATTTGATATTCGGTTGACACTACTAGATGTTTCTTGATTGGAATGGGCAGAACTTGCCGAAACCTTGGGTTTGGTGGTAATATTAACTCCTTGAAAAATCTTTGTCACCGGAGCACAGTTCAGCAGGCAGCTGAATACAAAGATATTACCGTTGACTCGCTAGCATATTCCAGCTTTTTTAGTGCCAATCCAAGGGCATTGAAAAGGAAGTGGGTTGATATGGCTGGAGTTGAAGGTCCTGAAAATCCACTGCTCACCCTTGGTTTGGGCCATTCACCTAGTTCCTCTGACAATAGCAAGATGAGCTCTGCCACAGCATGCACAATGTCTCCATCTTCAGTAAAAGAGACTGATGGGGACTCATCAATGGATCTTGGCCTGAATTTCGAGCTTTGTCTTGGTCATGACACATCACTTTGTCACAAGAAATCACATGCTGGTGCTGAGCATGTGCCATCTGCTAGTGCTCCAAAATTGGATCTTACGTTGAGTTTATCCACTGGTTCACCTGAATCAGCTGTGACCAATTTAAGTACCGCATCATTAAATGCTCAGGATGGCTTAGAGACAGTAGTGCTCAATTCAGTGCCAGGTATTGTAGGAAAAGGATCAGAACCCTCTAATTGGTTTTTCGGGCATTCTATGGCTTCATCGTCATATGCTTCTGAAACAACCTACACTTTTTCTTTGCCAAAAATACCCAAAAAAGTTGATGATGCTATGGCTTCTCCAGATGTCTCATCAACCATTACAGCAAGTTTGAAAAGCCCAGCTGCCTGTACTTCCGGGTTAACTAACCCTGCAAAACGCAACATTAGTACTAAATACTGTCAGTTCCCAGGATGTGAAAAAGGGGCAAGAGGGGCCTCTGGGCATTGTATAGCCCATGGCGGTGGTAGGCGATGCCAGAAACCTGGTTGTCAAAAGGGAGCCGAGGGAAGGACCATCTATTGCAAGGCTCATGGTGGAGGTAGGAGATGCCAATTTCTTGGTTGCACAAAGAGTGCCGAAGGTCGCACTGACCACTGCATAGCTCATGGTGGTGGTCGCCGCTGTAGTCAGGAAGGCTGTTCACGTGCTGCACGTGGTAAGTCTGGCTTGTGCATCAGGCATGGAGGCGGCAAGAGGTGCCAGAAGGAGAACTGCAAAAGAAGTGCAGAAGGTTATTCTGGCCTCTGCATCTCACATGGTGGTGGAAGGCGCTGTCAGTTTCCAGAATGCACCAAGGGTGCCCAGGGAAGCACAAAGTTTTGCAAGGCACATGGTGGAGGAAAGCGCTGCACATTCTTGGGTTGCTCCAAAGGAGCTGAAGGTAGCACTCCTTTCTGCAAGGGGCACGGTGGAGGTAAGCGCTGCTCATTTCAGGGCGGTGGTGTCTGCTCAAAAAGTGTGCATGGTGGGACTCAGTATTGTGTTGCTCACGGCGGTGGGAAGAGGTGCGCTATGTCAGGCTGCACCAAGAGTGCTAGAGGGAGGACAGAATACTGTGTGCGCCATGGTGGTGGTAAGAGATGCAAGTTTGGGGGTTGTGAAAAAAGTGCGCAGGGGAGCACTGATTTCTGCAAGGCACATGGAGGAGGCAAACGCTGCTCTTGGGGTCAGGTGGGATCAAGCTTTGGTGTTGGCGGGCCTCCATGTGATAAGTTTGCTCGGAGCAAGACTGGTCTTTGTACAGCTCACAGTGCTTTAGTTGAGGACCATTGTGTTCATGGTGGTGGCTCATTGGGTCCTGCAATCAAACAGTTCACGGCTGATGCCCAGCCTGATGACATGGAAGTCGCTTTAGCTAAGGGAGATGTCAGCATGATGAACAACGATGACGAAGCTTCCCAGGGTTGGAATGACCCTGGCCCGATGATTTCTTCTGTTCATCCTTCTGTTCCGACACGGTCTAGCACACATTCAGTTCTGGAGGGCAGGGTGCACGGCCGTGGGCTGTTTGCTTTACTCTCTGGGAAAACTCATGGTGATGCCAGTAGCTCTGAGAATGGTGCCTCCACTGCTTCTGCCATGCGCACTTGGATGTGAGGGAGGCATTTTCATCGATGAACCGTTTGGTTTTGGTCTTGTTCCCGTGTTTCATGTGGTGGCCGGGTTGCGATTGATTTCCTGATGCTTGGATTTGCATGAGAGCTAATCCCATGTACGATAAATAAAGGGGTAGCCGATATAAATTGTGGACTTGCTACATTTTCTTCAGTGTTATTGTAATTAATGTTGTGACAATGTCTTTGTCTAGCGTGATACATTTTATCATATTTGTTTTCGTCGGCGTTCTGTATTGTCTGAAGACTGAGATTAGCAGGAATTTGATTTGCTTTGTGAAGTATTTTTATCATTTTTCCTGTCATAAATTTTGTAGATTTGGTGTCTCAAGGGGGAAAAAAATCTGTTACTGTCAGCACATTGCTTTCTTTCAGTTGTTTTCTCCGCAACAGTGCTCAGTTCTTTTGCTACTCTATGTTTACCACTGTATGTGTATAAAAACAACGAATATTTACCACAGCGGGGGTTCCAACATTTTGAATCTTTGATCACTAGTATTAAGAAGTAAACCTGAAGTTTAACTTCCACAAAGGGGGTAAGCGGGCAAAATGGACTGTCTTTTGAGGGGAGCAGGTAACGGATGGCATGGATTGACGTTGACAATAGCTTCTCGTATCAAGTCTTCGAGGACTCGGAGGAAACAGCCAATCGCCGCGTGGATCTTTTATCTGTGACCGTATGTGCTCCTCTCCAGTCTCCACGAGTTGGTAGTGACAGTAACAACTTGCCTACCTTACAATCATCACAACTTCACGAGGCTCAAAGTTGCTTTCGTTTCAGGAAAAAGAGAGGGGAGGGGACGAGATAAGACACAAGTGCTCTGCATTTGCTTAGAAATTGTTAAACAATGTAGAAGAGGTCCAACGATAGTCTCGACTCTAGAGTCTAGTAGATTAGCAGTAACTGCGGACCTGCTAGTTAGTTAGAAACGGTACGCCCAGACGAATCTTGCTTAGTCATATAATGGGAAAAGGTCCATTTACTACCCTAAATTTTGCTTCAAATTTTGTCCAGCATCTCAAACTATAAAACTAGATATTTGACCATCCAAATTTTACAATCCAATTCAAATAACATTTTGACCCATTTTTGGATGGTGGTATTACCCGCATAGCGTGATGAGTAGATGATTTTAACACATAGGATGATACGTTGGATAAGTTGAAATGAATGACAGGTGTAACCCATATGGCATTATCTCCCAAATCAAAACATAGATGAAGTGAACTACAAGGGGGCGGTGGCTATAGAAGCACGACTGGGAGCTCGGCTGGAGAGAAGCCCTTTGTGGCCCCCCACATGTCATTAACCTAACATGGCCAGCGTGTCATTCTACGTGGCAAAACAGTTCACTCATTGTGCCTCGTGGACGCTACCACTATGCGAAACTAAGTCAAGATGTTATTTGAACCAGATTATAAAGTTCGGGAGAGGTGGTCAAATATCTGGTTTCATAATTCGAGATGCTAGACAAACTTTTGAGCAAAGTTTAGGGTATTAAATGGACTTATTTCATGAGAAAATGATGGGCACAATTAATACATTAAGGACATTTGTTAAACCATGTGGAGGTTATGAATACAATAATGATGAATAATTGATTTTTAGATTGCATTAAAAGTTTGCGTTAAGAAAGTTTCGGTCGACCATGGTTGGTGATCGGCAGGCTACGACTATGGTCGGTAGTGGGTGATCCAATCGGCCTTTGATGGATGGTCCGATCGACAGGCGTTGACCATGGCAGATCGATCACGATAGGTCGACCACGGCAGAACGACCACATAAGGTCAGCATGGTAAAATGACCACGGAAGATTGACCACGGCGGATTGATCGCGACAGGTCGAACACGACAAGATGACCGGGATAGTCGGAGCTACAGTGAACCGGTTGATAGATGAAAGCTACAGTGACTAGTTGACAGTCGATAGCTACAGTAACCGGCCGGAGGTCAAAGCTACTGTACTTGGTACTCAACAGTCGATACTCGATAGTCGGTAATTGGTGCTATAGTACCTGGTTGGTACTTTGTGATTGGTAGTTGTAGACTTCGCGATCTGTTGTCGTAGTCGTAGGCTTTGTGGTCTGTTGTCATAGACTTTATGATCAGTAGTCATAGACTTTATGATCGGTTGTCGTAGACCTCGCAAATGGTAGTCGTAGACTTTGAGTGCTTTAATTCTTGTAACCTTTGAGTACTTCGAGTACTCGTGTCTGATCGGCCAGTGGTTTGACTGGCCTGTGCATGGCGGTTATACCAGCTTTTCTGAGTGGTATGAAGTTGATTTTTAGTGAGTGTGGAAATTGAGATTGTGGATGATCTGGCTCGTAGTCATTGATAATTGAGGGTGTGGTTTGCATGTGCAGACTAATGTAAGTCAAGTTAGAAACAACTTGTGTTGAGAAAAAAATGTTATTTGGTCTTTTTCATGTTGGATGTGGAGACAGTCATGGTCGGTAACGAGGAGGACCGGGACTAGGAGGGGGAAATCTGAGGTCCAGGCGGTCGAGGATGTCACGAGGTGGTCAGACTTTTGCTGGAGCATGTGGAGATCAAAGGTGGTTGATACGTGGAGAAGTTACGGGAGGTGCGGTCCTGGAGGTTTCAATACGTTATAAGTTAGAATGAGTTATGGAAGTGTCCATAATTGGAAGGATTAGAGATAATGGAAAACTCGTATTTAGAAAAGTTTTGAGTCCCTTGATTTTCAGAGGCAGATAGGATTGCATGTCCATATTGATGAGCACACGGTTTGAAGCTTTAGATATAGTAAAGGACATGGACTAAGGTCCATGGACTGGACATGTGAACTACATGTGAGGAGAGTTGCTCCCACACAGTCAAATGCTTATAGATAGTTTACTTATTTATTTTGTTTCAGATAGTTTATTTATTTATTTATTTATTTTGTTTTAGACAGTTTACTTATTTATTTATTATTTATTTATTTTGTTTCAGTTAAAATGGCTAAATCATAGGTTTAAAAACTAATTATGATATGATATTGAAAAACTAGCTTCACGCGAAAGAGACATATTGCCATCCTTGGATTATGCCTTGTATATAGATATTAGCCCTGTAAATACATTCTGCTGTAGGGATTTGCTGAGTACTGTTGGTTGTACTCAATTTTATTATATTTCCACCATAACAAATTCCAGAAGAAAAAAGAATACTTCAAGTTTGTGTTAGGGTTACGACTATACGCAAACGTTCCTGTGGGGATTTTTTTTCGATTCTTCTATACGTAAGTTAACTTTTTGGGCTTGGACGTTTATAAAGTTGTCAAAGTTGACTACTACGTATTTATTTCAATCAAATTAATCATTTTTAAATATTTGTGATCAGGCATGATATTCTATCTGTCCGCAATCAAATTCATGGGCTATTGTGGGACGTACGACGGCCCTGTTCCCAAAAACGGGCTGTTACAATGAACATAAAGATGTATCGTATATGTACAAGCCAATATCAACTCTGAACACTATTTCAAAGATGCATTTTATTTGATGCTGAATGCCAAATCTTCTGGCAAGCAGAATTACACGGCGGGCATGTGAAAGGAGGAGTTTTGCTGATATGAAATCATTACATTTAGTTCATCAGCAAGATGACATGTTAAAAATTCTGAGATGAAAACGGCACAAGACATTCAGCCCTAGACCCCTAGCGTGCAGAATAAAAACACCACAGATCAGATGTACAATAAGCTTACTTTACAATAATTGCTTCGGGCGAACAAGAGCTGATCATCGAACTGAGTCCTTTTTCATCTTTGCTGACTTGTGCTTGATAAAGAGAGTGGCTAGCATGCTTTTAGTGCCGACAGGAGCCTTTTGGATTTCACGCTCTCTAGGTTTGTCAAAAGAATTACATGTAGACATATGCTTGACACCTGGCTGGTCCTGAAAATGCATTCAAGGTAATTTTAATACAATGGTGCCATCAAGAAGCAAGGAAAACAAAATCTACGCCATTTTACTGAAAGATACACAAACGGGCCCCCAGGATACGATGATGATGCACTTTTAACTTATTATGATCTCACATTAAGCTGATATCATATTCTAATTTACCTTTGCGCCAACTTTTTGTGTAACATCAGATCTGGTGTTCCCATTCAAGTGCAGTAGCCTCCGCATGGGAGAAGCAGGCAGCTCCTTACCTGAAACATCGGTAATTCAGATGAAACATTCAATTTCCAATTTTCCAAGCATACACTAATAAAAAAATCCTTACAATATGTTGTTTTGATACAGAGTTAACAAATATGCCCAAATTTATCATGAAATCCTATTGTGTTCTGTTAAAATTGATCCGAATTCGTACCGTGTCCATATAGGACACCGCATCGCCTCATGCCAAACGTGGCATGACCGATGTTAGGGACATACGTAGTCTGTATCAGATATGGTGTCAACTTGTAGTAACCAACTCTGATTTGGTTTTTTCTTCGTGTAGAACTCGTCTCCTTCATCCTATATATGTACCCCTGTAGTCCATAGGAAGAGAAAAAAACTCCATTGTAAATATCTCCTCACATAGTTATTTCCACTATTGCGCGTCCATGGTTTTCCCCACAAGCGTTTTCCACGTTAAATCCATATCTCTTGTTTTTTACGATCATCTATTTTTGTCATGCGTTTTATAACAAATGGTATAAGATCTTCGAGTTTAATCCCGATCCGCTGCCCCCGAAAGAGCAATCCCGACCCCCGGGGACGGCACGCACGGCGCATCATCAATTCAACTTCGGTATCTCATTTCCTCGCTCGGTTTTTTTCGTCGAATCTGAGCTGCACTCGGTTTGCAGTCTCCTATCCAGAGTTGAAGACCAAGCAATAAAAGCAGCATGAGAGAGCGCAAAGGGAGAATCGCAGGTGAGAGAGAAGCCTTTTTCGGTCCCAAAAAAAGCAGAGCAGCGATAGAGAGAGAGGCAGCAATGCAAATCGAGGGAAGCTTTTTCCCTGTCCATCAGTCGGCACATGAGAGATAAGCAAAACACAACATCCAGTGCACGACACAACAACCTCACCTCAGCCCCAGCGCAGAGAAACACTTCGGGTTTTCCCTCAGTCTTGGCGCGTCTCTTTGGTCTCTATGAAAATCAGAGGCAACAATCAAGGGCTCAAAGCCCAAGGTGTCTTCATCCACCGAGAGCACAACAAAGCATCGGGACTACAAGGTTCTTTGTGCCGAGAGAGAGAAAGCCTAATTGTAATCTCTTCTCATTATAGTTATTTGTTCGTGGTTTTTCCAACAAGGGGTTTCCACATTAAATCCATGTCTCCTATTCTTTCAATCATCTATTTTTGCCGTGCGTTTTATAACAAGTGATATCACGGTAAAAAAATTGTTAAAGTTTATCCAAATTCGTACCATATCTGTATATGACACTGTATCGCCTCATGCCAGACGTGGTATGACTGATGCTAAGGACATGCGCAGACTATATCAGACGTGGTGTCAATCTGTAGCAACCGACTCTGATTCAATTTTTTCTCCATATGGGACTCGTCTTACTCATCCTATATATGTACCCTTGTAGTCTATAGGGAGAGAAAGAACTCTATTGCAAATATATCCTCATATAGTGATTTCCGCTTTCATGTATCCATGGTTTTTCCCACAAGAGTTTTTCACGTTAAATCCGTCTCTCCCGTTCTTTATGATCATCTACTTTTGCCATGCGTTTTATAACATGTTCTCGAAAAAACTTGTGAAATCATGTTCATGTGATTCCATGCCCTCTAAGAACTTAATAACAGTATGGCTAATTACCAGGAAGGTATAAACCATCTGATGCAGGTTTAGACGATATTGTGTCACCTAGGCTGCACAAAAGCAGATGATAGCAAGTTAGATCAGAAGTACACAGCTCCATTGCACTTAGCAGATGAAATAAGAAGCCATTTAGACAAAGTTCAACAAAGGGGAGATGGCAGTCTTACACAAATGTAGATTTATGTGCTCCATTTGCTGCAGTGCTGTTCTCTGATGCCAGATGCCAGGAAAGGGTCTTTGCTGCACGCCATAAGTGAAAGGAATTTTTTTTTCTTGTTTAGTATGGTGGGTAGCATGCGTGAAATCTACCAAGTGCAGAAATAAGCACCTGAGGGGTAAGGTCTAGGCTTTGATTCCTGATTAGCGTCTGTCTGCAGGTGTGCATGAGCCTGGGTTCTTTTATAACCAGTAGCTAGATTGCAAAGAAAATTAGCAAGTTTAAACTCAGCTTTCCTTAAAATAAAAATTCAGACAGTGGATAAGCTCCTAGCTCTGCATAGCTCTGCATTCTCTTACATGGTAGGATATAGTGCTTGTGGTGTTTCATGTTTGTTCCCATCATTTGCTGCTGCCTGAGGCCTTCTTTATCCGTATAGATTTGGCAGGTGAGGATTTGCTATAGATTGGGCGATATAGTAATGTCAGTTTAGCTTTCATGGTTTCATCAGTATATACTGCATGCGTTGCCGATAGATAACATTACCTGGTTCAAGCGTGCAACCTTGAGCTCAAAGGTCGAGATCTCAGAAGCTTGCTGTTCGAACAGGTCTGTCAATTTGCAGGCAACGGTACCTAGGTGATCAACAGCATTGACAACGGCCCGTACAGCATAATCTTTCAAGTTGTCCAGCACCCTGATGTCAAATTAGCATATTCAGTTTACAAAATATCAGCAGAAAAATCTCAAGGCCATGAAAATATGCTACATTATGAAATAGATTCAAATCACTATACTATTCATCCACGAAAATTTCTTATACATTGTCAAATATGCAAAAAAGAAAGAAAGAAAAAGAAAACCATTCTATGTGATTCAAATGACATGACAGCATTTGGATTGCAAACCTCCAAAATAAATTCAATAGGCGGTACATGGTACATAGACGGTTGTCAGGTAATTCCAAAATTCGAGATAAAACCAAATTCTATATTCTTCTTTAGCTGGTAGAGTTTGTTTTCTAGTCACATCTCGACATCAAGTTCCTTTCTCACACCTGTTGCTGTCCTCTTTGGCTTAGGCAGCATAGCCTCCTATACCTATCATACGTGATTGCTAGCACATGCTGCACCAACGCTTCAATTCAATTCAACCCCTATACCAAATGACAAAAACAGATCTAGATAACATGTAAAATGCAAACGTACGATGAAAAATAGCCATAGCCGGTGTATTCAGATAGTAAATTCTTTACTGACAATAAAATGCGCAGAGGTGGGTAATGCAGGAGCAGAAATCTCACATCTGCTTCTGGGCGTTGTGAAGATAGGACTTCTCGCAGTACTCGGAGGCGGAGTAGAGCTGCGGCCGCAGGTTCTTGAGCTCCTGCACGCGCGCGCGCGCGCATCAGCATCATATATCAAGAACCGTGGAACGACAGTGCCGGCTCCAAGAACGGGCCGGATCCACGAGCAAAGCAAAGAAAGAGCTCAAAAGGAGTTTTTTTTTGTCAGTGTGGGATCTGGGTTGGAATGATCTGGGGATGCAGGGCACCTGCAGGGCCTTGACGAAGCCCTTGCTGCGCTCCATGGAGGCCTCGTCGACGGTGGTGGGGCCGACTCCGGCGACCCCCGCCCAGCCGCCGGCCACCGGGCTCGGGCGCAATGGCTGCATTCCTTCCGGTCGCACGTTCTTGACGCTTCCTTCGCTCCGGTGCGAGGGGAACGGGGAGTGTGCAGAGTTCGGAGGGGAAGCCAGTCTCCAGCGGAGACCGGAGTGGAGAGGAAGCGACACTGTCTGCTGCTGCTCCTCCCTTTCTACTAGCTAGCGTGCAGCTGTGTGCGTGCGATTGGTGCGGAGGACGGACGAGTGGAGAGAGCGGTGGTGGTGGCGCCGGGAAGCGCCGGTTAATCGATCTGCGATTTGGTTTTACCGATGGCGGTTGCACTCACGGAGCTTGGCTTTGCCGCTGGTTTAGTTGGGTGGTTAGTTGGGTCAGGTGGGTAGTTGGTTCTTTTTGTAGCTTTTCCTAATTGTCTGCACTAGGACATGGTTTATTCTCATCTGAGTAAAACACAAGGGGAGAAAATGACTTCGAGGTAAGTAAGGATCTGAGTGTCTGACAAGAGCTGTAAAATGGTACAGGCACTCGTAATTTGGTCGTCATGCTGATACAATAATTATTTGGTTCGGTTTTCACTCGACTCATGAATCATGACGAGGGCCTGCAAATGCAAGCACGGCCATCTTCGCCACATCGTCGATCTCCTGACCAAGCGTGGAGGAGTAAAGATACCTTAGCTGTGCAGCAGCGGACGAGCGGTTGGCGCTCATGAATGCTTGTCGGTTTGATCAGGGCTTCCGTTCGGCGCAATCGAATGCAGCAATAACCGGCACTACTACCAGCAAAAGCGATCATCTGATGTACGCCGTTTTGATGTGACCGTGAAATTGAGATTCGAAAGTACATGCTAATAGTGTTCTTTTTTTAATTATCCGGTTTCTCCAATGATCTATACAGATGCGTCGATCACCAGTTAAACATCTTGTAAGAGCAGGGACGGGAAAGGAGATTATCATACAGGCAACAGTGATTGGTACAAAATGAAGGTGAAAACGAAGCTAGTAGTACTCCAATTTAATGGGCTGACTTACTTCAGGTTGGGCCAATACTGCTGGAGGAGAGGACAGACCAATTGCGCGCATTGGACAGGTCCCAACCAAACCAACCAACCAACGTCGTCCTGCTCTAAGCTTGAGGTTAATTACGCGTAGTTCAAGCGTGCCAGGCGGGTGGATGAAGTAGGGGTGCTAGTTCAACTCATTAAAGGACACTCATCTCTACTACTTAAAAGTTTGAGTTGATGGTAGTAGGTTCATTCTCCTTCCTCTTTTCTCAACCGTCCGATCTAAACATTAAAATCTTGATCATCTATCTAACATCCCTCTTCTCCCTCTCACATCTAACTGCCCCTCATCTCCACTTCTACCAGCAGTTGCCATCTCCCACCTCTATTTGTTTCACCGTTATTATTGTATTAACACACGTTGCAGTAACACTAGGTTTCTAGAATTGTTTTTTGAGGAATCAGAGCATTTCATTGAAGTTATATTTGTATACCCATGATAAATGTATGTAGCATGGATGTTAATTAGTTGTAAAATTTGATTTTTCGTTGCAACGCACGGGCACATGCACTAGTATCGTTATACAATTTAGTGTACATACATCATACATGCATGTCGAAGCGTGGACGAAGCGGAAAAAGATCACATAAAACCTTAAAAAAATATTGTTATACTTTGATATTTCTTTTCATGCGTAGCAGTCCTCAAATCAGATCAAAATTTTTGAAACACGGCACAAGTGTGCACGGTACCAATAACGAAGTAGATAAATCTTGTAGAGAGAACCGAAATAACAGCGACGAAACAACCACAACGAGAGAGAAAGATTTGACAAAATCGACTGTAAATTCCTGAAACACGTGGGTGTTGATAAACATCACCCGGATGTTTTCTTCCTAACTATCATCCAGATTTGTGACCATTGGATTAGAGAACCAACGGCCATGAATTTTCCCCCACCCCTTCTAGAAAAATATCCCCCTCCTCCAAAAAAGGGGTCGTTGGATTTCTAATCCAACGGTCTCAAATCTAGATAATTGTTAGGAAGAAAATATCTGAGTGATACCTAGACACACCCTAAACACATAGCCTCAAAAGAGTAGAAGAGATTACTGCTCTCTTATAACCCTCTTAAACTTTTTATGACCCTTAGGTTATTACTTATTACACTATATAAGAATCTACTGTTAACGAGTAACATAGCATCTACTTAGTGACACGTGGCCCTAAAACTGTACAGTGACCGTGCGGTGCTCCGCCACGTGTTGCCCAGTGGCTAAAACCGCACGGTGACCATGCGGTACTCTGCTACGTGTCGCTCCGTGGCTTGTCCGCACGGTGACCATATGGTGCTCCGTCACATGTCGCCTCGTGGCTAAAACCGCACGATGACCTTGCGTACGAGTGTTATTTTTGCAATTGTGGTTGCAAGGGTGTTATTTTTGCCAATCACACTTTAAAAAATGTTATTTCGGTCAAAAACTCAGCAACCATTCCATGTACGTGATTTTTATACTATGAGCATGAAAAAATTACTTTAGTGATATTATGATCGGTAGAAAATGAAGGTACTGAGAAATCGTCAAAAAGAAAGAAAGAAAAGATATTTTCCCCAGAATGGGCTCACTTGTTTTGGGGTTGCGCACCACACCAATACGGGAAAAGACTTGGTATTTTCCCCATTACAGCCAGTGCTCTCAACCTCAGGCAGGCTAGTACCAACTCGTTGCCTTTTTGCTCGTTGTCATGTCTACTAGCCTCATAGGCGCGGCGCCACGCCGCGCTAGCCACCGTGTGTACCGAAGTAAAAGAGGCGATAATCCGTGAGGAGTTTGAAAAAAAAAATTTAAAAAATCGAGGGCGCATGTGGATTTTCGAAAAAGTCAAAGGTCTTTTTCGTAAAAAACCGAGGGCCTTTACGTAATAAATGAGAAAGTCAAAGGTCTTTTTCATAAAAAACCGAGGGCCTGTACGTAATAAACGAGGACCCGTACGTAATTTAGAAAACCATGGGGCGCTATCCTGCAAAAATTTCGGTGAAAAAAACTGCAGGGACCTTTTCGCGAGGAAAAAGAACCTTTACGTAATTTTCGAAAAATATAAGGAAATCACCTCCCCAGGCCGTACGAAAATTCGGCGGCCACGCGCCGGCCGCACAGCGCGCGCGGGCGACGTGGCCGCCCTCTCCTACGCGGAACCCCCCGGAAATGTAGTTGTTATTATGCCGAGCGGCGGCGTCCTCAAGGTTGTCCTGCGGCCTCTGCTGAGGGTGCCTTTGTTGAGCTTTTGGGAGCTGCTTTTGCTTTTAAACAGTCAAAAGCCAACCAAAGGGGTGAAAATCAGAAGCTGCTTTTTCAGAAGCTGCTACTTTTGGGTAGTACAGTTTTGAAAGCACATTGAACCCTGCTTTTGGCTTTTGGCTTTCTGCTTTTTGAAATGGTGAAAATAGAGAGCTGTTTCACAGTTGTTTCAAGGAAAATAGAGATAGGAAGTAAGTTTTATACTTGTTTGAACCAAACAGCTTACAGCTTTTCCACAGCCCACAACCTACAGCAGTTTTTCCACAGCCCACAGCTCACAGCAGCTTTTTCAGAAGCCACAGCTCAACCAAACACACCCTGAATCGGCTTGACACCGTCCTCCATCTCTTCTCCGTGGCCACTCGGCGTCCGAAATAGGCGGCCGCAACATCCTGCAGAAGCTAGCGAAAGAAATTAAGTTTCTCGAGTAAGAGTAATAGCTTCTACTTTAGTATGCATAGCTTCATAAATTTCACTGAGAGTAAGAGTATCTCGGCTATATAGGATAGTATATCTAAAGATAGAGTACGAACTGGGCAGAGAGCGTAACAAAATAAGATCTAAATCTTCATCATCATACTTTACCTCCATAGTTTCGAGGTCTGTAACTACTTACTTAAAAGCTGTTAGGTGGTTCAATAATGAAGCACCCTCCGCCATTTTGTAGGAATAAAGTTTCTGCTTCAGATACATCTTGCTAGTCAGATACTTGGTCATGCAAATCTACTCCAACTTTAGCCATAATGCGGCAGCGGATGTCCCCTTCATAATCTCCTATAAAATATTATTTGATAGATGAAAATGAATTTGAGATAAGACCTTACGATTTTTATGTTGCTTCTTATCAGCGGACAATGTGGCTGGCATCTTGTCAATCCCCCAAAAGTGCATCATCCAAATCAAATTGTGATAAAACAACTCGCATCTTGACTTGTCGTAGAGAAAACCTCGTATCACGATTCAATAGCAGAAGATCGTACTTCAGAGTCACCATGCGGAAGAAAACCAAAATTTGTTGGTATGAATTTATGTGTACCTAACAAATAACTCGTAATTAAAAACTCCTGGGTAGAATCCCGTGTCCACGAAGCAATTTGCATTGAAAAGTTACACCCGAGCAAAAGCTACGTGCGTTCCCGCCGAACTGCAGATCACATGGACCGAGATGTGGTTGCTCTTGCAAATTGCTCTGTTGCTCCTCTGCTACGATATTTTTTTCTTCGCGTGCCAGGCCGGGTGGATGAAGCAGGTGTGCTAGCTCAACACAGTAAAGGTTACATAACTGAGTGTACATACATCATACATGATGTGGAAGCGTGGACGAAGCAGAAAAAATAGGGTGTGTATAGCCATCATCCGGATGTTTTCTTTCTAACTATCATCCAGTTTTGAGACCGTTGGATTAGAGATCCAACGGCCCTTTTTTTAGGGGGGAGGTTATTTTTTGAGGAGGGGGAGATTTTTTTGGAGGGGGTGGGGGAGAATTTATGGCCGTTGGATCTCTAATCCAATGGTCACAAATCTGGATGATAGTTAGGAAGAAAATATCCGGATGATGATTATCAATACCCGAAAAAATAATACACGCAAAAAAGGCTATCTTTTACTGCTGCTTGCCCACACTCTCTCTCTCTCTGCTCATTCATTTTGTGCCTCCACTGTGTGTGGTAGCAGTGATATTACCGTGATAGTGTAAAAAAATGACAGGAGGAAATCCGTGTGTGTGAAGCAGCACATGCTGTAGGCGCATTATGAAACGATTTTTGTTGACTCTGAAAGTGAGAAGCAGCACATATTGTAGGCGCATAAACTCCTTAGACGTGACTTATTGTGGCTTACAAGACCGAGAGTGCACAAGGTCGCCTCCGGATCACCTAGGCCTTCTCAATGGCTTGCACACGGTTTACAAGAATAGCACTGGACTCAAAAGTCATATGGAGCAACAAAAAGTAGACGCAGTACCCTACCCACAGCAGAAACATGCCGGTAAACGGACGTGAGGCGGTAACACGCAATAAGTATTCCGAAGGAAGAGAGAAGAAGCCCAGAATGGGCTCACTGGTTTTGGGGTTGGACACTACTAGGGAGGGCAATCGGGCGCGACGGGTACGGGTAGTGCTCGCCCATACCCGTACCCGCGACCCTAATTTTCGCCCACGGGCATACCCATACCCGCCCACGGGTAAAAAACCCCGCCCATGCCCGTCGCCCGCGGGTACTCGTCGCCCGCGGGCATACCCGTTTACCCGCGAACTGAGTACATCACATATTCACATTCAAACATCACCAATATACCAATGCATTACACTTCTTTTTTCAGATCTTAAAACAAAATAAGGTCTGGAACTGACCAAACAACCAAGCTGAGATTATGAACTAGACAACATGAAATTCCTAGTTTCCTATAGCCCAAAGGGAAGCTTGATTTGCACCAGAGCATATGCATATTAGATACAAAATCCCATTCCATGAATCAGTTTACTAGGTGAGTAAACTAAAACACAACACCTCAGGCTGTACCACCATAGCACGAATTCAACAAAGCCACAACTAGGGAAACAAAGGAAGACAAATATATAAGCTGGCTGACAATTCGGATTTCAGAAATCTTCTGTTTGTTATTTTGTTTGTTCTATGAGAATGGAACACCAATCAAAATTAATGTTGAGAATCAACGTCACAAATATGAGAATTGAAGTTCTATGTTGAATTGAACACAAATATGAGAATTTCTATGTTTCTGTTGAATCAATTATTGAACACAAATACTATGAGAATTGAACACATATACCATGTTTCTGTTGAATTGAACACAAATACTATGAGAATTAAACACAAATACCATGAGGAGGTAGTGGAAGTCGGTGGCAACGACGCGGACGACGGCGACGGAGTGGGCGTGGGCGTGGAAGACGATGGTGCGCGGAGGCGGAGCGGTGGGGGCACGGGGCTCTCCTGGCTTGGCCTCGCCGAAGACGACGCCGAACCCATCCCCGTCCGCCAGCGCGTCGCCGTCTGCGTCTGGCGCCTCGCCACCGGCGAGCCCCTCCGCCTCGTCTCCAAGCGCTTCGGCCTCGGCATCTCCACCTGCCACAAGCTCGTCCTCGACGTCTGCGCCGCAATCCGCTCCCTCCTCATGCCGCGCTACCTCCAGTGGCATCTTGAGGACAGGACGAACGCCGGCGGCAAGGTGGGGGCAGCAGCCAGTCGGGAGGAGAACGTGGGATGGTGGGAGGCTGCCGGCCGGGAGGAGGACGGGGGGCGGTGGGCGGTTGCGGGGAGGACGGGCCAGATCTGGATCTGGAGGTGGGGCGGGGTGGCGGCAGCCGACAGGGAGGAGGATGTGGGAGGCAGCCGACCGGGTGCGACGGCGGATCTGGGCGAGGCGGAGGCGCTGAGGGCTGAGGCGAGCGGGGCGCAGGGCGGCGGGCGAGGCGAGCGAGGAGGAGGAGGAGACGGATCTGGGGCGGAGGAGGAGGCCGCCGGCCGGGTTGGGGGCGGAGGAGGAAGATGAGGAGGCGGCGGATCTGGGGGCGGAGGAGGAGGCCGGCGGCCGGGTGGGGGGCGGAGGCGCCGGCGGAATCGGCGGAGGAAGGAGGAGAGTGCGAGAGGGATGCGAGGGGGGAGGAGAGTGCGAGGGGGGCGGCGGGCGAAGAGGTGTACGTGCGGGCGGGGGGACAGTTAGGGTTTACTGTTTTTTGGATGGCCCACCTGTCAGTCTATTTCACGGGTAAACGGGCGAAACGGGTACGGGTAGAGCTAACCCATACCCGTACCCGTTTACCCGATGGGCAGAGATTTTCCCCCATTTTTCTACCCGTGGGTAAAGAATACATCCCATACCCGACTCCATTAGGATATTTACCCACGGGTACACGGATAAACGGGCACAATTGCCATCCCTAGACACTACCTAGGGATGGCAATTGCACGCCACGTACGCGAGAACAGCGACGGAAACACAGCATGCGGAACAGGGAAGCTGCATTCTGGTATTTCCCCCAATACAGCCAGAGCCAGTGCTCTCAACCCCAGGCCTTTCTGCTCGTTGCCATGTCTATCCCGAGCGGCGGCGTAGTCCAGGATGTCCTGCGGCCACTGCTGAATCGGCTCGACACCGTCGATCATCTCTTCTCCGTGGCCGCTTCGGCGTCCGAATTAGGCGGCCGCAACATCCTGCAGAAGCTAGCGAAAGAAATGAAGTTTCTCGAGTACTGGTGCAAAGAAACCCAGGAAAAATTCCATGAGGAAGGCGGAGAAGTAGTGAGCTACGTCTGGTACCCGATGCTGTCTCGTATTGACGAGATCAGGAGCGTTTACCCTACTCTTGCCGCTTGCCAAGACAGGCCCGAAATGCTCCGTCTCATGGCGACGATGCGAGAGATGGTCGAGTCCCTGCTCGAGGCCAACACCAGGCCGGTCGATGAGTTCACCGCGCCCTTGAGAGACGACCGCAGCATCGTCTCGTTGGAGGCGCATCTGACAATCCTCAGCCGTCTTCTCATGGACGGCATCCTCCACAAGGACGCCTCCGAGTCCAAGCTTCTCCTGGGCAAGATCCGCGGCGGTCTTGCCCGCTTGGAGGGCGCGTTCCACGAGATCCAGCACAGCGAGAAGGCCATCGAGGGCTCCTTCGGCGCCGTGCAGCACCTCATCGACGAGCTGCTCGAGAGCCCCGGTGACGCGCCGACGGCCAGGCAGGACCAGCTCAAGTGGCTCATCGAGGCGCTGTCGTCCGTCGACAAGGAGGTGGCCGCGATCACCGGCCGGGTAAACGACTCGTTCCGTCTATCAGCAGCAGCCACAACCGCGACCGCGCCGGGCGCGCGTCCCACCGCGAGCTGCAGGCGCGGCGCGCTAGAGGAATGCTCGGGGACGCGGCGGCATCTGAAGCTCGCGATGGACAGCCTCGAGACGCGGCTGAAACGCTGCCTCCTCTGCCTCGCCGTCTTCCCGGAAGACGCGGTGGTCAAGAAGAGGCTGCTCATCCATTGGTGGATCGGGGATGGCCTGGTGAGCTCCGTCGACGAAGGGAAGGAGGTGTTCGACGAGCTCGTGTCCTCCACCGGCTTCGTCACGCCCATGCGCCGAGCGCATTGCAGCAAGGTGCACGGCTGCAAGGTTCACCCCTGGATCCGCGTCCTGCTGGTAGCCTGTGCTCGGAGCTGCTCTTTCTTGGACCTCGACTCCGAGGGCAAGTCCAAGAACGACTTCGCCAGGACGCGCCGCGCGTGCCTGCGCGACGGGAAGATGGCCGCCGCAACCGCCGCCGGCTTCCGTCAGGACGTGGCGACGATATACAACGTGGACCGGCGGTACACCGATCTGGATAGCACGTGGTTCGCGCGGATGGGAGAACTGACTACGCTGCAGCTCGGCACTTGGAGGGATCACGGCTACGATCCCCGGGCGCACCACGTCGAGCTCATCAACGGAGAGCTCCTAGGCGGCATCGGCGCGTGCCGGAGTTTGAGGTACCTTAGCTTCCGAGGCATCTCCAGGATCGAGGCCTTGCCGGACTCGATTGGCAACCTGTGCAACCTCGTCATCTTGGACCTCAGGTCCTGCCACAACCTGGCCATGCTGAGCCAAGACATCAACTCGCTGGTCTCGCTCGAGTTCTTAGACGTGTCGGGATGTTTCCTTCTATGCGAGATGCCCAAGGGGATAGGAAAGCTGTCCAGGCTGCAAGTTATCAAGGGATTCGTGGTCGCAAACTCCAGCAGCAAGGACCCTTGCCGTCTCAACGAGCTGCGCGCATTGATGAAGCTGAGGAAGCTGAGCATCGTCATAGGCCGGACGGCCAGACCGGAGGAGGACGAGTTTAAAGTGTTTGGAAATCTTGCCGCGCTCCGGTCGCTGACGGTGACATGGGGAGGATTGTCCTTGGAGCAGCCTTCAGCAAGCGGATCAAGAGCGGATGCAGTTGCTAATATGACGTTTTCTCTTCCATCTCAGCTCGAGAAGCTGGACCTCCGGTGCTTCCCACTGCCGGACTTCCCGTTGTGGGCAGATCCTCGCAAGCTGTGCTGCTTGGAGAAGCTGTACGTTCGCGGCGGCATGCTCAGTGGCCTTGGCGAACACAGCGGCTGGACAGTAAGAGTGCTGCGGGTCAGGTTCCTCAAGCATCTCAATTATTCTTGGGCGAAGCTACACGATGTGTACACGAAGCTTGACATAGTCGAGGTATGTGATTGTATCAATGTGCAAGATTGGCCGGCTTGTGGCAGTGGAGCATGGAGGAAGGGAGAGGACTGACATTTTTTACTTTCATCTACCAGAGCATTAGATGAGAACTATGGCTGCAAATGGGTATTATTGTGGCTACTGGCCAAATAGTAAACTAGGTGAATAGTGAAGTGGTTGTGATGGATGAATAATGTTTGCCCTTTCTCCATGTTTAGGGCATGTATATATATTTCCATAAAACACAATTACAATCTCGTCCTTACAGTCGTGCGTGTCCCAGAGGGGCATACATGTCATTACATATATCATATTGGTCTTACAATCCCCCAAACAGGTCAGATGGGTTCAGGTGGGGGCTACCCCTACTACAGGACCCTCTCATGGTAAAGGGCTTCTCACGGGCCGAAACCATGCCGTCTAACCCTTTGCCTCCTCTGTCCCTACGGCCTGTGATGCAATCTGTCCTGGGCCTTACAAACCGAAGGCTTGGTGATGCCTAACCGAAGTCGTACCGCCTGTTCATGCGTAGTGGGACACGCGGCCGAATGCTGCTGGCACGTCGTGCATTATCGGTTGGAGTTTGACTGTGGTTGTGTAGCCATTTATGGCGTCATGGGACACGTGTGCGCGCAGTTGACGGGTCGTGTGATGTCAGTTTTCGTCGGTTGGGCTTCCCGATGGTGGGGCAGCTGAACGGGTTTTAAAGCTGCGGTCGCCGTCGCATCGCTATCCTTCACACTTTGACTGCAGCGACAGCGTTGCCGTAGACGCTTAGTCTGATGGAGCGCGTGCATCGAGGCTTCGTCCCACCGCTAGTTTCGTCGATGCCAGTCCGAAGGCTAGGGGACGGAGCGCACGCATCGAGGGTTCGTCCCGCCGCCGACTTTGTCGATGCCAGCTCGAAGGGTGGGGGACGGAGCGTGCACGTTGAGGCTTCGTCCCACCGCTAGCTTGGTCGACACCAGTCCGAAGGGTGGGGGACGAAGCACGCATGTCGAGTACTTCATCTCACCGCCGGCTTTGTCGACGCTAGTCGAAAGTGTGAACTCCGTGCCGTGCAGCCGGCTTCCACGCCCACGCCTTCGACCTGGCTGGCCTTCGCACCGCAGGCTCTGTGCGTCCCTCCGCTAGCCTTCACTTGACTCCAGAAGGACCTCTCTAGCTGGCAGCGTCCGACCATGTCCTAGTCGTGACTTTGTTTGACTACCTAGTGGTCGTGACTCTGTCGACTCCTCAGCACCTGTCCGACTACCCTGTGGTTGCAGATGTTTTGTCCGACTGCCTCGTGGTCGTGATTTTGACCACATTGTGGTTGACGCTTCGCCCGTCCATCTCGTGGTCGTGACCCCGCCCGACCAAGTCTTGGTTGTGACATTGTCCTACCACCTCGTGATTGTGACTTCATCCGACCATGTCGTGGTCATGGTTTCGTCTGACTACCTCATGATCTTGACTTGGCCTGGCCACTTGGTGGTCGTGCCTTCATCTTACCGCCTCGCGGCTGACATTTTGTCAGTTGTGACTTCGTCCGGCCACCTCATGGTCATAGATGTTCCGACCGAGCGACTCGTGGTTCGGACTTCGCTGCTTGTCAGCAGGGCAGCATGACTTTACCGTCTGCCTCGTAGGCATCGCCCCGACGGGAGGACACGCCTTCGCTAGGAGAATTCGCCGCTCGCCTTGCAGGCATCGCCTCGGCGGGGCGACACAACTTCGCCAACCGCTTCATGCGCATCGCCTCGGCGGGACGGACTGGCTTTGGCGAGGGACTCCGCTAACCTTTTCGTAAGCGTTGCCTCAGAGGGACGGCACCACCCCTAATCCGCTTCCATGATTTGTTATGTTTAGTAAAAGAAGAACACTCTACCGGAGCTGTAAGCTACCAGTTGCATCAGCTCACCAATTGGCATCCTCGCGCATGCTGTCGGGGGACGGAGGGCTGGGATAGTTTGGTCACGTCAGCTTGCCCATCAGGACCTCCACACCTGTCGTCGAGGGAGTCCTGTTGTAGGGGTGGCCCAACCCCCATGATTAGGCCTTGCAACTAGCCTAATATGTAATAGGTCCAATAGTATAGAGGAATGTACCAATGTACCCCTACTTTTTGTAGTTATTAAGGGGGTGCGATGAGAAATTCCTATCCCACCCATTCATGTACATAAACTCCCAAGAGGGCCATGAGGAGGAGATATTCACTTATTTTATCATCAGCTTAGCTATGTCTATTATAGAGAAAGGTTCCTTGTAACCACTGTTGTAGTAGGTAGAATGATATGCATCCATATAAATACAAACAATTGATGATATTCAAGGTACATCTTTCATTTTAAGGGTAAGAAAATCCTACGATAGTCCTAAAAAAGGGATTCTCTCATTAATCAAGGTAAAAAGAAATATATCTACACCACTTATTTTTGTAAGATCAAATTATAGATGATATAGATTAATAATATATAGATATTAGACATGCAGTCATATTTGTAATCATAGAAATTAGTCGTATAGCCGCGTAAGCATCTAGTTACTTAGAGATGAATTTGTTGATAATTACGGATGTTCCCATCACGCATACACCTTTTGTCAGCCCATGGAGTGCGGAAGAGAAATCCTCTTCGTCAGCTGTTAAACAAGAGAGAATCAACGGCTGATGGGGGCCTCAGAACGAGGCCCTCACACAGCATTTTTTTTCCCGGAGGGCTTCCTTTTTGCTGCCCCCTGCAGTCCGATTCCCACCCACGCGTGGTCGTCTAAGGCAGGCTTTGATTTTTTTTAAAAAAATATTCCAAGGCATCACACTTTAAATCGGAAAGAAAAAAGAAAATCGTTAAAATCGCCGGAGTCATCGTGGTCTTCTCCGTTCACTCCGTTTTCATCTCGGCTGCTGCAGCTCACTAGTGAAGTCCTGTGCCGTGCTTCCCCAGATCCATTCGTTGGCCTTCCCCTCGTCGATCGTCACACACACCCCGTTCTCCTCCTGAACACAGTCCACAGATCCACAAGTTGCTTGTTAGGGATGTCAGGTCCATATGGATATTTCCCTTCCCCTTTGCATTGGCTCAATCGTGGCGATGATATACTACAAAGAGTAAAGCAGCAAGTCCCGAGGGTCCATGATGTGGAGCGCATAGTGGAGATCCTGCTAGAGCACCAAGACCACGCCGTGGCGGACGAGCCGCCGTCCGTGCTGCCCCTCGTCGGCGACTACGGTTTTAGCGAGACCTCCGTCGCCAAGAAGGTGTTCGACCATCCCTGGGTGGCCTCCACCTACGACTTCCGGTGCTGGATCGACTGGCCGCCGGGCCTCCACTTCTCGGAGCCGTACGATCTGCCGGCGCAGCTCGTGGAGTGGCTGACCGAGGAGGAGTGCGTCCTGCAGGACAGGGATGCCATCGCTCGCGCCGCCAAAGAGCTTCTCTCCCCTTCCACGTACTTGGTCGTGGTCGACAATTTTGGTGGGGGTGACGGGTTTTTTCTGAGAAATAATTATTTGCTTGCGCATGATGAGTACTTCACGCAGCTCATGGACGTCCTTCGTGCCGGCAGGGCGGGGTCGACGGTCATCACGATTGGGTGCTACTTCGCCGGCTCTCTCGATCCGTATGTGTTGCCTCCCCTGTCGCCACATGAGTCATGGCAGCTATTCGCAAACAACATCAACATGTTCCTGAGTATGGAAGTGAATCCCCCAGCTCACTTCCCTGTACCCCCAGCTCTCGTTAATATCGCAAAGAAGATCATCCAGCGCTGCATAGGCCTCACCTCCTTGATTGTCCACTTCCACAAGGTCCTCTCGAGGGAGCAGCTAACAACAGATGCTTGGAGAAACGTCCTCGATAATTTCGACGACCACTGCTCCGAATGTAACGAATTCTGCGCATGGATCACCACCCGTTTTCATTCTCTTCAACCCCAACTCAAGAAATGTTTGCTGCATTGCGCACCGTTCCCACGGGGATACATCTTCAACATCCAAGAATTGATTGACGTATGGGTTGCCGAGGACCCCGTGGTGCGGCTTTCTGTACGCGGCGAGCTACATGGAGTCTACAGTGCTTTCAATGAGATGCTGGATGAATGGTTTTACCCTCATCCCAGAAGTAGCTCCCATCAGAAATTATACATGATGCGCCCCCACATGCACGTCGTTGTTTTGGAGAAGATCAATACAGGATGGGGCCCTCAAGGGAGAAGGCGCCATGGAGCGAAGATTACACCGGAAGCATGTTGGATAGCTCGTGAGGTAGAGCAAGTATGTTTGCTTGTGGACTCTGAGGCCTGTAAATTTCCCGAGCCTTTGTTTCAACTACCGAATCTAAAGAAGCTGATTATAGTCCCAGACGAAGACATGCTTTTGTCTGCAGATCAACAATGTGATATCAAAGAGGTTTCACCGGAGTTGTGCAACTGTACGAGTTTGGTTGTTCTGGACCTGCGAGCAACTCGGATCAAGGAACTGCCTCCGGAGTTCCGTTATATGATCCGATTGAGGTACCTCAATCTTTCAAGAACTGACATCGAGTCGGTGCCTGGATCAATCAGAGCACTCCATGTCTTGAACTATCTTAACCTTTCTCATACAAACATTTTGGTAGTACCTGATTTCCTTGGAAGGATTGCTTCCTTGGAGGTTTTGGACCTATCTCACTGTGAGAAACTTGTGGAGTTTTACAATGACCTCAGTAACCTTGTGCTTCTCGAAAGATTAAACCTGCAAGGGTGTTACTACCTTTCCGGCTTACCTGAAGGAATGGGCGACATGGCAAATCTTGTGTACCTAAACACCCTCGAGTGCTCGTCACTTACTCGAATGCCTCCTGGGATGGACCGGCTAGTCAAACTTCAAGAGTTGTCAGGATATGTCATAGGGGAACCTCATGAAAATGCAATCTCAGACTTGAAACCCCTTGTAAAACTGAAAGTACTAGCACTGGATTGTCTTGAGAATGTTTTGCAGGTTCAACAAGCTAAGGATGCAAGCCTGAATGTCAAGCATGGTCTGGTGTCCTTATCTTTGCGGTGGAACATGGATGCTGAAAATGCTGACCAGGTACTGGCATCCCTACAGCCCAATGAAGCCTTACAAAACTTGGAAATTGTTTCCTTTCCTGGGAATAAGTTTCCTTGGTGGATGACTCAGAGAGAACCATACCTGAAATCTCTTCTCCACATCAAGCTGTTCAATTTGAAGTCATGTCAGAGACTACCACCACTTGGGCAGTTACCTCTCCTCGAGACTGCAGAGATAAACAAAATGAATGCTATCAGCGTTATTGATGATACATTCTATGGTGATGATGGTACATTCCCCTCACTTGAGAAGCTCATATTATCCCACATGCGCAACCTTGAAATCTGGCATCACAGTCAGAGGAAGAACATGTTCCCTCGGCTTTGTGAGCTAACAATCATTCACTGCCCAAGGTTTGCGGCACTGTGCATGGAGCTTAAGCATGTCAGGAAGCTGAGCTTGTTAATGAATAACAGGTTGCTGTACAGCACAAGAGGGGGCATCCAGGGTGTGGCACGAAGTGTCAGGATTGTTTCGATTTCTCTCTGCCAGGAGCTGACTTCGTTCGATGGTTGCAAGGCACTACTGGAACTGGGCCACATTGAGGAGCTTGAGGTATGCTCATGTCCAGAGCTGACTACATTGCCGTACGGTATAAGATATCTTGTATCACTCCGTAGCTTGAGAGTGGAGAACTGTACAAGACTGGAAAGCTTGCCGAATTGGCTGCAAAGTTTTCGTTCTCTGAGATTGTTGAACATATCTGACTGCCCAGCACTTCGATCCATTCCTGACGGCTTGAGGAGACCATCAGATATTGAAGTAAGCATAGAAGGATGCCCTAATTGTTCCTGGTGATAAAAAGAGAGTGCTTTCAGTTTCTATTGATTGATCCCTAGTTCTTGGGAGAATCTTTATTGTTAACTGCACTTTACATGTATGTGACATCACCTATGTGGGCTCTGTATACGGTGACACCATGTTTTTACCATGTCTGCCATAATAAAGCAGAACGCTTGTTATCGAGGGCGGGGGCTGCTTCACCAATAGAACGGCTGTCTGACTTCATTTGGATGTCTCTGGGTGTTTGGTTTGTCGTCTTGTAACTGTTCTGAACTTCTGATAGTAAACTGAAATGTTGTAGGCCTTGTGGCGTCTGAATGTTCAGCTGCCCCTGGACGTTTGGTGTGGATAATGTACTTGTAAATCTTTTGGGAGCGACTACGTCCAGGCGCTCGCATCATACGTTTATTTTCATCGTTTGATCTACAGACGACCATTGGATGCATGATAACCATCATCCGCTCTTTTTCTCTCCCTCGATCTCCTTCACTGTAGCCGCCCGCTTCTCATCCTCTTCTTCCATCTCTTTCTCCCTCGTTCTCCTTCACTGTAGCCGCCCGCTTCTCAATCTGAAGGACTATATAAGAAAGTTCTAAATTTTGTTGTGATTAACCATTGTTAATTTGAGGAGTTGGAAATTTGAATTATCAATTTGCCGGAAATTTGACTACTGCTTTTAGTCATTGTCAACTAGCTTTATTTTAATGATCTTGTGATGTGACTTCAGGCCTGTTCTTTGCGGCTTCTAAAAATGGTTTTTGACTTTTGTTATAGTATCTAACTTTCAAATAGAGTATTTTCTTAAGACGGGGTCTATAAGTTAATTATAATATATGTTAAAAGACTAACATCTGTACCAGTCAAAATCGCAAGCGAGTATCTCTCTTTCTGCAATCTATGTCCCGAACGGCCCAAAATTTAAAAAATTTAGTCAAAAGATATAAATCACAGTCATATAGCAAAAAGTTGGCCTTTCAACTGATTTGCTAAAGCTTGCTTGGTTAGTATTTTAATCGGTCAGTTGCATACAAGTGTCAGACCATGTCGTGTCTAATTGCTTATTGCTTAGCATTAGTGAGTAGCAGTACACATTTCTTGCTGCATGCAGTGCTGGAAACCTATTAAAAATGCTTGTCTCCGGTTGAACTGCATCTTGACATCCACTGGCATCCTTGACACTTCTTGACAAGGTTATGCGTGTTGACAGTCATAGTAGGCCAGTAATAGCCCTGTCTAAATGCCTTGCCAACAAGGGCTCTTGGCGCAATATGGGAGCCGTAGAGTCCAACGTGAATTTCAGATAGGAGGTGTCGTCCCTCGTAGCGTGAAAGGCATCGGAGGAGTGGGACACACACCCCGTGCTTGCACAGTACATTGACAAGCACATGGAAGGTTCTGGCATGTTGCGCCGCCGTAGTTCGAGGGGGTCTTCTGGTTCAACCATTCCTTAGAGGGGTGTGGAGATGGGCTCCCTCCAATTGCCCTCGGTGATGATATGGTGGACCAACGAGGGGTCGCACTGATCCTGTTGGATGGCCGCACCGGGTAGGGTCTCGGTGAATGCCCCCACCAGTGGCTGGGTTCGCTGACTGGCCGCTTTGGCTAGGGCATCCGCTTCTTCATTGTCTGCGCACAAAACGGCCTTGATGGTGATACCCAAGAAATGGCACTTCCTCACTCTAACGCCCACCAGGTATTTGGCAAGATCTAGGTCTTTAGTCTAGTAAGATTTGTTAACATGCCCCAACAGCAGACGAGAGTTTGTATGCACCAACACCCTTTGTGCGCCTAGGGCCTTGAGCTTGCCGAGGCCGAAGAGCAGGTCCTCATATTCGACCATGTTGTTTATCGCTGGGAAGTCCAGGTGCACGGAGTAGAAGAGGTGATGCCCCTCCGACGTAGTGATGATCGCTCCGACGCCTGCTCCAGATGCGCTATAAGCTTCGTCGGCATGGAGACTCCATACCAGCTCAATAGGTGGCTGCATTTGTAGCTGGGCCAGCGGGGTCCACTCCGCAATGAATTCTATGAGGATCTAGGATTTAATCATCGTGCAAGGAGTGTAGGTCAGGGAGAAAGGCACGAGTTCGGCCTTCCATACCGATGCGACCTGTTGACTTCCTATTCTGCAACATTTCAACCAAGGGGAACAACAAAGGCACCATGATATGGTAAGCCAGGAAGTAATGGTGGAGCTTTTGCAAGGCCATCAAAAGCGCGTAGGCCAAGTTCTCCAGTTTGGTATATCTTGTCTTGGCTCCCTGGAGGACATCCAAGATGAAGTATACCGAGCGCTAGATGGACCCCTCCTCCAAAACGAGGACCGTGCTTACTGCTACTGGTGTGACCGCCAGATAGAGCAACAGCGGAGCCTCTGGTGTTGGGGAGACCAGAGTTGAAAGGTTGGCTAGATGCTTCTTGAGCTCATCGAAAGCCAATGCGCAGTCGTCGGTCCTGTGGAATCCATCACAGCCTTGGAGCATTTTGAAAAATGGGAGGCCTCACTCGCCTGACCTGGATAAGAAACGGTTAAGGGTAGCAAGCTGGCCTATGAGCCTCTGGACCTCCCTTGTGGTCCTAGGTGGCTCCATGGAAAGGAATACATCAACTTTTTTTGGGTTCGCCTGTATTCCTCGTCCGGACATGAGAAATCTGAGCAGCTTTCCTACTTGCACCTCGAAATCGGAGGTTGTCGAAGGTTTCTTGGAGGTCTTGGTCATGGGACCCGGCTCTGGTACTTTTAACCACCACGTCATCAACGTGGGCTTCGATGTTCCTCTCGAGCTGGGTGGCGAGGGCGATGGCGACCAGGCGGATGAACGTGGCTCCTACATTTTTGAGGCTGAAGGGCATGCAGATGAAGCAGTATGTGCCTCCGGAGGTGATGAAAATTGTATTCATCTCATCCTCTCTGGCCATATGAATTTGGTGGTAGCCGGAGTATGCGTCTAGGAAGCTCATTAATCCGCATCCAGCCATGGCATCCACTAGCTGGTCGATCCACGAAAGTGGATAGTTGTCTTTCAGGCAAGCCTTGTTGAGATTGGTGAAATCGATGCATGGTGCTTTGACCACAGGACATCGATAGCACCTACAATCTAAACAACGAGCCACCAAAAACATGGTGCCAATCATAAATTGGTCTGCTTTGGTTCATCTACATTCTCTAATTACATTGTTTTATAGCGTAATTAAAGAATGTTGATGAACTAAAGCAGACATATTTATGTTATCGCGAGAACGCAATCACATACGGTTTTTAACTAGAACTGTTTGTGATAATAGACTATCACAGACAGTTCTAGTTAATAATCGTCTGTGATAAGGGTTATCGCATATGGTTCAAAAATCGTATGTAATGCCCTTAGGGTATTACTGACCCATAAAAACAGAAGGTTCAGGAAACCGTCTGTGGTGACATTTTCGAACTGTCTGTGATAAGCTTTTCTATAGTAATGTGTCGTGCCCGTGGAGGGAAGGACGTCGACGCCCGGTGGCCTCGCATGCTGGCACAAGGGAGGCAGCGACGGCCATAGCCTACCTGTTGGCAACGTCTAGAACCCTAGATTGGTTTTTAAAGAGAGAGTTGTTTACCTTTTGGGAAGAAGAAAACGTGTGGGAAAAAGAAGGGTTAAGAATTTCATAATTTACTGGAGTATAGATAGACAAGGCTAGATTCGAAATTTCTACGATTTCGTTGGGATTTCCTTTTTATTTTTGGATTTGATAAAGAAAAAACTCAGGGTGTTATTTTTCTTTTGTTTGTGTCAGCACTTGCTCTCTGGATCGAAGACCATGTTTTATGTTTTAAATTTTTAAATTTGATTGTTTGTGAGAGGTAATATATGAAGAAAAATAGTTATATATAATTTCGATTGATATAATTAAATTTAGTACACTTTTTACTATAATTTTTATATTAATTTCATTTTAAAATATATTATTTAAAAATTAGTTGTTGCAATTTAATTATAAGCTATAAGTGAAAAAAAACCGGACGAAAACGTGCGGGCTCGGGACCGAGGGAAAAATCTTGCTGCCGCCCGCACGGACCGGTGGACGAAGACGCGCTGCGCGGACCGAGTGGCGGGCGGGCGTGACGCGCTGTCTCCGGTCTCCGCACGGGCGGTTATCGGAGAAAAAACGCGCAGGCTCCGCGCGGGCAGTGCGTTGTCTCGGCGCGCTGTCGCTTTCGCTGCTGTGGCTGCGTTTGACGGCTGTCTCGGATTCGGCGAAAGGCTATTTTGCTGCCGTGCGCCGAGACGGAATCGTGAGAGACAAATTTTTTTTCTCCTTCGGATCTCTTAAACGCTAATATCCAGCGCTTTACAAAATAATACAAAAAATAGAGACAAAAAAACATAAATTTTTAAATAAAAAAATTCTTACGAAAAAAATATGGATGCATAAAGTCAATCATTATAATAAAGAGAGATTACAATAAAACGCTTCTGTTCCTATGGACTACTAGGGCAATATATATGGCGGGAAAAAATGTTTCACATGGAGAGGAAATCGAATTAGAGTCGATTGATATAAATTTACAATATGTGTTGATATAACCTGTGTATAGCCTAAACGCATATCATGCCATATCTGATATGACACGACGAAGTGTTCTACACAGACATTACGAGTTCAGATCAATTTCAACACAGTTCATCACCCATTGCATTTTCGTCTTTTTGACCATCATGTTCATATGGCGCAACAAAAGCTTCAAGCAACGCATCCCTCATATTGTTATCTTGTTCAGGGGTCAGATCAGGCTAGATCTTGTTAGCTCCTTCATCCATGGCCGAAACGCCCTGCATACAGCAAGTTCAATACGCCGCCAGCGATTTTGTCAAAAACGTTGCATGCAAGAAGCACCACCTCAATCAAACCCAAAAATGAAACTTGCCTGAGGTGAGGGGAAGTTCCGTGGAGGAGGCGGCTTCGACGACTATTCTTAGCTTCGGCCTGTGCGACGCGCCCGATGCAGGCTGGCGGCGAGGTTTCACGGGTGTGGCTGCGGGCACGAATGAGGATTGGAATCAAGTATGATGGTTACTAAATTGAAGGATTGCGATCAAGGGTTTTTAATCCCTCTTCTCTTCCTTTCATTACTCTCATGTTTAATTGTATATGTTTGTTTATACAGTGGTACATGCTTTGTGCTGGCAGCATGGTTAATGCATGGTACATGCTTTGTGCTGCCTGGCAGCATAGCTAGCAGTTGCATGCATGTCTTAACGCTGGCATTTGCAAGCAACGGGTGGCTAACAGGCAGCATGCATGCACACAGCAGCGCCGGGCAGACACATTTGCACGCAGTGGCGCGACGCGACAGCAGCACTTCACTGCTATAAATAGCAGCACTTCAAAAGAATGCGCTTAGGTGAAAGGTAGAGAGAAGAAAGATATCATACAGATTTCTAACACCGAGCAATATCAGTTTGTGCATTTTTAATAGAAGCAATGATGTTTTGTTGCATCATGTAAGTGCTGCAAAGTTTCGTAAGATTAAAGTTTATTCTTACAATACATGGCTGCCGATCTGCCAGTATGTGCAGCAAACGTGCGCATATCAAAACGAGCTCTGTGCGAGTAAACTGGTAGTACTAATCAACAAGCTAGCCGTGCATGCAATGCAATGTTGCCATTGCGCACATGCCGCGCTGATCTAACGCTCTGCTCCGCCGTGCGCCATCGGGGACTGTCCGGCGATGTTCGTCTTGGAGACAGAAGCAGACTCGGAGTCGGAGCCGTGCTTGGAGATGGCGAGGACGAGCTCCTTGACGTTGGTGCCGAGGATCTTGCTGAACTTGGGGTTCCTCTGCGTGATGGCGATGGACACGTCGTTCGGGAACAGGTCCATGCGCACGAACGCGTGGTACATGGTCGTCACCAGCACGCCGGTGACCATCACGGTGGCGATCCCGGAGAGCCCGACCGCCACCGACCGCGTCAGCACGTTGTTGGTCACCTCCGACGCGTACACCACCGCCGCGATCGCCGCGCTCGACATCGGGAACGTGTACGCCCACCAAGCCAGCGAGAACCGGAACCCTCTGAAGAGGTTGACACGCACAACCTATATATATATATCATGACAAATGAGTAGCACGCTACCATCAGTACAGGATTGTATCGCACATTGGCACGTGAAGACGTGTTGGTGTCGTGTATTACCAGTGACATGTACAAGAAGAGCGCGATGAAGTAGGCGATCTTGGCGCCGTAGTTGAACTCGCCGCAGATCCTGGTCCAGGCCACGGAGGCGACGCTCGGGGCGGCGACGAAGAGGAAGAACACCGGGTGGAGCTCCCTGGGGAGCTGCACGTTGGTGGGGAGCCGCTGGTAGAGCGTGACTAACAGCACGAGGTAGTGCGCTAGCCCGACGGCGAAGAAGAAGATTGGCACCTCCCGGAGCCCCATACTAGCGCCGAGCAGCGCTCCGACGAAGTTGCCAACGACCGCCAGGTGGTTCGACGGGTTGGCCACCTTGGACATCCGTCGCTCGCCGCCCGACATCCATTGCCCGTAGATCTTGAGCTCCAGGCAGAAGATGGGAGCCATGAGCAGGTACCACACAAAGTGGTGGATCTCCCGCACCTCCCACGGCAAGCCCTGGAAGAGAAACAGGCAGGCGATCCACGGCGCGAAGAAGAAGTTGACGCGGATGGGGTGGTGGTACTCGCGGCGGACGGCCTCGAAGTAGAAGACGATCTTCAGCAGGTAGATCGCCGAGACGAGGCCCATGAGCGCCACGGAGACCCACCACAGGACGTGGTTCACGTCCGGGCTGACGCCGAGGAACTTCGTGGAGTGCTCCGACGCCAGCGTCTTCCACAGCATCGCCTGGCTGCCCACGCCCAGACACATCCCGAACGCGCTGATCGGGAACCGCAGCAGGAACGGCCACGTCTCATCCTTGGGCAGCACCGGCTCCTCCGTCGCCTGTACGCACCGACGCACGACGTCGTTTATCGTTTGAGACGACGGTTGATTATGGCAAGAAAAGGAAAGGTTTTGGAGTGCATGCGCGCCGCGCCGCGCCGTGGTTATGTACGTACTCTGAGGGTCTCGAGCTCGGGGCCTTCGAGGGCGGCGAAGTAGCGGTCGGCGGTGGGGACCTCGTCGTCGGTGTCCTCCTCGGCGATCGACTCGGCGGGCTCGATTTCGGCCGGCTCCTGCGGCAGCCCGCGGAGGTTGGAGAGCTGCCGCTCGAGGCGCCCGGAGAAGGTCTTGAAGTGGTCGAACCGCCGGTCCCGCGTGCTGCCGATCCGCGGCACCATGCGGTGCAGCGGCGGCTCCTCGCCGCCTCTGATTGTGAGGCTCGGCTGCGAGTGGTGCCGCGTATGCTTTACCAGCTGCGGCTCGGCGGGCACGCTGAACGAGACAGAGTACGGTGTCTCGTGCAACTCAGCGTGAGCTGCCGGGATGCTAATCGCGACGTCCTTCTTCCTGCCGCCGATGCTAGCATTATCCGGGCAGGTATGCGGCTGGTCTTTCCCATGTTCGTCCACGGGAGAAGCGCCGGTCGCGTCGTGACCGGCACACTCGAAGCCAGCAATGGCGGCCCGCGACGGGGCACGAATCGGAAGCGCTTCCGGCGACGGACATCCCTTGCCGTACAACCCTGCCATTTGGATGCTCTCGCTGGACGCCATGACAATTCGACGCTATCTCCTGTGACCACTTAAAATGCACTCATCAAACAGCAGTTCGTCGATGTGCAGCTTAACAACACCATCGGAACGAGCGGTGCAGTTTAGTTTATACTCGTTATTTTTTTTTGCTTAACGTTTTTTAATTTGTATGATTTTTTATATTTGACTTTGATACTACTTTTTTGTAACTATATATTAAGATATACTAATAAAATTATAATATTGTAAAAATATTTTTAATGATAAATATAATTAAAAATCATGGGATGGCTCCAGCACGTGGTACCAGGACTCGTGCTGAAACCAATACAATCATGTTTTATTTTATATTTTTGAGGGGCGCATTTTATATCTTTCGAAAAATATATATAATCAAGTTTTTCATCACCCAAGATGGTCTGGAACTTCAATAGACAATTCGGAATAAGAGTCTGTAGGACCCAAAACAATGCTTATACAGTGTTTATACTAGTATAGAGCTCCATAAACCAGTTTTCACTTAAAAAAAAAAGAAAGAAAAAGAACGCACCAAAAGAAACCTAAGACTGAAAGAGAAGAAAGCAAAAATCCCCTGCCTAATGCCATGGATGCATGCCATGATTATATAGGAACACATGCATATGCATAGAGTAGTATAGTACCAGTAATGATACCTCTGTTGCGCCAAGCTAGCTCCGTCGTGCTGACCACTACTACGAGCTCAGAGGGAGGAGACAGAGGAGAGATCGATGTAGCTTGATCAGGAGAAAAGAGGACACACCACTTGGAGTAAAGAACTAGTCCAATAGCAAGTAGATGAATGAAGCCTGGCACAAGTGAGAGAGCTCTTCACAACTCGCCAAGTCGGCACAGCAGCCTCACGAGCTGCTGAGGGAGAGTATATATAGACGCCGGCCCGGTAGGCGTTCAGCGCAGACCCGCAGCGGGTCATAGGTGTTTAAATGAACACCTTTTTTTATATAATATATATATAAGACATGTTAGGTGCATATACTATTAGTTGGATCAAAATTATATATTTATGTCTATAAATGTATTTAACTTGCACCCCATATATCTCATGCGCAGTCTATGTAACACATTAGACTCATTTTTCTTTCCACCTTAGCTCTCCTCATACAGACCCAAAGAGGTAAAGATACAATAGGCAGTTTGT
Organism: Dendrocalamus latiflorus; assembly: GCA_017311315.1. NCBI lineage: Eukaryota > Viridiplantae > Streptophyta > Magnoliopsida > Poales > Poaceae > Dendrocalamus > Dendrocalamus latiflorus. Next base: position 34,485,826 of record CM029614.1, on the reverse strand, counting down.
TACCTTGGGCAATAGGCAGTTTGTTAAACTATATGACAAGGTCTAGAATATTTATAATGATGAATAATTAACAATATTGTGTATTGATGTTATTTGAGGTGTATGACGTGTGTGGACTCATGTCGTTAAGTTATGCCAAGAAAAATGTTGCTTTGATCTTTGCATATGCAGAATAACTCGGAGACGATCGTGATCTACGGCGAGGATTGTGAGATGGCTTGGTGCAAAATCATAGTCCAGAGGGTCAAGGATGCTGGAGGAAACGATTGTGCTCAAATTAGGGTGTGTGGAGATGATGGATGATGCGTGTTAGAGCTACGAACGTGCGATCCGGAGGTTACGACATGTAATAATTTAAGAGTGTCCAAAATTATGTAGTGTGACAAAATTTGGAGAAAAAAAAATACCGTGTTACATAAGAGTTTCGGGTCTTTTATTTGTTAGAATTGGATAAAAATTTGTTTGGGCTCTAGACTATAAATAGATATAAGGTCCTAGGCTAACCCTAAAGAAAAAAAATAATTTTTATGTTAGGGTTTGAGATGTGTTAGAATGATAGCTCAGGAATAAAAAAATAGTTCTGATTTGAAAGGAGGGGTTCCTCGAGGCTGCGTCCCCATTCGCGTCAGGGGAAAAAATCGATCTGCTGTTTCGGTTCCTCGGCGTTCCACGGCGTCACGTGAGGACTAAACAGAGCAGGCGCTTTCAGTCTCGTAGATTTCAGGGCGTCGCGTCAGAGTTGCTGACCTTGGCATGAAGCAAGGGCACTAGGAGTCATCGCATCTGGTCGCCCACGTCCTTGCAGGAGAATAGGCTTCCCGTGAAGGAAGCAACGCACCAGGGAAGTCATTGCGTAACAAGCAGGGAGCCAAAAGGTGAAAGCCAGTTCATCTTCACGTCCAGCCGCCAAGGGTGAAAAGTACAGCTTCGTTTTTTTCATTCGCTACAAAAACGCGTTGCTACAGTAAGACGTAGAGTGTTACAGTAACCGAAAAATAATTTTTTTCTCTCTTTCTCTTCTGTTGTCTTTTGTGCGTGTTCTTACTGTGATTGGTAGGTTAAAAGAGCAGAAAACAATAGGGTTGAAAAAATTTTCGCTATAGACTATAATCGTTCACCCCTTTTAATTATCATTGACGATCCTATAAAGTTAATTGGATCTTTGTTACATATGTTTACATATTAATTTTTGTTATCTTTTGCTCTATAGAAGAAATGTATAACTTCCTCTTAGATGGGATGTTCTTGCTAACAAAAAGGAGCAAAAAATGGTGGGGACTAGCAAGGTATGCAAATGTCATTAATATCTCTAATGTGTTGTTTAACTCATGCCATTATATTTGCCTTATTTCGTCCATCTTCTCATAAGAAATTATTAACTTCTATATTTTTATAGCATTATTATATCTATATATGTGTATCTTTGTGTCGGAATTTTAGAGGAAAACAGTGTATCATGGTACCAGCGTATCGGTATCAATATACCTAGCTTCAAAGTCCAAACATTTATTCTAGAAATTCTAGATCCATCATTGTATGTTGTATGCGTTGGTATTTTGTAAGGCGAGATGTAGAAAGTTTTCTATCCTGGACATGGGAAATGTGGCGAGTTCTTGGAAGACGGGAGGGAGGAATTAGATGGAAAAGACGAGAATCGTGTAGAACGGGAATTGGGGTCAAAAGTTCACGGCTGTGACCAGTACGCCGACGAGACCTCCCTCTGCGGTCGTGCCGGATGATCTAGATGCATGGGGCCTTCGTCTTGACCAACTCCACCGTGGAAGCTTGCCTCCGTCAACAATCGTACCTCGTGCGTGCCGCTGTTTGTTTCCCATGTTTTTTGTTCAGGCCGCTCGACACTTGTCGTCCTGCGTCGTCCATGGATGAACAGAACAGTATGTGTAGCCGCCCGGCAATTCTCATCCTTCGTCGTCGATGAATGAACAGAACAGTGTGTGCAGCAGGCTGCACGCACAATCTATCTACCGTCATCAACGCAACATGATCACGTAGCATTGAGCAACTAAGCTGGGAGCTGTACATTTCGGGCATCATTGGTTCATTTCAAGCTTCGAATTATGGTTTCACTTCAGTTACCTTGTACCTAACATGCACAGTATTATGGTTTCACTTCAGTTACCTCGTACCTAACATGCACAGTATACGCCCCACGTTAGAGTCGTTCTTGTATTGACCCGGCAAATGGACATGAGTGGATTACTTTGGCTGAAGCTTATAACTTTTGATTTAAAATTTTGAATTCTGACTATTCGCAAGAGATAGTACGGAGAGATATTTATATGCGATTTTGAGCAATATAGATGAATTTGATACAGTGTCTACTATAATCGACTTATAGATTCTATCTTAAAAACACACTATTTAAAACTAGTTATTATAGTATAAATAAAAAGTCTTAAGTCTTAAGCCCATTCAAACCCAACTATATAAGAGATCTGGAGAATAATTCCTAAACATGCATGCAGGAGCTAGCATCTGAGCACCAAAGTCCAAGCAAACAAAGTAGGGCGAGTACAAGTCATTCGATCGAATTGTTGTGCAGCGACCTGAGATGTGGAGAATAATTCCTAAACATGCATGCAGGAGCTAGCATCTGAGCACCAAAGTCCAAGCAAGCAAAGTAGGGCGAGTACAAGTCATTCGATCGAATTGTTGTGCAACGACCTATATTTTTATCATACTGTAAAAACATAATCAATGAATTATTATTTGTTTTAGCCGATAGAACATCGCTCTAACGAATAATAAATTCATCAGAGTGTTACAACAGAATAATAATTAGAGACAGTATATCATATTACATCCAAGTAGCTACACAGGGCTAAAATTTGATACAACTATTCTAACTAAATTATTATAATACCAGGAATACATTCTAGTCCAGAATCTAATTAGACAAGAAGTACTAAAGATAAATACGACACACTAATATTACAGATACTCTAGGGACCAAGATCATGTTGCCCCTAAGGCCCTATTTGTCCTAGGTCTCGTATAAGGGGCCAACCTCATACGACTCGGTCTCAACACAATCTCCCTCTCACTCGGTGTATCACTCGTCTGCGTAGGCCTCATCCACTCCGAGTGTGGATCCCAACTAGCACTCCTCTAACAAAAGGAAATAATAGCAAGAATGGGTACGATGTACTCAGCAAACTTATATAACAAATATGCATTATATGCTCATCATCTATCTTTCTTGAAACATCTCATTCTCATACTTAGTCTCGTTCTCATTCATAAACCATATAGAAATAGATGCTTTTAGGTTGTGAAAATTTTGGATTATTAATTTTAGAAAACTACTAAACACTCGTATAAATAGCTAAAATATTTGTTGGTTTCCAAAGCCTCTAATATAGGAGATAGATATGAATTCATGATTTATATAGCATTACGTAAGCTTATATCACTTTACCCATAGTCACTCTAATTATTGTAGCGAATGAATCTTCGCATTTCCTTAGATGCAATGCCCAAATCAAAGTACTGGACTTTTACCTTGTATTATACCTCCACCCGACTTACTTATAGCTACTGGCCCGAGGAGGTGTACTACCCTCACCCGGCGCCCTTACAATTATAAAATAGTTGTTGGTCGGACTTATCTCCTATGGCCCAACGTCCATTTGCGATCTCGTCCGGCACTCCACATCACTAATATATACATCGAACATATCCTATATGGCCCAAAGTCCAATTGACACCTTACCCAGTTCCACCCTAGATAAATCTACTTACCCGATTGTGGAGGGTATAATAACCTCAATAGAGTTACTAATCCTGCCTGTCCTCAGATAGAATAATGATTAATACGACTAATATGCTCCATTAAATGAGTGAAGTTTGTAAATTCTTATATTTTATTATTATGTAGAGGGCCCCAACCTGCCCTCTTGACACCTTCCAAAGGCACCCTATACCCACCCTTTATTTATCCTTACTTGTCAATTGCTCCATCAGTCGACTACTACAACATTTCATTTCTTTCTCATGCCACTCATCCGATTTAAACACGATTTTTATTTTTATGCAAGGTGACGGTAATTTAATAGAGAAATACTTGTTTTATTGAATATACTCTATTCATATGCTCAAAAGTATGCTTGCCTGAGTTTAGATCGAAGGTTTAGGTCCTAAGGTCACTCTGATAAAATCCGGTCTCCAATCCCAGTTCCTCCTCTACAATTAGTGCGTGTGCTACGGTTTAATTTATCGGTGCTAAAGAAAATAGCATACGATAAATAATTGAATAAATTACACTAAAGTATCCCTGTATAATCCTTAAGTTTTATTTTAGCCACTTGTGGATTTTTATGACTTAATTGCTATTTTAGTTGTTGCATTAAAGTTTAATAGTTACAAATAATTTTATTTAATTATGTACAGACTTTAATTCATTGGGTGGTAATTATTTTATTTTAAAGATTCTAGATAATTCCTACTGGGTGGCTACTATTTCTACGCGACTACCAAATTAATTAAGTATTTACATAAGCATCAGAATAATCTAACAACATTATACCAAAATAATCGATACACGCTAAATTTTACTCCACTAAAGACATGTTGTTCACAGTGTTATCAAACCCAGACTGGTTAGCGACCCGACCGAGGTCTCGGGTCACTGAATCGGTGGTCGAATTCATGATCTAGGAGACAAATATGAATTCATGATTTATATAGCATTACACAAGCTTATATCACTTTACACATAGTCACTCTAATTCTTGTAGCGAATAAATTTTCACATTTCCTTATATGCAATGCCCAAATCAGAGTACAAAACTTTTACCTCTATGCCAGTATATTATACCTCACTATTACTGTTGTGCCTTGGGGGATGGAGATATTTGTATGGGTTGGCTTGTGAAAATGGACTTTTGGGATGATGTCAGGTTTGTCTTAACGCCAAATGATGACCCTACAGCTACGAGAGGTGCCAACTAGCTCCGAACAGTCTAGTATCTCGATGAGCGGAATACCAGCTTGAAAATAAATTCGATGGATTTGACAACAATTCTTTCTTTTAATTTCTTCTTTTGTTCGGTTTATTTTTGGTATCCTTAAATTCGCTCTTTTCACAATTGAAACTGTGGTTCTTTTTGGAAACCAGCAATTAGTAGATGTTGTAGAAATGATATGCATGTAATTTATATTTTCTATAGCCCTTGATTAATTTGTATATGTATGAAATGCCCCTAATGTAATTTTATTTTTATACTTGATGTAATAACTACAACAGACTGTAATATTTATTTGATTGTAATGTATGACATAACTCATATTCATTTACTTTATTGTCTTTCATTCAATTTAAAGTTTCTATGCAGTGGTTTGAATTTGAGTTAATTACTTTGCAACGTTAAATTAACTGTTGCTTACCGTTGTTAATCCACAATTTGCTGATTAGATTAGTTTTGGAAACGTGGGGCATTACATGTTGGACCAAATTTTACATTCATTGGCCGCTAGGTTCTAAATTGCACAGTGGCAGGTTGACGGCGAATGAATGCAGAGGCTGCTTCCGTGAATCGACAAACGAGAAATACATGAACTTTTTCCATTTTTCGCCAATCCGATCCATCACAAATTCCCCTTGGCTCCTATGGTAAAAAGTAGTACTAGTCAACTTGAGAAGTACTAGAGGATGTGTCAAGAACAATTTACCGGCTGCTACAATTTTTTTGTTTAAAAGATGTTTTTGTTGGCTGCTAGGATTTGTCAAGATATTTTTATTGGCTGCTAGGTTTATGTAATTAATTATGGGAAAAGGCTAGAAAACACTACCCCATCGGATCACATCTATGAATAACGCCACTCCTCTATCCAGTTCTCCTAGCCACTCAACATCTACCTTATCCAAACACTGACAACCTCATCTCCTCCATCTCTCTCTATCTCTCACTCTCTGTGTGTGCACTCCGTCACCGGCAAATCGGCGCATGGGGCGAGCTAAAGTAGATGGGAAGGAAGTCATGGCGGTGCTCCATGACCGGCGGTAGGGGTCGAATGGTGGCTATCGAGGGGCGGGCTGTGAAGGGGAAGATGGTGGTGCAGCCGGATTGCGCCGAATTCGACGTCACGACCAAAGAGGTGCAGGGTGGAGCGGTGACCAAAGGGGTGTGGCTAGAGAGGGTAAGCAACTAGGGGAGCACGGCGGCACACCCGAAGAGGGGTGGGGTGAAGCGACGGCCAAGAGGGGATCAACCAGAGAGGAGTGATGACGCAAGCCACATACACCATCCATCCGACACCTTTAACTGTCTCCATCACCCTCCTCTCCCTGTCCCGCCCTTGCACGATACTAGGCAACGCGGGCACAAGCACCCCGCTTCCGCCACTATCATAGCCATGGTGGGCTCATCGAAACTCGTGGTACTTCTTGAAGTTTTCTGGTTGAAATTACTCAAAACTTCTTGAAACTTTTTGGTCCAAACTTGATGAAATGTATTGAAATTTACTGAAACTTCTTGAAACTCTTTTGCTGAAAGTTGTTGAAACTTGAGTTCCAAATTTTGAAATTTGTTGAAACTTGATCTTGAAACTTTTTTAGAATCTTCTTAAAACTTTTAGAAATACGTGAAACTTATTAAAACCTAAAACTTTTTAAATTTTTTTGATGGAACTCCCTAAAACTTGATGAAACATGTTGCCATACCCAATGGCGGATCCAAGATTTTGCCACACGCCCAGGCTGAACTCTAACGGGCCAACATCCTAAAACTAACACCAATTTATGTCCACACCACAGCATACAAAAACACTTCAATGCTTGACATAAAAACATAATAACAAAAGTGTAGCAAAACTTAAACAATGTAGCATAGTAACAATGTCTACCCATTCATCATTCAACTCTTTAATTGGTTTATGAAGCCCAATGTAAGCAACAAAGTCATCCGGATTAAGTAAAACATGAGCATTTTTTTGCCCATGTTACTAGCTCATGTTTTTACTGTTTCTGGTAAAGATTGGTTGGATTGTGTTCATGTTGAAAAATAAGATGATACGGACTTGATCAGTTAGGAGCATTTTCTATTCTTTGGAGAACTTAGACATGTTCTCGGTCATTGGTGATTACAGTTCAAATTGAAATTAAATTGCACTTAAATCTACTCTTAATAAATTTTATATTAAGTACTATTTTCATAATAGAAATATTATTTTATTATTTTGTCATTTGATATGGAGGCCAAATATGTTGTCCAAGAAGCTAGCATGTGAGCTGACTAGTGTTACTAATTTCTAACAAGATAAGGAAGTGAGAGTCACCTTATGATACATCTTCAATCGTATTTCCCTGAGTAGCGCAGCATCCTTGGACAGCGATAGTTGGATGGAGATCCTTGTGATGCGAGCCTGCGAGACGTTGTTGTAGCACGAGGGCCTGACTTCGGAAAGCGTGCTGTCATGCAAGTTCCAATCCAAGCCCTCCAGCTATCGGCGCGCCATCACAAGTAGACTAGCAAATGCCATGCCGAGATGCTCAGATGCTAGAAGAAGCAAAAGAAGAAGAAAAAAGTCTGGACTAAGGAAAGAAAAGACGAAAAACTAGCGAATTAAGGAAAGAAACGAAGAAAAGCTAGCGAATTACGTGTTCCTTTCATTTTCCGTTCTTGACATCAATCAACTGTCCTACGTAAGCAATGGACACGATCAAAGCAAAACCGTTCGGAGAACGAGACGAGCTGCTGATCGCGTCCGATTGCTACTGTAACTGTTGCCTGCAAGACGCGCTCCGATTAAGTTTACAACATCAGCAGTTGAGACTAGTAAAAGGCACACCGAGAAACCAGGCCTTGTGATGCATCAGCGAGAATCGGCTCGCACGAAGCAGTGCAGTTCAAACGCCGCCGATGAGACTGACGGGACGGCACACAGAGATTTTTGGGCCGGCCAACACGTAGGGCGTGACCGAGATCGACCATGGAACTTGCCGTAACAACCTCGGCGCTATATTTTCCGGTGGCGTCGTGCATGCACACTGAAACGACCGGCCTGCGGGCGGACTCCCGGGCCATCGATAGAGTCGCCGATCTTACGAAATAATATGAGAAAAATAATTAAAATCCTTAGAAGAGAATATAAATGATGTTTTATCACTATGAATTAGTTACAGGTGCCTTCAACAAGATGTAAGATTAGCCCTAATTACACTGAATGGGATTGAATTCATAATCGAATGTCTTGTATCTCTAACCAGGGTACCCAGGGAGCAACCCTTGGACGTTAACAGCCATATAGATATTTATCCAATCCTCATAAGGAGTAAAGAACACTCATGTTAATAAACTATTCTATTCAAAGCGACTCCTATAATAACTCCATTTTATTCAAAAGCTAACTTTTAGAAAATAGAAAACCAAAAGTTGTTTAGAGCAGAAACAATGCGGCCTTTTGCTTCAATCCCGGTTTTAGGCTGGAACTCCTGATCAACCCAGCCCGACTCGCCGCCGGCGCCGGATGGGCATGCATCGAATTGTAAACCTGGCGGAGTAGGTGTGGTTCGTAAGCACGTTTCATCGTGCGATCACCAAACGCTCAAGTAGCGCACGTAGAGCCTGCTGTACGTATGTACATACGTATGGATTTATTTGAATTTTTAGCACATATAACACTATTTAAATCTTATAAAAATATCAGTATGCATATGAGAATAGCAAAAATAGCACTTCTGCCACACGATGATCAGACAGCAGTGGCGTGGAGCTGACACGTGGCGCCGAAGCCTCGCCATCGGGCAGCAGGCGGCAGCGCCGGCCGCCTAGCCACCGTGTGCCTCCTAGCATGCCGCCTGGCCATCATGCGGTAGGTTATTATTTTATAATACTATTTCTTTGATTTTTTTTCAATATAACAAATGAGTTCAAACAATTACAAAATTTTATGTACAGCCTCTCGACACAACGTATTTTATTGTGTAATTTTTATATAATTTTAGGCAGTGTGAATATTGCTTAAAAATTCATACGATTATGTTATTTGTAGGAGTTATTACATATAACAAATGAGCTCCAAAAATTACAAAATTTTATATACAGCCTCCCAGCATAATCATCCTAATTGTCTGTGTTTTTCAGAAATTTTATACATTATAACTTTTGCTCGACTGATGCTGGTGCGCCAGGGTCCCACGCGTGTGGAGCGCTGTAACAAAAACAAAACAATAGTTGATCCAACAAGGGGGGTGACATGGCATGCAGACTAAAGAACCGAGGATGGTACACATATGGACGAAGAGGGTCGAACTACTGCGTTGACCGTAGCCATTTGGACTCCCTCGCGAGGTCGGTGTTGTAGTCCTCGCTGGCCGCGTTGGCCTTGGCCACCAGTTCACACTTTCTCTCGTGCTCCTCCTCGCGAGCCTCACGCTTCTTACACCTACACGCCTCCAAGTGAGCTTCTGTCTTCCATCGGCATGGTCGAAATGCAGACACAAGGAGGACACAATCATGCAGGTCTTGAAGAGGGGCAACGAGGAGGTCGTCAACATAGAAAGCTCCTATGATCCCACATGCTACAACGTGAACTCTAGCTGCACATATAGGTGCCACTACAACAATGGCCAGCCACATTCGAGGCACCCCTCTGCAACATTCTATGTGGGTAGCGGCAGACACGTTCTACCAGTAGGCACACCCGGATATGCTTGTACCACGGTTCTCCTATTGTATGCGGTTATTTTCAATCTCCTAAAGCATGTAGCTAAATGATTGACACGTCGTAGCAGTTGGCATAAATAATCACATGCGATAATAGATTACGGAGTTAATCATTTAAGTAATCAATTGATTAATTACCAATTACCACCACATAAAATAGTACATCTTGAATTGATACAAATATGAATTAATTCGACAAACAAAAAGATGTATGAAATCATGACATCGAATGGCAACCAGACGAGCTCAGTCCGTTGGGGGCAATCCTCCGTTGAGTGCTCGGAGGTCTTGCATATCCTGTACTTTACTGTGCAACTAATGCTGGTACGTTGGCTAACATTCATGTCATTCTGGAAGCGCCGTAAATACCAACGTCCCTTCGCAGTTATCTTCAAATTCTTGTTGGGGCCCATTGCATCATGTCCGGCCAAAGACTCCTGTAGTTCATGTCTAAGCCATACGAGTGAAACTCTACATGGACACATGATAAATGTGCGAAGGAAGCAAAAAAAGTAGCAACGGGCCGACATATGTGCGAAGGAGAGAGATTACACACTACAAAAGATGGTTGCCACACGGTGACCGTGCGGCCTACGATTTCAATCGCTAATTAAATGAGCATTGCATATCGCTAATTATGATTAAATAAACATAATTGTATGAACATAATCGCATGTCATGAGGCTACACGTAAAATTTCGTAATTTTCGCAGCTCATTTGCTATATGTAACAACTCCTACAAGCAATATAATTGTATGAACTTTGAAGCTACATTCACGCCTGGTAAAATTATAGGAAAATTACACAATAAAGTATGTTGTGTCAGAAGGCTGTGCGTAAAATTTCATATTTTTTGAACTCATTTACTATATTTAAAAATCAAATAAGTAGTAATATAAAATAATAATTAAAACAGGTAATTAAGTTGGGCCAGGCAGCATGCTGGCCGAGCGGTAGGCCTCCTGCCGCTCGGTGACAGGGCTCCAGGTGCAACATGTTAGTTCCACGCCGCTGTCGCCTGGTCACCATGCGTTGGATGTGTCATTTTTGTTATTCCCACACATATATTCATATTTTTGTAAATATAAATTTAAATAGTACTATATGTGCAAATTTTCGATTTATCTGTGGTCGTACGTGCAAGTTACGGCTGTGCTTAATTGGGTCTCGTCAACAAAAGCACGTCCATTCTGCGGTGAGCAAAGGTAAAACATTGGACCGTGCGGCCCGGTGCAGTGTTAATATGATGCGGAGGACGAACCTGGAACGGTGCATGTACGTGAGCTTCCGTTGACAGACCGGCTGGCCGTGTGAGGAAGATACGTCCGCGCGCGTGCGATAGCAACCAGTATTGAATCTGCAGAGGCCTCTGACTTTCTCGTGCCCGAGGAATGAACGCATGTTCGGACACTTTTGGAAAAACAGCTTACAAAAGTTGTATAGCTAGAGCTAGGAATGTTTAGACTTGTGCGGCAGTAGATACGTAGGACCGGCAATGGTAAAACGGGAGATAAAACGATGTTTTTTAAAAATCTTTTTCTTAGAGCAACTCCAGCAGGACCCTCAAACAAGCCCCTAAACCAAAATTTGAGGGATGAGGACAAAAAACACAGATCCAGAAGGGCCCCTACTCAGGCCCTCAAAAGTAGGAGGCCCTCAAATTCACCCATCAAGCCCTCATTCCTGGGGACCCTGGAGGAGGCCCCTACTTTTGAGGGCCTGAGTAGAGCCACTGCTGGACCTGTGTTTTTATCCTCAACTCTCAAATTTTGGTTTAGTATGATGAATGGGTCCCACATGGCAGTGTCTATTAGGATGAATTTGAGGGTCCTGATTTGAGAGCTGCTGCTGGAGTAGATGCAAAATAATCAAGCTCTCAAATGTTAGGAGAGCCCTCAAATCAAAAATAGGGGCCTTGATTTGAGGGCTCCTGCTGGAGATGCTCTTAGTATCTACAAATTTTTTTACTCTAGTACCTAGAGAGCTACAAAGATCATATTTAACAATCTAAATTCAAACAACAACGCAAAACAGTGAGAATTTACAAAATCCAACACCTAACCGGTCTGACTATCACTGAAGTGGGTGGTCTGACCGCTCCCCAGTTCTCATAAAAGAAAATCAAACCGAGCCAAAATCAAATTTGGTACAAACATTAAAATCCATGTCCAAATAAAATAAAATTTTGCACACACCTTGTTGAGAGTCCCAGAAACTTATTACATCTAAGGATCGCAAAATCTTGGTCAAAGTTTTAACATTTCTCTAAAACATGTAAGATTGTACTAAAATCGGGTAAATTTTAAAACGTGATAACTAACTTGCTCGTAGATTAAGACTATTGGTGTTTTAATACCGATCTTACGTATGATTTGTTCTGATTCGAGAGAAACTCTTAGCACCAAGATCTGGTAATATAGAAGAAAAACACGAGAATTTTTATACAGATTTGGGCCTTCTCTTGAGAGAATAATAACCCTACGTCCTATGTTGCTATTGCTCAGAGAGAAAAAGTACAAAGTGTGTAATAAGAAATGGCTTGCACTATCTCTTACTTGGATCTGCCTCCCCTCTCTTCTCCAACGTAATCTTTTATATAGTTGACCAAATGACGGTAGTTGCCTTGCGCCAAAAGACGTCTCATCGGTTCGGGAGATAATCACCCAATGAAAGTTATTGCCACAGAGACGTAGAGGCGGTTTGCCATACAATAGTTGTTGTCAGAGGGAGATCATGTGCGGCTATTAGAGATAAGCGCACGTTCTAACTATCTTGTCAGGCGACTCTACGAGGCATTAGATAGGCTATTCGTAGGAAAGTCTACGACCAGATCATAGGACATTTTATGAGTACATGATCATAGAAAAACTTATAACCAAGGAGTAGTCGCAGTAAGACTTACGACTCTGTGGTCGTAGAGAGACTTACGATCAAGGGGTACTTCTAGTAAGATCTACGACTATGTGGTCGTAGAAAGACTTACGACCAAGGAGTAGTTGCATTAAGACTTACAACTATGTGATCGTAGATAGACTTACGACCAAGGAGTAGTCGTAGTAAGACTTACGTCTATGTGGTCGTAGACAGATTTACAACCAAGAAGTAGTCACAGTAAGACTTACGACTATGTGATCGTAGACAAACTTACGACCAAGGTGTAGTCGCAGTAAGACTTACAACTATGTGGTCGTAGATAGACTTACGTCCACGGAGTAGTTGTAGTAAGACTTACGACTATGTGTTCGTGGAGAGACTTACGGTCAAGGAGTAGTCGTAGTAAGACTTACGTTTAAAAATTAGAGGATTATTATATCCTTGTCAAGAATAGTCAAGATAGCTCTAAATGAGTTCTAACATGTCACAGCATGTAAGACCACCTAAGGAATTAAAGCAAAAAATATCGGTTCAAGATTCCTAAAAAAAGCTCCAAATCTAGCAAGAATCGGGCAGTTTCGAAATCTTGTAGACTGTAATGCCTAGACAGATGGGACATGATTTACATGAGATATCTCCACCACTTACATGTCCTTGGTAGGCAGCAAGATTAAGAAGAGAAGTGAAGAGGCAAAGAACCGACTAGTACAAGAGCAAATAAACCAAGACAACAATACTTTATGAGAGTTAGACAAAGTTGATCTATTGCTAATTGAAGATGAAGGTTTCACACTCACTCTATAAGAAGAACAAGAGAGAACACCACATCACTCATTATTTTCTCTTAAACCCTAACCATAAAACTCAAGAATGAAATAGTTGGAATGGTTGGCTTGCAAGTTTTCATCCGTAACCCACTAAATAGATGGAGCAATCAGTCCACATCTAACCATAATGAATACTATCCACTAACACAATTGAGGAAAATCTATTAACCCCACACAACATGGGTTTTACACTCACATTTAACCCATACACGCTTTTCAAAACATATGGGCCTAAACCCGCTGTGTCATTTGGCCTTTGATCTACTTGATTTTCTCAACATCTCATTGACCTAAACCATTTTCCTAAACGCCGCTTAAGCACTTTGGTTTTAATTTAATGAAGTTTTTGGTATTTGGCTAACTACCAAAATACATTTGCCTTGACTGGGACATCTCTTTCCTTTGTAAGTAATCATTATACTTGTCATATGTATGTGTACCAATAGATTACCACGCATCGACGAGTCTTTCCTGCTCTGGTTCCCTCTGCAGCATGCCTGACTTGAGCCAACCAAACCACTTGGTACAATCCATCACTTGAACCTTCTCTTTAACATTTCGTGTCTTTCTTATGCCACGCTTGAGCTCAACTATCTCATCCTGCATTTTTGACCGTTTTGGACTTTGGCTCTTCCATGAGCATAGCCCTGGTTTTCGTTGTTGACTCTAAGTTTCACTGCACAACTAAAGATCAAGAAATTATTTTTGGGCACCAGTTTTTCACAATTTGATCAATGTTAGCTCAAATATACTTCATGTAATATAAATGTACTGACCTAGGGCAATTCAATTCGATCCACGATCAAATTTTCAAAATTCAGAACTTTTAGCCGAAATTCAGACAAGTCGGTCTGACCGCCAGGCATGGTTGATCTGACCGATCTGCAAGGCCGATCTAACCATTCTGCAGAGCCGATCTGACTGCCAGGATAAAACCACTAGACTAAAAATCAAAATCTTTAACAAATTTAAATTTTAACTTGACATAAATTGAAAATAGTTCATCACAAATATTTCTTTTCCTTCTCACGCTCCCCGAGGTATTCACTCAAGAATCATTCCTAAATTCGCCGGAAGTTTTTTTTTTAACTGGAAATCGTCAGATTCCATTAACTTGTAATGCAGCATGATCGCTGGCCACCTGAGAAACAATATTCAGCATTCATTTCAGGCACCGTATCCGACCAGAGAAGGACGGCAGAGTTTAGCGACATCGAAAAGATCGATCAAGAGGTGCCATTTGTTGCGCAAAACTGGGCCCGATTTGGGCGTCTCTGGCCCAACACTGACCTCACAGAGACGTTCGTTTTGAGAGACTCTCAGTACTGGGCCCATAGCTATGGTATAGGACGCCAAGCCCACAAATTGCGTCGCCGCTTTCGTGAACTCTCATAGGGAACTCTCAGTACACGTACGTACGGAATGAATCCAAGGGAACAATCGAGCATGCAGGCCCATGCAGTCAAAATTGCTTTCGGCTTTTCAACGCTAACTAGTTTTTAAATGGAGTATTTTTTTTAAGATAGAATCTACTAGTTAATTGTAGTACGTACTTTACTGATTTCATTTATATTGGCAAAAACCGCATATGAGTTTCTGTTACTCTATAATCTCTCGTACAAACAGCCTAAAAATCAAAAACCGCAGCCAAAAGCCACAGCAAAAAAGAACCGGCCCATGATTTGATGGATATTATTTGGTTCACACACTCTACTCTGCCGTGGCTTAATTAACTCTTGGCAAGACATGCGTGCGATCGCAGTTGGCTCGAGCGTGTCCCCAATTATATATGCATGCCGGCCTGCCTGGCTGATGGATGGATCAACTGCTGCATCCCATCTCTCTCGCATATTACATCGATGGATCGATCATTGAGCAGCAGCAGCAGTACGTAGCATGGGGGGGCCGTGCGCTCGCGAAGCTCACATGCCGGCGATCAGACACACAGTGTGCCCACTACGGTGAAGCTTAGGATATTTTATCTCTTCATTCTTGGCACTTGTCCATCGAGCTGCTAGTTCATCGCCATTAATTAATCACTTCACTTCTCTTCCTTAGCCGAGTTGTAGGTGCATGCTTGCGCGTGCTGGCTCCTGCACCGACAAGCAGAGAGGGAATCAGATTCCACTAATTTGTTACTGTTAAATAACCACGCTTGCTTGAACCCCAACCTAACCGCATGCATGGTCCATGCATACGCGTGCATGCATCCAGTGTTTCAACATGCATGGCCTAGCTAACATAAAAGGTTAGTTTAATGTTATAGTACCTTTAATTAGCTAGGAACAAGTTGCATAGCAAACTGTTGCTAGCAATGGGAGCCACGGCAGCAGGCAACAGCTTTAGTCGCCATTGGCCAATCACCCGGATCGATCGCCTACGAACCATGTGCGCCTTCGCAGCATGCTATGACTACTGCTATCAAACAAGTGCAGTACTCCCTCTGGTCACAAAAAAAAATCGTTTTGATTTTAAACGCTGTAAACTTTGTCTATCGATGTCTTCTTATAATAAGAATGATCGGTCAAAGTTACATTTCGAATCCTTTTTTTATGCACAAGACGACTCTTATTTGTGACCACAGGGAGTAATAATTAAGCAAGCTTAGCTTAGACGGTTGGACCCTGTCGACTAATTAAACAAAATGAATCGAAGCGGCAGCCATGTCTCGCTCGCACGCATTAGGTTAGAGCATGTATAATGGTATAGACAATGGTTATTTATAATATCCTCTATGTCATTTATAAACGGTACTAAAGACAATTTATACAAAAGATTGTCTTTTTGTATATCTTTAAAAACAGTTTCTCCATAACATAATATATTTTATTTATCTATTACAGTCGATTACTATATGAGAGACGACTCAATTCTCTATGCTCCCTCTCTCTTCTTCATATTATCTCGTATCTTACGTGACAAGATTTATAAACAACTGACATCACACCATTGTATACACTCTAATAAAACTAAAACCCGTCTCTCTGATTGGCTGGTCACGTGGTCTGCCTAATTCCTTCGTTGTTCTAATTAACTGGGCAGTTCTAGCTAATCAATTCATTAAAGCCTCTCGGACGCCATGTTCCCCAATGAGAAGTGGCACCAAGTGAAGTGGCTAGCTTTCCATGCAGGGCGACATGCAGCACAGATCATGGGAGCAGAGCGCGAGTTGCTACTTGCTATACTACTCTACCGACTCTACAAAAAGGGGACCTAACACCACAATGATCAACCAATGGGATTTGAAGAAGGGGATGGATCGTGAGGATCGGGCTAGTATCAGCTAGATCAAAAAGAAAATTTGTATCTTTTGACACGACACACAATCCTGGTCCCTGTCAAACTTTGATTACAATCTCCCAGCAGTGTTTCCTTACAGTATTAATTGTACTAGCTGGAGCAGTACCAAACTACTCCACTATCGTACTTGTTGGTAGCACATCAATTCAGCGTACATGTTAAATATAGAACAAGGCCGTAAGCTGTAGAGAGTAGAAGCTAGGTAATTAGCTAGGACGGTACGTAGAGATACCTTTCTGCAATTCTGCTGTTGCGAGGAGCATGGGGGAGCAGTAGCGCACGCGGATGAGATGCAGCGGGGTGTGCCAGCAGGAGAATATTCCCAGCATGCAGGCCACAGGACGGTGGTCGCCGTGGGTCGCCGTGGGTCATGAATGATCGATGGGTGGAATCGCGGAGGCGGACAGCTAGCGCCGGTGGACGCACCAGTTAGTCGTCCACACGTCAGGATACCAAGTTTCAGCGGCTGCTAGCACGATCGGATCGGATGGGCAGACCAACGAGGATCCAGATCGCCCGCCTCAAAAGTTGTACTTTCTCAGCTGCCATGCAAGCATCCGCCTCCCGCGCCCCCCCTGGCCCCCTCCCTCTCTCTCTCTCTCTATATATACACACACACACCTCTTTTATATATAAAAGTAGTATATACACAAACTATGCTATAGAATGGACATTAATGAAATTTTTCTTAGAACTCACTTTACAGTATCTTATGATCATTATTAAAATATACTTAAAAGGGTGAAGATGTATAACAACATCATTTAAGTAGTATATAGGAAGTGAAAGTATGTACTCACAGGAATGTGAAATCATTTTCCTATACACACATATATATACAAACATATACAAACATATACATACACACACACCCACACACACATGTATGTATGTATGTATGTATGTATGTATGTATGTATGTGTGTGTGTGTGGGGGTAACACACGCATGGATCAGGTCCGATGTGGTCCCATCAGGCCACAAAAGCGATCGGAAATAGATAGCGATATTGCATGGTGTCTGAGTCATTCATGCTATAAGAGCATTTTTAGTTTATTGAACCGATATCAATTTAAAATCATACTAAAGTATTTTATGAACTAAGTTTGTTTCCTCCAATGTATTGAACCGATTCCTACTAATAACTGGAACCTACATTACATCAAAAAACCATAAAATAATAATATCATCTCTCAACCGTACTTTCTCCTATGTAGTTATTTAATGCTTATATAAATTGTTTAATGTTTTGAATCGACTCCTAAGTAGAATTCGGTTCCACGTATTTTTTTTATTGTAATCTACTCTTACAATGTATTGAATCATTCAATACCTTCTCTCTTTATATGAATCGACTAAAACACAATATTGAAGGTGACCTAAAGGGTCCGTGTAACGCAGCACTACATTCATGTCAGTCGACGCCACTGTGTGGGATCTACCTCTTGATTACCTCGAGACCTGAAGCGTGGGGATCGCAGTCGTCGATCGTGATTTGGCCCGATCGATTGATGGGCACGTACGCCAAAGTTGACTTGACTCGATCGATCGGTCGGTCAGTGTGCACGCCAAGTCCATCTTCGGGTTCATTTTTAGCTCTTCATCTGATGACCGATGGCCCTGATCGCATTGGCGCACTCCCTGTGTATATATACAGTACAAATGTATACGCTAAGGGTGTGTTTGGTTGCCTGAATCTCCTTCGTCCTGGCTGGGTGGATCCGTATAATCTGAGAAAGAGCCTGTTTGGTTGCCTGTATGAGTAGATGCAGCCTGCATGAGCGGATGCAAAAATACGCCCTCATCCTTTGATGGGTGGATATGCTCAAAATGAGCTTCACTAGTCATCCTGGATGGGTTGATGCAGTGTATCTTATGCGGTCCCACGTGTCAGCCTCTCAGGTTTAGTAGACTACATCCGCTCATCCAGACAACCAAACAACATCTCAGTTTTTTTTACATCCGCTCATACAACCACACCAAATATCTTCAAGTGAGCATAGAGTGGAGCAGCGCAGTACGTACAGCAGTTTCCGAGGGCAAATGGCCAGCATGATACTTGCTATAATTCTACTGATTATCTTAGGATAATATATATAATAGCATCCTGCTATACGTACTCTATTTAAAAGGTGTATAGAGGAGTACGGTTGATCGATCCACTTAGGGCGTCCGCAATGATAATAGCTAGTACTAGCTATATAGTCAGCTGACGTGGAGGTGAGAGACAAAAGCAAAGACTATTTTATACTGTTGGACCCACATGCTCCTCTCTCATGTTCTTGGACTACGTGAAATAGATCAGCTATTTGTTCGTCGCTAGTGACTACTCTCTCTCCTACTTTTTCCTTGCCATATCAGATCTAGCTAACTAAATAGCCAGCTGTTGGAGACGCCCAACCAAGCTTGTAGTTTTCAACTAAACAAGTGTCAACCGATGCATGAACCCAAAAATGCATTGCATGCGCGCATGCATATTGAAGGAGAGGAAAACTTTCTAGAATTAAACAAGCTATATATTTAAACCCTGCTCATTTTGACTTAAACTTCTAGCTTTTATCTTATTTCTCATTATTCCTAAATTTCGTCTTTTGCTGACTTTTTCGCTTTTATTGAGCCTTTTTTGCCAGTTCTTTTTTTTCTCGTATTCGTTTATGTTATTCGTGATGGGCTAATTTGTTTTTTCTATTTTTATTTTTTTTAAAATTTAGTTACGCCAAATAAGCCACTATCAGTTACAATATAATTACCTAGTTACAGTACAATTTCAGCTATAAGCCAGTTTATTTCAGCCTAACCGAGCGGCACCTTAACATCTATGTTTTTTTAGTTTTTGTCTCCTCCAAAAATCAAAATACATGTGATGGTTTTTTTAAATGAATTCTTCAAATGATTTTTCGAGCTCAAAATCGTGTACATCGTCCATATTAGCGTCTCCATCATAAAGTGATGTCTTAAATAACGTAAATAAAAGTTATCAGCTGCAGCCAAAAATCATTAGCTACAGTGCAAATGAACAGGATTTGCAAACGTTCTCCCAATATATTTCTTGTATACAACCAAGAGTGGATCGATCACACATGCAGAGGCGAGCCAGTGTCTTTCTCCCCAAGCAAACTGCAGCTAGCACTAGCTAAGAGGTCCAAGTGAATTGCTTGAAGTAAAGAATATTTTTTTCAGCGTTCAAGGTGCTAATTGAAAGCAACACTTGCATTCAAAAGTTTTGAGTAGAAAACAAATTAAAGGAGGGCCAAAAAGCAGGAGAGAGACTACCAGAAAAACAAAAAAAAAAAAGGTGCACCAGGCACACTGAGATGACTTGGTTGCTAATTAACACACGAAAACGCATCTTATGTATACATTGCATTCCATCTACTCCTACTATAGTGCATGGAACTTTCTTTGAACTTTTCACCTTTCAGGCTTTCGCAACCCCCCCCCCCCCCAGTTGGAGTTTGTTTAACATGTGTAAAGATTGGGGGAAAAGGTCGCAAAATGCCAACTTTTGCCACAATCCATAATTTTATATGGTGGTGTGTTCTATGAAATACCTGAGCGTTTTCTTTCATAAGAATACTCAAATTTTCACTTTTTTTGTTTACTACCGTTGAATTTTGCAACCGTAACAGCAAAATCTTATTGCTAGAGTTAGTAAAGATTCCGTGCCAACAAAGGTTCTACAGCGTAGCACATTGCACAATAGCTGCAAACTGGCCAATGTCAGTGTAGTTGCCTAGTTGGCCTTTTGTAGAGTTGGATCCAACCGTGCGTTTAGCCTTTAGTTGTGTTAGCTTTTGCCTTTTGCACGTTCGCAACTTTTACGAGCTTTGTTTAAGCCTCACACATCAAGCCTTTTTTCCTAAGTATCGTATCATATTATGCAAATGGTTTAATGTTGCACCGTCCTTTTCAGCGAAACAGTGTGTTTATTTGCACCGCCTCTGCACTTGATTAATCAGTTACATATATATTAGTATATTTAACTGGGAAATTAGGGTGCCAATCGCAGTCATGGTGTGACAATATTGGAAGAGCTCGCTAGTAGGCATATTTTTTAGGCTACAGTTTATAGTTTTTATTTGTGGTCTATTTGTCTAATCTATACTAATATAAAAGGGAGTTTGTCCGTTCACTACCCCTCCCATTGCGCTCCTCCCAGCCAATTATCGCACCCAACACAATCCTCACGAAAACTCTAATGTGAGCCCACATGTCATTATTTTGTGTGTGTGCTCATGTGCAATAGCGCTCGAGCCTCAGCCCTAACCCGCCCCCATCTCACCTTGGCCTTTCCCACATGATAGTCGCTATTGTGTAGAGTTTTGTTTAGCGCTCTAATATTTCTATATGTGTAAGATAAATTGTAATGTTCATTGTACGGTTTTGAGTAACGTTAGATGATATATATCATTTTTTTTTTTTGAGATTCTGCCATAACTTATGGGTATCGTACTAGTGAATAGTGATTGTGGTCTTGTGGAGAGAAAAAGACAAAAAGAAAAGAGGAACTTCTGTAGAGTAGAGAATATGTAACAATCTGTACTTCAGTACATGATGGCTGACACTTGCGGACAAGCGCGCCATTTTTTAAAGCACTTGACCTAACTTAGTGACCAATTAGGTTGCCCAATTGGTTCACTGGCTCCAAGTTGCTTTTATTCGTACGGACTGCTTAGCAGCAAGCAGTAGTAATCAACAATTGGGTAGCATTAGTTTATCAAATGCACAACAGTGTCTTCCCCCCTTGGAATGTATATGTGGAGGGTCAGGAAGCTCTCGAACATGAATGTTCGAAATAGCTTTTAACTTCTAGTTTGTTTTCTTTCAATTTATTTAAGTCTGAAGCTATTTAGAATTCGTTGGTTTTTAAATTTGATTTTTTTCCCTTTCCATTGTCCACAAAGATATATCAATATTTTTAATTTTTTTTCTCTTTTTAATTTTTTAATTAAATAGCTTGAAAAAACTAACTGCCACAACAGTGTAATTTTAAAAAACTAACAGCTATAACAGTGTAATTTTACTCTTAAGCTAAGAGTCCCAGCTGTAATACGAAGCTTTTTTAGCCTGTTGTAGCGACCCTTGATTCCTTTGCGAATTAGATTCGTTGTACTGGTCAAGCTAGAAGAAGAAGCTTTTTCAATGGAGATGGGAGTGTGATGTGCCGATCGATGGCAACACGTACGATCGATCGAGCACGCATGGGATCGAGTACAAAAGGGGGGGTCCGCCGTGTCGGATCCACGTTAAAGTCCGACCCCAACACGTCAGCCCCCACGAACGAGACGCCGACCATTCCGCTCCATCGCAGGCCGGCTTTACACGTCCGGCCCGGATACAACAAAGTAGCGAGTACTCAGCATGTTTATTTAGCTGCGAGTACCAAGCCACACGTACCCCACAGGAGAGGACTGTAGATCACTGCCTCGATGTATTTGTGTGGTAGACTGAGCCAATGTGACGTTGTCCGCATCTTGTGGCTCGTGATTACACATATAGTTGTTGACGGTGAACAGAGAATTACGTGTATAAAAACCCCCCAAAATATCAAGGTTAACATAGCACGCATACACATTAAGAGTAAACCGGCAAGTTTGCTAAAAACAAGAAATGTTGGCCATTCATCGAAAGCCAACTTGATGGAGCATCAACTATGCGTGTACGTGGCTAAACATTGAAGCCGTTGCCGAATCAGGATAGACAAGAGATGCTCCAACAAAGACAATTCACATGCCATGGACACCACCACAACCGTTGCTCTCCAAATGCATCACTCCCCTAACTCGCACTCAAAGTGGCCGTTTAATTATATTTCTAATTTTAGGCGAAATTGTACCACCCTAAAATTTGAAAGGGGTATAGTATTTAAAAACCGACAAAACTCTATATAGTCTTTAAACCAATTAATTATCTTTCTAATCTAGGCTTGAGGGCCAATTAAATGGGTCTGTTTCTTTTCCTCCGTGGGCATGCCTTCAACCTCCCCAAAACAGGTTCTCTCTTCCATCTCTCTCTCTCTCTCGGGTTCTTTGGCCGACGGCGATGCGGCGGTCTGGGAGTAGGGCGGCCATAAGGCGGCGCGCAGGTTGGGCGCATGGCCATGTGGCGGTGGTAAAGGAGCGCCTTATTACCGCTCCCATTCTTGCTTTGTCCGAGGGGAAAAGAAGTTCATTGTCTATTGTGATACATCTCGATTGGTTTGGGCTACGTCCTCATGCAGGAGAGCAAGGTGATAGCTTATGCTTCTCATCAACTTAAGAGGCATGAACCTAATAGCTTATACTTTTCGTCAACCTAAGAGGCACGAACTCAACTATTCTACTCATGATCTGGAGTTGGGGTAGTGGTCTTCACCCTTAAGATTTGGCATCATTACCTCTATGAAGAGAAGTGCAACATCTTCACTGACTATAAGAGCTTGAAGTACTTTCTCACCCAGAAGGAATTGAATTTGAGGCGGCGTCGTTGGCTAGAGTTAATCAATGACTATGATCTCACTATCCACTACCATCCAAGCAAGACTAATGTGGTGGTTGATAATCTTAGTAGGAAGTGAAGTGATGGTGTTCTTATTCCAACATCAGTCTAGGATGAGCTTGAGGATCTCCAAACTACCCTTTGCTTCGTGTTCTCGGCACTATCTTTAGAGAAACCAGAAACTTCATCCACTTTGTTTGGTGCTTTGCTAGAAGCTCAAGCCTCAGGTTCGAAGATTCGGCACTCTCGTGGAGAAGTCATTCGGACTAAACCTCATGGGCCAGACTTTTTTGTCGATGGCAAAGGACTATTACGTTTCCGTGATCATATTCGGGTGCCATCTGATTCGCAATTGAAGAGGGATATTCTTTGTGAGGCTCATAAAACTTCTTATTCTGTTCATCCTGGTGAGACCAAGATGTTCAAGGACATCCAGCGTCAATTTTGGTGGCAGAGAATGAAGAAGAACATAGCTAAGTTTGTGTCTTAGTGTACAACGTGTCAGCAAGTGAAAGCAGAGCACTATAGTCCTACTGGTCTTTTACAGCCATTGGATATTCCCCAGTGGAAATAGGAGGACATTGCTATGGACTTCATTGTTGGTCTTCCTAGGTCACCCTGGCGTATGGACTCTATTTGGGTCATTATTGCAACATGCATATATGAGAGCACTCGAGTTTTCAGCACCGTGCCTTGCCACTATTTATGCTATCTTATTTACTCTTTATTTGGTTAGAAGTAGACTAGTTTCATGTTACAAACATTTATTTCAGTTTCCACTGGTTCTCTATTAAAGTGCTAATAAAGTTTTAATTTTCTTTTGATTTCTATTACTACTCTTATTTATTCTTTACTTTGACGATGATGTTCCATAATAGTATCTTATATTGATGTGTGAGGTGCTACAAAAATGAAATTTGTTCAAATTGGACTAGATTTCAAACTGTTAATTTCTACATACAGAACCTGCCTAGCAAACTTGGGTTATTTCCACGTTTAGGAATGTAAGTTTATAATATCATAAAAAATAGATTTCCTTTTAATAGATTATAAATATAATCTATTTACAATATGCACTGCACATAAAAAAGTTATTTCATCATTTGTCACCGTAAAGATGTATACTTTAGAATTTGTCACTCCATATTTCACTAACATGTGGATTCTAGGACCACACATCAATGAGATATAAGTGGTAGATCTTGAAATGGTATATCTTTAACAGTGGCAAACAATCAATTTCTCTGAAAAATATGTATTTTAGTATCTATCACTCTATATCTCATTAACATATAAATTATAAGGTCACACATTTATAAAATATTAGTAATAAATTCTGAAATAGCGAAAGGGCCTCTAGCCTAACGGTAGAGCGCTTGAGTAGCACCCCTCAGATCCTGGGTTCGACTCCCAGTGGGAGCGAATTTCAGGCTGAGGGAAAAAAATCCCCTCGCCTGCCCCACAAGCCAAAGCGCAGGTCAAAGGCCCGACCCGGGTCGTGGTCGTTCTCACACGGGCAACGGTGCCCCTGTGTCAGGGTGTGGGCAGGGGTTCGGGGATTTTCTCGATCTGCGTGAGAAGATCGCTCTTCTTTGCGAGATGCCCGGGGATTTCTTCCCCTCGCAGGTCGAGTTTTTTTTTTATAAATTCTGAAATAGTATATCTTTAACGGTGGCAAAGATCAGTCACCCTCGCCGCCATGCCACCTCTCCACTCACTCCCGCCTCCATATATACCCTCCAAACATTTTCCCCAGGCCTCATTTAGTCATTTCCTCCCCCCTCACATTTCGCACTCTCCACCACCTCCTCGTTTCGCCTTCTTCGAGTTCGACTGTTCGAGAGCACGCTGCTGGGGTTTTGCGAAGAGCGCCGACGCGGTGGTCGATCGCGCCCATGGAGCAGAGGAACCTGTTCGTGTCGGCCCTCGGCGTCGGCGTCGGGCTGGGGCTCGCGTCGGCGAGGTGGGCGACGCCGCCGCACGGAGAGGGTAGCGGCGGCCCGGGCGCCGGCGTTGCGGAGGTGGAAGCGGAGCTGCGGCGGCTGGTGGTGGACGGCCGCGAGAGCGAGGTCACCTTCGACGAGTTCCATAATTTCCATTGCTACCTCAGGTTGGTGGGGTTCCTCGAGTATGAGTCGTTTTGATTGGCTTGGCGTTGGGAGCTGGAGAATGTGTAGTGCGATCCGATGCGGAAAGTTGAGACTTCTATTTTTGTGCTTTTTTGGTTGGTTATACAGGAATGATTTCGTTGGATTCTTCCTAATTCCATGGTTTTACACGGTACTTGTCACTTAATCCGTACCAGCAGATGCGTATGCTTTACAAGTTTTATTATCAAATGGTGGTATCATTAAGGGTCGAGCTCTCGAAAAAGCAGAGGTGGTTAATTCACACGAATCACAGCACGTCTAGTTTGTTAATTTGAGCATGAGATTTCTAGCTCTGTTCAGTTCAGTTACGACGTTATGCTACCGGCACGGATAGCGACTGATGTGGTAGTGGTCATTTTGCAGCGATCAGACGAAAGAAGTGCTCCTAAGCGCGGCTTTCGTTCACCTGAAGCAGGCGGATTTGTGCAAGCACATCCGAAACCTCTCTGCTGCAAGCCGCGCTGTACTGCTCTCCGGCCCCACAGGTTCGCCTTGCTTGGACTGGATACTTTTTATGGCTTATTATTTTTTGTCGTGTGTTTATAACGGTTGTTTATTAGTCTAAGAAATATTAAATATTAATTGTTAAGAGAAGTTAAAAATTAAAAACCGCTGAAAAGATTAAAAAAACGGAGCATATATTTCTCTGCGTGGACTGCTGATGGTGGGCATCCTGGCTAACTGCTGTTGGTGTTGTTGACTGTGCTTCACCTGCAGAACCGTACATGCAGTCGCTTGCGAGAGCTCTGTCGCACTACTACAAGACACGGTTGCTACTTCTGGACGTCACCGGCTTCTCGCTTCGGGTAATCTGGAACTGTTGCAAACCTACAGTATGTAATTTTGATTTGTTGTTTTCATGCTGTGATTCTGAACTCTTTGTTGCTCAATGTTGTTGTAGATCCAAAGCAAATATGGGAGCTCCAGCAACGGC
This sequence comes from Dendrocalamus latiflorus, assembly GCA_017311315.1. NCBI lineage: Eukaryota > Viridiplantae > Streptophyta > Magnoliopsida > Poales > Poaceae > Dendrocalamus > Dendrocalamus latiflorus. The sequence goes on along the minus strand of CM029614.1, from coordinate 34,459,578 downwards.
TTGGTGAGTTAACAACATGCATACTTTGTGGGGCTCTTCAGTTAGCCTTATGTTTGGGAGGGGAAATTTCAACATCTCAGTCTCTTTGTTTTGTTTGATTGGGGCACCTCAGGATTTTACTTTGGCAAAAGAAAATATTGAAAACAGGGTTCCTGATTGATCTCGGCAATAGCTTGTCCACAGTGATTGATTAAAAAAATCTGAGATCACGATCATACAATTTTGCCTGCGTAAAAATGATCATCACAACTCTTGTTTTACTCAGCCAATATTCATGGATTTGTTGTTTTACTTGCTTCTACAGGTTCATAGTCAGTCCATATCTGAGACCACGTTTGGGAGGATGTCTGATTTCATTGGATCTTTTACAATGTTTACTAAGAAGGATGAACCAAGAGGTACCAAAGCATTGCAGATTTCTCTGTTGATATGATGTTTCAATTTTATTAAAAAGGCACTATTCGACATTTCTTTAGTATGTAACTCCAGATGAAAACTCCCTGCTATGTGCAATTTATTTTGTCAATTGTTATCCACGTACCAAGTTTCCAATTTTTCATGTGAATCTTGTGCCAATTAAACATGCCATGTGGTTGCTCAAATTTTGGAGATTTTGACTTGTTTTTGTTCTGTTGTGCATGAAAAACTTATGCAGAATCATTGCACCGTCAGACGAGCAGTGCAGATTTGAGGGCTAGGTAATGTACTTGTTGGTTTGGTTATCATGAACAATATTCTATTTTCCGTATTGTTTATCTGTCCTTTGTTTTCTTCAGAGGCTCCCAAGTTGCTAGCAATGCGCCTACACTTCGGAAAAATACTTCTGTGTCATCCGATATGAGTGATCTTGCCTCTGGACATTCAGGTGAACTTGTTTGTTCATTTCTTTTTGCTGTTGTTTAAGTCATTTTGATGTCGCACATCTGCAGAATTTAGTGTAGACAGCTCGTAGACCACAGTTACTAATCTCCACCAGTTTCAGACCGCGCGGCATCCACATTTTCTGGTAAAATTATGTATATGTGTCTATATTAGTTCGTCAAAATGAAGTGCTGACATATAAATAGCTTCTGCATTATATTTATGTCTGTGTTTCTTAAAAAAAATGCATTTACATTAGAAAGATCGTTCTTCTTTTGCACATGTCATAGATTAGAACTAGAGAATCATATGGTGCGGTAGTTTCTTATTGTTTTTCACTTTTTATGTTGATACAATTTCAGTTAGGCGAACCTGTAGCTGGTGTTTCGATGAGAAAGTTCTGATACAGTCACTTTACAAGGTAATTATACGTCTTGACTGAACTTGACTGGCTCTGTTTAGTTATGATTTGCTTATCTTGTAACCAATTTTGCAGGTCATGGTTTCTGTGGCTGAAAGTGATCCGATTATTCTTTACATAAGGGATGTTGACCACTTCCTTCATAGATCACAAAGGACCTACTCTATGTTCCAGAAAATGTTAGGAAAATTATCTGGACAAGTACTGATACTTGGTTCCCGATTACTCGACTCTGATGGCGATGTGGACGAGAGAGTTAGTAGCCTGTTTCCTTATCATGTTGATATCAGACCTCCCGAGGAGGAGACCCATCTCCGAAGTTGGAATACTCAGATGGAAGAAGACACAAAGAAAATCCAGATTCAAGATAATAGAAACCACATCATAGAGGTACTCTCAGCGAACGATCTAGACTGTGATGATTTGAGCTCAATCTGCCAAGCAGATACTATGGTTCTCAGCAATTACATAGAGGAAATTATTGTCTCAGCAGTCTCTTACCATTTGATTCATAACAAGGATCCTGAATACAAAAATGGGAAGCTCGTTCTATCTTCTAAAAGGTTTGATCATTTACCTTGATGGTTAGTATCAACTAGCTTTTTTCCTTATTTTCTTAACACAATTACTTCACAGTTTGTCCCATGGATTAAGCATTTTCCAAGAAAGTGGCCTTCGTGGGAAGGAAACTCTGAACTTGGAAACAGATGATGAATCGAAGGTATGCATTTATCTTGTACAGATACCTAAAATAGTGGACCAATGTATTGATGCGGCTAACTTCAATGCTACTGTTTGCAAAGGATGATTTGAAAGGTTCTAAGAAAAATGAGACAGATAAATCAACCACGGTGCCAGTTAAAGATGGTGATGGTCCATTGCCACCACCAAAACCGGTAAGTTATATCCAGTTGCTTGTGCAATTTGCTCCACTACTCCAGTATCAGCCACAATGTAAAGCAAAGTATCATAGTTCTTCTTTGTGGACATTGCTAAATTTGGAGTTTTTGTCTCTGATGTGTTTCTAACTGAGCAGGAAATTCCCGACAACGAATTTGAAAAGCGTATCAGACCAGAGGTTATACCAGCCAATGATATAGGAGTGACATTTGATGACATTGGAGCCCTGGCTGATATCAAAGAGTCGCTTCAGGAGCTGGTTATGCTTCCGCTTCGGCGGCCCGATCTTTTTAAAGGAGGACTTCTGAAGCCTTGCCGAGGAATATTACTGTTTGGACCACCTGGAACCGGGAAGACAATGCTTGCTAAGGCTATAGCAAATGACGCCGGTGCCAGCTTCATCAATGTGTCGATGTCCACCATTACATCGAAATGGTTTGGGGAGGATGAGAAAAATGTCCGGGCATTGTTCAGTTTGGCTGCTAAGGTTGCTCCTACTATTATTTTTGTGGATGAGGTAGATAGTATGTTAGGGCAGCGCGCTCGATGCGGTGAACATGAGGCGATGCGGAAGATCAAGAATGAGTTCATGAGTCATTGGGATGGCCTCCTGTCAAAGTCAGGTGAAAGAATCCTTGTTCTTGCCGCGACAAATAGACCGTTTGACCTTGATGAAGCCATCATTAGGAGATTCGAGCGCAGGTCTGTTCAAATGCATTGTTTTATGGGAGAATACATGTTGTTTGACCTAGATGCTAATTGTTTGCTCTTATTTTTTTACACTGAACAGAATCATGGTTGGCCTTCCAACTCTAGAGAGCAGAGAGCTGATTTTAAGGACACTGCTGTCAAAGGAAAAGGTTGATGAAAATATTGATTTCAAGGAGCTTGCAACCATGACCGAAGGATACAGTGGCAGCGACCTTAAGGTTTGTGCACTGCTTTGAACCCGGGTTGATAGAAATCTACTGTGAATTTGACTGGATCACTGAAAGCTGTTATTTTCATTTTGCCCCAGAATCTTTGTGTGACAGCTGCTTACCGCCCTGTCAGGGAGCTCCTCAAGAAAGAACGAGAAAAGGAGCTGGTAAGATTACAACCGTTTTGCTGTTTATAAGTACTTTGCTTTTTAACTGAAGATGCGATGAGTTAAAATAGCTTCTAGGCCAATTATGAACAAACATCTTCTGTCGATTCTTCAAAAAAAAAACATCTTCTGTTGATCATGTAGTAATAATTGTCTAACGATACTTTGATGCCTCAGGAGAGAAGGCAAAAGGAGGTAAAAGAGAAGGTAACTACGGCAGATAATTCAGAAAATCCGGAAAGTAAGAAGGAGAATTCAGAAAACAAAGTAGACAATTCAGAAAGCAAGGCGGATACCTCCGAAGCGAAGGCTGAAGGTGAAAAGGAAGTGACGATCGACCTTAGGCCGCTGACGATGGAAGACTTGAGGCAGGCGAAGAATCAGGTGAGTTGCTGCTGACTGCTGTCCTGACTTGCATGCTGTATGAAATAAGAATAGAACGACATAAACAGATTACTCAAACCATTTGTCCGATGGCGCAGGTTGCTGCGAGCTTCGCGGGCGAGGGTGCTGTCATGAACGAACTGAAGCAATGGAATGACCTCTATGGTGAAGGGGGCTCTAGGAAGAAGCAGCAACTGACGTACTTCTTGTAGAAAAGATATGCGCGTGGCGTGCTTATACGCATATCGGTGAATATTTGGCCCAGAAAATCCCATGGAGCAGAGCATGAAGTTCGGGCGTGGGAACGGAAGGATCTCTGGTGGGCAGATGTGAGTTGGAGTAGCTTGGAATGGATTCCTTGAGATCGTTAGTATAGGAGGACGAGCAATCATGTACAATTCTTTTATACGGACAAGTATTTGCATATGTACATCTCTAGATTGTAATTTTCTTCGTTTGTTAGTCTGCGTGTATATTTGGATTGAGCGGTTTCTCTTGAATTAGTGGGTCATTTTAGCTTGAACTCTTTAGGCTGCTGTAATGTAAAGCATAGTTAGAAGGGAAATGCTACTGCTTGCTCTCTTACGTACGACACGTACTAGAAAATATCGAACGCTGCTCTGAGCAACCCATCCTCTCTCCCTCTCGACTGCTCGGAAGAAATCTGGCTCAGCTGTCGCACCGCAATCGTCCATGCTTTCCTCTCTCTCCCTGCCTCCTCCCCTTCTCTCTCCACGCACTTTATCGGGAAACAGCTCCTCTGACGTAACGTCAGGTGACGTTGAGTCACTGATGCGTGGGGTCCTCTGACGTAACGTCAGGTGTCGTTGGGTCACTGATACGTGGACCCTACGAGCCGTGGAGCCCACACGTCAGTGACCCAACGTCACCTAACGTTACGTCAGAGAGCCTTGGCTACTTTATCACCACCAAATTAGGCGTTGTGCGTGAGAAGGTCAGGAGATTGGCGGCGGCGCCCGCCGACCCGCTGCCACGGTCGACCTTGCCGCCCACCACACCGGTCGCCAGGTACGCGTCGTCCCTCACCTCGTGCCTGTGCTCCCCGTCGCTTGGTGCCGCGTCTGTAGCTCCATGTGATGTGACCTTGCTTGGATTGTGTTTGGGTTCGTAACCATAGGGATTTTGTTTGAGCCTGGTAAATAGGTCGGAGTACGTAGGCCTGCCATGGGAGGGCCAGTTGTTTTTTTTTTCAATATTTTGATTTTATGTGTAATGCTCTAATTTTATGTATATAATATTTTGATTTTATATATGTATCAGTCTGATTTAATGAGTGCAAAATTAAGATTTTTATCAATATTTTGGTTTTATGGCCAAAAAATGTTACACATGTGAGCTTATAAGAGGTTACAATGTTGCAACCGACTGTACGGACTCAGCGCGCGGATGTCTAGATGCTTGTAAATCCCTAGTTAGAAAGAAATCCATATATTCAATGAGTCGTTCTATTACTGTTATTCGAGTTTCTCGCAGTTTTGAAGAACAAGATGCGTCCCAACCGGAGTAGATGCATCCCAGAACCATGATATTGCCTTGCTTCAACGGAGCATGCAAGCCATTACGTTCAGTATTCGCTTCTCAGCCACAGCTCCAGCTCATGTTCCTCGTGAAGATCAAAACACATTCTGGTCTCTTAGCTTCAGTTACACAGTTACTCATGGAACGGCGGCCAGCGCTGCACCTTGTGTATGGTCAATCATAAGTTTCGTATCGGATTATTCAGCCTCGATATTTAGAATCTAAAACTTTCAGATGATAATTTATCAAGGTGGAAGCTTTGTGTTGCAAATTTATGACTCAAAAGAACTCAAATAATTCGCCCAACCCAATCTCAGTCTCGGCTGCCACATGATCTAAACAAACAGTTCCACGTCGTATATAATAAACCCCTGATCTCAGTGTTAAATCTGCAATTAACGAATGGAGATAACATCGAGAACAGCCCAGAGCCCCGGGTTGCAACTCAGATTCTGCGTTCAACCGAGTGTAAAAACAAACAGTTTTAAGTACTACGATTCGCCTCCCTGCCTTTTTATGTTCCTTTTTTTCACGAATGTCGCAAATGATACTGCCGTCTCACAAACAAGGTCGAGTTTTGCAAGATTCGATACCACTTTGCATAATCCTATCCGAGGGCAAACTTGGACGATACAGCACGGACAAAGAGCTGTTCATCCATAGGTCCCTCGATATTTTGGGACTCATCTGCGGATCGTGTCCGACGGGTAAACTTGGACAACACCGCACCGCACGTAGGAAAAGCAGCTCATCCCCAGGTCCCTCGTCAACTAAAACGAAGGGGAAAAAAAAGAAAACCAGAGTCGACAAAGAGGACTAGAGGAGGAAGACCAACTCCAACTGGAACGGACGCTCAGCGAATACGAACCAACAGTGAAGGTAAACATCATACCACCATGGCAGGCGATCGATCAAACGATATATGAACCTCTTCTTCATTGCATCCGAAAAGAAACACGCGGAGATGGTAATGAAGAGGCGGCTGGGATCATGATGAGGCTGCAGCAGGTTGGGTGGGCTCTAGGGTTTGCGGTTGGATCGTATAAATAGAGGAGGAGGAGGAGGAGGAGTTGGATTGGATTGGATCTACTAGGCCGGTCCGAACTGAATGAACTGCTAGACGCGAGCCCACAGACATGTTGGGAATAAACGCCGAGCCCAGTAAACGCTCGGGTCGTCGCCCACCTCGCGTTCGGGTCCGTATAAGCGGCCGCGTCTATTGGGCCGCTCATATTCACGGCTGGTGAAGAATTTTTTTCTGAACATAAATAGCAGTAGTGATGGAAAGAAATGTTTTTTTAAAGGAAAACACGAGTAGTAGAAAAAGTAAGAGAGATACGTACTTAAGATGGAGTGAGACGTATGGTATACCCATAACTCTTTATCTTTTTCAAATAGAAGCCAATATAAATAGACGCAACCGAGCGGCCAACCTGATCCCGCATCCATCAAGGTATGACACGCTGATGATGCAGGTGTGCGATCATGCATATCAGCATATGCAAGGCGGTGGCGCACGTCCAATACTTGTTTGCCTTGCCCGTGTCAGTGGTGAGGGCACAGGCACGAAGAAGATGCTTTCACCGTGACGTACCGTACATGTTTTTCGGCAGCAATCAAACTAGCACGTTCCCGGGGCGTAAGACTGAACGGAGCTAGCTAGGCTGCCGCTGCCGCAGATGCAACGGTCGCTGGTGAGTAAACGGAGGGAGACACGGCTCAAACAACGGCCAAGACCGCGATTGGACGCCTCACGGAAAAGAGGCTTCTATGGCTACGCGCTACGCTGCCGATCCTTCGTTTCATCGTCCCCCTGGGTCAACAAACCTGCATCAGACTGTCCGAGTCGAGAGAAAGCTCGTCGCCGTTTTGAGCAGCGGTCACCACGATTTGGCGTTTCACGCACAGTTTGGTCGCTGAACAGTGACTTCTCAAGATAGCTTTTTACAATCTCTTTTTGAACAGTGATTTCTCGAGATAGCTTTTAGAAGCCATTTGTATAAGCCACGGTAGGAGTCGTTTTGAACGAATTGACTTCTTAACACGAGTATCCCTTACTCCGCAATCTCTCTCGTAATCAGTAAAAAGACGTAGCACTTTCGAACACACCTTGCTTTATGCTAACTTAATTGGCTCGCCGAGACCTGTCCGAGCCGTTTTCTGAACAAAGACGACTGCACGCGCAGCCTTTCTTTCGGTGTCTGACGAACCTAAACCGTCAGCTCCCAGAGCTGAATTCCCTCGTCTTACGTAATAAACGCGAGATCTAAACGTGAGCGAAAGATGGTCGATTAGTCGATTTATATGCTAATTTCATCTGGGCGAAGAACCGACGATCATAGCCACGTTATTTGACTAGATGTAGCTGAATTATTTTCTTGTTTCCACCCCTCCATACCTAACTCAACACTTGTTGTTTCCTTGACCTTTTATAAACCCTCCTGCAATCGCAGGTTTTTTGTTATGATTGTGCGAGCTAGTTTGTCAATCTTTCCGTTACGTCTGCACCGGCTGCAGTTGTAATTAACAAGCATGCGATTGATCGCAAGATAAACTAGCATACTAGTTGTATTGTTCGAGCTGGTTCGGATTCTTTCAGCGGGGTCCAATGGACACTGTTCTTGGCAAATAAAGTGCTGCTCCGTAGCTTAGGATGCTGTCTCTAGTTTGGAGTTGGGCCTAGGTCATCATCCCAGGACCTTGAGTGAACTGATGTGATGGCCGCTGGGGACACTTGAGACAGTTCGCATCATTCCTGCCTCCAGGCCTCTCGTCCAAACTACATCCGTTTAAATTGGTTTTTAGTTTTGGATTTTGATTTTGCCTAAAAAGAGTAACAATTTATAGAGAAGTTTGCAAAAGACATTTACATATGATTTTATATAATATAAATGAAGTCACTATAGTGTATACTCCAATTGACTAGTAAATCCCACCTTTAAAAGACACTTTGTTTGAAACTAGGTATTATAGATAAATAGTTTTTAAAAGATAATATAAAGAAAGCCTTATACCGAGCACTTTGGCTAGCATTTCGATTTTTGAAAGAGCAGTAGAACATAGCCTTCAGTTTACTTGCACATTGCTGTAGAAATGAAATTTAGCTTGGTCTAACGTTGCACTGTTTTTCCGATACCAATATCTCTTCTTTCTGCACTCTGCAGAGAGGACGAGCTTTGGACCCGTTTAATTTGGCTTTTTTAGTGATTTTTTATTTTTGGTTTAGCTAAAACTAAAAAACCAAAAATTCAGACTTCTGGTTACCAGAAGTCGGAAGCCGAGCCGGAAAAACGGGGCCACGGTCGTAGCTTCTCACGCGTGTGTCCTTCAATTTACTGTTCACTGTTGCACTGAAAATATCCATCAGAGACTGATGCGTGCCTGGGACGTGTGGTCGTGGCTCGTAACACTGTGCAACTCTGAAGAAGATATGAGGCATCGTAGAACCGCATTCAAATATTTGTACCTTCGTACTGATCCTATGTCAGAATCAAACGGAGCAAGAAATGGTAAGAATGGCAGTCAAATATTTTGTAAGAGGTTGTACCATGTGATGGCGGCCCCAGAAAAATGATGAGTACTGTATATATTGTTGTTTGTGTTTAATTTTGATAGATTGAATCTTTAGTTGCTATGGTGTGAAGCTGACGGTAATAATGGCGTTGAAGTCACGATATAACTGGCCAAAGCGGGTGGTACTAATCTATAGTTATTGGTAGTTATTTTTTACAGGAGGTCTTTTGGGAGCTTTTTGGCTGAGATCTAGTGCGATAGTATCGGCATTGTAATCGTGGTACGACCAAGGTGTAGCTGCCTGACCGATCTTGACAAAAACAATCTGACCGGTGTAGAGTTACCAGTATAACCGGCATTGGTGCAGCCGTCATATCGGCCCCTGTGCCGAGGTGGTTATGAGTGTTAGAGTCTGTGCAAGTTTTAGTCATAGGGGAATCTATGCATGTGTGAGTCATGGCACATGTACATGCATATGGTTTACTAATAGATAGTCAAGCGTATGTCATTTGTACTCAAATCAATTACCATATCTTTAGGCCCTGTTTGGCACAACTTCACCAACAGCTTCATGAGCTGTTGTGAGCTGTTTTTTGCCAAACACCCTTTTTGCAAACAGTTTCATAGGTGAAACTCCTTTTTCTGCTCTCACAAAGGAATGGGGAGAGGTGAAGCTGAAAAAAGTAGCTTTTCACAGCTCTCTCCCTCAGGCCCGCAGTCCTAGGAACCCACTGCCCCTCTGGTTCACCAAAATTACACGCATTTGCCACTAGTCCATCCCATTCACCTCTCCTGTTCACGAAACATAAACAAGGCACTAATATTGCTTCCTAATGATTTTAATTTTTTATTTTAATGTTTTAATTCATACTCATTCAAATATATTATTTTTTAATTCATATGACCATATACAAACATACAACTCCAGATGTTAGAACAAGTCAAGTAGACAGGGGCATCTTGGACAATTGCCCTCTCTCAGCCATGCATGAAGCTGTTGGTGAAACTGTTTTGCCAAACAGTTTTCCAAAACAGATTTAGCTTCATCGGTGAAGCTGCTCGTGAAGCTGAAACAAAAACAAAACAGCTTCACTAGTGAAGCTGAGCTGTGCCAAACAGGACCTTAGTGTGTAGATGCTTTAAAGATTGTTGCAGCCAATGGCGAGACTAGGGCTACGAAAGGGGTCCAAAGGTCATGGCAATTAATCGGGATTAGACGAGAGAGCCGAGGTACATCTTACGAATAGACAAAATTCAAAAATTTAAACTATAAACTACAATAAGAAAGAGTCCACCTAATACCTCCGAAACTCACCAGCGGAAGACAGAAGTGCGTCATGTCCCAAACTTTTTTCTTCTGTTCTACACTCCCACCTCTTCAAGTGGATGCTTACATCAATATGTGCATCGTGTCAGAATGATCTTTCTTGAGGCAAATGCAATACCATACCGTTGGGCATTGGCAAAAACCAGCTTAACTTCATAAAAAATCTTGATTCTTGACACTGAAGAACAGAATTGAAGCTTGGAAGGTTCCCCTTAAAGATGGTGCTCATTTAGATTTAAAAGTTCAGATTTATAATTTTTTTTGCAAGCGGCTGAAAATGCACCGTTCCCGCTGGTAGTTTTTTTTAGTATAAATAAATTTAAAAAATTATATCATCGCAGACAATACAAATGAGTACGAGAAAAAAGAAAAGACAAAAAATCCAAAAAATAATAAAAAAAGATAAAATTAAAATTTTAGAAGTTAGAAATAGAAGCTCAAAGGCTAATAAATCTGATCTTTCTAAGACTGGCTTTGTCCAGCCCAAATAATTTGTAGTATTGACTGAAGTCTAGAGCACTGCCGATAAGTTGGACCAGGAGGAGAACGGGGGATGAACCACAACCAACCAAAAAAAAAAGCTGTAAAAGCTTGCAACATCGACTTGGGCTCATCAAGTGCAATGCTGGCAGCCTTTGCAATTCTTCTTCATCTGCGTCTGCACTGAGCATTGCAGCTCACCACTCTAGTATTCAAGCACTCAATTACTGAACAATTCCTTCTACTAGAGCACAAGACAGGGTGGGTGGTAAGGATTGGTAAAGCTGAACAGCATTAGCAAACTTGATTATTTTTAAAAAATTTGGTCCTGAATATCTATTTTTGCAAAAGTCATCTCTCTGCGCTTGGTAGACGAAATGTGTCGCTACTGTAGCTCATCAGTTTCTGCCGAGGAGCAGCAGAGCGGCAGGCAAGTTAATTGGTGTTGATTAATCATGATTAGCACTAATTAATCAATATGTTTCATGATTAGCACTAATTTATCAACATATTATATGATTGTCACTGATTAAACCACTGTAGTGTCGTCCGATGTCCTGTCGCCTGTCGAGCTCAAGGAGAAAATTAGATTTACAAAAATAAATATCCAACGACCAAATTTGAAAAAAAAAACACGGCTAGCCAGATGTGTCAACAATTTCAGCATTAACCGCCCATGCCTGCTCACTTTCTGTGCCAAGGAGCTTCTTTCCTCACTCGTTTTCTTTTTCTGACTTTTATGAGCCTTCTGTTTCCTATGACACTAGGCATATGCTCATGCGTTATAACGAAATTTATTGAATAAATTATATAGAGAATTATATTATAGAAGAGTGTTACTTTGATTAGTTGAAAAGTGAAGAGTGATGAGAAGTTGAGGATAATGTGATTGAAGAAGAAGTGACGTACGACCACCAACTCGTTTTTTATAATCCTACAGCATAATTGGGTCCTGGGTAGTCTTTCTCCATGGTTTGCGCATAGTGCATCTGGACTACGAGCCATTCCGGTTAATGAACATTAATTAACGTGAACGGCATGGAGGTGTTTCGCGTGTGCGTGTGTGTTAACTGGTGTCGAAGACTGAGGAGTTGCGCGTCAACCCCGAAAATACTCAGTGAGGGCCGGAGAAGAGTTGCACGTGGGTTATTGATCGCCAGTAGCTCGCACCCTGGCCGCCAGTAGCTCGCATCCAATCCAGGCACCCTGGCCGCACCCATCCCCTGCACGCCACAAATTCTCCCCGGCCGGCCAACATTTTCCCCGCACGGCACGCAAAAACACGAGCCCGGCGGTGCGGCAGAGTTATTTTTAGGTGCTGCTCGTTTCAATTTGAGCCTGTGACTTTTAGCTTATTTTTCACTATTCGTAAATTTCGTTTTTTCTAATTTTTTAGCTTTTTTTTTGAATTTTTTATCGGTTCTTTTTTCCGTATTCGTTTTCATTGTTCGTGATGGACTAACATGTTTGTCTATTTTTAAAATTTCTTAAATTTAGTTAGACTAAATAAGCTACCATTAGTTACAGTATAATTTCAGCCAGCTACAGTGAAATTTTAGCCATAAGCCACTTTTTTCAGCCCAACCGAGCGGCACCTTAGACTCATGCTAGGCTAGGATGAGTTTTTTCAACGACTGTAGTTTTCCTTAAATAAATAAATAGAATACTTTTGTACTGCCGTTTCGAAGCGATTTATCAGAATAATCTTTTTAAAAGAACTTATTAATATTCTATTTATTCATAAACATTAGTATTAAGATAAAAATATAAACCGTAGACTGCCGCCAGGCAGAAGGAAACCAGAGTCTCGGGTCGCCGCCCGTGACGTGCGGCGACCCTACCACACACCGGCACACCGCAGACACGAAAGAATACGGGGAAAATCCCCTTTGTTTGTGTGACAGGCTCGCGTCCTCACTTTTCGCGCCCCGCATCTTTTGAACCAGTTGAAAAGCCACAGGACAGGAGGACGCATCCCCGTCGCTCCCTTCCCAGTTCCCACTCTCACAGGTCGCAGCCTCGCCTGCAGCCTCCCATGCAGGTCCTCCGGATCCTGGCGCCGCGCCGCGCCGTGTCGATCATCACCGCGGCGCCACCGCCGGCCGGGGGCTGGGACAGCGAGGACGAGGGGCCGTTCTTCGACCTCGACTTCTCCGTCCGGGCCTGGGCCAGCTCCGGCAGCCAGTCGGGGTCCGAGTCCGACGACGCGTGCACGGAGCTCGACTTCGTAATCTCCTTGCAGCGGAGCTGCTCTGCCTCCCCGTCCTACGAGACCCTCCTCTTCGGCGGGGCGGGGCCGCTCAAGTTCTGCGCCTCGGAGCCGGGCAAGGCCAATTTGCAGTCACAGTACTGCAGTAAGCGCGGCAACCTGCGGACGCTGAGCTTCGGTGCCAAGAAGGCCGCGTTCTACGGCGGCCGCCACAGCTTCGCGGGGAGCTCCAGCAGCGCGCGGTCTCTAAGGCTGTTCATGGAGTCGCCGGCGGATGAAGAGGAGGTCGTGGAGCCTAGGCGAGCGCCGTCGAGGGACGTCATTAAGAGGTACCTGACCAAGATCTCCAGGCGGTTCCGGAGGGTGGGCCCTCGCGCCGTCGGCGAGGCAAGAGGGCTGCGTCGTCTGCGGAAGAGCCGGTCGGCGTCGGCGGCGGCGACCCTGGCAGCGCCAAGCTCAGTGCAGCCGTCCCGCCGCGACGACTCCCTTCTCGAAAAGCAGGACGGCATCGCGAGCGCCATCGCGCACTGCAAGGAATCGCTCCACCGAGGTGCGTACGTGTCTGAATTACATGACATTTACAGTTAGACTGCTCCTTAGCAAGATGTGTGCTGATCTGGCAAGAATTTCCATTGTTCATCGTCCGTGTCAGAATGCGACTCGTCGCTGTTACGGTCAAGGAGCGATCCGGGGAAATGTGAAGCTGCATAGCCTGAAGTTGAAGTTCACCATCTCCGTTCAGAACTCTCGACGAAATGGAGGTTGAACGTGGAAGCTTCTCGCTAAATTTCATAAAGGAACAGAAAAAGGGAGGAAGAACTTAAAGCACAAATTATTAAAGTGTCAGGAACATTTGGCGGTTAAGCTCCGGAGATCTTTCATCTCTGTTTGTTTATGGCTGTGGGGGTGTGTGTGTTTCAGGGGAGTCATTTAATTAGTTTTAGATTAAGGTTTTTTTTTTCTTTTGTTAGAAGCGTGGGAAAAGAGCTCTTTTTAGGCTTCTTTTTATCCCTCATGTAGAAGCGTGAACTGTAGCTGCGTCTTTTGCTGTTTTTTCCCTCTTACCTTTGTGTGCTCGCTGGCTTCGTTCGTCCTCTTTTTGGATTGCTTTGTACAAGTGACTTGTAACACGACATGTAATTAGGCAGTACATTCTTGCCATTTGGCTAGTACTGGCTTTCACCAATGTCTATTCACCCTTTTCAGAGCTTGCTGTGCTGTGTCACCCCTTGAATTACTTCAATTCCATGTACATTCTTCTTTTATCCTGGATTGCATTCTGCTAGGCCTAGCTAGGCTCATCTGCATGAGCTCATTCCGTGCTTCTTTCGGCCAAGTTTAAGGTTTTTTTTCCCTTCTCTTGTACTACTGTCTAATAGAAGTTGTACATGTTAATTTTGCTCATCTCATGGCTTTTCTGCAAAGCTGAGGCGTGCATATGGATAGTGGGGAAAAGCTCGGGGCCTTCATGGCGTAGCGCCATGATGACGACGAGAGGGAGGGGGGAAAGGCGCGGTGCGCCTACGTACGATGCGGGTGGTGAGGCGAACCCTAGAGAAGACAAAGATCTGTGCGTGATTCTGAGGGGCCTCGGGAACCGCGCCGAGCCATTTCTTTTGGCTTGTTTATCTCTCTCAGTCTCAGGCAGCCACTGCAGCAGCCTCCTCGCTCCTTGGGAAACGGGACGCTTGCCGTTTCTTTCCGTTGCTGACTTGCTGTTCTGTTCTTGGGGTCGATCTCCTCTCGTCTCAGCTGGAAAAGTTGTTGGATGCATGCAATGACCAAAGCTTTGACGACGCCTGGGAAAAGACTTTCACAAAGGCTTTGTTCAGTCTGACCATGGGTTCCGCTTTACTTTAGTGCCCTTCTTTACCTCGGCCTAATTCTGCCGGAAAGGCACGGCACAGGCAAAGTTTTAACAAAAGGTATACGTCCCCTGCCATACAGCCAGCATTAGCAGCGATACCGAGGAGGCTTTCAGTTTCGATTGCGATTACAGTTTTTTACAGTGCAGTGACTGTGAGTCCCGTAGTCGGTCAGGTAGTAATAGTTGGGATAGTATCATTGCATGCCTTCTGAATTATGCTCTGCATTCCCCTGCAGAAGCTCGCGAGTGCAATGTATTAGAAAGGAGGTTATACTTGTAACAGAATCAGGATCATATCAGATGATTGCAGTGCTGTTTAAATGTATTAGGTAGTTTCTATCTAATGTATCGTATGTGTTTAGGAGTTGTAATTGAAGATAGAAAGTTTAACAGCACAGGCAATCACGGATATGATTCGCAGTTGTAAAGGCAATGCCAAGTGCTATTCTTGGCCATTATAAATAAATCAACGCGGCCTCTCCGGAGGTTCAACGCTTCCACAAATATTCAAGTTCCTTTACATGGTATCAGAGCCAATCCTCTAATCCACATCTATGGCGACCGGAGCTTCTTCTCCAGCTCTTGCGACAGCCATGGCTTGGAATCCATCTCTAGGCCATCCTATCACAGAGAAGCTAACCAAAAGCAATCATATGCTATGGAAAGCTCAGATTCTACCTGCAGTACGAGGCGCACAACTCACTGGTTTCCTCGACGGAACCACAGCGGCGCCTGCAGAGAAGATTGTCGTCAAAACCGGCGACAAAGCTGTTGAAGAACCAAACCCTGAGTTCGCGAAGTGGTTAGCCCTTGATCAGCAGGTCCTTGGCTATCTCCTCTCCACCCTATCAAGGGAAATCTTGACGCACGTTGCTGCAATGACGAGTGCGGCCGAAGTCTGGAAGGCAATCGAAGAGATGTTTTCTTCACAGACAAGAGCTCGCGTGATTAACGTCCGCATGGCGCTTTCCAGTGCTAAAAAGGGATCAATGATGATGCCGGAGTATTTCGGCAAGATGAAAGCATACGGCGACGAGATGGCAGCGGCCGGGAAATCAATCGACGATGAAGAACTCGTCTCCTACATCCTCAATGGCCTTGACATTGACTACAATCCCGTCGTCACCACAGTTCTGGGAAGGAAGGAACCCATCACAGTAAGTGAGTTATATGCACAACTCATTAGCTTTGAAAACCGTATGGACTTGTTGCAGGGAGGCTCCAGCTCTCATAGCTCAGTTAACTCCGCTCGGCGTGGACGTGGAGCCTTCCAGCACAATCACGGTGGCCGTAGTCGCGGCAATGGCCGTGATGGGCGCGGCGGCCGCAGCAACCGAGGAACAAACAGATACAGCAATGGAGGCTCAAACGGCAACAACCATGAAAGTCGTCCAAGATGCCAAGTCTGCGAGAAACCAGGCCATACAGCTCTAGAGTGTTGGCACCGGTTTGATGAAGAATATGCTCCTGAAAAGAAATCTGTTGCTGCTGCTACAAACTCATATGGTGTCGATACCAACTGGTATACAGATACCGGCGCAACAGATCATATCACTAGTGATCTTGACAAATTGACTCTCCGAGAGAAGTACACTGGCTCCGATCAGATTCACACCGCAAGTGGCGCAGGTATGGGCATTAAGCACATTGGTCATACTATTGTTCATACCCTAAATCGCAATCTTCTACTCAATAATGTCCTACATGTGCCAAAAGCCAAGAAAAATCTTGTCTCTGTTCATCGCTTAGCAACTGACAATCAAGCCTTCCTTGAATTTCATCCGAATTTCTTTTTGATTAAGGATCAGGCAACGAAGAAGGTTCTTCTTCGAGGAAGATGTGAAGGTGGCCTCTATCCACTTAACTCAACCTCAGTTAAACAAGCATACAATGTTATCAAGCCGTCTCTGTCAAAGTGGCACAACCGGCTAGGACATCCAGCTCTACAAGTAGTTCAACAAGTCATTAGCCAGAATAAACTCCCATGTTCCTTAGATTCCAATAAAATTCCTGTTTGTGATGCATGTCAACAGGCAAAGAGTCATCAACTACCATATTCAAAGTCGACGAGTGTGTCGCATTTTCCTTTAGAATTAATTTTTTCTGATGTTTGGGGTCCTGCAATTGAATCAGTTGGAAGAAATAAATATTATGTTAGTTTTATTGATGATTTCAGTAAGTTCACTTGGATTTACCTTCTTAAACATAAATCTGAGGTGTTCCAAAAATTTCATGAATTCCAAACACTTGTAGAAAGGATGTTTGGCAGGAAAATAATCTCCATGCAAACTGATTGGGGTGGTGAATATGAAAAACTCAACTCCTTCTTTAGAAAAGTTGGTATCTCTCATCAAGTATCATGTCCTTATACCCATCAACAAAATGGATCTGCTGAAAGAAAACATCGTCATATTGTTGAAGTTGGTCTAGCCCTTCTAGCTCATGCCTCTATGCCACTAAAATTCTGGGATGAAGCCTTTCTTGCTGCCACATATCTAATAAATCGAATTCCCAGCAAAGTCATTCAATCCACACCTCTAGAACGTCTCTTTCGATCTAAACCAAATTATTCCTCTCTTCATATTTTTGGATGTGCCTGTTGGCCCAATCTTCGTCCCTACAATAATCATAAACTTCAGTTTCGTTCCAAGCAATGTGTCTTTCTTGGATATAGCAATTTGCACAAAGGTTTCAAATGTTTAGATGTCTCAACCGGCAGAATTTATGTTTCTCGAGATGTTGTTTTTGATGAAGAGGTCTTTCCCTTCTCAAAACTTCATCCAAATGCCGGAGCCCGACTTAAATCTGAAATTTTGCTCCTCCCATCAGTTCTCTTGAATCCTATTGATCAAAGGGGAGAACATATATATGATCAATCTGTTGATGACCCACATGATTCAACTAATCATCTTGCTGCAGAAAATTTTTCAGAAAATTCTACAGGCAATAGCAGTGAAGACATGCATGGCTCTCGGCTGCATGGGGGAAATACCGAGGCGCAATTACCCGTGACCGTGACAGATGACGTTGAGGCGGACGTGTCTTTACCTGTGATTGCGACTGATGTTGAAACGGATGTTTCCGTAGCTGGTTCTCCCGCACAGGAGACCCAGGTCGTCACGGCTCTGGACTTTGCGTCAGGATCGTCTGCAGCTGCCTCCGACGGATTGCCCACCGCTGTTATGGAAGAACGGACTGCAGCCCGTGATCATCAAGTCGCAGCAGAACGTCGGCCGGTAACCAGACTGCAAAGGGGTATTGTCAAACCAAAGATTGTTACTGACGGGAGAATCAGGTATGGATTTTTATCCTCTACGGGTGAACCCCAATGCCTACAAGAAGCCTTTAGTGATAAGAATTGGAAGAATGCAATGGATTTAGAATATTCAGCATTAGTAAAAAATAATACCTGGCATCTAGTACCTGCAAAACAAGGCATGAATATAATTGACTGTAAATGGGTCTATAAAATTAAAAGGAAGGCAGATGGATCAATAGATAGATATAAGGCCAGACTGGTAGCTAAAGGTTTTAAACAGCGGTATGGGATTGATTATGAAGATACCTTCAGTCCTGTAGTCAAAGCAGCCACTGTTAGACTTGTTTTGTCTATTGCCATTTCAAAAGGTTGGAGTCTTCGCCAATTAGATGTGCAGAATGCGTTTCTTCATGGTATTCTAGAGGAAGATGTGTACATGAAGCAACCTCCTGGGTATGAGAACAAAGTACTGCATAATCATGTTTGCAAACTGGACAAGTCTTTGTATGGATTAAAACAAGCTCCACGGGCATGGTATTCAAGGCTTAGTGAGAAGTTGCAAAACCTCGGTTTTCATCCATCCAAGGCTGACACCTCCTTGTTTTATTTCAGCAAAGGAGATATCACTATATTTATGCTTATATATGTAGATGATATAATTGTTGCGAGTTCTTCCACAGATGCAACAATGGGTCTCCTACGAGCATTACAGACTGAGTTTGCACTCAAAGATCTAGGGGATCTTCATTACTTTCTAGGAATTGAAGTGAGAAAAACACAAGAAGGTATTCTCTTGACTCAAGAAAAATACACTTCAGATATACTCAAGAGGGTTAATATGACAAACTGCAAACCTATGAATACACCCATGTCTACATCTGAAAAACTATCAGCTCAAGGTGAACCTCTTGGTCCTGATGATTCTACAAGATATAGGAGTGTCGTTGGAGCTTTACAATACTTAACATTAACCAGACCAGATATTGCTTTTTCAGTAAATAAGGTCTGTCAATATCTTCATTCTCCTACTGACCTACATTGGACAGCTGTCAAGAGAATTCTGAGATACTTAAAACACACTATGGGAATTGGATTACACATTAATAAATCCTTGTCTACTCTTGTTAGTGCCTTTTCAGATGCAGATTGGGCAGGGTGTTCTGATGACAGAAGATCAACTGGTGGATTTGCTGTGTTCCTAGGAACAAATCTTGTATCATGGAGTGCTCGCAAACAAGCAACAGTCTCCAGATCAAGTACTGAGGCAGAGTATAAGTCACTAGCAAATGCTACGGCTGAGGTAATGTGGATTCAAACACTTTTGCAAGAACTTGATATCAAAAGCCCTCCAGCTGCTAGATTGTGGTGTGACAATATAGGGGCTACATATTTATCAGCAAATCCAATATTTCATGCACGAACCAAACATATTGAGGTTGACTATCATTTTGTGAGAGAAAGAGTTAACCAAAAATTGTTGGATATCAGATTTGTGTCTACAAATGATCAGGTTGCAGATGGGTTCACCAAGCCACTACCATTGCGACAACTTGAAGACTTCAAGCACAATCTCAACTTAAGAAAGGTGTGATTGAGGGGGGCTATTAGAAAGGAGGTTATACTTGTAACAGAATCAGGATCATATCAGATGATTGCAGTGCTGTTTAAATGTATTAGGTAGTTTCTATCTAATGTATCGTATGTGTTTAGGAGTTGTAATTGAAGATAGAAAGTTTAACAGCACAGGCAATCACGGATATGATTCGCAGTTGTAAAGGCAATGCCAAGTGCTATTCTTGGCCATTATAAATAAATCAACGCGGCCTCTCCGGAGGTTCAACGCTTCCACAAATATTCAAGTTCCTTTACACAATGATGGACTACAGAGCGCTGGGCCTTGCCTTGATGAGTTTCCTGAGACTCCTGTGAGACCTGCGCGGTGCGCAATGTGAACTCTCTGCGGTTGCAGCCGGATGTAGAAATAACTGGCCATTCAATACTCTGCCCAAATAAAGAATTAATGTCGAGTTATCGGTGCGGCAAGGCGATTAGGGTGTGCTCGTTTAGGCTGAAAAATAGTAGTTTATAGTTAAAATTGGACTGTAGTTGACTGAAATTACACTGTAGCTGAAGGTGGCGACGTAATTAAATTTACAAAATTTTAAAAATAGAAAAAATATGTTAGCTCATCACAAACAACGCAGATGAATACGGGAAAAAGAACTGACAAAAAGCTCAAAAAAATCCAAAAGTTCAGATAAGACAAAATTTATGAATAGTGAAAAATAAGTCAGAAGCTTAAACTGAAATGAGCAGTGCGCAAAAATGCCAAGAATCTCGAGGTAGCGTGTGCCTCACTGTGCCTAGGTATAAGGCGGTGTGAGTGGCACTGTGGGCTTCGGTGCATGAGTTGCTGCTTTGATTCTTGACAGGGACGTAGTCAATTCGAGGCCCATCTTATTAATAGAAAAAATATCAAAGCCTTTACCATTGATAGCTACAGTAAAATAGGCTGGATTTTTTTAGCTGGACCTTGAGCCATTGCCCCTGCGGCCCAAGGCCCAACTCCGCCCCTGATTTTTGACAGCGACCATAGGACACGATAGTTGCCGCAAGTACAATAACCTAGCAACTTGTTTGAAAAACATCGAGTAGACTCCTTGGATATGCCTTGGCATGTTTAGATCGATCCGTTGTTTTCCTTCCAGTTTTGAGGATTCAGAGGTGCACGAACAGTTGCCTTTGGGGGAGAGCATTTTATACATTACATTTTGCGCATGTTCACATTTAGGGACTATAGGGCTGAATGGTAACAGAGAGAGAGTGAATGTTATCATTTAAAAATTTTCCCGAGTATAGAGTTACTGAGAATCGAATCACAACCAAAATCTCAAGTCAAATGGTCCGCCAAGAATTCAACGTTAAAGAAAAACCAAAGCCTAGAGGCCTAACATCCAACTAGGGGTGGTCTGACCTATCTCCGGGCGGTCTGACCGCCATGAATAATAAAATCAGGCAATGCTACAGTAATTTTTGCACTGTTGCGAAAATTAAAATACACATAACTTTTGATCTGATGATCCAAAGCCACAAAACTTTATACACAACTTGCTCAAAGTTTCAAGAACATATTCTATCCATAGATCGCAAAAACATATGTCAACGTTCAAACCTTTTTGAGATTTAAGCAAGATTCACCCAAAATGAGCAAAACACAAAAATGTTGAATACAACTTGCTAGTGGATAGGTGATACCCAAGGTGGCTCTATTTGCCTTTGCACATGACCCATCAATCAAGAACACCAAAGAAAACATGTCAAAACCCCTCAGATCATGAAATCACTTGGAGAGATTAAAAACATCTTGATCTAAGCGACATGATCAAAGACAAAGAAACTGGTAGGCTATGTGATGGTTATGCATTTTGTTGATGATGAATAATTAATATTTGGTTTTATTGGAATATGCATTCATGTAGTTGGCGACGTGCTTTCCGAGCATAATTTTTCATATAGCTTCGGCAGCGGTGTACTAACACAGCTTGATCTTGCGTGATACAAGCATGGTGTTATCGTCGGCCTGTTCTCGTTCGAGCAGCTGAAGCTTTCGAACGGAGGAAGATTTCGACTATATGCAAAGGAGGTCAAGCAAGTGGTCGTAATGAGTGATCGAAGTATTCATTGAGCCGAACAAAAGAGTTAAGAGCAAGCAATCAAACGACTTGCTGTCGAAATCTACATTCGGTAATTTAGATTACTTTTCTTTTAATTTGATATTTGTTTTTAGGTATCAAAAAGTGGAGACAATCATTCACCCCTATCCCCTTTGATTGCGCCGTACAATCCTACAAAAAACCATTTTCGAGCACAAATTCTCCACAACTTAACTCATATTAGCAATAACATATATCATACAACATATAAACCCAAAACTCGGTCACCAAACCCATTTGGCGACTCAAAAACTAAAATACAAAAATCCTGACCGATCCTGTTTTGTCTAGCCGTTCTGTCCAGACCTCGTTCCCGGTCCGACGTTGGTGCCATCCGGTCCAACCGGATGCTGAAATCGGTTGAACCACTGAAGCAAAACGTGCAGCAATATCTGATTAATGCTGACCGACACACACCCTCGTTAATGAATGCCTGCAAGGCTGATCACTAACCCGTGCATGCAAAAGCTTATCAGACAACTACATGGCCTCATTAATGCAACTTAGAAACATTAGTAGCGTTCAAGACATAACAGTAGGCACATATGTTCTTGTTGTTACTGTTACAAGGCATTTATTTTCTGACAAAATATAATTTTAAATTTTTAACTCTTCTAAATTACAATAATTCATCACAACATAATTTAAGACCCTCTTACATGTTCCTTCAGAGACAGCTGGAACGAAGATGATGAGAAGATCTAGGGTGGGTTTTTGAGCTGATGGCTTATGGTTTATGGTTTAAACATTTGAATTCTGGCTATTCACGAGAGGTAATACGCAGAGAAAAATAGTCACATATGATTTTAACCGGTACAGCTGAACTCAATATATTTTTTACTATAATTTTTCTATTGACCTCCTTTAAAAAAACATATCATTTAAAAACTAGTTACTATAGATAGTAAAAATATAAGTCAATTTTAAGTCCAAAAGAACCTGCCCCTAATCTCTCCAAAGCCAAGAGATCGTCGTAAGCTCTTGTACAGTTCCATTACATGCATCCCATGGTACAATGTACATGCATAGGATACCTTCCAGAGTCAGCAACCACGTACATAGTTCTCTTCCACATTAGAGGGCAAGAAGAAGCATGCATTTTTATTTTATTTTTTTACCTTTGCGGCTTTTCCCCATGGAAAAAAGAAGGTTTTTTTCTGTTGCTTTTGCTTTCCCAAAGTTGATTGTTAATTTTCGATAAGCCTATCTTTTTCCTCTGGAGAAAGGCAGCATGCATGCCTGTTTCTTTTCTTCTCGGGGTGTGAATTGTGATACAGTGCTTTTTTTGTCCGTCGGAGGTGGGCAACTACTCAACTTGCACCCCCCACAGGTTTGCATCGGTTTTAAGTCTGAACTCTCCAATCTTTGTAGCCTGGTTCATGGATCATGTTTGAGTCATTGGGATTTCAGCCAATTATTTGTGCAGCTTTAGATACTCTTATCTACGGTAAAAAAAAATAGTTCTGGCGCGTTTACTGAAAAGATATCCAAGGAAGTGTCCACTTGGCAACCTTGGTTCTTAGGCTTATTACCATTTGATGATTTGAAATTGACAAATTAAGGAGTGTGCTACTTTGTCTCCCACCTCTCTGTTCTCGTGCTCTCAAAATAGTACTCTGTGCTGTTTTTTTTAAAATGGTGTTTTTAATTTTTTTTACAGATATAAATTTGATTGTTACCTTTCTGAGATATAACTTTAATTGTTACTTTTTGTAACTTATCTTATTATATATAATAAAATTATAATATATGAAAGTATTTTAAATCACGAATTTAATAATAAATTTTTATATAAATAATTTAAATAGTTTTAAATATATTACAGTGAAATTGTACGGATTACTTAGAAAAGAATGTAGTAGTGATCAGTACTCAGATTTCGTTGCACATGGTGCAGTGCAGTGCAGTGCAGTGTGACACTGTGACATCACATTACGTCATGCAAGAATCAAGATGGACACTGTTAATTCATACACAATGGCACTGTCAAACATCTCTCGGCGATAAATATTATCCATCTCAAGTCTTTAGGTATCTAAAATATGTTGCAATCGATGTTTAAGTTTTTCCACTATAGTTGTTAAATATGTGATGCACTGGTGATGTGTAAATGTGATGCACTATTCTAAAAAATACTTTATTAAGGACATATACATTTGATGTGAATGTGATGTTTATATCTATATGTTCTTCGTTTACACACCCAATTACTAGCAACAGCTGCTGCTTATATGTATATGTATCATTAGTTCAACTCTCATATGGTGACTCAGTTCACGGGTAAACGACCATGCCCAACGGCGACAGGTATGGGCGAGGTTTTTTGCCCGTCATCCTTTGCGGGCATGTTCGTAGGCGTAAATCGACTTTCTAAGTATAGGTATGAACGAGCACTATCCATATCCACTGTACTCGATTGCTATCCTTAGTTGTGTACAACCTAAGGCTGAGGAGATAATTCGAGTTTGTTTACAGGAAAAGAAAGAGGAATTGCAATCGTAGCGTTGGACGGCGGACAGATTGCGTCCAAGAGGATTACCTCATCCAGTGCAGGGGCGGATCCACATTATGGCATGCTATGGCAGCTGCCATAGCAAACCTTTGGTGTTAATACTCCTTACCCCCTGTTGAAATGGGCCAAATTGCATAATAACCAGCCCATGAGCCCATGAGTAAAGAGCTTAGGGTTCACCCTGGCCGCCTGGCGCCTGGCGGCGTGGCCTCCTGCCTCCTGCCTGGATCGATCCGCGCGCGCGACCAGGGAAGAGGGGACTCGGCGGCGCGGCGACCGGCGGCCGGCGGCAGGGGCTCCTCTGGCGCTCCGGCGCCTCCACCTCCACCGGCAGCTCGGCCTCGGCGGCGGCTTGACCTCGGCGCCTCCACCTCCACCGGCGGCTCGGCCTCAGGCCCTCGGCCTCGACGGTCGGCGCCTCCACCTCCACCGGCGGCTCGGCCTCGGCGCCTCCACCTCCACCCGTCCACCGGCGGCTCGGCCTCGGGCCCTCGGCGCCTCCACCTCGACGGCTCCACCGGCGGCTCGGCGTCGGCGGCAGCGCGGCCGGCAACTCGGCGGTCGAGCGGAGCTGCTGAGGGCTGGGCAGCGCGGGCGCGATGACAGGCGGCGCCGGCCAAACTCGAAACGCGAGGGCGACCGAAGTGCTAGCCGGTGGCGGCGAGAATACAGAGGGAGAGGGGGGAGCGGCGCAGCCGGCGCTGACGTCGCCGGCACAAGAGGTTGCCTCCGGCGCTGGTCTACATTCATGAGGTATTCTTCTATTTACTACCTTTTTGTTACAATTTAGTGATTGCGGTTTGATTTATTGTCGGTTTTGCTTGGGTTTAATAGTACAACCGTTAGTTCATTAGTTTGTCTTCAAAGACTCCGTCATAGCAAGATTTTTAGGCTGGATCTGCCACTGATCCAGTGCACTGCAGCTTGTGTGTGCAAGAGGAAAAGTTGTAGCATGTTCTGGTGGACTGTGCTGTAGCCAAACAAATCTGGTTCGAGACTCCCTCAGCGACAGATCATGCCGCACGGCGATGTTCGGTGAGCTGACTGGTGGATGATGGCAAGAAAGACAGTGCCTAAAGAGGGGATTTGACACGTTGGTTATTTTCGTTCTCGGGTTGCTATGGAAAGAAAGAAAGGAATGCGAGTCTTCGATGGAAAAATCCAGCACCTTAACGGAATTATTGACATAGTCCGGCACGAAGGTTTGCTGTGTTGCGCAGCAGGAGCTGATTGGCTCTGCAGTTGGTTTCCGTAATCATCTAGTTCTTAATGTTGTCTAGCTGCTGTTTTTTTTCGTGTTTCTTGGTTTTCGGGACTCTTTTTCGATCTTAATTAAAATGGCATGCAAAGCTTTTGCATGTTCTTGGAAAAAAAAATTTCGTGCGGTGCGAGCTGCCCAGATGCGTAGCAGCGTAGGTGGATGGGCAGAGGCAGGCGCCAGGGCTTCATCCGTCCAGTCCAGGACATACCTTAGCCTCACGCATGCATGACCAAAGGTAAATTTGGCTCGAAGGATCACAAGAAAGGGAGACTTCTCTTAACTGTACATAAAGGATTTTATCATTACTCAACCGAAGGTCAGAATAAACGTACAACTTACTAAGTTATGGTACCAAACGAAATTAGACAAGGGAGGAGAGGAGTGGATCACGGTTGTATCTTAGCCGCCGTTATAACCAAGCAGGTCATCGCCGGTAAAAAAAAAGGTCAAAAATTATACTGGCGCATACACGTACGTACTCGCAAAGGAACACTTGGCAACAAGCTCGTGCCTTGGGCATCAGCGCCCGAAGTCCGCGACGCACGCCGGGAATCCAGCCTCCACGACGACGGTCGACACACGCAGCACGACGCTGCACCGCATCGCCACGAGCACCGTCCGCCGCCCGTACAGGCCGCCGAGCACGCTTATCTTGCCGTCCACGGCCGTGTGGCTTGCGAGCCGCACGTCGCCCCCACCGAACAGCACGTCGCCCACCACGGCCGAGCCGACCTTGTCCACGAACACGTCCATGTCCGCGCGCACCTGGCTCGTGCCCCGCGCCGGCACCAGCCCCGGCGGCGCGCTTCCCAGGCCGACGCACTCCGGCACACCGTCGATGTAGATCTCCGTCGAGCTCGCTCCGAACCGCATGGACTCGTAGTTCGGGTTCTTGATCACGATGGCCGCGACCAGCGTCACGTTGATCTTCAGCGCCCGACTGGGCTCCGGCCCGAAGTGCACGTCGAAGCGTTTGACCGTGACGGAATCCATGGACAGGGTGGGATCCCTCACCTTGAGCACGGTGAGCGAAAGGATTAGCATCACCACGGCGGCCGCCGCGGCGATCACGGCCAAACCGCAGCACACGCGCCGCAGCAGGCGGCTACGGCGCTCGTGCTCGGCCGGCTTCGCGACGTGCCCGTCGGCGTCGGCGTCGATGGCTTTGGCCTTGGCCTTGGCGTCGCCAAAGACGTCGACGGTGGGGTTGGAACCTTTGGGTTTCGTGGTCTTGGCATCCGCCATGAGACTGTGGTGTGTGTGGTGTGGGAGTTGGCATTGGCAATTGCTGAGTTCGAATGGCGGTTGGACGGTGGGGGATTTATGGCGGATAGCTGTCGCACACAGTGGGTGCCAGTTCAAGGTGCAAGTGATTTGGCGCCAATTTGGTGGTTGGGGGGTTCAAGGTCGCGCTAAGATAACACCCGATCCGATTTTGCATAGTGTAATTCAGTCCAAATAATATCATATCTAATTTTGCATAGTGGTATTACCCATATAACGTAATGAGTGAACAGTTTTGCAACGTAGGATGACACGCTGACTAAGTTAGGTAATGGTATGTGGGACCCACAAGAGATTCTCCACATCTAGCTCCCAGTCATGCTTCTATGGCTACCGCCTCCTGTAGTTTTCTTCCTCTTTATTTCGATTTGGGAAGAGAAGGCCTTATGGGCCCCGCCTGTCATTCATTTAAATTTGACAGGTGTATCATCATACATGGTAAAACTGCTCCATCATCATGTCACACGGTCAATACTACCATACAAAATCGAGCTAAGGTTTATTTGAACTGGATTGCAAAGTTCGGAGGTCAAACATACGGTTTCATAGTTCGATGTGTTGAGGGGTGTTATATGTAATTTTTCCACTTGGCACTAGGGCTGAAAACGATCGGAAACGATCGGTAGGAGGTCAAATCATTTTCAGTTTCACATTATTTTCTCGAAAACAAAATCGATACGATATTGTCGGAAACGAGAACGACATCGATATCCCGGTAAATTCGGAAACGAAACTATTCAATCAAAAGTGCATCGATAACGATCGAAAATCATGAAAGCGATATCTAAAATACAATAAACACATTACACACCAATCTGCACAGCATGACAATAGCTGTATATATTGACCTAGGTCACATGAAAAATAATACTGTAGTAATGATCCATGGCACAAGAGGCAAGACACATATATTATATAGCAATAAAAAGACACGACACAAAGCCACAAGCCCACAACCACAAGTGACATCATGGTCTTAATACAATAATACTTAGTTAGGTCTCACAAGCACACAAAGCTGACAACCACATGACATAGGCGTAGTCACAAGCTCACAAACTAGAAAGTACTAGTACACTAGTAACTAAAATACTAAATCAAGTTCTTAGTTGAACTTAACAAAGGATAGAACTTTGTTTCAGTCATTAATCGTGCATGTTAGAGAAAGAACTAAATACAAACTTGTGTGTTAGAACTGAGATATGACAGCTTTTGTTAGAACTGAGATATGACAGCTGCAGGGTCAGCATAAAACTAGAAGCTGGTATAGAAATTGAAATGGTTGAGTGCTATCCAACTTTGCAAACATGAAGCAATCGATTATCATGTCTTTGCATGGGCAAGAGTCTGTCCAACAGGACCAACGTTGAAATGGATGTATGGAACTGCATTCATTCTTGAAATGTAACAAGCTAGAAAATTTTGGGTCAGCAAGAATGCCATATGGATCAAAGGACCAGGATGTTAAAGGTGTTGCAAAGCAAGAAGCCGAGTGGGAACTTCATGTGGAACCAAGTGGATGTAAAAATCGTGGTGCTGTACCAAAGGAAGAAAAATAAAAATAAGGGAGTAGCTGAAGTGCTCACATCAGGGAATGGTGAGTAAAGCCACCAGACATTTGATCATCAGAGCTGTTGCTGTAATTATAGAAGGCTTTGAACATAAGTCTTTTACAGGTTGCCAATTGTTCTGTGGCCTCCCGTCACTGTTTTGATTAAAATATAGTAGGGAGAACAAAATGTAATTGCTGATATTGGCTTCCCAGAACTCCAGACGGTGTTCATAGAATGGAGATGGACCAATTAATCAGGAAAAAAACTGAGCTAAAACACAGCAGAGTACAGCAGTGGCTGTCAAAGCAGCCGAAGTACAAAGAAGTGAGGGGAGGAAGTTAGACAACTGAGCCAAAACTTCACAATTGATCTTTGTATCCATTGCAATCCTCAGATCAATGCCTTCTGTAAGCGATTCATGTCGAGGAACACAAGTACTGATTCATGCCAAGAGATGGAACCAAATCGAATTTGGTCCAGTATGGCAAATATATTCGGGTGACACAAACAGATATTCATTGATGTTTGTAACATGTCATACATTTGTTCATACCGACAACTTTCATTTTTTCTAAAAATACACCACTCTGGCATCTTTTATCATAATAACTGCAGAAAGTGCAGGGTACTAGCCAGAGACTTACTAAAGGCCCCAAAGTATACAGGGCGATTCAGGGGGCAAACCAGATTGGAGGAGAGCACTCTGAAGTGAATTCATGCGGAAAGCGCCGAGTGCTGCCCCTAACCTTGAACGTTTTGTACATGCCCAAGTCAGTACTGGAGTACTTGCTCCCATTGCTCAACACCAAGGATATGTCGAAGCTAATATCGTCCAAGTAATAGATGCTACCCTCCTGGAGGTTGCTGAACTGAGACACCTCAAAGGCCCTAGAGCAGCCTCGGCCGAGGAAGAGCACCCGATCGGGCAGCTCGTGGAGCTCCACCCATGAAACTTCAGAGCCCCCATGGGGCGCAGCCTCATGCTTCATCTCAAAGATTCTGAACATACGCATGCGCCGCCCCGTGAGGCGCCGGGCAGAGTAGTGCCGCAGCGCCATCAGCAACTTCCCGCGGGACTCCACCAGGTAGCGGGTCACGGCGAACGTCGCGGGCAAGAACTGGTCGGGCCTGTAATCTGCGCGCCTCTGGACCTGGTAGGAGCTGCAGGACATCTCCAGAGGGGCGTCCCGGTCGCCGCCGGGCGTGTACACCAGGACATCCTCTTTGTGACTTTGTCGGTGAGGACATGGAAGCCTTTCTTCACCTCGTTCCTGTGATAGATGATGTCCTGGAGCGGCTCCACATCACGCCGGCAAGCGAGCCAGTGCCAGTCCATCCCTGGCCGCCAGAAGGCGATGTTGGAGGCACTGGAGACGTGCGCGGCGGCGAGACAGCCCTCCGAGGTGGGTGCGGCCGAGAAGGCGACGGTGCGGATGACCATACGATGCTCGCAGGTGGCGGCGGTCTGGAAATCGTGCCTGTCGGGGAGGTTGACCCTGAGCCTGTTGGGGAGGGGAACCCTCGCGCCGGAGAGGAGGTTCACGGCCGCGTACCCTCACCACGGGTCGACGGCGACGGCGACCCAGCCGCCGTCGTGGGAGCCGCATAAGCGCGCGCCTCGGACTCCCTCCGGGAGGTAGAGGCGGCGGGTGGCGCCGGAGTGGAGGCTGAAGAAGGAGGACGCGTCGACGGAAGGGAGGAGGAGCCACGGGAGCTGGCGGCTCTGTGCTCAGTCGGCGGTAAATACGGTAATTATCGACGGTATATTATCGAGTAAATACGGTATTTCTCGAAAACGATCGGAAGAGAGCTAAATCGTTTTCGTTTTCGTTATCGGATTTTTTTTACCGTTTTCGTTTCCGTTTTATCGGTTACCGTCACCGTTTCCGTTTAGGGGAAAAAATCGGTAATTTCTCAAAAACGATTTTCGGTAACCGAGAATTACCGTTTTCGTTTTCAGCCCTACTTGGCACGTCGAGCTCATGGTCATGTTCAAGCCAGGGCCGGTCCTGAGACTTTAGAGGCCCGGGGCGAAACTAGAAATAGAGACCCTACTATAAATATCTAAATATAAATCTACACACACACACACACACACACACACATATATATATATATATATATATATATATATATATCTAATTTTACCAACAAACACTTAAAATACGTTATGTATTAAAGAAAAATACATATCAAAGAGTTTATAGATATTACCTTAAAATTTTCTTCATGGGAAAGACCGTAGACGGATAGTATTCTACATATGCGTTTGAAGCATTTCACTTGGCCAGGTTCATGCATGCGTTCATGGGCTCATGGCCGTGTTTGATTCTTTCACTTTCAGTTTGGCCCTGTTAGAACTTACTATGTTTTCTTGAGAATGACAAATTGGTTTTGACTAGAGACAAACTAGCTGCCATGACGGTAATGTTTTTGGAGATGCTTCTAGCAATAACAGCCGTATAAAGTCATGTCGGCTGGATAACTCTTGAGCTGGCCGTTTGCGGTAGACATAGCTAGAAGTTTTTACTTGGCCGTGAATGGTAGAAAGAGCTAGAAACTATTAGCTAGCCAATGCTCAAACAAGTGAAGTGCTTAAGTCGGCAAAGACTGCTAGCTACAGATTTTTCTAGTGCTAATTGAGCTGTACACTTGAGTCGGTTATATAAGTCGGGTTTTGTGTTAAGTCGGTGCATGTAGCCTATAAATGGACTTGTAATGTGTGTGTGAGATGTAATACAGGCCATACTTTTAAAGCATCTAATGTATCAAGCAGTGGCTATTTTACTTCCAAGCTAAGGTATTATTTGTCCCTTGTCTTTCATATATGAGTGTTTAAATCCCAACAGGCCCAAGCCATGACAGCCATGTACTAGTATGTGATTTGTGTCTGCGTGTACATGCTGTAACACATGATATATATACTATGTATATAGCCATATGGGGGCCCCTGCATTTTGGGGGCCCGGGGCGGCCGCCCCGCTCGCCCCCCAGGGCCGGGCCTGGTTCAAGCGTGTTGCGGTTTTTGATTTTTAGTTGTGTTTTTTTTTATTTTTAACTAATTGCGAGAGAGATTAAAAGAGTAAAGAATACTTACGTTGAGAAATCACTTCATTGAAAATATCTTGTAGTGATTCCTATAAATAATTTATAAAAACTATCTTGAAAAGTTATTTTATTCAAAAATCACTTTCTACAAGCTGGAAAGCAGAAGCAGGATAGAACAAGCCTTAAATTCAGCCACGGAGCTACGCGTCTAGCTCGGATATACAAGACCGTCACAGGATGACAGAGACGCCGTTCGGATCAGAGTTGATGCCAGCCAGGCGTGCCACGGCGTCAACGCGTTTCTACTTTCATTTCCACCATGTGGGCCAAACTACTCTTATGGGCGGCTGATCTATTGAGTTTTCGTAGCCTAGCTGCTCTTACAGGCTGGTCCATTTTAATTTGCCTCTTCCTTCTGTAAAGGCATTGTTGGGCTGGAACGATTCGGCGTGTCTAATGGGCTGTCCGTACGGTCCCTTTTTTTTTACTGCTGACGGCTTTTGCTTGTATTTTCAAAGACGACGTCAGATAATGGAGCTATTAATAGAGACGGTGTATACGATTTTGAGCTTAGAAAGCTATTTAAAAAATCACTTTGTTTTATTTTAACTTTCAAATAAACTAAAGCCAAAAATGACGAAAGAGAGCAACAAAACAAGCCTTACCATGGAGAAACCCCAATATCGTAGGACCATTCGGCATCTCAAATTCTCAATCTCATAAGCCACTCTCTCGCGCTTCATATCGCCGGCTTGACATTGTAAAGTTGGGTAGATAGTGCAGCAGTTCAACCCAAAAGAGGCGTCAATTCATCTAGCGATAGGTTTTTTATGGGTGCGTTAGCTGTATTTGATACCTTTTTGACCTAGTACGAACACTGTACGAGCGAGCTAAATATTGATAAACTGTTTCAAAAATGTTGTTCTGATAAATTATTTCGAAACGGCGATGAAGAAGTTGTTCCGTTTATTCATTCAGAAGAAATAAGATATAAGCTGAAAACAATGTGGCCTCTAGTTTTTCGCATAAGGCATAAGAAAAAACAATGTGGCCTATAGTTTTTTCGCTTTAGTTTCCCGTTAGTGCCTTGAATTTACACAGATGGAGTGGTAAAATATACCCACCAAAAAATAAAAAAATCGCACGGTCAATTTGACCACGTGAGTTCTGCTAAGGAACCGTCGCTGGCGACCAGTCCGATCGATTCCTCTGCTAATGCAAAACCAGATCAATCATACAAGATAAAAAATAATAGATTGATAACACAGAGAGGTAGAGAGAACTTCTGATCTTTCTTTGTTGCTTTCTTTCTGATTTTACATATAAAACAGCCAATAATACTCTCTATTTATACTATAATGATAAGGTGCCCATCATGTACCCAGTCAATATTTTCTAACAAGTTCGTCGGCGCCGCACTCTAAGGAGATGCGATCGGTGCCGTGCTGCAGGCAACAGATAAGAAAGGAGGGAGACGGCGATCCAGCACCGTCCAATGCGGCACATTGCGCCGCAGCTTCTCGCTTTGCCGCGGCTCAGATTTAGGTGGTGATCGGTTCGGCTTAAAAGCTCGTGGCTTATGGCTGAAAACACTGTAGCTAGCTGAAAAAAGCACTGTAGCTGACAGAGGCTTATTTAGCATAATTAAATTTAAAAAAATTTAAAAATAAAAAAAAATATGTTAGCCCATTACGTATAATACAAACAAATACAGGAAAAAAAGAACCGGCAAAAAAGCTCAACGAAAAGCCAAAAGTTCAGAAAAAGACGAAACTTATGAATAATGAAAAATAAGCCAGAAGCCGAAGTCGAGTTGATCAGGGCCTACGCACGCAACCCAAAAGCTTGTGATGAACATATTTGTCAAAGCTACGGCTCAGGCGGCAGGTGCGGAGCCACGATATCCTGTGGATTCACGTACCAAAAACGCAACAATCCACTCAGATTCCACGCGCCTCTGCACCGCACATGGTGGTGCCCACTCAGCGCGCCGTGCCCTCCTCCTCCGTATAAACGCCGCGCTTTCCTCTTCCTTTCCTGCGCCACCATCGATCCGAGATTCCAGGCCAAGGGAGAGGAGAGACGACCAGGGGAGGGGAGCGAGCAGAGCAGGAGGAGATCGCCGCGGCGTCGACCATGTCGAGCATGATGGACAAGGCGAAGGAGTTCGTCGCGGATAAGATCGCGCACATCCCGAAGCCGGAGGCGTCGCTGGACGGCGTGTCGTTCAAGAGCATGAGCCGCGAGTGCATCACCCTGCACAGCAACGTCAACGTCTCCAACCCCTACACCCACCGCCTACCCATCTGCGAGGTCACCTACACCCTCAAGTGCGCCGGCAAGTACGTATCAGTACAAGTCCTTCACCATTATCTAGTTCTACCTAATTGTCTCGGTCTGATCCATCGATCCGAGTTCTCGCGCGATGAGATGGTGTGTTGGTGATGTTTTGGCGATCCGTGCTTGTGCAATTGCATATAGGGTTGTGGCGTCCGGCACGATGCCCGATCCGGGGTGGATCGCGGCGAGCGACACGACGAAGCTGGAGATACCGGCGAAGGTGCCGTACGACTTCCTGATCTCGCTGGTGAAGGACGTGGGCAGGGACTGGGACATCGACTACGAGCTGGAGGTCGGCCTCACCGTCGACCTGCCCATCGTCGGCAACTTCACCATCCCTCTCTCCACCAGCGGCGAGATGAAGCTCCCCACTCTCAAGGACTTGTTCTAACTAAGGACAATGTAACTGTGATCCCTATGATCTATCTGTGTCTCTTCTCTCTCAAATAATGGCGGCTGCTCTGATCCAGCTTACTGCATATTCGAGCAGCTGAATGCCTAATTGTTACATTAATAATTAGTTCGGGTTTATGCGGGACTACCTGTGCTCATATAGTCATATGGTTGCATTATTTTGTGAACGTTTGCGAAAACTGTACCGTATCGTATGAAGTGGTTGCATTTAAGTTCCCAGTCATCGCGATCTCGGCGATGAGAAATGGATTTGGTCTGGGAGGTGTGCTTGTTATCAACGCACATTCGGCAACGAAGGCTGACTCCCTGAGAGGAAGCAACCAGATGGATTGGCAAGCTTCGTTTGGTTCGGTAGGGAATGCCTAGTTTTCTACTGGATTACGCCATCAAATGATTCAGTGTTCATAATCCAAGTATATGTGACAAACATAAAGAAAACGGAAACAAATCTATGATGATCTCTCTCTCTCTCTCTCTGGTCTAATCATGACGAGTACTCTACTCTACACGGATCGGATCCTTTTGCGGGCTCCGTTAAGCAGCACACATGGGCCAGGTTACAGGTGGGACAACCCAAGGCCTCCGATATTGGGGCATGCATGGGCTTGGCCCATGCTGCTGCATGGTCTGGTTTCGTACACACCGCATGTTCCAGTCTGGATTTTTTTTAGAGCAAACCAGGAGATTAAGCTTTATTCATCAACAAAAAGATTACAGTCGTGACGAATACAGATTGACAAGAAGTCCGGCGGCGCATGTGACAGCCACACACGCCGGTTACAGGAATCAAAACTATGGTAGGGATGACCTCGTCTAAGTTCATCCAATGGGATATAAACAAGAATGTGTATGCCTCTAACACAGTATATAACTGCGTAGGATATTATTATAATTAGGTATTATGATCATATAAATATGTATCTTGACCATGGAGAATAGCCAAGATCGGTTTATTTCCTATACTCATATTGCTGATATCTTTTGTTTACTGTTTGGTCCGTAATAAAAAAACAGTGTCAAATTGTACAGTACTAGTACAAGGGAAATCAGCGTGCTTATTCCGCCCATGATTAGGATACTCGACGGCCTAGTTATGTCACCTTTCTTTATGCTATATTTGGAATGTAGAAATTTAACATAAAATAGTTCAATTTTCGTAGTAATTAAAATTCTGTAGCGTTCCAAATGGGATCTTCGTCAGTAACACAACGTCACACACGATGCATCATCCGTAAGCACGTGGGCATATAAATGGATCTCAATAAAAACAATTATAAGCAACAAACATCAAGGGCGACAAGTGTGTAGAAATTAATCTTCCATCGAGAGAGATGGTGCCAAACACAACAAAGAAAACAATGGTTAATGTACATAAAGAGTACCCCCGTTTTCGCCATCTGCATCACGGCATCACCTCTCTCTCTCTCTTAATGGAAGAAAAGAACAATGCATCCATTGTGTAGCGATCATAGCTTAGTTGGCACCCCAAACTACAGCGACAGCCTGCGACCAAGAACGCCGCTGTCGTCATCTAAGAAATTGTCGAAATCATCGTCGAAGAAATCATCCAGCCCCATCTCCACGGGCGCCCAGAGCTCGTTCTCGTCGTCCGCGCCGCCGTCCACGGCCATGGAGCACGTGTCGGCGCTGTCCTCCTCGCGCTTGGCCGCCGCCTCGTCCGACGCACCGTGGGACTGTGACGGCTGGTGGTCGGGGGACGCCGGCTTGTGGCGCGTCGTGCCGGCGAGCGCGTTGAGATTCGTCGGCACGGAGTGGCAGTGCTCGGCGATGTACGTGACGATGAGCACCCCGGGCTTCGCCGGGCTGCGCTCCACCATCTTGCGCGCCATGCAGGCCTTCAAGCTGCTGCACTTGTAGTATCCCCTGCACGAACGAGTGAAGAATAACCAACCAAACTATGCATACGCAATACGTCCATGTACATCAGCACGTACGTGGCACCGTGCAGTTGTACCGTTCGTGTACGTAACGTTGTACCGGTGGACTGGTGGTGTGTTAAGGGCTTAAGTCACGCGTACAGCTTGGAGAAGCAGGTCAATGGTTGGAGTAATTACCGGGGATACGGCGAGCCCTTGATAGGTTTCTGGCCGTACTTGCGCCATGCCCACAGGTCGGTGGAGACGCCGCCGTCGGCCACCGGCACCTCGCACACCACTTTCTTTAGCTGGCTCTTCTTGCTGCACCAGATATGTACATAAAAATCAGCTAGCACCATGGCCAGTTCGTCCGCCAAAACAGCTGCAAACTACGCCCATGCGTGCTGTTAATTAGAGCATGAGTTTCTACCTTCTTTTAGGCCTGGGAGTACGAACGCCCGGTTTCCGGCCGGGCTGCTTCCTCGGCAGCAGCTGCCCAGACGTCGAGGCAGCCGGGAAGGAGATGAGCACCTCGTGCTCACGGAACGACGGCGTAATCAGGAAGGGCGCCCGTGGCAGCTCGTGATCCAAGTCCAAGTACTCCAAGTCGTACAACGAGGCCGCCGCCCTCACGGGTTGCCCGACGAACTCCGGGGAATCCACGCGGCCGACGATTTCCCGGCGAGCCCCATCGCGCCGCACCGCCGG
Source organism: Dendrocalamus latiflorus (assembly GCA_017311315.1). NCBI lineage: Eukaryota > Viridiplantae > Streptophyta > Magnoliopsida > Poales > Poaceae > Dendrocalamus > Dendrocalamus latiflorus. Next base: position 34,423,021 of record CM029614.1, on the reverse strand, counting down.
AGGCTCTGCTTCAGAGCTGGGGACGCCTGAGCTGCAGCTCCTCACAACCGCCTGAAGATCCCAATCATTGGAGAACTCCATGAGCTATTCTCAACGAGGTCAATTTGGCAAAGGCAAAGGGAGGGGCGTGTATATGGAGGCGGGGTTGACTTTGGCATGGGCCGTGTGTGTATATATAGTGCTTTACTACATGGCGAGATGAATGGAACTAGCTAGAAAGTCAAACACAACGGCCTCTTGTGCTAGTGGTGGGCACGAAAAGCGCCACCGATTGATCAGTACACTAGCTAGCATGAGGGATAAAAAGGGATCGCATCAGGATTCGCACGTAATCGGCCAGACCTAATTTATCCCATTTCACGTGTTGCATTTAAGTACCGGCCTAACAGCCGCAAGGGATGTGATCTTATGACATGCTATGTGCGCACTTCAAACAAACGCGGTGTTAATTAGCATGAATTTAGCCAAAATTGATAATTAGAGTAAATATATGTTTCTAAATACAACTTAATGACACATGGTAATAATCAAATCTCAAGTCATGTACCATTGAAATCATATCAACAAAACTTGAGTAAACGACTAATCAATTAGCATATTGCTTAAATTGTTATTTAGATGGTAATTGCTATCATATGCCGGCTGCTCTTGTATTTACATAGAAGGCCCCCTCAACATAATAAGACTAAAATTTAATCGCTACTTATTGCAACTATCTCTAGATATTCTACCAGATTTAGGTCCAACAACTTACCACCTTAATCTAGAATTATACTAGGTCACAATTTCACACATGAGGTTAACGAAGATACAAAGCCAACTCCCTGCACTAGGCAACACCAGGGCACGAAGTCGAGGTACCGAGGAATGCCACACAAGCCAAAACATGAGCAACGGTATTGCGCATGGGTGGGCACCACAACAAGGTCACGGTCAAACAAGGATCGAAACTAGCAACACACCATCACAGAGGATCTCTTACCCTTGGACAAGAACACCAACTTGGTGTGTCGCTAGTACGCAACCCTGGCCAACTCTACCCTCTATGTACAATCGATGCCGACGGCAAGACCATGGGTCAATAGGCCTCACATTGTTGGAGATGAACTGGAAAGAAGTCACACATCACTGCAGCTCATCGGAGGAGCGCAACTAACTGAATGCCCGAGGAACAAGAGCACAGATCGAAAGTGGTGAAAGAAAAGATGAAGGAGAAAAATATCCAGCCCTGTCTAGAGGAAGAAGAGCCTAAGTATAATAGGAGAAGAGAGTGTGTCGCCACCAACGGCTGCTGCCAAACCCGTCAAGGTAAGGAGGTGGGGGATTGAGCCGATCCCCATTTCCCTCACACGCCTGGGAGAAATGGCCGAATCTCACTTAGATAAGCTCTCCCCCTCTCTCTTATCTCCTTTTTTTCTAAAAAAACAAATTAAGAATTTCCCAAATAAAACCCTCACTTCGCTCCAAATGTCAAAAGGGAAAGAGAGAGAGAGAAAACCTCTCAGGGCACGTATAATAGTGTACTCTTAATGCTGTATCTAAGGTTTTCACCTCATCTAAATATAACACTAGAGACAATATCTCCGACAATAAATCATTTCTCTAACTATTTTATATTTTTTTCACCATAACCTCTTGTCTCACACCCTTTTACTATTTACGTTGGTTTGCGGGCTCAAATCGTCGATTGCATAAGAGATAACATTTTATCTCTCCTCACCTTCACTCTCCTAGTCCTATATGATTTTACTTATGTAATATAGCTAAGAGATAGGTAAAATAACATCATTAGATATGAGGGCGTCCTCATGTTAGGAACAGAGAGACCCCTCTGGTACATCTGGCAGCTCCCTGAAGTACGGAGTAAACCTGAAATTATACCCCCATACTTTTGAGTTGTCTAAGCACAAGCACTACCATGCCGGCAAGTTAATTGTACTTCCTTCTTTCCGATCTGGCATCCATTTGTTATCCATTTGACTTTGGCAAATGTCAAACGAGAGAGGGAGAGAGCCGCAAGCTACAACACTCCAGCAGCACGATACGAGCCACGTCTGGATTGGAACATCGTAGCCTGCGTATAATAGCGGGGTCCGGCAGCCAAAGTGGCGATCTTGCGGCAGATCGCGGCGTGCGCTTTTGGCTTTTCGGGCAGCGGAACAGACGGGCGCGCGCACGCCTCGGCCTCGGCCGCTGGTTCTGCCGTGCGCGCGCCCGCCCGCCTACCTCACTCTCTCCAGTGCGGGTCGGGATGGGATTGGGCTTCCTCGAGCTGTCGATTCGGACGCACGACAAGGCATGTGGACGTACGCGTAGAGGATCTCGTCGCTCGTGAGCGGATCTTTCTGCAGTGACATCTGTCATTTCCTTTGCTTTTTTCAGAAGAAGCGGTGGGGAAAGAGAAACAACGCGGGAACAAACGCTGAGGAGAGACCGGCCATCGATTTGCGCGCTAGGGATGTTTTGTTGTGTGACGCGTGTGTGCGTATAGAAACGCCCGGTCAAAATGGAGCGGCGAACTTGAGTTTTGACGGTGAAAAAACACCGGTAAACGTACGGGGTTTGGACGGGAAGCGGATGGTGGGCCTGTTCTTTTCCTCTGAAGCTGACGGCTTTTGGCTTTTGCTACAGTACCTAACTTTTAAACGGAGTATTTTATCAAGACGGGGTCTACAAGTTAAACGATCTACACGTTAAAAGCCCAACATCTATACTAGCCAAAATCGCAAATGAATATCTGTTTCTCCGTAATCTGTACCGTAAACAGTCAAAATTCAAAAATTTCAGCCAAAAGCCAAAAGCCGCAGCCGAAAAGAACAGGCCCGGTTTTCATTTTCATGTCAGCATTCGTAGTTACTCCTGTTATAAAAATACTTGTAGTTGTGGGCATTTCTCCGAAACACGGCTTTATCACTAATTTATATTATAATATATTATAAAGTTGATAAAATTATAATATTAAAAATATTTTTCAAAACAAGTATATACATATATTTTCATATATCTAACTTAAATATTAATAGTCACAAGAAAATCAAGCCGCGCATGCGTGACATGAAGCATGCATGGTCCAGTTTGGCTACCCCGCTCGTTTGGCTTCAGTTTCTGACTGATTTTTCACTATTCATAAATTTTGTCTTTTTATGAACTTTTGATTTTTGTGTTTTGTTTTTTTGCTGGTTCTTTTTTCCTATATTCGTTTGCGTTGTCCGTGATGAGCTAGTATATTTTTCTATTTTTAAATTTTCTAAATTTAATTACGCCAAATAAGTCACCTACAGTTACAGTGAAATTTCAACCACTATAGTATAATTTTAACCATAAGCCACAACTTTTCAGCCTAACTGAGCAAAGACCAGGACTGCGGGTGCAGCGTGAATTTGGACGAGTCTACGGTGTGACGAGTGCTTGCGTTTGAGACCGTTTTGATCGGTAATTGGACGATGATCGAAGCCACGGTACTGTCAATTTCGAGCGTCGGTTTCTGATACAAGCAGGCCGAGCAATATCTCTTGCTTACGCACGATTGCATGCGTGCAACTGAGACACGTCCCTGTCGACCCTGCTTCTGGTCAATGCATGCACTTCAATAAACACGCAAAGGTTTGACTTTCCCTAATGCGTGCGTGATAGTTTATGAAATAATAAGGCTCCCCAGATCGAAGCCACGCGAACGCCGTCGATGGCTGCTGATGTGTAAGAGAGACGGGGAAGACACAAGAACGACGGTTTCCACTGTTTCTTCCTCTCTCCCTATATATGAAAAATACTAATTACTTCCAAATGTTGTTATACCCCGTTTATCCACCATTGATTATTGTTTGCAATTCCTGCTTCCGTTTGTAACTATTGGAGCTGTAAGCCACGGTTATTTCCCAATCCGATCCAATTTCAGTGATGAAATACTCCAAACATTGAGTATATTATGCGAGTTTCTATATCTGTTGAGATCTTCCACTAGTTTCGCTTATCCTCGAGCAATATCCAGGATTTTGGGCGATTTGTCGTTACCTTCCAAGACGCTCACATCTCATCTCTCTCCTGAATTATTTTCCAGATCGCCAGCGGCTTGGACGCTGTCTGCTTGGGGTGTGTTTTCGTGCCGATTAGGTCTTCAGCTGTGAGGAGATTGCTTCTTTGAATGCCAGAGGTAAATATTTTCCTATGGAAAACAGGCACACATATTAAGGGCCTACTTAACATAACGGGCACACATATTAACGCCCGTGGTCGTGACCGGGTTAATATTTTCCTATGGAAAATAGGCACACATATTAAGGGCCTACTAAACATAACGATTATCTTTACGACCACGATTTAAAGGAAACCTTATGCCTTTAGTGACAAATTGGTAGGAGGCTAACAACAACCAATTATGACCAAGAGCCAACCAGTCATGTAGTTATATAAACCCAAACCAGGTAAACTGGTAGAGAGACATGGCAATTCCCCACATGATGAACGTGAGAACGGTTATTGGCGCATCTAAACGAAGACTAAATGAATATACGTGCGTTAGGACAAAATGCGCCTTTAGCAGCATTAACTGCCACCCCTTATATATGCATAAATAGAGTGGCATGCATGCCCCAGAACACTCAAAGCATGATTGTGCTTGCTTATTTCATTTTTTCATAAGTTCGATAGGGAACCCTGGTCCCGATCATCGACAGAGTGTTATTGTAATGAAAAAGGATGGCGTTAAGTAGGGATAGTCATGGTTGTTTCTTGCTAGTCATCAGCAGAAAATGCCATTTTATGATAATCTATGGCGGCGTTGTCAGACTATTTTTTTGTTTTATCAGAATTATTGCAATGTCTATTCTCATCAAGTTTGTACCCGTGGATGTTTCCAAAAGCTCATGGAAATGGGTTGTACGTACACAAAATACTCAGCGTACAGACTACAGAGTATATGATGGTAGTCGCTAATTGGCCGCTACAAAATGGCCCGGCCCATTCGATCCATTGGGCCATGGTAGCTTCCACAAACGGTCTGACCCATGGACCGCAGGAGAGGCTCTGGCCGCATGGGGCAGGTCCGGTTCGGACCGGACCGGACCAGTTGCACCCCTAACTATAGAGAATTATTAGGAATGGGACAACCATGCAGGAGCAGGATTGAATTTGTATCTTATTGACCAAAAATTATTTTGCTGGCAGGTAGATAGGTACTATAATAGGGACTAGGGGCAGTAAAAGATAGCTTGGTATTACCAGAATACCCCAGTAAACTACACCTAAATGCCTCAGGACATAAGACCTGTTGCCAAACATATCCTCTTGTAAGTTAAATGATGATATGCGACAAACATTGCATATGGTCAAGAAACTGCCGCAAGGCCAAAGCACATGCTAATAACTCTGTATGTGTTGCAAGCTCGCAGCATGAAGTACAGCAGAGGGTATCTGTCTAGCATATTTGGAATTTTGGATAAAGAATGAAATGCAAAGAGAAGATGGGCAAATCACCCAGAGTGTTCCTATTTATAGTGGATGGGCAGAGGGAAATTCCCTTCTTGCCCTTCCACAATGTACTAAAGGACAGACATTTCAATTATCTGCCAAATATCTACTTTCAATAACCCTCCTCTCTCCCATTGTTTCCATAACCAGCATTACTTTGCATATCAGTGAGCATATAATATCTGAACTTCGAAGAACTGCTGCTTATAGAAGAATTATCAGACATGAGGTCATCGAAACTCATTCAGATTTTGTTTCTTGGAATTTTTTTGACATACCAACATTGTCAATTTCCAATAACATAAATCTGTTCATATTTTGAGGAACTAGCAGGAAACATGCAGATAATTAGAACAAACGAGTAGAGCGGTCAGCAGAAAACATGTTTCTCTGACAGGTAACCACACAACTATAGACATTTAGGAATTGGACAACCAAGAAGGACTGAATTTGTATCTTATTGACCAAAAATGATCGTTGGCAGGTAGATAGGTACTACAGTAGGGACTAGGGGCAGTAAAAGATAGATTGGTATTACCAGAATACCCCAATATACTATACCTAAATGCACCAAGACATAAGACTTGTTGCCAAACATGTCCTCTTGTAAGTTAAATGAAGATATGCGACAAACATGCATATGACCAAGAAACTGCTACAGATTTACAAGGACTTAATCTATAACAACCCACTTATTATCTTAGAACTCGACCTCAAAGGAACTCCTTCAAATTTATTGTGTGCTCCATTAAAGTTATTAGTTATTTCTTCCACAAATTGTAGCCCTGACTCATCATGTTTATATGAATAGCACAATGTGCAATGGTATAAATGCAAATTCTTCCAAGCGCCGCCACAAAACTGTGTAGAGTTTGCAGCAGTACCATAAGCCCAACAGTCTATCGGGCCCTTATGTCACTTCTTTTCTTTTTTTCTTCTTCTTCTTCCTTCTCTTGGGGACAGAACAATTAATTAATTAATGCAACAGTTGTTTAGCCAAGCAATAACCTTACTCCATACATAATACAGAAGGCGACAGAAAGAGCAGGGGATTGGCTCTTTCATTTCCGTAACATCTACGTTTAGATAGAGTTGGTTTTTTTGTGATGGTTTCAGCTTATGATTTTTAGTTCTAATACGAGCGTTTATGTGAACGAATCAAATGTCAATAAACTGATAAACTGTTTTGAAAAGACTATGCTGATAAGTCATTTTTAAAAAGAAGAAAAATTATCTTTATTTGTTAGAGGGATGCTATAGGCCGAAAAAGAAAGGGCGGTATTTTTTTTCTTCTCTTGAGGAAGCAAGCGGCAACAAGTAACATACCCTATACACAGGGGCAGGCCCATACCCTGGGCAGAATAGGCTTCAGTCCGATGTATAAAAAAATATCTAGTGTACAGTCTAGGTAAATTCAGTCCAGCCTGGGTAATATTCTATCGTCCAGCCTAGGTAATATTCTATCGTGCAGACTAGATAGTTTAGATCATTCCACCACTAAACTTAAGGTGTAATCAAATTCTGGTTCCGCAACTGCCTATACAGAGTCATGCATAGGGATGCGCGCACGATAACTTCGTAACTCGCACAGGAACGAGAGTGGGCTGAGGAGAAGGAAGCATCTCTGGTAGCGTTCAAAGGAGAGAATCTCATCTATGCTCTCCGGATACGGACAAGCCCGGTGGCGTCTTATGCTTGTTCCTGCGCAACTAAACTGACTAACTCCATATTAAAATCGCGTTTTCGGAGATCGTTGAAGGAAACTTCCACGGGCTCGGCGCCAACTTGGGCTCCTAGTTGCCTGCCTAGCTAGTGCCAATCGTACGTACTGGCTCCATCGCCCTCGGTGTAACTGGTTTTTAACAGCTCCTTGCTTGGCCACAATATATGCATGTACTTCATCGTTGTTTCGTCACCTAATCCTAGCTAAAACGCTCTGCAATGCTGTGCTGCTGGCATGGTCGAACCATGCATTGCTGTATGATAAGTATGTTGCATCTGAAACTGTACTAGCTTCGCCATGTTACATCACATGTAGTACGTAGTAGTGTTTCTTATTGAGCTAACCTCCTTAATGGTAACTTGGTAAGACCTATAGTTTAATCACAGCCATTGATTTTTATGGTTGATTTTGGCTAAATAAATAGTATTAACCGGCTATTTAACTTACCGTCAATGCCAAGCAAAGGAAAGTAGTAAATGCAGTTGATTGCCTAGCTAGCTAGAGAGCCAGCCTGCCTAATGCTACCGTGATAGTAAAGATTAATTGGACCACCGCATTCGTAGACATTAAACCACGTCAAATTTAATTTGCATAGTAGAGGCAATTGAGTTCAAATATGGCTTTGATTCAAAAACTAATTGAATGATCGCGTACAAATTTTTGAACTAAGTACTACGGCCCTGTACTTAAAGCAAATATCTCGCATCCTCAGTGAAGTCTTTACAGTTTGACAGCTCAGTGAAGTTTGAACTACGGCCCTGTAGTAGTACAGCCTAATTAGGCCGTTGGGTGAGTGTTCTCTTTCTCCTCAAGCTAGCTTACCTGCAATGAACCACGTAGAGGTGGTCGTGGAAACAATGATGGTGTCCGGGAGGGGCAGGAGGGATTATCCGCTAGCCATCGTACCCGTACCCACGCCTGCATATGGAGGGGCCTGCAGGTCGGCCCTACGTAGCAGTCACCAGGTGTACGACTTATTTTGGCCGCGACGCAGAATCTGCATATTACCGTCGCTAAGTGGTGTATCACCATCAAAATTTAAAAAAGACTAATGAGATTTACTTACCGATTTGCTAAATGCCAAGTGATGGAACTGTCATGCTGTCGGTGAGAGATAGAAAAACGTCCAACTAACAGGCATCTTATAAGTAACTTCACCCAAGTGCACATTACCATGTCTCGGACAAGCTCCGAGCAAGGCACCCTATACATTCTTTTCAGCTTCAAATGGCATCTTTTTTATGTAACTACAAGCTTTCTTCAATTGTCCTACTCGGCTCAATATACCCATAATACAAGCATAGTGTTCATCTTTTGGAGATATCACGTACTTGGATGATATAAGATCAAACAATTTCAAGTTTTCATCCACCCTGCCCACATGCTGATAACATGCTAAGGAAGGTGATGTAATTCAGAATTAGTCTACGCACTTCCATCTCATTGAACAGAGCAATAATTTTATGATATTTGCCATGTTGTGCATATGCAGCAATTACTGTGTTCCAAGAAACAATATCCTGGCTCTATAAGATTCATGAAAACTAGCTCTGACTCGCCAACGTTGCCACACTTGCTGTACATGTCATCAAAGTATTACAAAAAGATATGCTAGATTTTAACATTGCTTTGATAGCAACAACATGTGCTGATCTTCCTTGTGTGAGTAATGCAACAGACGACGGTAGGGGGCACCAGCCCTCGCTGACTCATCGGTGGATTTGCCCCTGGTACTACTGCAGTAGCAATTAGTGGAGTCGGGGCCAGATCTAAGCTTATGACAGCTTATGCTTCAGTTTGGAACATGAGATATTTATCAACGTAAAGTTCAGGTTAACTTGGATACAACTTTTTGCCTAGCATAGACAATAGTAGTCTTCAGCTCTTTATAATTTGAGGTGTGATAAAATCCTGAATCCATTATGGGGTAGAGTGGAGTTTCCTTGTTTGGTTAAGTGTCCTCTTCGTAACAGTCTCATTACATCAAAATCGATCGATCTCACGCTAGGTTCCCACCAAGGGACAGTGAAAACGCATACTAACATCGACGAATTCAATCTCTGTACACATCATGGCAAGAACTCAGCAAGCTAACATAATTGCCTTGAGAACCAGAGAAAACATAACAACTTAACAAGGCTAACTGGTAGCTAATGACATCAACATCACTAATATAGACATTCCACAACAGATTGATGCATGGAAGAACAAGCAGCTAGCTATACATGTCTTACAACGCATTGGTGTAAGTTAACCATCGATCAGGGTTCCTTGCCGAAGAAGACGGCCTCCCAGACGTCCTCGAAGGCGGCGAGGATGGCGGGGTGGTGGCGCGGCGAGTTGAGGGAAAGGTACGACACCAGGAGCTCGCCCATGGCGTCGGCGCCGCAGATGCGCCGCTCGACGACCATCTCCACCATCGAGCTCCGGAAGTCAGCGTACGGGTTGTGCGACCGCTTCACCACCGCCATGCTGCCCGCCGCTCCCACGCCGCCGCCGTCCTTGGCAGCCTTGTTCGCGTCGACCTTGTCGTGCTTAGGCGCCGCCTGCCCGGACATCACCGCCCGGAACGCGTCGGCGGGCTTGGCGCCCCTCGGCGGCACGCGCCTCGGCGCGCGGCGAGGCGGGTTCTTGTGGTGCTTTAACCTGGTGCTATTGTGGCCGGTGGTGTTGTACAAGTCCGAGGTGGAGTCGGAGGAGAAGCTGAGGGAGGAGAAGTGCGTCAACCTCGTCTCGGCCTCCTCCTCGCCCCTCTCCCCGTCGCTGCTGAACGGCTCGAGCTCGTCGTCGGTGACGGTGGAGGACGAGCAGCTGTATGACGGCGAGCGCGACTTGTTGCCATTTCCATTGCGAGCCCTGCTCTTGACCTTGACGTCCTTGGCCGCCGGCATCGGCAAAGGCAGGAGCGCGGCGCCTACTGAGCGGCTGGCGCCGGTGGTGCCAGCATCGGCGCCAGAGCAATCGATGGAGATGTGAACAAGAGCCCGCGCGCTGTGGCGGCGACGACGCTGGCAGCTGCCGTCGATCTTGGGCCTCGGTTCGTGGGGGCAGGGGCCGGCGGGGGGAGGTGGTTCTTGGCGCGAGCTGGCAGCGTTCGCGGGCGCGGCATTGGTCTTGGCGAAGGCCGTGGCCGAGGTGGTGGTGCAGGAGGAATGGAGAAGGATCTGCGCGAGCCGCTGCTTTAGCCGGCCGCCCACGCCGACGCCGTAGCGCCCCTTCACGTGGCATCTGTGCTTGTCCATGAAGGCTGTGCAAATGTGTTCAGTTTTCCTCGCGAGCGTGGGATCCTTCGCAGCGCAGTGAGCAGAGTAGTAGAAGAGGAAGCGCCCGCTGGCTGCTGATGTATTACAAGGCTAGAAGCAACCTGCTTGTTTATAGGCTGTAGACGACGTGCTGGGGGGAGGGGCCTTAAAATAGACGGGCGACGAGATCGCGATCCTCTCGCCAGATAGGACTTAGGGTATAGGGTATCTGTAGTGTATGAAAACAGAGAGTTTAAATTATTTTAAGGTCAACTTTATACATTACAGATGTGATCTTAAGCAGGCTATAAGTAAAAAAGGCTTAAGGCTGGCCCTCAAACTAAAGACCTGGCCACAAGCATTAAAATACAATTTTTCTTTATCTGCCGAGTGGGACCATCTTAAGGTCCCTTGAGTTATATACACTATAGAGTCGGCCTTAAAGTATAGATGGGACCCACCTTAAGGTCTTTTGGGTTATATACACTATGGATACCTTGGGGTGTTTTTTTTCTGACTGCGGAGACAACTTTTATTTTTTTATTTATATAGCAGTGTATCATAAAAATATCGATATAAATAATGTGCCTAGTTTTAGTCTGAAAAGTCGTTTAAAAATTTATTTTAAAAGACTCATATTTTAATATTTATTTTTTTAATTTTTAGAGAAATCAAGAGCTAAAATGAATCGGACTTTAGCTACAAGCGTCGTGGAGTACTCGTTGGCTTTGGAACGGGATAGCTTGGGAAATTTAACTTTTTGCCACTCTTAAGAATGTCACCTATTCAAATGCCATCCTTTTCGTTGCAATTAACATTTTGCCACCCTTAAGATGTGGTTGACTAATAAATCGCCACTTTCGAGCCCACGGGGCGCCAAGTCACTGCCATGTCAGCATCCTGCGTGACATGGCGCGGGGACGAGGCGCGGGCGCGGGGACGGAGGCGTGGGCGCAGGCGGCCGTGCAGGGGCGGGCGGCGGTGCGGCGCGGGCGCGGGGACGAGGCGCGGGCACCAGCGCCACCTTCGTGCCGTACCGACTGCCGCCGCCTCCTCACCGTCCCGCCGCTCCAGTGGCGCCCCCACCGGTCCAACCGCGTCACGGCGCGCCCCCGGAGGCCTCCTCCCTTGAGCAATCGGACCCCGGCGGCCCCGGCTCGCCGCGCGGCCATTCTTCCTTGCCGCCGGCCAAAGCCGCCATTTTCATCGCCGTTCGCAACTCGGCGCAAGGCGCCTCAATTCCTCGTGCGTGGAGCACCACCACGCGCCCCTGGAGCTTCCCCGACGGTCGCCGGAGCTCCTCCCTCACCGCAGCTCGCCGGCACCGTACCCCCACTCGCGCCGCCGCCGGCTCTCGTCGCTGGCAAGTCTCGGTCTGTCTCCGGCCCTACCGATGCTTCCGGTGAGTCCCTCATGACCCCCTCATGCTCGTGCACGCCCCACCCCCGTCCCTCTCCCCTCCGGCCGTCGGTGTTCCTTTTCCCCATCACCGCCGCCGCCTAGAGCCTCCGCCGGCTCGCGGGGAGGCGCAGGCGGGCGGGCACGCTGGGGAGGCGCAGGCGGGGGCACGGGCGCCGGCGGGGAGGCGCAGGCGGGCGGGCGCGGCAGGGGCGTGTGACATGGCATGATTTGGCGCCTCGTGGGCTCAAAAGTGGCGATAAATTAGTCAAGCACATCTTAAGGGTGGCAAAATATTAATTGCAACGAAGAGGATGACATTTGGATAGGTGATATTTTTAAAGGTGGCAAAAAGTTAAATTTCCCGGATAGCTTGCAGCTAGCCAGTAGTGTAAACATCTAATTAGCACGATATGACATCTAATAATCATTCATCAGGATCCAAGAAAAAAATGATGATCGCCGCACAGGCTACTATACTAGCTAGTACTCAAATCAGAAGTATTGCGTGGTACCATTATTAACACGCATTCACGGTTATATACGGAAATGCAAATCTCCTCCTAACAGTAACAGGATGTCCTCCTACCCTACAAAACCCCCTCTTGATCTTCCTTTGAGATTCGTGCAGCCTTTCGGTCTCCACCTGTGTATGTTTGTATTTCCTCAATTTGTCTATTTTCTGGCGGCCCGTATTCCTCACCTTCCGTCCCTCACAGCGCCGGCTCGCCGTCGCCCCGAAGCCGAGCCTCGCACCCGCACTCGCCACCGCCACGAGCCGCTCCCCGCGCTGTCGGAAACCTTGGGCTCCACGAGCCGCTCGCCGGAAACCTCAATCTCCGCCGCTGGAAACCTTAGGATCCGCGAGCCGCACAAACGCCTCCTCACCGAGCCGGGCGACGCCTCCTCCGGCCGGAGACGCGCCGTCCTCTTCACCGGCATTGAAGGAGAGAGAGAGAGGGATACGGTATACGGTATCTCTTCAAATACAGGAGAGTATCTCCCACCCCATTGAATACTAGCACGGATCTCGGAGCAGCACCCAACGGCAATCACCCCATTGAATACTGCTCGTACTTACGAGACTCCTAACTCAAACAGCGGGCCCTACTGCTACGGCCCAAGTATGTATGTGTAAACTGTAATACTGGGCTGGCAAAAGAGATGGTTTAGGCTTGAATAAAATTGCTTCTATTAGTTTAAATTTAAAATAAATTAATTTTGAATTAAAAAGGGTTAATAAGGTTCACCCGATAATGATACGTTAGCTCTATTTTAAAATAACATAAATAATTTTAAATTAAACTATATTAATTTTAAATAAAGTACAATAATAACTCGTTAAACTCGATTGCCACTAGTGACGACTGGGATGCTGCCATTCTGATTCACGGTGTTGGGCGCGTGCGTGCATCGTGCTGGCGAGCCACCGCTCTTTGTTGCTGCACTGGCCTAGCTTTTGGAGCGGCATACTCATGACATTCACTTCACTGCAACGCCGCATTCGGCCACGTACGCCTGTGCAGATATGCGAGAATAATCACAGCGTACTGCATGCAATCCCAGCGTAAAGCACGTAGGACCCGTGCCAACCAAAACGACCGAGCGGTACATAACGCCGAAGTGGACTCGTGCTTGGAAGCGCGACGCGGGAATATAATGTGCGATCCGGTTCCGCGGCTCTCCTGACCTCGCGTTCCCGGGCGTGCCGTGGTGAGAAATTGCACGCTGCCTTCGAGTCCGATGGGATCCACCTATCATGGAAAGGAAGAGATAAATGGCTTACAGAAGAATGACTTCCTTTCCTTCGGGTGGATGAGATCGGTCCAAGTCTCGCCGGCCGCTGCGGCGTCATGGCCGAATTCCTCACTAGAAAGAACGGATTGGCGAGTTACTTCTCATTTCCCCCCGTCTTCTATCACCTGAGTGCTTGATTTTGTTGGTCCTTCTCTCGGTGACGGTGGCGCCGGCTGGCTGCGCGACTTTCCGCCTGCAACCGAGCTTCCACTCAGAACCTCGGGGAAGGCGGAGGTGAAGGGGCTGGTGAATCGACTGGAGTCTTCATGGACTCGATCCTTCTCTGGTTACTGCGATCTGGACGTGATTTCTCTTGGTACCTATCAAGCTCGCCAGTGATTTGTTAGAAGATTGCTATGTTGTGTGCACTTGGCCAGTGTACACAACATAGCAATTGTTTTGTGCGGTGGCTTCTGAACCTTGACTCCACTATTCGGTGTGCCTCTGATTGTGGAAAAAAAGTATTGTATCTCCGTGAACCATACTGATCATACCAGGCATAGCGGCGACAATGGGTTTTTTTGGGATGTCATCATCTTCGACGTGTCTTGCTGAGCTATCTTCTTGGTGGTTTTGATTGCCATCGCTTTCTGTGAGTTGATTCTGTGATCGGCTATTTTGCTCAGAGTGTATTGTACTAGTGAGTATATATAGAGGGGGGGGGGGAATTACTATTCTGCGTGCAGATGTAAAATGTGCACCAAAAAGTTACTGTCGTATGCGAATGAAGTTACATTAAAATACATGTAGAGTTACTGTCAGTTGTAACACTACACAATTGACAGTAATTCTACATATATTTGATAATAAATTCACTCGCGTACGATAGTAACTTTCCAACGCACATAGTGCGCGTAGACACAGAATAGCACAACTATACACACACATATTATGAGAATCTATAGTTCTGGGTGACTGGGCATGATAACCTACAGGATTGAAAAGCTCAATGAGGATCAGCTGTCAAAGTGAGATCGATTATTATGCTAGCTTTGAATCGATTATTGCTAGATATAAATGCTGCCCTACTATTGCTCTAGTACTTGCAAAAACCTTGAACTGATATTCACTGGATCATTAGTCTGTTGGCGCCTTTTCAGCGCAATACTTGCAATTTGAGCCTAATTGTTACCGTCACTCTATTGTGGTAAGGTTTTATCTATACATCATAACTAGTAGAATATTTAGAAAAGAGTCATTCTGATTGTCGATCCTACTTGACATTCATGGCGAGGAGGCTTTATTTTAAAACAAGAGCAGTCCAATATCTGAGAGCTAACTATATGTAACAATTTAAGCAATACGCTGATTTTTTATTTTCTTTTGTTTAACATGTTGAGTATAATTTTACTTTGAGATGACATGTAAAAGAGTTACGTAATTGCATATATTTTACTAGTGTTCATATCATTTGTTTATTGTTGGAATTATGATTTTATATTTATAATTAAATCTAAAAATATCCAGCTAAAACTGCGTATTATCCAGCACGTGCGTCCCACCCCGAGATAGCCTGACCCGAGTGATGTCATTTGTCATCTCCCCCATCATTCTGCTTTTTACCACAACTAACGTAGTGCTACTAGATTGCTAGATAGATAGTCCGATCTCCACCGAGCACATCAAAGAAAGAGAACGGGGAAAGATGATCCGTAAGCAAAACAGTGTGCAGACAGAATACAAGAAAAGAGAATCTTCAATGGTATGTAAAAGCTCCGAAGGAGAGGGCTAGCTGAGAGGATGCCTGCTAATTGAGCATCACAAGCCTCATGCTAAAAGCTGTTACACCATACAAACATGTCTTCAAGCTTTCTTACAGCATGCACCAGACCGGTTGGTGAACATTGGCGCATATGTGCTAAACTTTTGACTTGGGATTCGCTGGTCTAATCGGAAAACTATTCTATCACGAGAGGCCGCCGCCCGGCATCTACAAGCTAAGTCTCCCTCTGATTAACATGCACCCTCTAACCTAAATTTGTTTCCTATTCAGCAGAGGCGATCACATCAAACACAAACGGACATTCACCTGCACCTACTTGTCCCCCATATAATTCCTCCCTCGCTTTGATTCCAAACAAAAAATGAGTACGTAGTAGAAACATAGAACGAACAAACCCAACGGCCCAATTTTTACTCTCCCATCATTGCAACCGGTAACCTTCCCATCACAAATCTTGTAACCACATGATCGGGATACATACAGCACAAATGTCGCAAGCTTCCAAATTCCAATGCAGTACTAGGCAAAGATTAGCGCATCATTTGCGCAAGTACTGTCCTCTTCAGTTACAGGCCAAAACATCCTCACGCACGTTGATCCAGAGCTAAATCCACGCAAGCCAAAACTAAATCCACGAAGGGCCTGTTCTTTATCTCACAAGCTGATGGCTTTTGATTTTTGCTATAGTACCTAGGGTGCAAACGGGTCGGGTTAATCCCGACCGATCCGGCACCGAATCCGATTGGTACCGAATCCGATTGGTACCGAATCCGGAGAAAAAATATGGGTTAGGATATGGTAACAGCAATATCCGTCCGAATCCGATACGTCTTCAAGTTTGATTTCAGGTTAGTGCTACTATTTGACGTTTCATTTTCTTTTGCAATGGTAAAATAAAATCTTCTACATCAGCTATTAAGTAGTAACATCAAGTTCTTGATAGTACGGGCCTGTTTGGTTGGCAGCCAAAATTTTCATGCCTAACCTTAGCCGCGCCACAATTTCTTAGGTGGGTCTTTGGTTCATTGCCACAGTTGTGGCTTGCCACACTTTGTTAGCCATATGGCCCACGCGTCATAGACTCAGTCTTTTGCCTAACTTTGCCTAAGGTGTGGCGTGGAATTTGGACGCCACAAAAAGTGTGGCACGCCACACTCGACTAAGGTTAGGCGTGGCAAGATTAGGCATGAACCAAACAGGCCCTACGTCCTCCTACTCCATTTGCTGTACTGCATGCATTCCTTACAAACGGGTTAATCCCGACCGATTCGGCACCGAATCCGATTGGTACCGAATCCGGAGAAAAAAATATGTGTTAGGATATGGTAACAACAATATCCGTCCGAATCCGACCCGTTTGCACCTAGTACCTAACTTTCAAACGGAGTATTTTCTCAAGATGGGGTCTACAAGTTAAACGATCTACATGTTAAAAGCTCAACATCTATAACAAACAAAATCGCAAGTGAGTATCTATCTCTCCGTAATTTATACCATAAACAACTAAAATTCAAAAATTTCAGCCAAAAACCATAAACCGCAGCCGAAAAGAACACGCCCGAAAGCAACAGCCAACAATTCCCTGCAAAAAAATAAATAAAAGAATACTAGTCTAGTACAGAATTGAAATGTACGTACTTGGATCCGACGTACGTGTCGATCAATGTCCAAGAACCAAGGACAAGGGTGACGCGAGCAAGCGTCACCTTCCTTCACGGGGCTCATGTTGTACATGCCTGTTGTCTTGGATCAGTTACCACTAGGCTGTCCCGGCTATAGAATAATAGAAGAACGGCAGGTGCTGGATAGTTCGTCGTACGTGCTATGCTACGCAGCGGCATCGCGTTGTTTTCTTGTGCAAGAACCAAATGAGAGATATATAGGTGACAGCTGCTGTTGCCTCGTCACTGCATTGTCACAGACTCACAGGCCCGGTTTAGGAGCAATGCTGGCCTACTGGACTGTCGCCTTCCATTGTATAATTACCCCGTTGTAAGCTTGCCAGTGCTGTGTCTGTGACAGTTATGCTCATGTATGCATGCAGTGCACTACGGGGCCAAGGGAGTACAGTACTATCAGCCCCGTGTCTCTATTGAACGAGAGGGTTATAGGCCACTGCTGCCGGTTCAGACAGGCAGGAAGGCCGGACGTGAGGGCCATGGACGAGCGGGAGAATCCAACCAAAATGCCGCGCAGGGTTCTTGGCAGCGACGGGGAAAGGTTCAGAGAACAATCACCGAGACACGCCAAGAACCATCCTAGCTTGGACATGTAGGGCCATGGCGTTTTTTTGGGTGTTTGTGCTCGGTTTGTACCGGCATCAGCCGGTAGCCGACTGGTCCTGCACGGACTCATGCGGTGCACTTGCAGATACCGCCCTCTCTCGTCCGCGGTTTTTCACAATCACCCGGCCGGTGCAGATCCTGCGAGGTTTCATGGGTGTTCGTGGCGTTGCTCTCCCTGCCTGATCGATCATCCCAAGACGTAGCCTGCCGTAAAACTTAACGATCGTCGCTGCATTCGTTAATGTGATAACTGTGGGTGAATGAGCAGCTTAGCACTCTACTTTTATTTACTAGGGAAGCGCTAAGATTTCTAGAAATTAATACACTCGTTCTTTTCAGTTTTATGGTTTATAGGTTTCTCCTAGACAAATAAATGAGATGACTTCTTCGTCATTTTTTCGAAGCAAATTTAAGTAATCGATCTGGGATAAACGATACTTATGCTTTTTTTCTTGTGGCACATGTTAATTTCTTATACACTTTCGACGAAACCACCTTTCCAGCAGAGACTTATGCACACAACCATCGGATAGCATATGAACAAAGCCAACTCCAAACCACACCTATCTCCACCCCTCATATGGCATTTTTCAAAATATCACTCTAGGCGAGTGATCCAACACTTTTATTCATCACACCAAGGTGATCATAAATTTTGACACGTCAACTTGTGATGGCGGACCACAGTGTAAAGAAATTATTGTTGTCCATGTTCACAACTATTTAAATCTAAAAATATGATATACTAACTCTAAGTTCATCAAGAAAAACCAGATCAGATATTATCAAGAATGATAAGTAAACAATGTAATTAAGGTATTAACTAATTAAACATGACCATTCAAAAGTGACTGGTTACAATTAGCATTGACAATTAAGCAATACAGAAATTAACCTACACGTAATATAACCCAATTAATAGGAATTCAACATGATCAAGGAATGTGGTTTGCCTTGCGATTCGTAGTCGACGTTCACTTTTTCGTAGGCTTCGGGGTCGTCACTTCTTCTTCCAGTTGTCCTGGGATTTCTTCTTTGTAATCTAGCGTACACACACACGAACAAAACCAAAATAAGCCTAATGTAGAGCTACAAAATTTGCAAATAAAATAATGTATAAGAAAAGAGGAAAGCAAAGCCAAAATGTTATCAGGAGGGAAAATCGATGAAGAAATAGCTTTGAAAAGCTTTTAATTGGCAGCGGATGGTGAATATTGATGTTTGTTGGGCCTACTAGGGTCTAGGGTTAGTCTATTGTGCAAAACCGGTGCTAGCTTGGTGAGAAACGATATGGAATCAAGTGAATCAACCATAAAATGGTGATGAACTAGCTTAACTCGGGTTGAACCGGTAGAAATTGGGTTTGATTCAGGCTAAATGGGTTCAACTCAGGTTGAACTCGGTCTGAAACCGGTTTGGGTACAGTTTGTCCCGAGATGGTTTGGTTCGATTGCGTGTGCACAATACTACGCTCTGTCTTGGTTGGGTGTGAGCGGCTTGGGTCAAATGTGCTAGCGGACTCGGTCGGACCGTGAGCCGCGAGTGCACAATGTTGATTGGCACTGTTCTTTTTCTCAGCTTAGCAGAGAGGAAATCTGAGAGAAAAAAGAAGAAGGCGACATGGCAGCGAAACGATGATGACGATGTGTGCATGGAGTTTTCCTAGGCACCGCGAACCCATTTTGAGTGGTGTGGGAGGACGATGAGGATTGTGGTGGTCGAAAAAGGTAGTGCAAGGGTGGTGGTTGTAGAAACGGAAAAGCTCACCGGCGGTGAGCTCCAGTGGTCTTTGATGAAAACCATGGGTGCATGAGCACGCACATGGGTATGGGGAGTCCTTTGGTGAGGATGGCGTGGTTTAGGATGTGGCATGGACGGCTGGCGGTTGTGGTGGTTATGGCGGCAGGGCAAAGGACGACAAAGGTTGCTCACAGAGGGGAAAACAATTGGAGAAGGAAGGGCTCAGTGTTCAGGCAACGAGGCACACCTCGTGACGCAGATGGCAAAGGAAAGAGACAACAGAGGCAATAGATTTATAAATCGATGGTGACGGTGATGAGGGCGATGGCATGATGAGCTCCGATGACGGCTTCGGTGATCTTCCGTCGAGGTGAAGGAACTACTACGATCGCTAGGAAGAGGAAAACACAATGGTTGTTGCTTTGGCTTCATAGACACTTGAAGGCGGTGGCAGTGGCACATAGGGTGCAACGAATGACAGAGGCGGCATGCGAGTGTTAGTGTGGACAAGCGCACATGTCTCACTGGCAAGCTGGTGTGTGGGTGGCGTGGAAGTCATTGCGTGGAGTTAAGGTGGTGCTGGCGCAGGAGCGAGGGTGCAGTGATGATGGTGCGTGGTTGGTGAGGTGGTTGAGACGGTGAAGCTTCAACATCGGTGTTGATTGGGCGAGTGGAATGGCGTGGGAGTTGGGCCAAGGCGTGGGCTCGAGCATGCATTGGGCCAGGAGAGATGGGCCGGCTGACTGGAGAGAAAAAAAAGAAAAGAAGATGGGTTGTGGCCTAGGGGGAAAGAAGAAGAAAGAAGAAATAAGAGGGAAAAGGCTATGGGCCAAGCTAGAAACGACCCCAAAGAGAAAAGATTATAAGGAATTTAAGTGATTTTTCAAGGGATTTTAGAGAAAGAAGATAACATTTTTGGCACATGAAAAACAAGGAACTCAGGAAAACAAACAAACAACTCAAGTGATTTTGTGGAAATTTTTTATACTTTTTTGCAACTTTTTGGGCAACTACAGACAATCTTTTCAAAGTGCCTTACCGACATTCAGTTCGTTTACATAAGCGTTCGTTCTAGAAGTAAAAACCATCAGTCGCAGCCATACACCATCATCCACAGAAAAAAACCAAGCCCTTTGCCTTTATCCTTTGTGGTCATGTTTGGAATGGAGAATTTTTGAAGAATTTTTGCAAGGGTGGTATAGATTCCTAAAAAATCTAAGCATTCCAAATATAGCCAACTGTAGAGCCCATTTGGAATGGATAAATTTTAAAGATATTTTTTATAAAACATATACTGTTTCCTACGAAGTTCATGTGTTTCAAATGATCACATAGTCTTTTTTTTTTTGTAATTGGGCACATAGTTTCTCTTTTTTGAGCTTGCCTAATGCACTCTGTCTTTTTACCCGCCCAATGCCTGGGTAATTTTGTTTCCGGTAGAAATTAACCTAGCCAGCTCACTTCAAATGGGTCCCACGATGCAGTGACCTGGGTTCGTTTTCGAAATCGAAATTGGAATAGCTTAAAAACGAAGCAGAAAAGCTAAAATAACAAAGGAAAAACGAAGCAAACGTCCCCGAAGAAGCAACTCGGCCGGCCGTTCCCTTCCCAAAAAAGAGGCCGGCCGCCTCTTCGACCACAACCGCCATCTCCTCCTCACCCACGCCTCGCCGCCGGCCGCCGCACGGCGAATCTGCCGGCAATGGCGATGATTGGTGGCGCACCGAGGGCTCATACGGTTCGCGACCTCGTAGAGGAGGGGAAGAAGCGGGCCGTGCTGCTCCTCGTCTTCGCCTCCGGGCTCGCCTTTCTCATGTCCCGTGAGTTCTCCCAAACCCTAAGATATTACTTACCTTCTGGTAGCTTCGCTCTGCAATGGGATACGCGTAGGTAATTTTGTGGATGCATTGCTCGGCCATTAGTGCCGTGATTAGGGACTTAGGGTTTATCTTGTTTGCCGCTTCCGATTCATCTGAATTGGACCACGTATTTCGGGTAACTAGCTGGCCTAGGCATGGGACTGCTAATTTTGCATCGTTGTTTACCCATTTGTGGAGTAGTGAGGTGAGTTTGTCTCAGTGGTGTTGTAATTTGTTCCACAGAGCAGTTGATACATTAGAGTAGACTTGGCTCTGAGTAGGTATGATTTGGTGACTTCTTCAGTCATCAGAAATTTTGGTGCTCATTGTTCATTCAATTTGTTTATCAGTGGTGGTATGTTGTTACCTGGTGCTATTTGTTAATAATTTTTTGCATATAACAACAACAACAAAGCCTTTTGTCTTAAACAAGTTGGGGTAGGCTAGGAATGAAAGCTTCTCATGATCAAAGAGATATGAGCCTTAAAATAAAACCTATAATACTAAAACCCTAAGCCGTACAACCTGTTATATGAGCCAAGAGCCTAAAACACCGACCCTAACTTTTTTATGGTTTCGGTACGTATATCGCTAACTTCCATGTGCTCCTATCCCAAAGCTAATTCTTTAGATACATTCCAATATCTCAAGTCTTCTTTAACTGCTTCCTCCCACGTCAGTTTTGGTCGACCTCTGTCTCTTCTTACATTTTCAGTGCATCTTAAAATTCCACTACGTATCCGTGCCTCAGGAGGCCGTCGTTGTAGATGTCCGAACCATCTCAAGCAATGTTGGATAAGCTTCTCTTCAATTGGTGCTACCCCCATTCTATCACGTATATCATCATTGCAGATACGATCCCGCCTTGTATGACCACAGATCCACCGCAGCATCCTCATCTCCGCTACACTCATTTTCTGTTTATGCTGTCTTTTAGTCGCCCAACATTCTGTTCCATATAGCATTGCGGGCCTGATCGCCATCCTATAGAATTTACCCTTTAACTTTTGAGAGACTTTTTTGTCACACAGGACACTAGATGTTTGACGCCATTTCACCCACTCCGCTCTTATCCTGTGGCTCACGTCTTCATCAATCTCACCATCCCACTGTAGCATTTATCCCAAATAACGAAACGTGTTCTTCTTAGGCACTATTTGTCCATCCAATCTAACATCTCCATCATCTACCCTAGCACCACTAAAATCACACATCATATACTCAGTTTTAGTCCTACTAAGTCTAAAGCCATTCAATTCTAAGATCTTCCTCCATAACTCGAGCTTCCTATCAACACTTATCCTACTCTTATCAACCAACACCACATCATCGGCGAAAAACATACACCAAGGAATATCTCCTTGTATGTCCCATGTGACCTCGTCCATCATTAGGGCAAAAATGTATGGACTCAACGCTGACCCTTGGTGTAGTCCTATCTTAATTGGAAAGTCATTAGTAATATAGCTTCTATTGGATGCGATCATACCAGCATTAAAGCATCGGATCTCATCAGAACTCCGAAGTTAAGCGTGCTTGGGCGAGAGTAGTACTAGGATGGGTGACCTCCTGGGAAGTCTTCGTGTTGCATCCCTCATTTTTGCATACAGTAGAAGCTATATTCACAATGGATGGAATTTGTAGTGAAGGTGTAGACTCTTAAGAGTATTAATCATAACCGAATCATCTCCTAGACTGCATGGAGTCTAGAGATATGCACTAAACATGTCAGTTCAATGGTGGATTCATATGGATGGTAATTTAAAAATGTGGTTCTGCGAAGTTGAAAAAAAGGCTACATTTTGAGACAAAATTGTATTGCAGCCATCCAGTCACAAGGTCCATGTTTATTTAACCTTGCATTCTACTAACATAATGTTCTTCACTAATGTTTACGCTAAACAACTGATTTTCTCCGTTGCAGTGACAAGCTCTTCAGTTTGGATTAACTTGCCCTTTGCCACAGCTTTGATAGTTTTATTTCGCTACATATCACTCGACTACGACTTCCGTAGAAAGAGCACAACTACCACAGATCACGGTGCCAGTCATCCACTTGTCAAAACAAAAGGTATTGAATTAAATAAAATCCCCCCTGCCCAAAAGGATGGAAAGTCAGATTGGAGGAATAAGGTGAATTCACCTCCAGTTGAAGCTGCATTTGAACAGTTCACAAGGCACCTTGTCACAGAGTGGGTAACAGCTTTGTGGTACTCCCGTTTAACACCTGACAAGGAAGGTCCAGAGGAACTCATTAACATAGTTAATACTGTCCTTGGAGAGATTTCAGTTCGGGCAAGAAACATTAACCTTATCACTCTGCTAACCAGGTATTCAAGACATTGTTTTATCACAAAGTACGTAAATAATGTTCCGTTTTAGAACATTGGGTGTCATATATTAAAACCTTCTCTACCTTTTTCAGGGATCTGATTGATCTTATATGCAATAATTTGGAGCTTTATCATTTCTGTCAAGCCAAGATTGGAAAAGACAAGTTTGCTAACCTTTCGACAGAGCGTCGTGATGCTGAACTGAAACTGACACTTATAGCCGAAAACAAGTTGCATCCGGCTTTATTTTCAACCAGTGCTGAATACAAGGTAGGAATGAGTGGATGGTGAAGTTTTCAGTTATTGCTTATAGTAAGTTATTTTGTTGCCATTTGCCAAACATCTGAGGTGGGCAACTTGATGAACCACTATGTTTGGAATTTAGCTTATGTTTCATAAGTACCATGAACACTCCCCGATTTTCTTTTTAGTGCACCATAAGATTCATGTGTTTTCCCCTTCAAAATACCTGTATTATCTATGCATGGGATAAGTGGAGTGCTTCTAGGTCAACACATATTTAACAACACTAGTTAGAGACCCGTGCGTTGCAACGGAGTCATAAAAATGATAAGATGGAACTTACTGCCTGGCCAACTTCACACATCAAACATTGAAAAACAAGCGATAGAAAGAGAAGGGTGGCCGGAATGCGTGAGGAGATGGGGAAAGTGGAGGGGTGGGCGGTTGTATCTTAAGAGAGAGAGAGGAGGAGGAGGAGGAGAAGAGAGACGAATTGTCCAGATCAAATCGGATGGCTGTAGAGAGGGGAGAGGAGAAAGTACCGATGATCACCAACTCCTCTTTATATAATAATAAAAATAACTGAATGATAAACATTTTTGGTAATTTCTTACATAAACTGTTTGTGAGATATGGCATATTGATTTTTTTTTGTTCCCATTGCGTATATCACTTTGATAACACACACTAGCTCATAATTCATGTCTTCATTAGCACCTACATAAGATTGTTGGTGAGTTTGACATTTAGTCATATTGTTGATCTCATGACTCTGTACCTGTGCAAGCATCAAAGTTCTTCTGATGTACAGTATATGTTTCTTTTTTTCTGCTAGGTCTTACAAAGACTTGCTGATGGGTTGATATCAATTACAGTAAAGCCTCAGGATCTACAGTGCTCTTTCTTCCGATGTACTGCACGAGAACTTCTTGCATGTGCAGTCATGAGACCTGTCATGAACTTAGCTAATCCAAGGTTGTAACATACTGCACCTGGTCTATTTCATATAATATTTTTCAACTGTCGTCATATTGACATGTAAAAATTTGCAGGTTTATAAATGAAAGGATTGAATCTTTGGCTCTTTCTCGTGCTAATAAGGCAGAGAAAGGAGTTACAGAATCCTTGGAGGATGTTACAATGGTTAAACAAAGGGAACCTCCTATGCCCTCTGTAGATGAACTTTCTTCAATAATAGATCGCTCAAGTCCAGGGGTTGAACTTGTGCGATTCAGTCAGGGTCAGTCCAAAACTGCATCAGATGTGCAACTCAGTAAAACTAAAAATCCATCTTGTCTCAAACCAAAACCCCCTAATGCTTTTTTGATCAATAGTTCGCATCCGCCTGAGTCAAGCATTTTATCTTCCACTTCCCACATTCATTCGGATATTGGTGTTTCATTACATCCCCAAAATAGTGGCAGGACAACTACAGAGAGTTATGGAGGCGAGTGGGCACAGACCTTGGATATCAGCTCCCAACGAAAAAATCAAGCTCTAGCACCTGAGCACCTCGAGAATATGTGGACAAAAGGGACGAATTACAAATCAGAAAATGCAAAACATACTGCAAAAGTACCTGTCAGATCTTCTTCTCTAGGTACCACTTCTTCAGTGCAGCAGTCAGTTCCCTACAGCACTTCAATTCTCCATCATCCTAGTGTTCCACAAAGGCAAACAGCTTTGTCTCAGTCTGAGGACCAGCATTTGATAAAATGGTCAACTACACCTGCATATTCAAATGGCAATACTCACCCGCCAAAAAGTTTATCTGGAGAAATGGCAGAGCATGCCAGCCAAGAAGACATTGGAGTGGACAGTGAGAGCTCATATGCCACTGAGGATGATGAAAATAACAATGTGACCGGCCTTGATTCTCCGGTAACCAGAGTTTGGGACAGCAAAAGTAAAGGAAATGCCACTTCGTCACATATACATCATCCACTTGAATTTCCTGGTTTCCATAAAGCAAAGAAGAATAGAAATCACGTGGGCAAGTTGAAAATGTCGAGAACTTCAGGAAGAAAAAGGTCAAGGTCAAATGCTCAAAAGACTCCTGTCGGGCAAGAGGTGGAGGGATCATCTTTCTTGGTGGGGGATGATTTAGACATACTACATACATCAGCAAATGATACAAGGACGGATGGACTATATGATGATACTGAGGTGGAAAGTATGGCTAGGATGTTTAGTGGTACAAATGCTTCATCTTTGTCACTGACATCAACTGACTCTTCTTATTCATCAAATTATTCTACCACTAATGTGTTGGAAGACTCTTATTTAAAGTTAAGATGTGAGGTAACGTATTTTCCTGAATTTACTTTTATCCTGATAACTAGTGGCGGTACATATCTTTATTAGATTTTCTTATTCAGGTGGTAGGAGCTAGCATTGTCAAAAGTGGGTCTGGCATGTTTGCTGTGTATTCTGTTTCCGTGACTGATGCCAACGGTAATAGTTGGTCCATCAAGAGGAGGTGATTATGTTATAGTTTTTCCCTGGTCCCTGCTTATATGAGCTGCAACAGATATGATGCCTATGATTATTCAAATATGCTACTATTTCTTTTTAAGTGATTCGCTCTCTGTGGTTGTTGTGTACTTATAATTAGGTTCCGTCATTTTGAAGAGCTACATCGGCGTATGAAAGAATATCCTCAATACAATCTTCACTTGCCTCCGAAGCATTTCCTCTCATCAGGGTTAGAGGTTCCTGTTGTTCGCGAGAGATGCAAATTGCTTGACATATATCTAAAGGTGTACTTGTGCTATTTTAAGATACTCAAGTTAATTTGTCACTATCTCCATACTTTGCTAAAGCTCAAGTTTAGGTGTTGAGATGTCTAATGGAGAATTCATTTCTTTAAAGTTTAAACATACTTAGTTCAAGTTATACTTTAAGGCCAGGTTCATTAGAGGCTAAAATGGTGCTAAGCATCTTGCAAGCAACAGAAAAATTTCTAAGTTTTGGCTTAGGAAATATAAAGGGTGATACGCTTCTTAGAATTATCTGAAGACAGCCAACATGCATGCTAGCGTCAATGTTCCTGGTGTGCACGGCTAGTTGACATCTTCATCTATGTTACTTTATTGGCTTATTCTATATTTAGTAAACGCCAGTGAGCTTCTTTTTATGTTTAGCTGTTGCTATATGGTTGTCTAACTCTAACCTTGAAGTCAGCATTTTATCTTTTGTCATGTTTGGTTTTCAGTGTTTTGTTATCTGTGAACATAACATGTGCTAGTGAAATTTGGTTGTTTAGAAAACAAAAACCTTTTATGTCATGTGATAACTCTACCTGTTAATTCTACAGAAGCTTCTTCAGATTCCCACTGTTTCAAGCTGTATAGAAGTCTGGGATTTTCTAAGTGTTGATTCACAGGTTAGTGTTTTCGTAAATCTTATCATGCCCAACCTTTTTAAAACTGGTATATAATAACTTGGTAGTGTCCCAATTGCAGACATACATATTCTCAGATACTCTCTCAGTTATCCAGACACTGTCAGGTAAGTAATCCCCTTTAAACTGAGTAGCTAGTTGATCTTTATTAAATCCCTGTTCAATTTCATGCTTATTTAATGCTCACTTCCTGATATCATGCAGTCAATTTAGATGAAAGATCAAATGACAAGGATGCAAAACCATTGAATTCTGCCGAAGCTTGGAATGGAAATTTGATCTTCACAGGACAATCTTTACATGGACGTAAAGATCATACCATGCAGAAGGATAGGGACTTCACTCATGTTAATGGTTTGAGATATAGGAATGGGAATGTGGAACGGAATTTAGGATATAGTATTAGCAACACATGTGCTGATCTTTATCAAGATCACTCTGGAAGTGATCCTGAACAGAATGATCACTCGTTTTTAATAAATCCAGGAAATCCTAAGAAAATGCTGTCAAGTGAAACTGATTACACATCTCAAATTTTGGAATCTGATGGATACCCAGTAACTCCTAATGAAGTAAGTTCTAACTATTTCTTAAAACTTTTATCTCAAATTTTGGAATCTGATTGATACTCGGTAACTCCTAATGAAGTAAGTTCTAATTATTTCTAAAAACTTTTACTATAAAATATCATGTATGCTCGAGCTATATTTCTCTTGTGTTTAGCACTCTTTTGTTTCTCCTTTTTTTTGTGCTGTTTTACTTCTTTAATTGCTTTTTAATGCAGTAGCTGCCTTACTGATAACTCCAAACTTTAATGCAGTGGATGGCCCCAAATCTTAGTGTCCCCTTGTTTCATCTGGTCGATGTGGTTTTTCAACTCCAAGATGGAGGCTGGATTAGGTGAGTTAATTCTACACACATTATGATTTCTAACATTTAGCATCTGTAACTTTGGTATTTGCACTTGTAGAATGATCCCCAAGTGGGATTTATCCCTAATAACCTTGTTTTTTGCATAAAAAAAATGCAGGCGTCAAGCATTCTGGGTAGCAAAGCAAATACTGCAATTGGGAATGGGAGACACATTTGACGACTGGCTTGTTGAGAAAATCCAGTTACTTAGAAAGGGGAGGATAATTGCTTTTGCAGTTAAGCGTGTTGAGCAAGTAAGTCTCAGATGATATCCGTAGCAAAGCAGGTGCTAAGTGCCAACAACCAATGATTTAGAAAGGGAACTGTTTTCTTCATGCAATAGATAAATTCTCACAATCAAATCTTTGCTCAGGATTGCCCCCCCTAATTTAGGCTGCATGTTTTTTATTTTCATTATGTGCAGATACTCTGGCCAGATGGAATTTTCATGACAAAGCATCCTAAGAGAAAAGCAGTGGCACCCTTGCCTGGTGCCCAGAATAATGGCATGACCAACTGTCTGACTGATGAACAATGCCTAGAAGCTGCTCACTGTGCAAATTTTGTCCGTGAAATAATAATAGGTGAACTTTATACTTGATATATTCTATGGGTGATGCTAGATCATTTTATTGGGTTAATTGCATCGCTTTCCCTTTTATTTTTCTTTCACTGTTTGTAGAGGTGTAACGATTCCCTTCTAAGTTCTAACGGACTTCAAAGTTCTTTTTTAAGCTTTCACCACAATCTTATTGTTTTATCTGCACAGATAAAGCACCACCTGCACTAGTGAGTCTGGTTGGTCGAAAGGAGTACGAAAGATGTGCTCAGGATATCTACTTCTTTCTTCAGGTAAATATTCTTGGAGGATTCAGTTCATAGTGAATGCAAATTTACCATTTTATTCAGTATTTTGCACAACATTGGTTCTATTACCATGAAAGCTCATAAGGCTCTTTAAGAGAAGACACCGGAAACCTCACCCTATTGCCATAAACATGCTTCAGTAGATAAGATAAACCATCCTCCAATTCTGTCAGCCTCATATTCTCAGTGTTGCGAAAGGGTCTCTAGCCCAATGGTTAGAGACTTGAGTAGCACCCCCCAGGTCCTGGGTTCGACTCCCAGTGGGAGCGAATTTCAGGCTTGGGGGAAAAAAATCCCCTCGCCTGCTACCACACCAAAGCACAGGTCTTAGGCCCCGCCAAGGCGTTGATCCGAAGGATCCGCCGGTAGTCTCACAAGGTCGGGCGATGGTGCCACTGTGTAAGGGTGGAGCAGGGGTTCGGGGGTTTTCTCGGTCTGCGTGAGAAGACCTTCTTCTTAAACAATGCCGGGGGGATCCCCCCCGCGCAGGTCGAGTTTTTTTTTTATTCTCAGTGTTGTGTGCTTACCCTTGTGTTGGAAAGGCAGCATATCAGCACGTTCGACACAAATTCATACAGCTGTTCAACAGCCAACTCAACCAGCATCACCTATTTAAGATGAGTTGATTCAACCTCCATGAACCCGTTTGAGATGAGTTGCTTCAAGCAATCAAACAACCCCGAAGTAATTGGTCAAAAACTGGGATACTTTGTCCACAAATGTATATCCCCATGGTATGCATGCCAAATTTTCTTAACTTTGACCATGACTGAATAAAATTTAGATTGGCCATGCAAATAATTATATGAGCAGATTCACTTTAAAAATGCTTTTGTGATATTATGATTTATGATGATTTTCTAACATACCGTTGTAAAAATTAATGATCAAAGTCATATATATCTCTTAGACTGTACAAAGTAAAAAGAAAGAACATTTGCGAACAGAGTAGATCTACTGTAGGAAACGACATGAAGATAAAAGAAATAGTAGCAGCAGCAACTACTTGACCCTTAAGGGCCTTAACTGATATTTACAATTTGTTTTCGATACAGTCCACCGTTTGTTTGAAGCAACTAGCATTTGAACTCCTAGAGCTACTTGTTCTAGCTGCATTTCCAGAGTTGGATGACACTGTGAGGAAGTGGCATGAAGATATACAGTAGTTCTGCGCCCAGGAATGACTTTTTTTTGTGATGAATGAGTCCTGGAGCTTGGTTTCAGACACGTATTGCCGTTCTAGAATGCTGATCCATTTCGCTGTAAATAGGGTGATTTTATTGTTTTGACATCCCAATTAAAATGGAGACGGCTTTGCGCAATGTGAATACGATTAGTTAGCAACTTGTGAGAATGGTCACCCCTCCCCCGGGGACCATGCTAGGCCGGTTTTGTGTTTGACAGACTGGTGTCGATGCAGCCTGAAAGGAAAGAGGTTGGTACAGCAATTTTGCTATAGCGTAGGATAGTGTACTCTTTGTTAGCTTCTGTAAATCATTTTGGTGATATGCCCTGCTTATGTAACTGCACGATGATCAATGAAGATGAAGAGTGGATCGAGGAATTCCTCAGTTCGCGGTTGTTAATAACAGCTCTATCTGAAATCATGATTGCCGATTTGTTGTCGCCTTATTGGAGCTTTTGGGTAGGGGCGAGAAATGGATACCAATTATCTTTATTATTTGGTTACCGTATTTGATAGGATATAAATACAATATAGGTTTTTTAATCTAATTAACGATATCTCTTCTATTTGTATTCAAATTCATATAAAAAATATGAATGCGAATACGGTTTAGATTTTTACAACCCAAAAAGTTATTTTATCAAGAATATTCGTGTTCGATGAAGTAATATACATATTTTATTGCAGTACGACTAATTAGTTGGACAAATTTTTTTAATTCAACGGGAATTCATGTTTCTTTAGGTGAAATAAATGAATTAGAATGATTAAACGTGATTGTACGAGAATAAAATATCATTAGTATATTTATACTATATAAGTTATATGGATATCTGAATCCGATCGAATTGAGTAGATAGTCGTTTCGAATTTATATTCGTTACAATATTTAATTCGTATTTATATTTAAGAATATTTGAATTTGTTTACGTATTTATTTATAAAATATGAATACAGATATGATAAGGATACCATTCAACTTGTATTCCATCCGTTCCCAACCCCTACTTATGGCGCCTTGCTGGATCCCTAATGTGCTGCCTTGAGAGTCACGTTAGCAGTGGTGAAGATGCGAGCAAGCAGATGGGCAGGCCGACCGAGCGAGTGAGCAAAGGCGTAGCCGAGTGCTAACCCTAGAGTGGAAGGGCCATACCAGGCCTACGATATGCTATTTGCCGACTGCTTACATGGGTTCTACTGTTGTGTAGTTCGACAAGTAGCACTCAAAAGTCCACTTAGGCAGGATCATTCAAAAGTAATTGGTAACAAATAGGATGGGCAAATAAATAATGCAGAAATTAACCCATACATAATATAATCCAAATAATACGAATTCAACATGATCAAGGATCATGGCTTACCTTCCAATTGTCCCGATGACTTCTTTTCTGTAATCTAGCGTACACACACGAACAAAATCAAATAAGCCTACTGCGTAGCTATAACATTTGCAAATAAGATACTACTAAAGAAAAGAAAACAAAGCCGAAAAGTTGTCGGAAGGGAAAACCGATGAAGAATCAGTTTTGGAAAGCTTTGAATTTGAAGATGGAGGGTGAACAGTGAAAATTGAGTGGTCTAAGAGGGTTTGTTAGTCTATTTGTACAGAACTGGTGCTAACTTGGTGAGAAATGGCTTGGAACTAAGCGAATCGAACACAAACCGGTCCTAAACTAGGCTGAATCGGTGGGAATCGGGTTGGACTTAGACTGAACGGGTTTAACTTGGGTTGAACTCGGTTTGAAATTGGTTCAGGTCCGGTTTGGCTTGACATGAGATGGTTTGGCTTGATTGCGTGCGCACAATATTGCGCTCTAGCTTGGTCGAGTGCAAGCAGCTTGGGTTAGGCGTGCTAGTTGGCTCGATCGAATTGTGATAGCATAGTGCCTACTTGCGATGTTCTTCGTCTCAACCAAGCAGAGGAAAACATAGAGAAGAAAGGGGATGGTGGCCGTGACGCGGTGGCGGAACAACGATGATGACACGTACGGGGTGTTCCCGGGCACTATGAACCTATTTTTGGTGGTTTAGGAGGACGGTGAGGACTGTGGTGGTTGAAAAAGGTAGTGCAAGGGCGTTAGCCACAGAAAGGGGAAAACTCGCTGGCAATGGGCTTCGACGGTCTTTGGAGAAAACTGTGGGTGCATGATCACGGTGTGGGTATGGGGAGTCCTTTGGTAAGGATGGCTTGGCTTGGGGTATGACGTGGAAGACTGGCGACAATGACAGTTATGGTGGCAAGGTGGAGGACGACAACGATGACTCACGGAGGGGAAAAATGACAAGAGGAGGGGTTCTACATTGGGATAATGAGGTTCACCTCGTGACGTGGATGGCGAAGGAAAGAGATGCCGGAGGTGATAGATCGGTGGTGGCGGTTACAAAGCCGATAGCTTGACTAGTTCTGATGATGACTCCAGTGATCTTCCGTCGAGGAGAGGGCACTAGTATGATGGCCAGGAAGAGGGGGAACACAATGGTGATCTCAATTTTGAGGAAGAGGCAAGGGAGAGGAGGAATTTTATGGTTTTACCCAGTGGTAACTGAGAAAAGTGGACTGCTCCGCTTGATTTTGAGGTAACGACGGCTTCGGTAAGAGTGTGGTTAGGGGAAGGAAGGGAGCTAGCTGTTGATGTTGCTTTGGCTTTATAGATGCTCGAAGGCAGTAGCGCACATGGCGCGACCAGTGGCGGAACCAGTATTTGGTTACACTCCAGGCTCAGTGATGGAATGATCTAGGCTATCTGGGCTGGACCATGAAAATGTTACCCAGGCTGGACTGAATTTATCCGAGCTGTACACTAGATATTTTTTCACATCCCGGGCTGAAGCCTACCCTGCCCAAGGTGTGGTTTTGCCCCTGGGCATGACGAATGGCAGAGGCGCTCGTGGATCGTGGGTGTCAGCGTGGACGAGAGCGCGCTCTCGTAACGAGCAAGCGTGCGGTGGCACGGAAGTCGTTGTGCGAAGTTAAGGCGGCATTGGTGCAGGGCAAGGGTGCGATGGTGACAACACGTGGTTGGCGAGGTGGCAGAGCATCGACGTCGACGCTGAATGGGTGAGTGGGGGTGATGTAGGAGCTAGCTTGGGAAAAAACTAGGCTGAGAAGGCGTACGACCGGGCCAAAAGAAAGAGAAAGGAAATGGGAGAAAGAAGGTGGGCTATGCCCAAAAGGAAAAGGAGGACAAAGGAAAGAGAAGGGGAAGATGACCGTGGGTCGGGCTAAAAACGGCCCCAAAAAGAGAAAAAGGATTCGAAAAAACTAGGTGATTTTTGAGGATTTTTAGAGAAATAAGAAAGCATTTTTGGCGCACGAAACATATAAGAAACTTAGAAAGGCAACAAATAACTCAAGAGATTTTGCGAAAATTTCTTATGCATTTTTCGAATTTTTGAGTTGTCATATGTTTTCCCGAATAAACAAACGGACGACTTATTTGTTGTCTTTTCAAAACGGCATATTAAAACAGACTATTCAAGGCGGTTTAACACATTCGATTTATTCATCTAAACACTCACATTAAAACTAAAATCATCCATCGCAATCATAAATCATGGCCTTCGCCGAAAAACCCACCCATCGCCGCCCAACACTACTGC
The DNA here is from genome assembly GCA_017311315.1 of Dendrocalamus latiflorus. Taxonomy (NCBI): domain Eukaryota; kingdom Viridiplantae; phylum Streptophyta; class Magnoliopsida; order Poales; family Poaceae; genus Dendrocalamus; species Dendrocalamus latiflorus. The sequence continues at coordinate 34,389,244 of CM029614.1, read as the reverse complement.
GAGCATCCATCGCTGCATATGCGCGCCATCTCTCTCTATGGATCGATACGCCACGACATCTCGCGTACGGATCGCGTCCGATGGTGCGCATCACATCTGTCCGCCTCCGCCCGGCCCAACGCAAGCGCGAGCACCGCATCGGCCCCGTCCCGGTCCGGTTGCCATCGTCCTATCGCGGCGCACGCGAAGCCCCCCGCCCCGTTCACACCGCCGTTGCGCGTGCGAAATCCTTCCGAGGATCCCACTTACAGAGCGGGCCCACGCACCGACGCGCACGTGCCGGAGAACGCCGACGCACACGCACGCATATCAGTATGGCCGATCGACGAGTGGGCCCCACCCTAGGCCATTGACTTGACTTCACTCGTGTCCGGATCGTGTTCACGCTGGGCTTGGATCGAGTGGGGGTAGATCGCGGATGATGTGGTCGGCTGGCACGTGCGTCGACGGGATGAGCCAGCGGTCCGCGCGTGACGAGACTCCGGCCGCTCGGAGAGAGAAGCAAGAGAGCGCCTCGTGGCACGTGAGTCGCGCCCAGTTTGGCAGTTTCCAACTGTGCATGTGCAATATAATGATATAAACTGGTGCCATATAGAAATTTTATTGAGATAGATAAAAGAGAAAGGAAGGATATTGACTGTAATTCTATAGATGATCGAAATATGAGAAAATAGCCTGCTATAGACAGTTTTCATGCCATTATATCAATATTGTCTATAAATAGTTTGTTATAGACAGTTTTCGTGCTATTGTATCAATATTATCTATATTTTACAGGCAACTCATTATAAACAACTTACAGATAACCTATTATAGAATGTGTTTTTAGTATTGTCTATAAATAACATAAAAAAAGGTGCAATAGATAACGGCTGTCTATACCACTGTATATACCCTAAGAGTATGTATAATGGTATAGATAGCGGTAGTCTGTAATATACCTCCATGTCAACTATAGACAGAACTAAAGACAATGTATATAATGTGTTGTCTATATAATGGTATAGATAGAAAAAACAACACATAAAACCATCTGTTAAATAGTATATAATATCTTTCTCTCTTCTCACATCATCTAAAATCTTATGCGTCATACGTTTACAGACAGATGACATATACTTATTGTATATGTCCTAACTCCAATCAGAGTGATTTTTGTTTTTACTTCTATTTTGTTCAACCGTTGATCGCGAGATCTTTTAAGGTAAAATTCAAATTGCAAGCAGATATGCTAGCAAATACCTCGTAATTGAATCGAGGACTCACTGTATAGTACAGGCTCTTGGCTCCTGCCAACTTCATTTGACTCCGTGCCCAACGTTAGGTTTAATTATGTGCAGATGGTACGTACCTTGCAGGTAGGTTTCCAGTTTGCAATGCCCCAAAGTTCAGAGCTAAAAAATAATAATTAATCAAATTTCAAGTAAGCACTCAGAGGCTCAGGAAGCTAGATTTGTCATTCGCGCAAGCCAAGAGGTACCCCGGTCACGTTCTTTTGTTGCGATTTATAGCTTTTAAGTACGGCAGCAGCTAAAGAGAGAAAAATAATACAGGGCCTCGGGTTGAGTTCGGCAGCAGCCAAGAGGTACCCCGCCCCCATCCACGTGTAAGTAAAGGAAGCGTACTGGTGTACTACCCGAAAGCATTCACGTTTCACATGACAAAAAATGCTTAGCTGGAGTGGAGACGTACGTACGTGGTGCACATATATACGCGTAAGCAAAGTGCGAAAAGAATTTATCAATTTACCTTGCGCGTTCTCCTCAAGAAAATATCAGCAATGTTCAGGCCAATCGGATCAAGCATTGATCGAACAAGACTGGAATATAAATTAACATCAATTAGCTAGCTAGCTAGCAGCTAGCACTACTTTAATGCAAGGGATCCCTTAATACAACGCATGCGCACACAAGTAAAAGGCCAGTCATATCTTACATCCTCTCTTTCTTTTGCTCCCAGGGGGCAAAGACTACTTGCTCAGTTCAACGCCTCTTCTCGTCTCCCATTCCACACTTGATCTCAGCACCCAGACTCGCATGCACTCTATGTCCGGAGCAGGAGGAGGAGGAGGAGATCATGGCCTCTACGGCGATCAGCCTGCCGCTGGCTTCGTCCCCTTCGACCACGACGACGTGGACAACTTCTTCCAGAGATCGGCGTGCGGCGGAGAAGGCGGCGGCGCCGCCGGTGGCGATGATGGGCTCCCGCCGTACTCCAGCATCACGGACTACCTGCAAGGCTTCCTAGACCCCGTGGGGCACGCTGGGCAATTCGACGAGTCGTGCCCGTTGGGTGATGCTGCTGTGAAGCAAGAAATGGTGGTGGTAGACGCGAGTCATGAGCTGCAGGCCGGCGGTGCGGCGCCGGTCACGCCGAACTCGTCGGTGCTGTCGCCGTGCAACGAGGTGGCCAGAGCGGACGAGCCGCGCCGGTGCAATAAAGGTAGGGAGGAAGAGGAGATCAGTGAGGAGGGATCAGCCGACCAGAATTGCAGGTAACATTGGGATTGATTTTAATCTTGGTGCAACTCCCTGTTGAATCTCGTTGATTATCGCATGCATGATGCATAATTAATTAGATCCGGAAAGGGAACGAATTGAATTTGGTTTCGAAGTGTTAGATCCGCAGCTATTCTTTTTCAGGACACTCGATCCTCTTCGCTCTGAACAGAAAGATCCTTCTGCTGTTCTGCATACCGTGCGTGTGAACATTAGGACTTAGGGTTTGCTACCTATATTTTCAGACAAACAAGGCTTATTCTAATTCCATAAAAAAGAAATTAGACCCAGCTAATTAGAGTAGACGGAACTTTTCCTCTTCTTTAGTTTCGATTTCATATTCTTCGTGATCCGTGCTGACTTTACAGAAGCTAGCGACTTATCGATGATTCACGACTCAATTAACGAATCAAGCATCAGTCTGCACGCTGCACAAGAGTGCTTCTTTCTCGTACCATGCATGTATATACACACACACACACACATTCAGAGCCTGACCTGTCCAACCCCTTATTGTGTTGGCCATGTTTCATGCAGGAGCAAAGCGAAGAAGAACGGAGAGAAGAAGCCGCGAGAGCCCCAGGTGGCGTTCATGACCAAGAGCGAGGTCGACCACCTCGAGGACGGCTACCGGTGGCGCAAGTACGGCCAGAAGGCCGTCAAGAACAGCTCTTATCCAAGGTGTGTGCGTGCACCCTCAATTCTCTCGATCTCTAGCTAGATTGCACCCATCTTAATCACACGTCGTATCACATCATATATAGTAGCGTCATGCTACGGCTTAACTAGAAATTAGCATTCATGCAGCATATGCATGGTCAGGCAGCCGTAATTAACAGTAGCAAGCTACACTGATCGATCTGAATGCAGGAGCTACTACCGGTGCACGGCGCCGCTGTGCGGGGTGAAGAAACGGGTGGAGCGGTCGCAGCAGGACCCGTCCACGGTGATCACGACGTACGAAGGGCAGCACACGCACCCGAGCCCCGTGAACCACAGGGGGATGAGCGCGCGCATGCTCATGGCCAACGACTACGCGCTCGCGGCGCCGGCGCCGGCGCCGGTGCTCCAACTTGGCCTCTGCCCCGACCTCGCCGCTCGCGTGATGAGCGAGCAGATCGACTACGCGCGCACGTACATGCCGAGCGTACCAGCTGCCCCGCCGATGGCCCTACTTCAGGAGCACCGGTTCGCGGACTTCAGCCTGCAAGATCTCGTTCCTTCGGCCGTGATGGGCAATCAGCATATATGAGCATTAGCTGTTAAAGTTCTATGCATATGTGCATCATCTTCAGTTAACTGCTTGCATCTCTCAAGGCCTTTGCATGCATGCTTTGGTCTTAGCAAGGCAGATGCACATGATGTTTGTCCTTAACATTTGTTTTTTTTTAAAAAAAAAATCATCAAAACCCATATAGCTTGAGGATACGCCGGCACGTCTCTGCTTTACGCTGTTTTGCAATTTTTTAGGGGGGCTGTTCTGCAGTTAATATTCTGCCGAGTTATGCCTGGGTTGAAGAAACAGAGTTTTGCGACAGAAGGAGACATATTATTACCAAGTTCAGTGACCACATTGACACATGTCACACCTGGTCACAAGCAGAATGCTGGCAGACTTCTAAGATATCCTGTATCCGCAACTAGAATGCTAGGAAAAATTGAAAATCTAATCTAAGTTTTGCCCCTTAAAAAATAAATTAGTTACGCCCCTTAAAATAGTGGGCCAGACGTTCCACGTCCACGCATCATCGGCCATCGGATTATCTGTGCCACCCCATAGCCCCGAGCCTTCGGCACCCTGCGTACCGCCGCCGCCGCGCACCAGAGCGAGTGGCCGGTGGATGCAGCCAGAGAAGGAGGCGCGGAAGATCACGAGTACTCGGTAAACCCAAACCAATCTGTTCCTGGAATTCGAAACGTACACATCACCGTGAACATGCCTTGCACTCTGGGCCATCTTATTATAATAGAGTCTAAAATACGATATAAATATAGATGGTATCTATAATATAGTAGATTTTGTAGAAAGAGCTAAAATAATAACATTGAAATAACCACATCAAAAGAGAACATATTTGATAAAATCAACCGCAAGTTCTTTACGCATAACCTTATAAGAGTACAAGAGATTGTCACTTACTCACAACCCTCTTAAATTTTAGGATCATCAGATCCTTACCCTATATAAGAATATCTTAGGCTCTAATTTTCTCGTGCACTTTTTACTTTGGATGAGTAGGCTTGATTACTTTATATGGGCACACTCTATGGAGTAGAAATTCTAATCCAAATAGGAGTATAAATTTTAATTTTAGTAGGATTCATCTAGTATGAATTCTAATTCTAGTAGCATTAATCTAGAACTCTTTATAACATACCTTTTTAAATCCTAAAAGACTAGATATGAGTTATCCTAACTCAACAATCTCCATATTAACTTTATCGGTTGAAGTCATTGTGCTTCTCTAATAACTCGCTTCAAGTCGACTCCACCTTTTTTTTTTTGGTTTTTTCTCTTACCTTTAGGAGTGCCTCCATCACAGGGGCTCGTGCACATCACTGCAATATGTGTGCCAGTGTCCGGGCTAGCCTGCTTAAACTCTCTAATTGAGAGCTCTTTCATTGTGGAGTTTGGTTAACTACACTTTCTTTTCCTACAACCTTCTATATTCTAAGTTTGTACTACCTTTGAGCTCCACCTGCTCTTGGCACTATGTGGTTAATCCCATCATGTCTTTCTTCTTCAAATAGTTCGTACCTTCGTCTTTGCGTCTGCTAGATTTTGTAACCATCTTTGCAGTTTCACACATAACTGTAAATAAGATCTAAGTACCCCTATGAATAGGGCCTAAATTCCCTGAATTCTAAATTTTACCATGTTGTAGGCAAGCGAAAAATTAACAAAGTCCTAAATTTTACCATGCCATGCCTTAGTGTACCCATGTTTTACTGTGTGTTGGGTGAGCATAAATTTGGCTTAAATACAAAATCTTGCTAGTGGTGCGAATTTCGACGATCTCGGTGCAAAGCTATGTGCTAAAATAGGAAGACAATCAGCGGCTCTCCTTGTCCGGCGATCGCTACTTGAGCACCTCCCCAGGAATCAAAGGCCCTTCTCTTCGTCTACGACCGATGGCTTTTAGTTGGCTGAATACTTTTGCCTATATTTTTCGATACAGCAACGAACGGTGGAGATACCGATGTGGACGATGTGCACGATTTTAGGCCTAAGAGACATTCAGAGAATCCATTTAAAGAAGTCATTCTATTTGTTTTGACTTTTGGAGAAGACCAAAGCCTAAAAGAACATGGGCTAAATGCCTCACAAAGAAAAGAATATCTTATCTATATAAATAAAAATAATTATTGATATTCAAAGTACCTCATTCTTTTGAGAGAAAGAAAATCCCACAATAACAATCCTAAAGAAAAATCCTAAAAATTCTCACAGTAATCGTAATAGAGAGGGATATTCACCACTTATTTTGGTAAGGTCAAATTATAACAGTGCAAATTAACCATATATAGATATTAAAGTTGTACAACAAATATAATTACATTGTGGTAATAGACAAAAGAGTTATATATAAAAGGTAACTGTATCATAATACCTAGCCTAGCAATTACCTGCACAGTTTACCCGTTAGTTTTTCCTTATTTGTAACTGGCACGCAACTACGCAAGTATTTCCCACGGGTACTGATGGCTGAACGCCCGCTAGCGCCTGTATTCTTCAGTTGCCTGACGAGCTGCAGCGTATACACAAGGATTCAGAAAACAGAAGTGAATTTTGGCGCTGCCGAACGTTGCAGCTTTACTTCTGCTCCTTTTATTTAGCAAACGCAAGGTCATGCTTCCGGCCATTTCGCCATGCAAGCGGGGGATCCGCACAGACCCCTTGCGCACGATGCGAACTGCTCCACGACGCAGCGTGGGCGGGCGCATACGTCGGAATCGGCGAGCTCCAAACAAATGAGCTGAGCCGTCAACTACCTGGACCAGAAAGGATGCAACCAAAACTAACTTGCTGACTAACAAAAACAACTGGATTAGCTTACAGGTACAACAGTAAGCGCAGCGGCGAGCACTGCTACGGAAGCAACCGTGCGCAGTCGGCTCAGCCGGCCGTGACGACGAAGACGGTCTTATATCTCCGCGCGGCCACGGCCGCTGAACAGCCCTGTCTCCAACACCCAGTGCTCGATCATCTCTCGCGCCGCACGCCCGTTAGCCGCCGGCACGAAGTGTCCAGCCCCGTACACAATCACGTGCGCGAGCGCGTCATAGCTCTGCACGTACCCGGCGAGCTCCCCTTCGCCGCTCCGCCACACGGCGCGCTCGGCGTCCTGGAACGTGACCAGCCCGTCCCACTCCACCTCCCTCAGCCACGCCTCCGTGGACACCACCCCGTCCCTCAGGTCGCGGATCCCCTCGTACAGCAGGACGCGCGCCGACTCCCGCCGCAGCAGCGACTCCACCTCACGCTTCGCGCTCTTCATCACGTCCTCGTGCAGCGCTGCGTCCACCGCCGCGGTGCAGAACTCCCACGCGACGTCGCCCCGGGCGCCCAGCGCCGCCTTCACCTCGGCTCTGTTCAGGAACTCGCCAAGCGCGTCGGCTTCGACCCACCGCTGCGTGACCACGTCGAACAGCGTCGCGAGCCCCGTGGTGTTTTGCAGCCACGACAGCACCCGCCCCCGCGCGTCCGACGCGTCGCGCCACCTCTCCGCCCTCGCCAGCTCCACCGCCTCCGCCTGCAGCGCCTCCAGCTCCCGCTTTTGCTTCGCATTGATCAGCCCCATGAAGTACGCCGTGTCGGCATGCGTGGCCACCTGCGCGACGGGGTGAACCAGCCCGTTGCCGATGGCCACGCCGCGCAGGTTGATCCTTTGGTGCTCCGGCAGCGTGGGGTTCACGGTCAGGATGTATGATCCCGCCGAGGGGACGAACTTGCCGGCGTAGCTCTCGCCGGTGAGGAAAAGCGGGCGGGCGCGGAAGCCCGGTTGGAGGGAGAAGAACGACTGGAGGGCGGCGAGGATGTGTTCGGCGACGACGGACTGTTCGGTGGGGATGGCGGCGGGTGACGGCTCGGCGCTGAAGCCGGTGCCGAGCGGGCTGTCAATGAAGAGGAGACCAAACCGGCGGTTCCACGCGAAGGGATTGGGCGAGAGGGAGCTGGAGTTGTCGTCGGCGGAGCGGTGAAGAGAGTAGGGGCCGATCTGGAGGAGGTTGCTGAGTTGGGCCGAGCAGCCGGGGCCGCCCTCGAGCCAGAGGAGGAGCGGCGTGTAGGCCGGCGCGGTGAGCGGGTTGGTGGCCTCGTAGAAGGCGAAGAAGAGGGAGGCGTTGACCGGCGGGATTGGGAGGTAGCCCGACTTGGTCGGAAGTGCTTCCGTGGGGAACACCGCTGCCGCCGCGGCTGAGCCTGAGACGGTGGTGGAAGAGCTGAAAACGACGAGGAGTAGGATGGGGAGAAGGGGAGAAGGCGCCATGGATTCGGCGTGGAGTGTGACGGCAGGTCGCGGATTCGGCGTGGAGTGTGACGGCGGACAGCCTTGTCTGAACAGGATGGGGAGAAGGGGAGAAGTCGCCGGAAGGAACTTCTCTTGGTTCTGCTCCTTTTTTTCTTTCAATAGAGACTACCTCATATATTTTACACGTGTGCACGCATAAATCTCCGTGCAGGGGCTCCCTCCCTCCCACAACCTGCATCACCTCACCTCGCCTCCTCCGCTTCCTGCCTTCCCATGGCTGCGGCGGCTCATCTCCTCTCCCCACCCGCTGCCTCCCCACTAAACTCCCGTCCCATTCTTCCTCACCACGTCGGCCGCTTCAACCACCGGGCCGAAGCTTCCAAGCGCCTCTCCTGCCGCGTGTCGCTTGGCCCCGACGGCTTCCTGGCAGCACTCGCCGCCACCAGGCCGGCGGCCCCCCGGGGGAGGTCGTACCTGCGGGAGCACTCCTGCCTCTCTTCCCGCCCCCGCGCGGCCGCCGCCCGCTCGCCGTCGTCAAGTTCGTCGGCGGCGCCGTTCCCGAGGTCACCTACGGGTAGGTGGAATCCATCCACGGCTGGGTGGAACCGTACTCGCAGTAATCCACGATCGCTTCGGTAGGGGGAAATTTACTGATTTGCGTTGGGTCGCGTCGCGTGGTTGGTTGCAGCCACCTGCTGGAGCTCCTCGCGAAGGAGGGAAGGAATTTGACGACGGCGAGCGCCGGGGGGGGGGGGGGGGGGCGTGGGGGCGGGAAGATGAGGCAGGAGTGCTCCCGCAGGTACGACCTCCCCCGGGAGGTCGCCGGCCTGGTGGCGGTGAGTGCTGCCAGGGAGCCGTTGGGGCCAAGCAACGCGCGACAGGAGAGGCTCCTGGAAGCTTCGGCCCAGTGGTTGAAGCAGCCGGCGTGGGGAGGAAGGATGGGACGGGAGTTTAGTGGGGAGGTGGCGGGTGGGGAGGAGAGGAGGTGAGCCGCCACCATGGGAAGGCAGGAAGCGGAGGAGGCGAGGCGAGGTGAGGTGATGCGGGTTGTGGGAGGGAGCCCCTGCGTGGAGATTTGTGCGTGCACACGTGTAAGATATCTGAGGCAGTCCCTATTGAGAGGAAAAGGGGACAGGCCCCAGAGAAGTTCCTTCCGAAGTCACCATGGATTGGTGCGTGACAGCAGGTCGCGGATTCGCCTTGAAACTTCATCTCCCTTGGATCTATCCCCTCACACTAAAGAAATATATTCCACCTAAATAACTCGGATGAATTTCCACTTGAGATGACGATGCACGAACAACTGATGGAGAAGGTCAAGATGCTTAGAGGGATGGCGTTTCCTGACCTGGCAGTGAGCACCGTGCCAATCAAGAACAAGGTAGGATCACTTCTCTTTTTCAATGCTCTCATCCATCTGACATTCATCCGCCACTTCTTATTAATCTTCATTCGTTACTACGGGCGAGGAGCAGCTGCAGCCAAAGTTGGACTTAAGTCCGTTGCATTACATGCATTTTACTCTGTCAAAGCTAGTGGTTAGATATGTGCTTACGTTCACGTCGTGGCCGTGATTCTCGCTTAGTCTATTAGTTAGTGGAGTTGTATTTTCGCAGGATGTAGGTTGGCACGGCCAAAGCAGATTATGCCATAAGAATAGAAAATAAGTTTAGCCTTTGCTTTGTATTCAGATTCTATAAATGAAAGGAGAAAGCTGAGAAAAGCTACGGAAGTTGAGCAGCACAAAGCCGGAGTTGTTGGAGCTACCAATGAGTTGGAGGAAGTTGCCGAGCAAGCCGGTGCAGCCAGGGCTGCCCTCCAGCTAGACGAGGAGCGGCGTGGAGTCTGGTAGGGTCAGCGGCTAGGTGGCCTTGTAGAAGGCAAAGTAAAGTGAGGCATTGGTGGGTAGGATGGGGAGGTAGCCCAACTTGGTCGGGAGCACTTCTCTGGGGAACACAGCTGCCGTTGAGGCTAAGATGTTAGTGGCAACCACGATGATGAAGAGGAGGGAGAAGGTGCAAGTGGTGCCAGGGTGCGCGATACTTGAGCCATCATTGTGTGGATTAGACACATGCATGCAGTTGTCCTCGCTATACATTGGCAATACGTAGGATCAGGTACAATTAGTCGACTTCTTAAAATCTTTTCCTGGTATTAACAATACAATTCAACAGAAAACACAAACCTACAAACTATACCAAAGCTAAGAACCAAATATTACAAAGATCACTTGAGACTCAAGTCTCACTAGTCTGATTGCCGGCTAGGGAGTGGTCTAACCACTTGGGTAATGGTGGTATGACCACCTTCCAAGCAGAAGTAGAAATCAGAACAACATACGACCAAGAAAAATGGCAAACTTTGGAACTAAAATCCAAACAGGATGAAACTTGGTACAAATCTTTTCGATGATGTTAGAACTATATTCCAATCATGGATCATGAAGATTAATATCAATATTCTGACTTTTATCCGAAACAAGAAAGGTTACATCAAAACTGGACAAAAGAGATAAACATCAAACTGCTCTTACTCATAAATCCTTGATGATCTAGATGACTTTGAATGTGTTCTCACATATTATAGCAAGCTGAATCATAACACAAACTTATGCTAAAATGCCATCAAGATCAAAACCCTAAAATCACATCCATCTTGAGCAAAACCAGGCAATCTAATAACTTTTCATAGAAAGTGTCTAGATGAATGAGATCTGATCTCTAAGAGATCTCCATTTCTTATACGTCCTTAGCACCAAGAGAGATCAAGAAGAGATGAAATTCAAATAAGAAAACCAACCAAACCAAAAACACAAGCAGAAATCCATAGCACAACTCACTTGAACAAAATTTTAAGAGGAATGTTTTACAGCCACTCCCTTATGGAGGATAAAGCTATAATCTTGAAGCGCATACACAAAACTTCTAACACAAGAAAACGCTAACTTCTTTCTCTAACACCTCTTGAGAGCACCTTTCTCAACATACATAAGGACTTACAAAGCGGAGACTCCTTACCTCTCACCAAACACTAACAATAAGCCTATACTTAGTGGATACAACCACTTATAAATAGAAAAATTTGGTAACCCATAGACAAACGAGTTTTACATACACACTTGCACGTTTTTCAAAATGTGACTTCCATATGGCTTCAATAGCCCGGTAAAACATTCCATCCTCCAAGACATGATCTAAACCGCTTAGGACACTGACGTGGTTTTACAAACTGCCTCTCCATCCGTTATCGAACAATATCCCCAATTGCCACTCACCGGCCTACATAGTGCATCTACTTGAAGCAACTACAACAACGAAGTCTGTGATGCCTAATGATTTGCCACCAAGATTGCACGTCTACTCTGAGAATTGTCACCACTTGAAATATCTAAGTTCAATGGCACACCACATGCATATATCTGCCTCATCACGATCCTTGTATTGTTTCCAGTGCTTCCTTACTTGAGAAAATGCTTCACCCAAACTTACGCAACCCTTTATGGCCTTAGGGCACCTCCCCTAACCTTGGTCTTACCATTGACTACAACAATCACCAAACACCTTGCACATAAAAGAACAAGCAGCCATCCCAAGCACAAGTGATATACATTTGACTCTCATCAATAAAATCGATGTAAACATGTACCATTTGATACCCACATAAAGATTTTTATAATGCACGGACTCCCACCATGACTAACACTTACATGAACTCCCACTATAACTAACACAATTGAAACAAACCCAATTCACTCAACTTTCAGAGACCGGTCTGACTGCCACCAACAGCTGATCAAACAGCCACAAACCGACTTAAAATCTCCTGGTAATAGGGAACTGGTATGATCGCGACACCCATATCGATCAAATGACCCAACAACTTCTGGTCAGATCATCGTCACATGGCCGATCACACCGCTTTCAAAAACTCCTCACAACGTAACGAGCACCCCCTTTGGAATAAACGAAGCGCCAACTAGAAATCGATCGCACCACATTTCTGGTTGGACTATCACGCATGGCCGGTTACACTGGACTCTGGTTAGACCGCAGCCCACAGCCGGTCAGACTGCTCTCGCACAGCGATCAGAGTGTCTCTATAGCCTATAGGGCGGTCAGACCGCTACAAACCTGATAGCAAAAATCAGAGTAAGAGATACAAAATCCAACTCAAACTTTGATATTGAAATATAAGTAAAATCAAGTTCTCATTATACAACAGAGTGACATCCACATGGTCTCGCACAATCGGCACTCTTAGAAATGATACGTCTACGCCACGTATGCTCTTACAATTCTACGAAGCCTACCAGACAGAGAATGTCTTCAGCTCGTGAGCAGAGTCGCAATTCATTTGCGTTCCCATGAGCAAATTTAACCTGGGCAAGCAACCACTCGAAGCTACCGAAGACCAGATGGTATACATTTCTGAAGTACTAGTAACCAGCAAGGTAGATATGATGGCCAAGTGATCATCTCTGTAGTCTGTACAAGATACATAGTTCTATTTCCTTTTGATCTGTTTCCTCGCACTAACAAAAAAATTTCCGCCTAAGTAACTCGGATGACCAACCCTTCTGGTGTGCAGCGAATAGCACCATTTCTGCCTGAGTTGATGTAGAGACAACAGATGGAAGAGGTCAAGAAGCTGAGATCACCTATTTTAGGTTGACCTCATCCATCTGACCATCATGCGCCCCTTCTTTCAGATTATTCTCTCCATTTGTTGCTACTGACCAGGAGAAGCTGCGGCCAGATATCTAAGATGTGCCACCATTTGAGCAGCTAGTACATCCTTGACATGCCATAGGGAACGACACCAACCTTTCTGTGAGTACCGGCGCCTGCGGATGATGCGGCAGCAACAATGCCATTTAGAGATCTTGTGTATAGGTTGGTCTCTGCTGCTAATCTATCGAACGGATCACTCTTTGACCCTGCTGAAAGTTGCAATTGAGGTGCTCTCATGTCCAGAGCAACATCAGGCGTGACTTTGGTGTTTGCACAAGCAAAGGACTGCGAATGCAGTGTATAGCCCCCCATGGCCTGTGATGGCATTTGATGATAACCATATGCTTGTTGGATCTGTTGCTGGGGAGGATACCCTGAATTCATCACTGACCTGCTTGCACCATAAGGATGATCGATGCTTCCATTTTCATAAGGTAATACTGAATCAGCTACTCTTCCTAGTCCCACTGGCAAATAAGAAATTATCTTAGAAATGGGCCATTATCTTCAAACAATATCAACAAAACATGTATAATAAATGAAAGAAAATGAACCTGCTTGTGCCCCTTGTGGAGCCTGAGAAGCACTGGGAACATTCCCAGGAAATCTTGCCATCTCCCAAGGATTTTTAGAAGACTCACCGGAGACAGGTCTACCCCTCGATGAGGCCACAAGAGGTTGTTCCTTGGCAGGAATTGGACTGGAGTGAACAATAGTTGACCTGCAAAAATGAAGCTGCAGATTAGCAAGACAGACAAGCCTTCCCTAAATTGAATCATGATGACAGAAGGCCAGAAGAACATACAAGTGCAGCAACTGGGTAACAGCTACCAACATTCTGAATGCATACTAATCAACTCTCAATTTGATTTCAGAATATAACCCTGAGTAGCAACTGGCGATGAAGCATTGGACAGCAAGTTGACTTGAGAATTCGACAACCTACATATCAATTATGTGCACCCCAACTCTATTGATGCAACCGCATATTCCTAGAAGAGATATTTTACAGTGCATTGCACTCCCTTAAGTATCAAGGAGTATAAACTAAATCCAGCCATCCATGTACAAGGGGTATTATGGACATTTTCTTTTAACCATATGTGGAGTAATTGGACTTCTTTTTTTGATTTAACCTAAATCATCCCTAACCTAACAGAAACCTTCACGTCATTGGATTGGAAACAATGGGCAACCCACATTAATTGGTGGGTGATGTAAAGAGCTCTTACTACAAACACATCCAGTATTATCCTGGGTCCAAAACCACAATATCTTAATACTCCAGGATGATTCTTTCAGCATTTGACACCTAGTCCGCAGGGAAGTACCGTAATATGGAGAAAAACTGGGATGCACTTCAAAGTGCACCTTGAAGTGGTTTGCACCCATGCAGCTAATATGGAAGAAAAAACAGAATGAACACAGGACCAGAATATGATGCCATCTTACCTAGGAAGGGAGGCATGTTTTCTCTCCATTGGAACTACAGGGCCACTACCACCGCTTTCTTCAAGATGAGAAAACAGCTTCTTAAATTGATCAACAGCACTGATAAACACAGCCACAAAATACAACGGTCGGTAGAGTTGATACAGTGAACAAAAAGAGTAAAAACATGCATGCACAAAAGCACCATACATGTGCAAACATAGAAAAGCTAAAACCTTGGGTAGAGAAAGGTTGTCCTCTCTGTGCCATTTACGTAGTTCTTCAGCAATTGCGGATGATATTCCAATATCTCCTGGAATATCAGCTCCCTTACATCTTCCTTTGACATTCTTCTGTGCTCAAACTCAAACTCCACTTTTCTGATTTGCTGACAGGATGGTTCTCTCTCAGCCTTGGAAAGGCCTTTAAAGTATGGATCAGTCAATGCCTACAAAACATAAGTATTGAGAGAAATGTCACAACTTACTCCATATAAGTACAAAAACCTAAAGTTGCAAGCAACAGAGAAAAGAAACTGAGACATCAGAATGATAAAATAGCATCAAAAGATTACCTCTTCTGCAGTTGGACGGTCCTTTGGATCAAAGGATAATAGCCTTTCCAAAAGTTTTAGTGCCAAAGGATCTGCATTGGGAAACTTCTGAGAAAATGGAACTGGATCTTTCTTTCTCATACTGCTCAAGTACCTTCTTGCTTTTTCATTCCGAACCTGGAAAGGAACAAAAGCAATAAGTCAAACTTTCAAGTCATTGAAGCCGCTCACAAGATAAAGTACAAAAAAAGTTCTCCCTTGATTGTAGCATCATACCCGAGAAATTGTATCCATCGATGGTGTGCCTAGAAGATCAGTCATTAAGTCTAATTGATGGACAACATTTTTACCAGGAAACAAAGGCTTCCCAGTCAACACCTCAGCAAAGATGCATCCAATGCTCCAAATGTCAATAGCAGGTGTATACTGCATTTTTTGGGGGAACAACAATCCAAAACAGATTAAGGTTGCATATAACAAAAATCCCTGGAAATGATTTAACTCAAACATACAAGTAGCAAGGAATTTCATCATGTATGTTAAGATCAAAATGCTTTTACTGTTCTCAATAGTAATATAATCTGATCTGATTGCTATAAAAGTTGCTATTCAACAAGATCATTTATATTGAGTAGAACACCGAATGAACAAATGCCAAGATTGAATCCATGAATGAAAATAGATCACATAATAGAAAATGACATACGGAACAAGAGCGAACATACTAAATCTCTACCTAAAATGGACAAACAGTACCAATAAAACATAGGTTCCGAAGATTTACACAAATTATGTGTTTGACTTTGACCGATATTTTTGGATAGAGCCACAATAAAAGAGAACAGGTATAAAAACACATTAACATTTCACCAGAGAACCTATCGTAAAATAGCATAAAAGCAAAAGATATGTTTATATAATCACAATTGATAGCTCATGATATGGCACAATCAACCATTTGCCTGCCACAACTCATAATTGAATGATATTTCTGTGATGACAACAATATGCATGAATTGTAAAGCTCACCTTCGAGAAGAAAGATCCACAGAGCTCTGGAGCTCTATACCATCTTGTTGCGACATAATCCTGCAGAACATATGTATTATATCCTTAAATCATGATGCTTCAATCCAATCAGTCAAAAACTTAAAATTGGTTTGTACTAACATACCGTCCAGAAGACTGTTGTAGGGGTATCGTTGAATGCAACTCGTGCTAGTCCAAAATCACATATTTTCAACTTGCAGTTAGAATTTGCTAAAATATTCTTGGGCTTCAGGTCACGATGATAAACACTAGCTGCAGTTATATAAACTCGGTATCAGCACAAATGATGGTGATAAAATGTAAAAGTAGAATATGCAATGACAATAATTCCATTGACCAATCAGATTGCAGTGTCTTTATTAGAGAGGTTACCATACAAATAAAAAATAAAAATAATGAATAAAAAAACAAAATATTTCATTCAAGTTCTTCTAACAAAAAAATTGCATTAAATAATAGTGTTGTGTTTATCTTGACTGTTACAATATAAGTTGTTACACTTTGATATCCCTTCTTATACGCAAAAGCCCTTGGATCGGATTATAATTTGTGAAATATGGTATGAGCGTGCACGGTATCAAGAATAAAGTAGATGAATCTTATAAATAATAATGGCTGAAAGAAGTGGCTTTTAAAAGGAGGGGACGAGTAGTGAAAAAAGTGAGACAGAGATGCGTGCGCGTGATAGGAGTGAGAGGAGTGAGATGCGTAATGCACCTGTGACCCCTGCATTATCTTCGGAGCGAGATAGTAGCGAGAAGAGCGAAGAAGTCACTTCGAGAAGCCAGATATTCGTATTGACGTTTGGCCTTTCTAAACAGAAGCCAATACGAACAGGGCGATAATCCCCTAGTTTTCCTCTACCGAGAATAGGAAATTCTATTTTGAAAGGAAGTAGGAATCCTACTAGGATTAGGATTCATTCTAGGAATTCATGTAGCACACCTCTCCAAGTCCAGTCCTAAAGGATTATGATATGAGTCACTTTCCTCAACATAAGCATAATTTACTTTCATCATGACTTTGGAATGATCTATGGATCAAAAGGAAAGTACTCTGAGAGAATTCATTGAATGCAGAGCAAACTGTAGTTGGTTGAGAGATGATGATATCCAGAATTTTTATATCATCAAGGACAAAATCACGTTGCTAACTTGGTTTGTAACTATATTATGGTTAATTATCTGCTCTGGATTGACTGCATTTGAAGCAAACTACATTTTGGTAATTACAAACATCAAGTGAGAATTTACTGACTAATTCTCAGTGCAGATTGCCTAGCTCTGGTCATTGAGGCAACCATAAGTCCATAACTGACCCGTCATTTGACGTTCTTATATCAGAGCACAACCCCCTGGGGGGAGTGATTGAAGGACAAGGTGACTGCCCTCTATGCAATAATGCAAGCGTAATGCATATTAAACCAATGACAGAATGAACATCAACGTAAAAAGAGATAAAAGGGAATCTGATCTTCTAAACAGACTACAACTCACACCATCTTCAGGGGAAAAAATTGTTTTGCAAGCAATGATAGACATGAAGGTAATGGTTTCCTACCAGTATGAATGTATTTGAGGGCCCGGAGTAATTGATAGAGGAAGAACTGGTAATGCTCTTTTGTCAAGTCGTCGTTAGCCTTTATAACTTGGTGGAGGTCAGACTCCATAAGCTCGAAAACAACATAAATATCTTTGAAGTCCCTTCTCGAGGGGGGTAACATTATGTGCTTGATCTCAACAATGTCAGGGTGCCTTAGGAGCCTCAGAAGCTTGATCTCACGGAGAATTCGAGCGGCATCAGAGACATGCTCAAAAATATTGTGTATCTTCTTGATCGCCACTTTCTGTCTAGTGTGCAAATCCATGGCAGAGCACACAACCCCATAGCTTCCCTTGCCAATGACTTCTTGGATCCTGTACCGGTTTGCATCACCATACTCCGTGAAAAATTCCGCCCCCGCAGAGCCCTGAAAAACGAATTGCTCACACTGAATCAGCAAACTGTCAAAAACCAACTGTCAAACAGATCATCACTGCTGAGAGCATCAAACGGTTAATCTGGGGAACTGAGATGCCACCATGATTGGTGGGGCTGGGAAATCATTGCAGATCGGCAGAGGTTCCGAATGGACACAATGCAACAGAACCGGCCATTCTACCATCAGCATTAAATCATGGACGCAAAAAGAAAGAAAGAAAAAGCAATCGGCTTGCTCGTGGGCATAATCTGAAGACCCCCACAAGAAAAGGGAACAACTTTGCGCACCGACAGGAGGAAGCAACAGCTTGCGGTTTTGTTTAATTTGGCACACAAGGCATCTCGAAGCGGCACGAAAATGGTCAACTTTTGCATGTGAAGTATGAGCTGTTTGTAACTCACCATTCAGCGCACACGGCATTTGACCATTTTTTTCCCAACAGAAATAGCCAGATCACACATTTTGGCTGTAGGGAGGATGCGAATGCTAAAATCTCATTAAAACTTGTAGAAAATCTAAAAAAAAAGTTTGGAAAAATAGCAGCGATGATTCAAACAGAAGAGAGGCGGCTCAAAAAAACTGGCCTATTTGCAATCTAGAACTGAGATCAACAGCAAACTGCTACACTTGAACACCATAAGACAACCCACAAAATTAGAACAACTGAAGAACACAAAAGCATCGAAGAATACTGACACAATTTCTAGTATTCTATACGCCAGTCAAAACACAAGAGCAATAAGCACTCATCGACGCCCAGAGCCACAGAAAACACGAGAGGAAGCAGAGATCGCTGGAGCCCCACCCACCTTCTTCCGCTGCTCCTGCTGCATTCCGCTCCCGGTCGGATCTCCCACCAAACCACTCCAAAAACCGCCCCTCTCCCTCCCGCAGCCCTCAAACCCGCCTCGCAATCACCCAAACCTGCGCGCAACCACGCGGCATTCGCTCCCCCACGACCCAAGTCCACACGCCGCGCGAGTCGAACCGCGCCGAAGCCGGAGGCGAGCGACCCTAACGCCGGGGAAGCGCCGCGCGCGGCGAGGGTTAGGTCAGGGTCGTAACCTCTCCCTCCCCTTCCCGATCTCGCCGCGTTCGCGTCGAGCGCTCGAGAAGCGAAGCGGAGGGGGGAAGGCCGAAGGGAATGTGGATTTCTTTCTCGCTCGCTCGTCGTGGTTTCCTGCCGACTTGCCGATGCGTTTTTATGCGTTTTGCGGGCCACATGGCATGGGCAGCGGGTGGTGTTGTGGCGGGTGGGTTACTCGTTGGATGACTGTGCGCCGTCCGATCCGCATCTTTATGGTGATCACCGGTCATCTGTCCACCTACTTATACTAGTATAATGCCCGTGCTAACGCCACGGCGGCATTTTAGGGATGCACACGAAATCAACCAAACGAATTTTTGAATGGCCATACATGTTCTGTTCCCTGCTGTCAAAGCCAATTTTTGAATAGCCATACATGTTTTGTTTGGATAACTGGGTTGCTGCTGGCAATAAAGTCCATACATGAATGAAAGCCAGACATATACATCAGATTATTTTGGTCAGTCACTACAAATAATTGAAGACATCCAAATGG
This sequence comes from Dendrocalamus latiflorus, assembly GCA_017311315.1. NCBI lineage: Eukaryota > Viridiplantae > Streptophyta > Magnoliopsida > Poales > Poaceae > Dendrocalamus > Dendrocalamus latiflorus. The sequence continues at coordinate 34,369,947 of CM029614.1, read as the reverse complement.
CAAAAGTTCAGTTACAAGTCAATGAACGCTGAAATATAGATGACCACATGTGTATGATATGGTGCTTCCACATAATACATGCAACTCAGGGCAGCATCCATTCAGAACTGCAGTCTAACCCAGTGCAGCCAGAAGCATATTAGTAGAAGGAAGATGGTTTGATACAAAAGACTTCATCCACTCCAATGCTCCAAATCAGGATGGGGACCTAACCCTGCAACCGAATGGATGAAGTTATTAGAACGTTGAAACCACCATTGCAAAAAGAAAATGCATCCAAATGCATCCTAAAATTTTATGTGACAACCGTATCTTCCTTATACCCTCCCACAAATAAGATCTCTGCAATGTAGCATCTGTTACCTGTGCTCTTGTCCCACATGTTACCACAGGTAGCACCTGTCTAAAATCTCCACCAAATACCATAACCTTGCCCCCAAATGGCAAACAAGAATTCATAATATCCTGCAGGGACCTATCAAGACACTCAACTGCTTATCGCCTTGTCATTGCTACTTCATCCCAGATAATCAAGGATGCTGTACACAGGGAAATCTCTGCATCATGTCATGATCGCCACCAGGGAAACTACGAGGTAGCACTATTCTCTTGCCAACCTCTGAAGCTCGTCTCTCCAGCAGAAATTACATCAACCAAACCCTACGTGAAAAATAAAAATTTACAGCATGGATGATTAATTAGTGTATATTGATTAGGCTTGAATTGTTGTGACATAATATTTTGCAATAATAAAACATTGCATAACTCACCTGATATAGTTCCGAAACAAACAGGGCCAATGTAACACTCCAGCTTAATGAAAATTCAAGATATCACCAACAACTACTATCGCCACCATTTTTAACCAATAAACAAGTATTACCAACCACAAGAATTAAAGAATGAACATTCAACATAATAACAAACATAAATTTCAGCAACATTATAAACCATAAGTTGAATCTAGCATTTTTCAGACGTATTTCTGGATAACAAGCTCAGAATCTGACAAGGAAAAAATGTTGGGGGACCAACCCCTCCTAATGAAGCCCATAAATTCGGGGAAAAAACGATCAATCAATTTTGGGTAAGATACACAATTTTGCCCAAGGTGTTAATCCCAGATCAGTAGAGTTTAGAAGCCGGCAAACCCATTAACTACCCTTGTCTTGTTTCGAAAGATATGCATGCTGATCTTACACTAAAATCTTGCAAGTCATGTTAGACAAAGTGCACGCAGCTTATTCTCCAAATGTACATTACCTTTTTAGCACCTGGTATTACAACTACTTGCAACGCTATGCTCATCACACATATCTAAAATTGGCCCGGCAGAACGGATATCCAATCTTGCGTTAACAATCCGCGTGAACTTATGATGAAACTGTGAACCACGAGAGGTCAGGGCAGAACAGAGCATTATCATGCGCCACCAATCGAGGGAGTGTCATTGCCCCTAGTTTGCAGGTATATCTGAATTTCCTCATTTCCTGCAAACTAAAGCCTCATATCTGCAGGTCCCGGACCCAGGATGCCTTTCTCATGATCCATGGGAATCGTGTCCGCCTGTGAGCGCCTCCCATCATCCACTGATGTCTGCTGCCGCCAGGGCCATTCCTGCTGTTTCAATCAAGTGTTAACCAACATTTACCAGTGAAGCAGAAAACTAAAATCTGCAGCTGCTTAGTGTGGAAGGGCAGACCTCTTCATGAGCATTGTCAGGATCATGCACGTCGGGTGTTACAATAGGTGGTATTGCATCTGGATCAGGCTTCTGGAATACAAAAGTTGAATACAAGCCTGCAGAAATCAGATTAAGCACTGAGTAAATTGGGATGTTATACTGGATTCAATTCAGAAAAAAGGATGCCACCTAAAATATCGTAAGAACGAGGAACCAGCTTTCCACGAGGATCCACCAAAGTGGCACCATAACTACCAAGCATTGGAGCAAATTGTGTTCTGGAGTCAATCAGAACCAAAAAAATAATTATCAGATTTGAACATCCACAATTAATTAGTATAGTGATCACATTATTTTTCTTTGGACCAGAGGTGATAAATGAAGTAACTTAAATCAATGCAAATAGACAACAAAATTACTATTACATTAACTTGGGAAGTGACGAGGAATCGATATTCAGTATTCATCCCTGTGGTTGTAGCATAGGTGAGAATCCATGGAAATTCCCGAGAAACTACAATATCTAACTTAGAAGAGGAAAATTCACATATATCTCAATAATCTCATTTGATTCATCTCAGCTTGCAACCTATGCAGCTCGAGCCATAGGTTCTGACCCATCTGCCTCTTGAGGCCTGCTGACCACAAAAACTGTGGTTAAATAATTGATTATATGAACAATGAAGAACTTGGTAGTAAGAAAGAACAGGTTCACTTTCCATAAAACAATTGATGTCTGAAAAAAAGAAATTATTTTTCTTCCCATAATGGATGGATCATCAGTTCATGTAGTGCATATGCTGTTAAGGGCATTGAGGTCAATATGCGCAACAGCAAGAGATTAATCAACCAAAATCACCATCCTACCCACCAACCCCTACAACTCAAGCCAACAAAAACTACAAGTTGTTAGAGATGACATGCAAGAAATATATTGTACCTCTCAGTTCCTTCTCCAACTTCCATTCTTACAAAATTGCCAATTGTTACTTTAGAGCCAACCTCCTTTGACAAATCATTCAGCACAGTCTGAAAAGAATGACATCGAGAAGAAAAGCTATTAGAGATCACAATTCACAGCAGTACATAATCAAAGAACGAAAAGGTAACCAGCTTACCTTAATGTTTGTATTGTCGTTGACAACATATCTTTGCTCCAAAAGCACTACTTCCTCAAAGTACTTCCTCAATCGGCCTTCCACCATTTTCTCCATGGCCATTTGGGATTTCCCTGAACTTTCAGCCTAACATGTTACAGAATAGCATGTCATTTCATTTCTCAAGTAACTTGACATGCACAAGTTCACCCTCACATTAAGGATAGATGTAGTCCATGTCTCTAGAAGATATAAAACTTAAAAAAAAAGCTACTCAACTCATGGAAAATAGGCAGTGCAAATGCTATCACAAACTTCCGAAACTGAACCAAACAGTTATGCAGATATTACTCTACAGCCAAAAATCACCCTATAAGGATCAGGCTGCCTTCCACTCCATGATGATATGATCTCTCACATCTCTGAAACCTAGCCAGCCAGCCAAAATACTCTAGTGCCATGGGCAGTGTACAACAAACTCTCTCATCGATCAAGTAACTGGAAATTGTTGCACAATTGCAAACAATTGAACAAGCACGCCTGGACCAACCACTGCAGGTTCATATGGCAGCTGTTCTCAAGCATCATGATTGCAGTATGACACAACAATGTTGACTCAAAAACACCTCAGGGACCATCATGCAAGTAGGAACTGATTCAGATATCAGGCCCTGTTATTTACCATTCCATTAACAGCTAATAGCACTGCAAGTTGCCGCCGCCGTTCAACTAAGGACTAATAACATTGCAGGCACCTGATAAAAGCTAGATCCTTACTATCATGGGGAATGGCGGGCTGATGAGACAACTAAACGCCTGCACGTCAGAAACATCGACATCCCCCCAGACGAGTGAACCAATCTCCTTTTCATCCTCCAGCTGCTGTCCTTGGATGTACAAGAAGTTGGGCTGCACCACTCGCTGCGCCTCGAGGAACTGCTCAGGTGTTGGATTGAACAGCGTGTGCACCTGCATCCAAAAGCTCCCTCCTTCAGCTCACAAGCAAATCCACTCCCCCACACCAAAGCGAGAACACCAACTGACCTCCAGTCTCCCCGACGAGCCGAGCTCAGGGAACGGGTACGACGGCCGCAGCCGCTTCGCCTCCGGCCCCGACCTCCCCGGCGCACGCTTATCGGCGTGCTTCCCGCAGAGCACCGCGAGGAGCACGCAGTTCCCCCGCGAGAAGCTCTGGATTTGTGACATGGCCGGAGCAAAACAGGCCCCCCAATTTACCTCAAGCCTTCATGGAACCCTGCAACAGCAAGAACAAATCACACCAATAATCGCCCCAAAACCCAACCAAATCCGTAGCAAGAAACCCAAATCGACGCAAGAAAACATACCAAGATGCAATTTTCAGGCCGAATCGGCGGCGGCGCGGCCCAAATCGAGGACCACGGATGGCCTGCACGTCGCCGGCGATCTGGCCTTGCGCGACCCACTGCTTCCCCCTGAGCATTGGCGGCATATCCAGCATCTTCGCAGAGCGCTTCCAATGCTCTGCACGCCGCCCGGGCCCTGGGCTGCCATGCCTCTCCGTGCATAGCAGAGGGGTGGGGGGAGGAGAAGGCGGCGGCGGAGCGGAGGAGGCGGCGACGGCGGAGGAGCGGAGGAGATATCGCGGCGGAGGATTTTCCGGATGACGCTAGGGTTCCGGATGAGGAGGAGGCGACGGGAGCGCGGGGGGGGGGGGGGGGGGGGGGGGGGGGGGGGGGGGGGGCGGCGGCGTGGGGTGGGGTAGGGAGGAGGAAGAGGACGGGTGAGGAATTTTCGCGAGGTGGGGGATCAGAGAGCGGGCGATGGCGCAGGAGGAGCGGTGGAGAATGTCCCACGCGTAGCGGGATAACGGAGGAGAGCGGGACGCGGGAGAGGTACTGCACATCCATTGAAGGATGACCGTCGGATATGGTTGAGTAAGGAGAGAGAATAGATGAGAGTTAATCTGGTGCGCACGTTTTTATGATGGTGTATTTCTGGGTGCATATTGTGGTGTGGACGTAGTTAAGGTTATGACTGTAGAGCAGATAATTGTTGGGTGGATGTAGAATAATTTTAACTGGTGGTTTATTAGTTTAGATGTGGGAAAGTTAGATATTAATGGCCAGACTCTTTTGACATTATAACTTTTGATTTATTATATACTTAATATTTTTTAAGTAACATATTTTTTAAGATGGGGTATATAAGTCGATTGTAATAGACACTAAACCGAATTTAACGGCCATAATTATACACGAGTCTCTCTCCGAACAACCAGAATTTAAAAATTTAAGCCAAAATTCATAAACCACAGTCCAAAAAAATTGACCATAGCCTGGCTAGAATTCGTAAAGTAAGCTTTTAACCTCTACTTGCGCAAATTGCAGGTCTCGTCTGCAAAGGGGTAATTTTTTTTTTCTATTTCTACGGGAATTGATATACGAAATTCTTACGCCGCAAACAGGACAATCACCCAAGCAGCCTTGGTGATTCTGCTGGTCCTAAGCTTCATAGACCAGTAATCTTGGTTCCTTTGGTTTCAAAAAGAAAAAATATATTGGTTCTTTTCTTTTATTGGGTTATGGTGGAAGTACGCTTGTTAATAATCTTGGTTCCTTTGGTTTCAAAAAGAAAAAATATCGGTTCTTTTCTTTTATTGGGTTATGGTGGAACGACGCTTGTTAATAGTAGCATTAGTTTTAATTTATTGGGTTATATTCAATTGGTTCTGTGACATTTGCATTTGCGATCGATGTAGGTTGCGGTTGGTCTTGTGTGGCTTTTAGCACGAGTACTGGGGTTTAGGTGGCAGAATTGAAATGCCAACAAACTATATAGCTTGCCTTCAAGTCACAATTTGGTTTTGCTATCAGATTGTAACCTTTTGTAATGCACAAGAAAATGTTCTTCCGAACACGGAGGAGAAAGATCTACCAAAACCTAACCTTCTAGTAGCAAGCCTGTCTCCTAATAAAAAAAACGTACAATAATGTGGCAGCTCTGCATCACATGGTAGCAGAACAGCAGATGCATCCATTTTACTACCCCATGCAAGTATTTTTCAGTACAGTGCGTGTCAAAATTAAACAGGTAAAAACGCGCTTGCATTGCACAGCAGTATTACGAACGTGACGTATGGAAGCATTTGCATTTCTCTACGTGACCATGTCCATCTCGTTATTAATATGGCATTTAGATTCCCCAATTGACTAGGCTCATCGCAAGTCCTACCAGTACCATGGCTGCACTTATTAGTGATTAATAATTAACATTAAGCAACATGGACGGAGTTACAGTGGAATAACAGGAGTAGCTCGTAATTCTGGCGACTACAGATTTGCGGGGCTAAGGAGAACATCGCAGAGGAACTGTCAGTCGCTGCAAAGAGAGGACGACGGTAACCATCAGTTGGACGTCTGCACATAGAAAAGGATCTGTTGCCACCGACAATAACCTGTGTGATGTCTGGCACAAGCAAGGCGTCTGTCTATTCTTTTCTGTTCGGATGAATCTATCCCAACCTCTACTTCAGTGGTGCCTAATTCATTCATAGCATCGCAGGAGGAATAATAGGATTATGAGGAGTGATTCACAGTACAGAGACATAAACATACCCATACATACATACAGTGGCGGATCCAGGAAATTTTTTTGGAGGGGCTGAAGTACCTTCAGCTCGACCTCAGCCCCTGCTGCATTATACATCCATGCTAAAAATTTATAGGGGGCTCCAGGGGGCTCCAAGGGTCCGATAGCAGTAGGGGGGCTCGAGCCCCCCCCCCCCCCCGCCCCACCGCTGGATCCGCCCCTGCATACATAAACAATCCCATACATACATATCTCAGCAATCCAGAATGCACTTACTGTTAATTCATAGTCATACTCCAATGGTACATGAAATTGCATAATTCCTTTCACCACTGAAAAAGAAACTACTGCTACTACTACATCAAGTATCAAAAGTTGAAACTTTCACATGTACAGTATGCTTCTATTATTTACCTTGCAGTTACATGAGATGCAAAATAAAATGCTATTATACATGTACGCACCAGGTGTTGGATACGCAGCAAGGTTGTTGCTTGTGATGTTTACTGCATCAATCATCTCACAAAAATCGACATGATACTATACTAGCAAGTTGGATTTCTATGGGAGCTACTCTAAACTCACATGCAGGTGTGTATCTGATCTTTAGAGAAATCAAGGACTCTCCATCTAGTCAATCCTCTCAAGATTATATTTCACCATGTTCTCAAGGGTACTTCTGAACTGGCTCCTAGGAAGGCACTGCAAATTTTGGAGAGCTAAGTCACCTTTCTCCTTTGCAAGCTCTTGAGCACTTCCTATTCCACCACTTCTATGAACTAACTCAATTGCAGTAGTCAAGGAATCAGTTTCACTGAACTCAGAATCGATTATGTCCCTTAGCTTTGGTTCATCTTGCAAAGCAAAAATGACTGGAGCTGTCAGATTTCCCTTTGCCAAGTCACTTCCTGCTGGTTTGCCAAGTTGCTCAGCTGATTGGGTGAAGTCAAGAATATCATCAACTACCTGGAACGAGAGCCCGAGATTCCTGCCGTATTCATACATTTGTTCACATATAGTGGTGCTGAAACCACTAACTATGGTAGCAGACCTTGTGCTCGCTGCAAGCAGAGAAGCAGTTTTATAATAGCTCTTGAGAAGATAATCATCAAGGGTGACGTCACAGTCAAAAAGAGTTGATGCTTGTTTTATCACACCACTGGCAAAGTCCTTGATCACCTGTTAGCACACCATTTTTTAATAAACAAATAATGTATAATTTTAAAGAAGAGAAGGAAGTTTGCTCAAGTCCTTCATTACCTGGCTGATGAGCTCTATAACTTCAATGTTTTCTAAGTTTGCAAGAAACCAGGAAGATTGTGCTAACATAAAATCACCAGCGAGTACAGCCATCCGTGTTCCATATAGCTGACGAATAGTTTCTTTCCCTGCAAACAATCAGATCTTGTTTAGAATAACTTTGTCCCCTCATTGAACCGTTCCATTATGATGAATATAGATGAATGCAAAATGAAAACAAACATGAAGCTTCCCAATTCCCATATCAAGGAAAATGCAATAGTTATATATCTGTCAATTTACAGTCAAGATATATGCCCCAGAAAGAATGTGAAAAGGAAAAGAGTAACAAAAGGTAAGATATGTCTCCAAAGTAGAGGGCCAAAAAAATGTTAAAGATAGAGAATGGTTTTTCCACATGCACATGGACGTCTATACACTATCCTAACTATCAAATGTGCCTCGAGATTTATGCAAAATTTCAAAATTCAAACCACAACCTCACCTGCCAATCTCTGTAATGTTTTTGCACAAATCTCGGTGCACTTTGGATTGTTAGTGTTAGAATAGGATAGGAATTCTTTGTTTCCTTATATGTCATTGTTTCCTTATTCGTATATAGCATATTCCCTTGCAATATCTTATTGTATTCTTGATGTGGATATGCACATGTTTTATGTTTTTCAGTTAAAAATATTATTTGACTGGAAAGAATTATTGAGCCGTATTAAATATTATCAGGTGAATTTGTTTCCTAATGAATTTCCTTATATTGATGAGAACAATATACTACCTCATGCAAGTTTCGTATATATTCTCAGGTTTGAACAATGTGAAGACTTTGGAACCACAAGGAGAAAGGAAGAAACCAGCCAACTGAGTATCTATTCCATGCAGTCAACAGCCAAGCAAGGTTCAAGAGAGAACAAGCCACTACACATGAAGTCATGTGTCTTTGGGCCTGTGCATTAGTTGGGCTAAAATAAATTAGCCATATAGTATTTATTAGTAAATCACTTGTGTTAATTAAGCCCAAAAGCATACGGGCACGTATGGAGACGAACAGCCGCCGTATATATACGCGCCATCTTCGATCACGGACAGACGGACAAATAGATGAATAGTGCCATGACTAATAATGTGGAGGACCGTGTGCTTGTTTTTGAGTTTTTGATAGCCACAAAAAATTCAATAGAAATTTGAGAGTTCTTGCAAATCGAGATCGTTCAACCTTTCCACTGGAAATTGGAAGCGCGATAGGGCTTTCGCTTAGTGGTCATGAAGTCCGGCACGTGTGATCTTGCGAATTAAAGACTGTTCGTTTTTGTATTGGCAACGGGGGATCGTTACGATTCAAGAGAGGGCACGCGAGTATCCAATCCTACGACGAGAAGATCGGGTGACCCCGTATCAATTCCCTATATATATTGTCCATTAGGTCTCATGCATATATACACAATATTCACAACATGGTATCAAAACTAGAACACTAACCTAGCTCCTTTCGCTGCTGTTGTAGGGGTGGCCCCCACCTAAACCCAGCAGGCCTGGTAGAAGGTTATAAAGCCCAGAATGAGCCATGTGTAATGACATAAGTGCCCCTGAAGGGGATGCTCAGATGTAAGGGTATAATTGTAAATGCACTCCCTATGTATATATATACAGAATACAGGCCATGGGGGAGGACCCAAGCCATTACTATCATTGTCTCCCAACTCTCCACTACCATCTCTCTCTCTGTTTGGTCTGTAGCCACAACAGCTGCCATCCTGTTGACGCCGCTACCTGAGGCCGCCGCCGCCCGGAGCACGCTTGACCTCCTGGGTCATCATCGCCCGCGCTTTGTGTTGTTGACTGTCACCACTGACACCAAGCCACCACCTAGAGCAGCGCGCCGTCGACCCCCGACCGCCGCTGCCGCCCAGAGCCACGCACTGTTGGCCCGTCGCCTCCCCCCTAGCCGCCGCCTCCGCCGACGACCACGCCACCCAAAGCCGCATGCCGTTGCCCTCCCGGCCGCCACCGTCTGGAAGGCCGCCCGACCACCTATCGACGCTTGCTCGATTTCCAGTCGCTGCCTGTTGTCGCTCTCGATTACCGACCACCACTCGTCGTCGCCCCTGACTGCCAGATGCCGCCCCCCGCCAGCTGCTGGTGCCTGCCCACCTATCACCCTACTCGTCTGATTTGATCTAATCAGTTTACTGATTTGGATCTAATCTTTTTATATTAATTCAAAAAATAAAAATAAAACATCAATCTAACCGTCGCATCATCCAGTGCCGTCTGTTAGACTTCATTGCCTTGGTCACCGTGCCATCCAGCGCCACCTACCGATGGATTCCATTCCATCAGCTACAATCCCATTCTCAGGAACAAAGCTCCATGGGATAATCTATAGGTAGTGATCTTCACTCATGGAGATCACATTCGATGGTATTCACCTCTAGGGATGTGTCACCGGTGCTCTGCCTTGTCCACCATCGTCGGTTCAGCTCCCCTAGGCAGTCTACTTCTGCACCTCCTGCAGAAGATAAGGCCACCAAGAAGAAGGCAAAGGCCATTGCTGCTGATGATGATGAGGAGGCTTTTTAGTATCCCATAAACACTCCTCGAGTGTTGGTGTGTTGATGAGACCCGTGTTTAAGCCATCCAGGTGATCAGCGTTGAGAACTTCATCCAGCTAGACATTATTGGTATGCATTCCACTCGTCAGATCTAGGAGTACCTGTGCGAGCGATACCAGCAAAGTAGCGATGCTTAGTTCTTTTCGCTTAAGTGTGAGTTGGAGACCCTTCGCTAGGAGGACTCCTCTGTCGATGACTTCTTCTGAGCCCTGGTCAGTCTTTGGCACCAGTTGAACGAGCTAGCAAAGGTAGATCATGATTGCCTTCACCTTTATGATTTTGTCTACTAACTTCGCCCAGAGTTTGAGCTTGTGAGGGCTCAACTGTTGATCCTCTCATCATGATCGACCATCAGCGAGGCCCTTTTGATGCTTCGGGCTGAGGAGCTTCACCTCGGGTTAGTAGCATAGTCTATTTTGACTGTGCTTGCTGCCCCTTCTTTGACTACACCGACAGTTTCTGATTCGACTATGGTCCTTCTCCAGGCGCTTGTTTTCGCTCCTATTTTCACACCAACTAGAGTTCATTGCAACTACTGCAAGAACTTTGGGCACAATTACCAAAGTTATGCAGTGCAGAAAAAGCGGAACAAAGCACGTGGGGGTGGATGATTCAAGGGGGCAGGGAGGTCCTTCCTCCCAGTGTCCTTCATTTCCTGCGCCTGCCATCTGGAAATCAGGTTACTAGTGTTAGTATCTTTCAAAGTATTTAAAAGAACAATGGTATAGAACAGATCTAAGAAGGGTACGAAAAGAGATAGTATCCTTATATTTTTCGAAATTCTTTTTATAGGTTCTATAAACATTGTGATCCTAATCCATCCTAAGGCTTTTACCCTACGGTCGTATGCTCTGATACCAGCTCTGTCAGACCCGGATTTTTAAATCCGAATCTTACTGTGTTTCACTGCACTAATCCCTGGATCAGTAGTTAGTGCACACAGGTACATTGCTGAATCATTTCATACATCGCGCAATCAACCATTATATTACATAAACTGAATTACACCACGTCGGGTGACAGCTTACAAAAGGGGCCGACTAGGCCAAATGTCATCATTACAAACACGCAGCGGAATAATTAGCAAAAGTAGACCCAAATCCATAGGCAAGCGGCCAGTAGGGTAATGTGTACAATATATGCTACCAAGGTCCTGGCAACATAAATGTACACAACGCCTAATGTCTACTTGTCTAGGCCTAACCACCGAGACCTACGCCTTAATTTTCGCCTTTGCTTCTGTCGACGTTGGCGGGGGCCTCCTCATGGGCGTAGTGTTCTTGAACTCCTGTTTCTGAATTGTATCGCAAGAGCGAGAATGAGCACTCCGACCCCGTGCTCAGCAAGATAACACACAGAATGCAATATTTAACATGCCTGGCTAATCAAAGGATGGATTGGGCTCATTTTATTTTGCGGAGAGTGCTTTTGAATACAATTATAGGAAAATCCCTGAGACCTAGCAATTTTAAACTCAAAACTTTTGTTTATAAAGTAAGTTGATCTTATAATTGACACAGATTCCATCCACCATTACATGGCATCTGCGCCATATAGCATCTTTCAGCGTTATAGCCGCTTAACGTACCACTGGGATAACTCCCAGGATAATTCCAAACCAGAGCAGTCCTTCGCCCTTAAACTTTCCCATTCCCAGTTTCCAATGTTTTTTAAAAACAGAACTATATCCAGTTAAGTTCCCATGTCTGCCCATGACCGTGGGCACGGCTATTCGAATAGTTTTGACTCTGCAGAGTTTGTACACTTTCACCACAAGAGATGAACTATCCTTTTTGCCAACATGCTTCCTTGGGCATGAGACCCAGATAATTTATCATAAAGCCTTTACCTTGCTCCGATCTAGCTAGACACCACCCACGCTGAGGTTTCACCGCTGAAGGGTTACACCACCACAGTCAGAAGCCCCCTCTTGCGCCGTGCGAGTACAGTACACCCTGTGCCTCACTGTGAGTAAACCAGTACACCCTGGCACCCACTTCCCTCGGTGATGTCTGAACTAAACCCTTGCAAGTTATTCAGCTAGATCGTACCCATTATAGACTTGTGGTTGTACTGTTTTACACGGGTGGACATGACAAGATTCGGTCCTTAAAGTTACCCGGATGGTTCTACCACATATCATGATTTGTGCTCCCACCGCACCACATACCAGCCCCCAAACCATCCATCCAGGTGTTTAAGCAATTTTAGGATTTTCCAGAGGTAAAAATATTGTGTCCACCTTCTACAGTCATTCCATCCATGACTGCCCCCAAAACATTTCATACTTTGCAATTGTTGATTTTGGGGCAGCTATGTACCCCCCGTTTTATCTAGCATTACTAAGCATCGCCATATTTATTGGGACTTACTGATAAAAGCTATGACAGTATAAGTTTTGCTAAGGCGACAAGGTTCACATGTCCAAACACTTCAACGGATCATTATAAGCAAGCATTACAGTAGGTGTATAGCTATCATTTCTGGAAATGAACATATTTTGCCACATGAAATAACAGCATGCATGTTGATATTTTAAACGAAAGTACTTTGCAAAATCATAGGTTCAAAATGATCAAGATGTTAACTCGCCTTGGTCACAGGGGTCGGTTTCTTGGTGGTCTGGTGCTTCTTGTGCTGCTGCCTCGATATCTTCCTCTTGAGCCTCGTAGGCTATTTAATCGTACGGAATACCCAAATAAAAGAAAAACAACCAATCAATAAAATATCACCAGAAATTCCAATGAACTCAAAAATTATGGTTCTGGTTCCATTAGATAGATCTTGAATTTAAACGAATTTAGAAATTTGTTTCATTCAATTTGGGGCTAAAATGAAGAAGTTATAAGTAGTCAAAGTTTTCGGTTCCAGTCAAATCCAAATATTACTAAATTTTGACATGTGGGGCCCACGGTCAGCCCTGATTCATTTTAATTTCCACTTTTATTTACTTTTCGGTTTTTCTGTGCTACTGACATGTGGGTCCGGTTACTGTTCATGGGGTCCACATGTCAGTGCGGTCCTTGCTTAGATGTCTCACTGACCGGTGGGGCCCGGCGGTCAGCGGTGATTCGAGAATGCAGTGGCTGACGGGTGGGGCCCACCTGTCAGACCGAAATAAAATCGAGAAAACTCAACCCGGCGCTGCGGAGCCAGAGGCTCGAACGCGCGCGGCCGGGGAGTTGGGAGGGAGAAGAGAGTTAACGCTGATAGCCAAGAGAGCGGGGGAGGCTTTGCCTACCTCTATAGGGCAATTTATTCCCTTGAGGTGGGTCGGCAGCGGGGTCGGGCAGAGAAGTCGGGGACGACGGTGGCCGGCGGTGAGGGAAGGTCGGGGAGCTTCGGGTGAGTGTCGAAACGCGATCCTCGCGTTATGGTGAAGACGGTGACGCGGTCTTCAAGGGCCGAGGAGGTCCGGAGATAGGTCGGCGTCGAGCGGCAGCGGCGGCTCGGGGAAGCTCCAGGCGGCGGCGAACCACAGGCAACGAGGAGCTCGGACGAGGGCCGGGGAAGCTTCGCGGCGCTCTGGAGACGACCCTAGCTCAAGGAATTTGGCTCTGGGACAGTAAAACAGTGGGAAGTTAGTTCGCCGGAGTTGGGGGAGAAAGAGATCACCGGCGACTACAGGGCACAAATACCCGATTACCTTCGGATGAACGGAGAGAGCGGCGTGGGGAACTCAACGGAGGGTTTATTGCCTTATATACCTGCTAGGAGGGGAGCTGGCAACGGGCGGCTCCCGCGCGGTCGCGTCGGAGCAGGTGGCGGAGGCAGGGGGTGTGACGCGGGCGGCATTAATGCTAGGTGCACTGTGCATGACGCCGCATGCCCACGCCCGCGCGGTCTCCTCCGCTTTTGCGGTCTCTCACGCGCGAGGGGGGGAGCTGGGCAGAAGATCGGCGCCACGTGGCCGGGCCGAAGCGACGGGGCGGGGAGAAACCGGGGGCGGTGGCGCCGAACCGTGGGCGGAGGCGGTGGATCCCGGGATGGCGTCGGCTCCGCAGGCTTTTCCACCATGGCGACGGGACGACACAGGCAGGCGAAGCCGTCGCATGCGCGCCACGGAGGCGCGCGGTGCTGTCCCCGCGCAGAGAGAGGAGTCGGGGCGAAGGGGGAAGAAGGCCCTGACAGGGCGGGCCCGCTGTCCAGCGAGAGAGGAGAGGGGAGGCGCGGCCGGTGCGGATGGAGCCGGCGCGCGCGGGAGGGCGGATCGGGCCACACGCGTGTCGGCCGATGGGAGAGGGTAGGCGGGTTTCCGGCGGGGATCTGGCCGCCCACGTGTCGATCGGAGAGGGAGGGCTGGAATTTCTATTTTCTTTACTGAGTTCTGGATTTTCAGTAAAGCCCATAAATTCATTTAGCCTTGGAAAAATATGTAATTACTTCCAAAATTTTCAGGAAAATTCACAGAAGATCTTTATGACATTTTCGACTTAATAAAAATATTTCCAACTAATGTTGGTATTTACTTTACTTGCTCCCATTGTATTTCAGTTAATATTTTATGCCCTAAATCAAATTTCTTTCTTTACTTTTATGGATCATCTTTTCAGATTCTTGTTTACAATTGTTTGTCTTTCTCTTTTATAAATTCTTTAATTTCTGGAACCTTAACCAAATTCAGAAAAGCATCGAAAAATCCAAATCCAAATGGAATACATTGCAAAAGTAATTCAAAATCCCCTCATTTTCTAATCCCAATTCTTGGGATGTTACAAACCTACCCCCCTTACAAGAATCTCGACCCCGAGATTTGATTTAACTAGTGAACAAGTCGGGGTAATCTCTTCGTAGCTGGTCCTCACGCTCCCAGGTAGCTTCTTTCTTGGAGTGATGGCTCCATTGTACCCGGCACATGCGAATGACTTGAGTTCGCGTCTTCTTTTCCACGGTATCCAGGATCTTGATCGGGCGCTCTTTGTAGGTTAGATCTTCCTCAATCTCGATTGCTTCCAATGGAGCTTGATCCTCAGGTACTCGTAGACACTTCTTCAGTTGGGACACATGGAAGACGTCGTGTATGTCTGATAGATTCGGAGGTAGTGCAAGCTGGTAGGCAACTTCCCCTTTTTAGACACAATTGGGAATGGCCCAACATACCGTGGGGTAAGCTTGCCTTTGACCTTGAAACATCTAACTCCTCGCAAGGGTGATACCTTCAGATAAACATGATCTCCCACTTCAAAACTTAGTGGCCTTCTTCTCTTGTCTGCATAACTTCTCTGCCTGGACTGGGCTGCTTGCAGTCGATCTCTAATTAGGCGAACCTTTTCTTCAGCCTGCCTTAAAGTATCTGGCCCGAAAATGTAGTTCTCCCCTACTTCTGACCAATGTAGAGGGGTTCGACATTGTCGACCATACAGGGCTTCGAAGGGTGACATCTGAAGACTGGCCTGGTAGCTGTTGTTATAAGCAAACTCAGCATAGGGTAGGCATCGATCCCAATCCTTAGAAAAATCTAAAGCACAAGCCCGAAGCATATCTTCTAATATCTGATTCACTCTCTCCGTTTGACCATCTGTCTGGGGGTGGTATGCGGTGCTAAAATCCAAGTAAGTACCGAGAGCTTCATGCAGGCTAGCCCAAAAATGCGAGGTAAACTGGGAACCTCGATCCGAGACTATCCGTTTTGGTACACGTGTAAACATACTATGCGTGACATATATAGCTCGGCTAACTTATCTCCCTTGTATGTGGTTTTGACGGGGATGAAATGTGCAACCTTAGTCAGCCTGTCAATCACGACCCATACGGAGTCATATCCAGATTTGGTTCGTGGAAGTCCCGTGATAAAGTCCATCCCGACTTCTTCCCACTTCCACTGGGGTATTTGTAATGGTTGTAGTAGTCCTGCTGGCCTTTGATGTTCTGCTTTCACTCTCTGACACACATCACAACAGGCTACATGTTCAGCTATGTCTCTCTTCATACGGGGCCACCAGCAGAATTGCTTCATACCCTGATACATCTTGGTGCTTCCGGGGTGCAGGGAGTATGGAGAGCTATGAGCTTCCCTCAATATCAGATCCTTGAGATTCTTGTGATGAGGTACAACTATACGCTTCCCGTACCATAGGGTACCCTCGTGATCAACCTTCATGTTAGGGGCCTTCCCTGCTTCTACCAGTCCTTTCCATTTTATTACAGCTGGGTCTTTTTGCTGAGCAATCGTAATCTGCTCCTCTAAACTTGGTTGAATTTCCATGGTAGCTAGAGTGTCTTTCTCTACTATCTCCAAGTTCAAGGCTTGCAGTTCTTTACATAGCTCGGGTTGGTGTTCCTGGACCATGAGATTATTGCAATAGGCCTTTCGGCTTAGAGCATCCGCTACAACATTAGCCTTCCCTGGGTGGTAATGGACGCTCAGGTCATAGTCCTTAATCAGCTCCAACCACCTCCTCTGCCTCAAGTTGAGGTGCGACTGGGTGAAGAAGTATTTAAGGCTCTGGTGGTCCGTGTATATGTCACAGTGATTACCTATCAGATAATGCCTCCAAATCTTCAACGCATGTACCACTGAGGCCAATTCCAGGTCATGAGTAGGGTAGTTGGCTTCATGAGGGCGAAGCTGTCTGGATGCGTATGCCACTACCTTGCCTTCCTGCATTAGTACACATCCAAGCCCTTGATGTGAGGCATCACAATATATCTCAAAATCCTTGCGTACATCAGGCAGGGTTAGCACAGGCGTGGTAGTCAATCGCTTCTTCAATTCTTGGAAACTTCCTTCACATGCTTTGGACCATTCGAACTTCTTCTCCTTCTTGAGTAGTTGAGTCATTGGCCTGGCAATCCGAGAAAATCCTTCTATGAATCTCCGGTAGTACCCAGCCAAGCCGAGAAAGCTCCTCACTTCAGTGACGGAAGCTGGCTGCTGCCACTCTATGACTGCTGCTATTTTGGCGGGATCAACAGATATTCCTCCAGCTGACACTATGTGTCCCAAGAAACTAATATCATGAAGCCAGAATTCACACTTGCTAAATTTTGCATATAATTGATGCTCCTTTAGCTTTTCCAACACCAGGCGCAGATGCTCCGCATGCTCTTCAGCATCTTTAGAGTATATAAGGATGTCGTCAATAAAGACCACGACAAACTTGTCCAAATACTCCATGAATATCTTGTTCATCAGGTTCATGAAGTAGGCGGGAGCATTGGTTAACCCAAAAGACATGACTGTAAACTCATACAGCCCATATCTAGTGGTGAAAGCCGTCTTAGGTATATCTTCAGCTCTAATCTTCAGTTGGTGATAGCCCGATCTCAAGTCTATTTTGGAGAATACCGTGGCTCCACCCAGTTGATCAAATAAGTCATCAATCCTGGGGAGTGGGTATTTGTTCTTGATGGTTACTTCATTTAGGGCCCTGTAATCCACACACATCCGAGTGGTGCCATCTTTCTTCTTCACAAATAATACTGGAGATCCCCAAGGCGAGGAACTCGGCCTAATGAACCCCTTATCATGCAACTCATATAGTTGCTTCTTTAATTCTTCTAACTCATCCACCGTCATCCGGTATGGTCTCTTGGAGACGGGTGCAGCACCGGGCTTTAAGTTGATGACAAATTCCAAATCTCTGTCTGGTGGCATGCCTGGTAATTCCTCGGGAAATACTTCAGGGTAGTCTTGTACCACAATCATTCCTTCTAATGGCACATCTTCACAATAATAGATTGCCCGACCCCAGCGGTACGGGCGATCCACCTTCACTTCTATTGTTAACCCAGGACACTTGGTCAACTTGACCTTCCTAGTGGCACAGCTTATGACCCCTTGATACCTTGCGAGCCAATCCATCCCCAGTATAATGTCCAGAGTTTGGGAGGGTAAAACTATTAGATCCGCTAAGAAGTCCCATCCTTCCATAGTAACTGCTACCCCAGGGCATACTGAGGTGGTAGTAATTGGACCAGCTGGTGAACTAAGCACCACTGGTTTTTTTAGAGTATATACTGGTAACCCCAACTTGTCGGCATACCCTTTTGATATAAATGAATGGGAAGCTCCTGAATCAAATAATACTTGTGCTGGTATGGTCTTAACAGAAAACGTACCCATGAGTACTCCAACGGCCTCCTTAGCTTCTTCGGCAGTGATGTGGTTGACTCGACCACGGTTTGGGGCTGATGCACTCTTGCTGCCTTGTGAGCTTTGATGCCCTCGGTTAGGTACTGAGGCTTGGCTGCGGGCTGAGGCATTCTGCCTCTGTGGACATTTGTTGGCGAAATGCCCCGGTTCGCCGCAGCTGAAGCACTTGTAGCTGGCTATAGAGTTTGATCCTGCAGATTGACCACCTTGCAGAGAACTGCTTCCTGGACGGAACGATGGGGTTGAAGTCTTGAACTGATTAGGCTTCAAGGGAGAGGATGCATTGTTAAGGAGTTTTTGGACAAATCTTCCCTGCGGTCGTTGAGCTGACAACTTCCGCTTTCGGCTGGCCTCCAAGTTCTTCCTCTCATTTTCCAGAATTAGTGCCTTGTTCACCAGCTGGTGAAAGCTGGTGAAATCTTGAGTGATCAGCTGGACTCGTAGCTCCTCGTTCATCCCTTCAAAGAATCTGTCAATCTTTTCTTCTTCGTCCTCCACATCCTTTGGGGCATATCGGGCCAATTGTGTGAATTTGGTAAGGTACTCATTTATTGACCTATTGCCCTGCTTGAGTGTGCGAAACTCATTCTTCATCATTCGCATTACTCCGGTTGGAACAAAGTTAGCCTTGAAAGCGGTCTTGAATTCCTCCCAAGGAACTGCTTCTGTGCTGGTTTTTGTGGTGGCATCCTCCTGGCCCCTGGCGGCCAAGTAATTCTCCCACCAAGCCGCTTGATCGTGCAAAACTGCACACCCGCAAGTGCACGGGCTGCCGCTAAGATAGCAGCGAGTTGTCGTGTTCTCCACAGGGACTAGAGTACCGGTGGCACGACACTTAACCAAAGCTAAGCCGCACGAACAGGGATTTGAACACTAACTGCAGAAGTCTAACGAACTAATACTGAGAAAACAAGAATGCAACAGATGGAAATGGGGTAAGGATGAGATGAGGAAGCTTGGGAATAAGAATGCCTGGTTAGAGAGGAGAAAAGAGGAAAGAAATCAGGGAGACTACCTTATTTGAGATTAACAGAGAAGGGCTGGAAAGCAAGAAAGAAATAGAAGAAGAGCTAAGGGGGGCAAGAGAGGGAACACAGAAAGAAGAAACCTAGGATAAAGAAAGGGCTTGCTGACATAGAGGAAGGGAAAAGAGACAGAGAGAGTATAGATGAGAAGAGAGTGCGGGAGACTAGATGTCTAGAGAAGAGAATGACTGCTAGAGAAAGCGTGAGGTGAGAAAGAAACTAGAGAAGAGAAGAGAAGTAAGAAAGATCTAAAGAAAATAAGAAGGCTAAGAAAAAGACAGGAAGAGAAGGAAAGGAAGATGGGAAACAGAGAACTAACTCTACCGTGAATAGGACGAGAGGCTCTAACAAATTCCTGCTAGCGAAGCGCAGAAGAGAGGAAGAGAACAGGCGACAACCCACATCCTAATCCCTTCACAGCAAGCTTACAGACAGACAACTTTGATAAAAAAAACTAGACAAGCACAAATGATGAATTCTATACTACTGCAGTTAACAATGACAAAACCTAACTTAGGAATGGCATAAAAACAGCATGACATTAAACATATTTTTTTACTTACTTTTTTTTTCTAACAGTGACTACCAGAACTGCATGAGTACTATCAAATTTAACAGACAGATCTACTCTAACACTAATCTAGATATCAATATCGCAGTACTAAAAAAAACTACAAGCACAAGCAATCAACTTATGAATAACTAGTGACTATCCAGCAAGAGATATTAAACTAAATATGAAGACATACTCAACATAATCAGCTCATGTGTGCAAGAACAATTAAGTGCACTTTATGTCCAGATCTTAAATATAGAGCACATGCACAAAACCGATGCAACACATAAACATCTCAGATGAGCAAACACAAGACAAGCACAACCTAGCAACCAGATCAACTCAGTACTACACATACATCACAGATCCTCTCAAGAGCATATTCATGAAAAGCATTGCAATATTAAATCGGAGACTTGAGACTTTTACAACCCTTAAGATGTGCAGATCAGTTGCAGCAGACGTATGTAGTGGATGCAGGAAGGGGAAGCAGATCTGGAGCAGGAACCGAAGGGATGCAGGTAGGAGATGCAGATCCAGCCGTAGAGGTCGCAGGGTAGCCGATGAAGAGCAGCAGTAGCAGATCCTGGGGAAGAAGCCGTAGAGGTAGCAGGCAGTAGAGGAAGAAGATCCAAGAGCAGCCACTGAAGATGAAGCAGTAGCAGATCCAAGCGCCTGGTGGTTGATCCAGCCGAAGAAGTACTGCCGGGTGGAGGACGCAAAGCAGAAGTAGTAGATCCAAGAGCTTCACTCGGAGAAGTTGCAGATCTGGCCGAAGATGGTGCGGATTTGTCTGAGATGAAGCGGATCCCGAGCTAGGGTTTCAGATCCAACCGTGGGTGAACAGATCTAGCCAGCAGAGAGGGGATTTAGTGCGGGAGGGGACTAGGGCTGCTGCATGTTTGGGGTTTGGAGATGGGTAGAGGATGAGTGGTGGTTGCTCGGTGAGGAGAGGTGCGGCGCGGTGGTGTTGGTGAGGCGCACGGGAGATGGCAGGCCGGGTGATGGAGATTGAAATGCTGGAGTTAGGAGAGGGGATCTGGAGGTGGAGGCGATGGAATGGGGCGGCTGGTGTTGGAGGTGAAGAGGATGGGTTCGGCCAGTGGAGAGCTGGAGGTCCGGTGGAGACTCTGGAGAAGATGAGTGGCGGCCGGCTGAGGAGATGGGAGGCGAATGGTTTCTGGTGGCGGCGTGAGGAGATGGAGGCGAATGGATGGGCGTGGGAGCAGCGGCTCTGGTTCGGGTGCTGTGGATGATGGAGTGGCCCTGGTGGGTTCTTGCGGCTAGGGTTTTGTTCGTGGTCTCCCCTCCTCCAGTGAAGAGGCAGCTGGTGGCTTAAATATTGCGGCGCCCCCCTTTTCTGCTGGCTAGGGTTTCCAGTAGAGCTCGGTGGAGATATGGTGGTTTTGCATTTTAGTCCCTCCATTTGTGCTGAATTGCAACCCTAGCTCATCCCATGCTGATATCTGTGAAGTTTGCGCCTATTTCGCGCCAACCTGCAAGGATATTACAAACCACTGTAACTTGTACAAAAGGAGAGCAAAATGTGTATAATTAATGAATTTATGGCTAATTTGAGCTACTAACAACAGGGTTATGGTATGAAAATTTGGTGTTAATATGATGCATATCACCGCTGCGGCGCCCTGCAGCTGGTGTGCAGCGAACATGACTTTGTCTTCCTCCGCGCATTTAATTAGGCGCAGCTTTCTCTCAATATCTCGAAGCCAGTCCTCAGCTTCCAGTGGTTCTTCTGCCGATGTAAATGTGATTGGCCTTGTCCTCTGGAAATCTCCCAAGTCAGCTCTATGCCCTCCTGAGCTTCCTTGCTGTCCCGCATATATGGCTTGCAAAATCTGAGTTTGCTGTGCCATCACTTGGGCCATTGTAGGGTGTTCCGGAGGGTTTGGAAGGTTGTCATTTCCCTGGTCTTGAGTTCTGCCTTGGTCTTCCGGCAGAACCCCGCGATTTGAGTCTACCTCGGCTGGGTTTGTATTAGTCTGAGCCCTGGTAGTTCTTCGGCTGGCCATCTGCAGGGGTAGCTTTATACTCAGTGCTATTTCTATATGTAGGAAAAGCAAGGGGTGCCAACCCATACAAGAGAAAGCAGTAAAACCATGACGAGGCAATTTCCAACATAAGGTCGATATCCGGCCATTCATTTAAACATACCAACAATTACATAGCCAGCTTTTATGCTGGGCTTACAATTACAACATAATAATTAAAGTTCATAGGTCCGCGACTACGAAATAGAAAGGGCGGATACAACAACTAAGATACATGGATTTAGTACTTGCATCACACACTGCAAGTACATCACGACCCCATCTACTCCTCAGTGTACCAGGCACCATAGTTGGAGGGACTATAGTGTGGTGAGCGGGAGCGGGACCGACTACCACTACCCTCCGATGGGTCGTAGTCCGATGGAGTGCTGGGGGGGGGGGGCTACGGCTTGGGGGAGGCCTTGTCCGACGGAACGCAGCCTGTGGCCCTGGAGGTCGCGTGCTCTTGCGCGCGGTCAATAGGGTGCGGGGGCCTGACCCTGGCGGAGGAGGTACCGGTGCTGCTGCAGGTGCAGGGGCCGGTGGAAGCTGGGCCCTGGCGGCCGCTGCCTCTGCCTTGGCCTCCGCCAAGGCTTGCTCGCATTGGGCGAGCTGCTGCTGGAGAGACGTCATGGAGACGTGCCTGGTGAGGAGCTGCTGGCGGAGGGAGGAGATCTCCTCCAAGGCAACGGTGTGGGCCACCCCCATGGCCCTGGTGAGCTCAACCTGATGCGTGAGCATCGGGTCGTCCTCATTCTCCGGCATGGTGACTTCATTGTACTGTGCTCCATCTCGGCGTGTGGGGTGGTAGCAGTATGGGGCATGGCGCAGGGGGGCCCGGTATATGTCGCATAGCCGTGCGGCGGCTAGACGAGCAGCGTCTTGGATCGCAGCGGCCCGAGTACTCCTCCGGTGCTCGGATGTGAATACGTGAGAAGGGTCAAGCTCATCCCTGGGGTATATGAATACCTCCATAACCCAGGAATCTTCTCCTCCGGTGATAACCTTCAATCCCCTATAGATAGGCTGATCCTTGAACTCCAGGTAGTGTAGGAGCTTGCGCAAAATGGTAGCAAACTCCCCCTCATTGACACCGTGGGCTATGTAGTCCCAGTGTCCTTCATTTCCTGCGCCTGCCATCTGGAAATCAGGTTACTAGTGTTAGTATCTTTCAAAGTATTTAAAAGAACAATGGTATAGAACAGATCTAAGAAGGGTACGAAAAGAGATAGTATCCTTATATTTTTCGAAATTCTTTTTATAGGTTCTATAAACATTGTGATCCTAATCCATCCTAAGGCTTTTACCCTACGGTCGTATGCTCTGATACCAGCTCTGTCAGACCCGGATTTTTAAATCCGAATCTTACTGTGTTTCACTGCACTAATCCCTGGATCAGTAGTTAGTGCACACAGGTACATTGCTGAATCATTTCATACATCGCGCAATCAACCATTATATTACATAAACTGAATTACACCACGTCGGGTGACAGCTTACAAAAGGGGCCGACTAGGCCAAATGTCATCATTACAAACACGCAGCGGAATAATTAGCAAAAGTAGACCCAAATCCATAGGCAAGCGGCCAGTAGGGTAATGTGTACAATATATGCTACCAAGGTCCTGGCAACATAAATGTACACAACGCCTAATGTCTACTTGTCTAGGCCTAACCACCGAGGCCTACGCCTTAATTTTCGCCTTTGCTTCTGTCGACGTTGGCGGGGGCCTCCTCATGGGCGTAGTGTTCTTGAACTCCTGTTTCTGAATTGTATCGCAAGAGCGAGAATGAGCACTCCGACCCCGTGCTCAGCAAGATAACACACAGAATGCAATATTTAACATGCCTGGCTAATCAAAGGATGGCTTGGGCTCATTTTATTTTGCGGAGAGTGCTTTTGAATACAATTATAGGAAAATCCCTGAGACCTAGCAATTTTAAACTCAAAACTTTTGTTTATAAAGTAAGTTGATCTTATAATTGACACAGATTCCATCCACCATTACATGGCATCTGCGCCATATAGCATCTTTCAGCGTTATAGCCGCTTAACGTACCACTGGGATAACTCCCAGGATAATTCCAAACCAGAGCAGTCCTTCGCCCTTAAACTTTCCCATTCCCAATTTCCAATGTTTTTTAAAAACAGAACTATATCCAGTTAAGTTCCCATGTCTGCCCATGACCGTGGGCACGGCTATTCGAATAGTTTTGACTCTGCAGAGTTTGTACACTTTCACCACAAGAGATGAACTATCCTTTTTGCCAACATGCTTCCTTGGGCATGAGACCCAGATAATTTATCATAAAGCTTTTACCTTGCTCCGATCTAGCTAGACACCACCCACGCTGAGGTTTCACCGCTGAAGGGTTACACCACCACAGTCAGAAGCCCCCTCTTGCGCCGTGCGAGTACAGTACACCCTGTGCCTCACTGTGAGTAAACCAGTACACCCTGGCACCCACTTCCCTCGGTGATGTCTGAACTAAACCCTTGCAAGTTATTCAGCTAGATCGTACCCATTATAGACTTGTGGTTGTACTGTTTTACACGGGTGGACATGACAAGATTCGGTCCTTAAAGTTACCCGGATGGTTCTACCACATATCATGATTTGTGCTCCCACCGCACCACATACCAGCCCCCAAACCATCCATCCAGGTGTTTAAGCAATTTTAGGATTTTCCAGAGGCAAAAATATTGTGTCCACCTTCTACAGTCATTCCATCCATGACTGCCCCCAAAACATTTCATACTTTGCAATTGTTGATTTTGGGGCAGCTATGTACCCCCGTTTTATCTAGCATTACTAAGCATCGCCATATTTATTGGGACTTACTGATAAAAGCTATGACAGTATAAGTTTTGCTAAGGCGACAAGGTTCACATGTCCAAACACTTCAACGGATCATTATAAGCAAGCATTACAGTAGGTGTATAGCTATCATTTCTGGAAATGAACATATTTTGCCACATGAAATAACAGCATGCATGTTGATATTTTAAACGAAAGTACTTTGCAAAATCATAGGTTCAAAATGATCAAGATGTTAACTCGCCTTGGTCACAGGGGTCGGTTTCTTGGTGGTCTGGTGCTTCTTGTGCTGCTGCCTCGATATCTTCCTCTTGAGCCTCGTAGGCTATTTAATCGTACGGAATACCCAAATAAAAGAAAAACAATCAATCAATAAAATATCATCAGAAATTCCAATGAACTCAAAAATTATGGTTCTGGTTCCATTAGATAGATCTTGAATTTAAACGAATTTAGAAATTTGTTTCATTCAATTTGGGGCTAAAATGAAGAAGTTATAAGTAGTCAAAGTTTTCGGTTCCAGTCAAATCCAAAAATTACTAAATTTTGACATGTGGGGCCCACGGTCAGCCCCGATTCATTTTAATTTCCACTTTTATTTACTTTTCGGTTTTTCTGTGCTACTGACATGTGGGTCCGGTTACTGTTCATGGGGTCCACATGTCAGTGCGGTCCTTGCTTAGATGTCTCACTGACCGGTGGGGCCCGGCGGTCAGCGGTGATTCGAGAATGCAGTGGCTGACGGGTGGGGCCCACCTGTCAGACCGAAATAAAATCGAGAAAACTCAACCCGGCGCTGCGGAGCCAGAGGCTCGAACGCGCGCGGCCGGGGAGTTGGGAGGGAGAAGAGAGTTAACGCTGATAGCCAAGAGAGCGGGGGAGGCTTTGCCTACCTCTATAGGGCAATTTATTCCCTTGAGGTGGGTCGGCAGCGGGGTCGGGCAGAGAAGTCGGGGACGACGGTGGCCGGCGGTGAGGGAAGGTCGGGGAGCTTCGGGTGAGTGTCGAAACGCGATCCTCGCGTTATGGTGAAGACGGTGACGCGGTCTTCAAGGGCCGAGGAGGTCCGGAGATAGGTCGGCGTCGAGCGGCAGCGGCGGCTCGGGGAAGCTCCAGGAGGCGGCGAACCACAGGCAACGAGGAGCTCGGACGAGGGCCGGGGAAGCTTCGCGGCGCTCTGGAGACGACCCTAGCTCAAGGAATTTGGCTCTGGGACAGTAAAACAGTGGGAAGTTAGTTCGCCGGAGTTGGGGGAGAAAGAGATCACCGGCGACTACAGGGCACAAATACCCGATTACCTTCGGATGAACGGAGAGAGCGGCGTGGGGAACTCAACGGAGGGTTTATTGCCTTATATACCTGCTAGGAGGGGAGCTGGCAACGGGCGGCTCCCGCGCGGTCGCGTCGGAGCAGGTGGCGGAGGCAGGGGGTGTGACGCGGGCGGCATTAATGCTAAGTGCACTGTGCATGACGCCGCATGCCCACGCCCGCGCGGTCTCCTCCGCTTTTGCGGTCTCTCACGCGCGAGGGGGGGAGCTGGGCAGAAGATCGGCGCCACGTGGCCGGGCCGAAGCGACGGGGCGGGGAGAAACCGGGGGCGGTGGCGCCGAACCGTGGGCGGAGGCGGTGGATCCCGGGATGGCGTCGGCTCCGCAGGCTTTTCCACCATGGCGACGGGACGACACAGGCAGGCGAAGCCGTCGCATGCGCGCCACGGAGGCGCGCGGTGCTGTCCCCGCGCAGAGAGAGGAGTCGGGGCGAAGGGGGAAGAAGGCCCTGACAGGGCGGGCCCGCTGTCCAGCGAGAGAGGAGAGGGGAGGCGCGGCCGGTGCGGATGGAGCCGGCGCGCGCGGGAGGGCGGATCGGGCCACACGCGTGTCGGCCGATGGGAGAGGGTAGGCGGGTTTCCGGCGGGGATCTGGCCGCCCACGTGTCGATCGGAGAGGGAGGGCTGGAATTTCTATTTTCTTTACTGAGTTCTGGATTTTCAGTAAAGCCCATAAATTCATTTAGCCTTGGAAAAATATGTAATTACTTCCAAAATTTTCAGGAAAATTCACAGAAGATCTTTATGACATTTTCGACTTAATAAAAATATTTCCAACTAATGTTGGTATTTACTTTACTTGCTCCCATTGTATTTCAGTTAATATTTTATGCCCTAAATCAAATTTCTTTCTTTACTTTTATGGATCATCTTTTCAGATTCTTGTTTACAATTGTTTGTCTTTCTCTTTTATAAATTCTTTAATTTCTGGAACCTTAACCAAATTCAGAAAAGCATCGAAAAATCCAAATCCAAATGGAATACATTGCAAAAGTAATTCAAAATCCCCTCATTTTCTAATCCCAATTCTTGGGATGTTACAGTGACTCTGTTCAGTAACTCTACCAGGCTCTACTTCAGCAACTCTCTCACAGCTCAGCAGGTTCTGTCAGTCTAGCTCAGATGTCTCCTCCATGTACTTTTTGGGTTCTGGATTTTGGTGCCTCTTTCTACATGACACCAGACTCATCTCTCACTTCAGTAGCACCTCCTGTTTTTCTTATCTCTTTTCAGACAGCTGACGGTACCCTTCTATTTGTCAGCTATTAAGACACTCTTTTGTTCACTGATTTTTCCATTTCAGCTATTTCTCATGTTCCCCAGCTTACCATGGAACTTCTCTCGGTGGGTCGGCTCACCGATCTCGATTGTAGGATTGTTTTTGAATCTCAGACCAGTTTCATCTAGGATCGACATACAGGGATGGTTCTTGGGACTAGCCGACACCATAGGGATCGTTAGGGTCTCTACATTCTTGACTCCCTCCATATTCCGTCCACTTCAGTTGCTCGTATCACATCTACGACTACCTCCACCGCCACTGTTGCCATTACCTTTGGAGCTTTTGCACAATGGCATCACCGTTTAGGTCACTTGTGTGGGTCTCATCTTTCTTTATTAGTTTGTCAGGGTATTCTTGGATGTGTTACTATTGATACGACCATATTTTGTCAGGTTTGTAAGCTAGGCAAGCAGCTACAACTCTCTTATCGTTCTAGTGAGTCCTTGTATTTTCGTCCTTTTGATTTAATTCATTCAGATATATAGCGACCTACGCCTATTATCTCTAAAGGTGGGTATAAATGCTATGTGATTTTCACTGATGATTATTATCGCTTTATATGGCTTTTCCCTATGTCTAATCGTGGTTAGTTTCTTGCGATATCATATCTTTGCAACGATAGTTCGTACTCAATTTGAGTTCTCTATTCATACTTTTCGCTATGATTATGTAAGCAAGTACTATTCTGGCGCTTTTAGACAATTTGTTTTTTAGCAGGGCACTCTTTACCAGTCATATTGTCCTGGTGCCCATGCTCAGAATGGGGTTACTGGGCACAAACATCGTCATCTGATTGAGACTGTCTACACTCTTCTCCTTGCCTTTCACGTTCCACAACAATTCTTGGCTGAGGTTGTTTCTACGACTGCATATCTCATCAATATGTAGCCTTCCACTGCTCTTAGGGATGTTAGTCCTACAGAGCATCTCTCCTACCGAGTTCCCTAGTACACTCACCTTCGTGTTTTTAATTGCACATGTTTTGTCCTGTTGCAACCTCGTGGGTGCACCAAATTGTCGGCTTAGTCAGTTGAGTATGCATTTCTTAGTTATAGTTTTGAGCATAAAGGTTATCGCTACTATGATCCTTCTGCTCGACAGATTAATATCTCATGAGACATTGTCTTTGACGAATCTCAACCTTTCTTCTATCGAGATTCGGCTCCTTGTCCTATTTACATTGTTGAGATGATCTCATGGTTGTCTCTTTTTGACTCTTCATCTATTTCTCCTCTATCACAACCTTCCCCTAGCATGTCTCCAGTGGTTCCTTCTATACCCCAACCGTCTGTGCTGCCTCCTGCAACACGCTTCTTGTTCCTGCCGCACCACCATCTCGTTTCTTTGGGACGCACTACTCTAGGCATCCTCGTCCTTTACCAAACTCCTCTCCTGGTATCTTGCAAACACCGACGTCTGGTTCCTCTGATGATGCTCTTCGTTACGCCCTTCATGATCGGATATCCCTTCGGCCTCTTGATCATCTTAGTTTTACTTCGCCAGCTCATACTCTCTCTATCACTGAGCCTAGTTCTTATCGAGAGGTTGCTTCTCATTCTGAGTGGTAGCTCGCTGGCAGAGGAGTTTGATTCTCTTCGACATACAGAGACTTATATTGTACGGACACCACGAAACCACAACTATCATTCTTCAGAAATAGCTTGAAGGGTTCATCTTGGGATGGAAACGGATCGGATACGATCGAATAGTCTCAAATACGAATACGAATCCATATTTTTAAAATGAATATGAATACAAATTTGAATATTCTTGAATATGAATACATATCAAATGTCATAATGGATATGAATTCGAATCAAATATGTACTTGATTTGGTTGAATACAAATATCCTCTCACAACTTCTGTAACAAATCTTGGTAGAACAAATTTCTAGCGGTTTTGTCTGTTTTTCACCAGTTTTTGACCTGTTACTGGAATGGTTACCGGTTTCAAACTGCCCAAATTCAAATTTCGAATCACAAAATTCATTCGGGTTTTTCCCGGGATTTCCAGTAACTAACCAGTTACCGTTAGGCATAGGAAATGGATCGAATATGTCGAATAGTCTCAAATACGAATATTAATATGAATATTCTCGAATACGAATGCGAATATAAATATTCTCAAATACAGATATGAATATTCTCGAATATGGATACGAACATTTTCGAATGTGGATTTTACTTATCACATTCGCGTTTTCTCGGTACGAATATTGGATAAAACGGATTATCTGTTACCGTTTCCCACCAATCTTACCAACTAACTTACCCTATTCCAATCACAAAAACACCAAATCTATAATTTTGCAGCGCACAACTAATAAAATTAAGAGCTTATTTTCAACAACTTATTATCTAACTACCTAAACCTACTACAGAATTTCAGCAATCGACCAAAAAACAAAACAGAGAATACAGATACCATACCACAATCTACATTGTTTCCAACTGTTCATGGCCACAATTGCTAGCTGATGCAACTAGAAGTTTAGAACAACTAAACTAGCAAAGAACAAAAAGAGAAAAAGTGATTGAGAGCTCAATGAAGAGTGGAGCCATGCAACAAATTCTCTTCAGTATTCTACATGGAGATAAAACATGTATATCTCTAGGTGGGTTTTTTATGCTATGCCTGATGGACTTTGGCTCTAACGCAAACACTCGTGAGAATGAAACAAATGCTGATGAGCTGATAAGCTGATTCGAAAAGATTATCCCAACAAGTCACTTCAAAAAGGCGGCAGAGAAGCCTTCTAGTTATTTATTCGGGGGAAGCCATAGGCTGAGAAGAAGAGGCCTCTATCTGTGATTTAACTTATCTAATCATCAAGCGTGCACCAGCTCCTTCCCTTGAGTACCAACAGCTAGCATCTAGTTGGAACTGCAGAACTTCCATCCTTGTTCGCTATGCCAAAAAAACTGAAAAAAGAACATAACTAATTCAAATATCATATCCAGATTCAAGCAACTACAAATAAAAAATCTCCCAAATGATCTCGTAAGATAGAACCACAACACCTAAAATCCCCAAATTCAGATCCACAGCCCTAGGAGCAAACAAGCAAAAATTAACTCTAAAATACTCACCTAGAAGCTAGAGGAGACAAAGATAAACAATGATGATGTGTCCCTTAGGCCCCATACTTGTCGAGCGTTGCCGCTTGCTGCCCCACATGAGCTCCAAGCCTCCAAAGCCTTCCCTGCTCTCTTGCGGACCAACAAAAAGGGTAGCAAACAATGACGTGAGAGGGCGTGGGGCGCTGCTGAGCTGCCAATCGCCGCTAAGCGTCGCCACACAACACGAATCACTGGTCACTCATTGCTCTCTCCTTGTTCTCTCACTTTGCCTCCCTCACTCTCTGTTTGGACAAAGGACTAGTCGAAGTGGTGAGATGAGCTGTCCAACCAAATAATGGGTCGGGTTTTAACAGAGGCAACCCAGTTGTTGTACGGGCCCGTTTATTCCAGAGATCTAGCACACAGATCTCGAAGCAAATTGGACGCCCAGAAAATCGACTGAAACTTAGGGAATTCTCAGCGACCGAGAAGTAGCGATCCCGAAATAAAAACACATTTATGTCGCCACGAAAAAAGTAAAAGGAAAAAAAGAAAAAGGTAGCATTGGGAAACCAACGTATTACAAACATCTTTTAGATAAGCTTCTAAACATGTAGAAGCCATCATTGTTTAGAGCGAAGCTTAAAACTCATGCATCTGGTTCTCTCTCCCTCTCCTTTCTCTCTCTCGGCTTCGGCTCTCTCTCTTCGTCTCTCTATCGGCTCCAATGGTGGCTCGTAGCTTTGCGGCAGCGCAGCTCGAGGGAGGAAGGAGGCGACGTCTTGCGTGTACAGTTCTTTGTTGTACTTGACATTCTTTTGCTGAACAATACATGCATGTCAGCCTCAATTATGATCTATTAAAATGTAAGAATTGTTTCAGATTGCTACAAGAATCGAAAGCTTCTTGTCAAATTCCTGTGAATTTCTTTGTGTTCCAGGTTGAGCCTAAAGCTGGCTATGTCCGGATTGATGGAGTTAGTGTTCCTCGCCTTTTTAAAAAGGGAATTAGGCCAAAGAACGCAATTGCTCCTTTTTATTTTAGTGGGGGCAACGGAGGAAGCGGGAAAAGAAGGGCCTGTTCTTTTTGGCTGCGGCTTGTGACTTTTGAGTTGTTTGTACGAGAGATTACAGAGTAACAGAAACTCACGTACTGTTTTTGCCGATATAAATGAAGTCAGAAAAGTATATATTATAATTAACTAGTAGACTCTATCTTGAAAAAATATTCCGTTTAAAAGTTAGTCACTGTAGAAAAGTCGAAAAACAGCTTTTAGAAGCTGAAAAGGACATGACCGAAGTCTCAGTTAGGGTGCTTTAAGATTGGTGATACTTACGTAGCAAAATCTGGGACAAGGCCTTCAACAGTGGAGCTTTAGGCCACGTAGGCCGTTTCCGTCCGATTTTTCATGGTGTTCCCCATCAAGTGGAGCAAGCCACCCATGGCTCGTTACCTGCTCCTCCGCCGCCGCCTCTCAGCCGCGGCGCCGCTCCCCGCGCGGCACGTCTACTGGGCATTTGACACGAGGGCGCACGGCGCCCGTATCCGGGAGCTCGCCCGCGTCGGCCGCTTGCGGGAGGCCAGGGAGGTGTTCGACGCGATGCCACACCGCGACATCATCACCTGGAACTCCATGATTTATGGCTACTGCAGCAGTGGAATGCTCGACGCTGCGAGAACCCTCGTCGATGCTATCTCCGGCGGGAACACGCGCACGGGCACCATCCTGTTGTCAGGCTACGCCCGCGCCGGACGCGTGCTTGACGCTCGCAGGGTGTTTGATGAAATGCCCGTGCGGAACACTGTGGCGTGGAACGCCATGGTTAGCTGCTATGCTCAGAACGGGGACATCACCATGGCCCGCAGGCTATTCGATGAAATGCCGAGCAAGGATGTCACATCATGGAACTCAATGCTTACTGGGTATTGCCATAGTCGACAGATGGTGGATGCAATGAATCTGTTTGAACAAATGCCGCAGCATAACTTGGTAACTTGGACCGTGATGATTTCTGGGTACGTTCGAATTGAGCAGCATGACAAGGCTTGGGACATCTTCCGCATGATGCACCGTCAAGGGGTGTCACCAGACCAGTCAAACTTTGCCTCCGTGCTTTCAGCTATGATGGGTCTTGGGAATCTTGGTGTTCTAGAGGGCCTTCGTGTTCTTGCCCTTAAGACAGGCTTTGAAAGGGATGTGGTCGTCGGCACATCGATACTAAATGTGTATACTAGGGATGCAAGTGCGCTTGACATTGCAATAAAATTCTTTGAGGGTATGACAGAGAGGAATGAGTACACATGGTCAACCATGATCACTGCACTATCTCATGGTGGCGGAATCAATGCTGCTATTGCTGTCTATGAAAGGGACCCTGTAAAGTCCATTCCATGTCAGACTGCACTGCTCACAGGTCTAGCTCGATGTGGCAGGATTAATGATGCAAGGATTTTATTTGAGCAGATTCCTGATCCTAATGTTGTGTCCTGGAACGCCATGATTACTGGGTACATGCAGAATGGAATGGTTGGTGAGGCAAATGAGCTGTTTGATAGGATGCCTTTTAGGAACACAATATCTTGGGCTGGGATGATAGCGGGATATGCACAGAATGGGAGGAATGAAGAAGCTTTGGGTTTGCTCCAAGCTTTCCATAGGAACGGGATGCTACCTAGTCTGTCCAGTTTGACTAGTAGCTTCTTTGCTTGCTCAAGTATTGGAGCTCTTGAGACAGGAAGGCAAGTGCATTCACTTGCAGTAAAGGTCGGCTCTCAGTTCAATAGCTATGTATGTAATGCACTCATTACCATGTATGCCAGGTGCAGAAACATGGAGTATGCAAGACAAGTCTTTAATCAAATGAGAGTTAAAGACACTGTGTCATGGAACTCTTTTGTTGCTGCACTTGTACAGAATAATCTGTTGGAGGATGCAAGGCATACATTTGACAATATGCTCGGTCGGGATGTTGTCTCTTGGACTACGATAATATCTGCATATGCACAGGCTGAGCAGGGCAATGAGGCAGTGGAGATCTTCAAAACAATGTTGCGAGAGCATGAGTTACCAAATTCACCAATATTAACTGTACTTCTCAGTGTTTGTGGAAGTCTTGGTGCTTCTAAGCTTGGGCAGCAAATCCACACCGTAGCTATTAAACTTAGAATGCATTCAGAACTTATAGTTGCTAATGCTCTCATGTCAATGTATTTCAAGTGTGGGCATGCAGAGTCTCATAAAATTTTTGATTTAATGGAGGAACGAGACATTTTTACATGGAATACCATCATTACAGGCTATGCGCAACATGGCCTTGGAAGAGAAGCCATCAAGATGTATGAACATATGGAATCTGCAGGGGTGTTGCCAAATGAGGTCACTTTTGTGGGGCTTTTAAATGCATGCAGCAATGCTGGTTTGGTAGATGAAGGCTGGCAATTTTTCAAGTCAATGAGCAGGGATTACGAACTAACTCCTCTGCTGGAACACTATGCTTGCATGGTGGACCTACTTGGGCGAACTGGTGATGTGCAAGGAGCTGAACAACTTATCTATGATATGCCTATTGAGCCAGATAGAGTGATTTGGAGTGCTCTTCTTGGGGCGTGCAAAATTCACAAGAATGCAGAAATTGGTACAAGGGCTGCCGAGAAACTCTTCACCATTGATCCATCGAATGCTGGCAACTATGTCATGTTGTCAAATATATATTCCTCCCTAGGGATGTGGGGTGAAGTTGCAAAGGTACGGAAAATTATGAAACAACAAGGTGTGGCAAAGGAGCCTGGCTGTAGCTGGATGCAGATAAAGAACAAAATGCACTCATTTGTCACTGGAGATAAACAGCATGATCAAATCAAAGAGATAGATGCTACCCTCCAGGAATTGTACACTTTGCTAAAGGCTACAGGCTATGTACCTGACACTGAATTTGTTCTCCATGACATCGATGAAGAGCAGAAGGAGAGTTCCCTTTTGTACCACAGTGAGAAGCTTGCTGTTGCTTATGGCCTTCTTGTTACACCTAAGGGCATGCCTTTACAGATAATGAAGAACCTTAGAATATGTGGTGACTGTCACACTTTCATCAAGTTTGTATCGCATGTCACCGAGAGAGAAATTGACATTAGGGATGGAAATCGATTTCACCATTTTAGGGATGGAAGTTGTTCATGTGGTGACTTTTGGTGATACATTTTATTGACTTCAGATGAGCTACTACCTTTTGGTGATACAGTCTTTTGACTTCAGATGAGATATTGGCATATTGCCATCTCAGAAGTTTTTGTTGAGTTGTAGAACGCAAAGCAGACGAGTATATTGACTAACTACATTACTATGCTGTGGGGACTCTTGATGTTGAGACGAAATTTTGCTTTACCTTTTTTATTTGAAAGGGTAGGAGCAAAGTTCCTGCTTGTAACACTCATGTTTTTTATGTTTAAGATAAAATTTTGTTTTATTTATTTATTTTTTGGGCAGGAAAGGTTCAGACCAGATTTCTTGCCTTACACCCAGGATTCTACAACTCCAGGTTTGTTCATTTATCCTTTTCCCCTCTTTGTGGTTGCCTCTTTTTCATCTCTAACCTGTTGCCTGCATAATAGTGTCAGCATTATTCGATTGGGCTGTACTTAATGTGTGCCACGTTAGCTGATTCTTTCTTAGCCTGCTGGTTCAGTAAGGAAACCAAAGTTACCTCTCCAGTGAAACTAATCCATTTTATTTCTCAAACTTCTGTTTTTTATATCATCTTACCATGCTCGTGCAAACCAATGGGCATGTAATAAGTGCTCTTATAATAGCTCGGTTTTTAAGTATTTCCTGATCGTGATTTTTTCCATGTAAATCTTTCCCTTCCCATCCTACAAACATTGTGAACCGGGTTATGACAGACCAGAGTTGCACAGGATTCCCAAATTGCAGCGCCATCATTTTTGCACTGATGATTATAGGAGACATGGTCATCATTTAAATCACAGTTTTTCATGCTTGAATTGCATTCTTTTGTCAGGGTTAAATATTTTATTTCCGTTGTTATTTAAACATGCAAAGGTTTTATGCATATATGAATGCCAAAAGCTAGGTTTTTATGAAATCATTGCGTTTGATTTTTTTTTATGATAACAGAAGTTCAGAACTATATATTGTTAGTTGTTCTTGGAGTGCTGTCATAAACATCTCATGTAATTTTGCTGTTCCAGGTTTTAGAGATGCAATACATTGCTATACTGCTATTGTCCAAGAATATGATTGCTGGTATGGGAAACCTCATATTGTTTGTGAAGTCCCTAAAGACAAGCTGCCAACATTGAATCTCTTTTGCATGCTTAGTCTTTTCCTTTCCATGGTCGATTAGAAAATTTTGATATTTCTTCAGTTGATACCAGACCACCATACTCCCTGAGTGCCTGGGCTCTCAGTGTGTCAGCTACCAGGTTTAGTTCTCATATGACTGGCAATTGATTTAGGATAGAGGTCACAGGACCAAGTATTTTATCCACTAGAGTTACATATTGGTGAAAGGTTTTGCCTAGGGTTGTGTTGTGTGCCAGCTCAACAGTTACACATCTATCTTCAGTAGGGCTCTACATACTGTTCCCGTAAAAAAAGATACATCTATCTATATCACTATGTTCTACATGGTTCAATAAGTTTTTTCTTAATCAAGGGAATATGCTTCTTTGGCTAACAACTTACAAGCAGAGGCTATAGTATCTAGCAACCTTAGCATTTACTTATCCTGTAGATATTATTTTGTCAGCGTACCCTCCCAAGTTCCCTTATATGACGCCAACGAAGCCAGGTCCAATGAAAATATTGTGCATTTTAAGAAGTCAGGTACACAATGAGTAACTGTGTTTGAACCCTTGAATAAACATAATTGTGTGGTACCTTTTTTATGTTTGATTAAAGATTCATCTCTTCCAGTACAGTACAACAGCACAGCAGGATAACTTCTTTGTCGATGCTATATACAACAGATGCTACATCTTCTCATGTTGTCCGGTGGCTAGGCCTCTTGGGCCGGTCACCTCTACCTAGTTCAGCCAGTTGGTCTGGTTACATTGCCGACAGCCGTCGGATCTTTCACTTGGAAGCCGATCCAGCCGTCTGCGTTCCCTCATTCCGACATGCTTGCCCTGCCATGAAATCAGGCCTCGGGGAGCCCTTGAGGAGGAGGTGCTCCCGTTCTCCATTCTCCATCCCCGTCAAGGCATCGCCACTGTCGCTCTGCCCACTTGCCGTTGTTGGCACTTGGGTTGGCGTGCCTACTCTTTGTCTATCCGGTTGCGTGCGCCCATTCGGGCCAGAGGTGGCAAGGGTCTTCATGTACTCCTTGTCGCCTTGCCCTGGGATCAGTTCATTTGTGCTTCTTGCTTTTCCGTGTTGTCGTGGTTGCTCTGTTGTGGCTTACTTGGTTGGCGCCGCCGTTGTTTCCAGTGAGGGCACCAGGTCGCGGTGGATCCAGCCTCCTCACCTCACCCACCTTTTAGGCCAGTCGCTGCCACTGTCGCCAGTGAGGGCATCTGAGCCGCGACGAACCCAACAGGCTGGTGGTGCAACGGTTCTCCCTGTGCTCCTGCGAGTGTTACCTCTTCTTTGATAGCGCTGAGCGGGCGGTTGTTGCAGCGGGCCACCACTGCCGGCACCGAGGTCTTCCCAAGCCAGGTCCGGTTGAAATCAAGCCGGATTTGGGATCTCCCCACGCTCCCATGAGAGATTTGTAGGTAGGAGCTACATGCCTCAGTTCCCTATCTTAATGTTTGCTATTGTTTTTTGATTTTGTGCATGTATGTTTTTGGTATTATGATGAAGGTATTATCATGAGTATGAGACAAAACATGGTCATGGTGATGGATCATAGCAGCTAAGCATCCATTTTTTCTATGTGTTGGCTTCCCTTTGCGTCAGATTCCTTATATGTTTGTTCTTTTCTCATCCTTGGTGCTGGTGGTTAACGCTATACAGATGAAGCGAAGAGACAAATGACAGTGGGGTGTTCTAATGTGTTGGTGTGCGAATTTGCTGGTTCATATACTGATCTACTGTATAATTGGTCATACACATTTTTTACCCCATAGAGTTGAAGCATATAAACATGATTTGAGGGTTTGATGCGCGCCGAGCAATTCCTGTTTCAGTACAAGGTCAAATTGCAGCAGTGGTTTGGGAGTTGGATGCCGAGCAATGTTGCCTTCAGACATGGTATGTGCATATAGGATTTTATGATCAGCTTGGTTATTTCAATCCTTCCGTACACATTTTGATACATCTTTTTGCTGTAGGTGTTCTAATTGTAGCGTTCAGGAATATTAACAGTTGCAATGAAATTTACATGATGTTTTCCTTGCCTTAGATTATATTGGTAAACAATTTCTTCTTTTCTTGTGCTCCATTTATTTATTTATTTTAGTTTCCTTTTGTTTCTGTGGGGGCAATCTAATGTATATGCGTGCAGATCATATAGTTGTTCCTAGCCATTTTATTAGCAGCTTTTACGTGAGGCATGCTCTGAATCAGGTCTGTTTTGCAGGCCTTCGGTCATCCGATGCTCAGCTTGGTTTCTATCGGCCTTTTTAATTGGGGATAAGCAAATGTAGATAAGGAACTATAGAAGCGATAGTAAATTCGAACATGCTGGCGAGTGCGCAGTCCGGGCACCATCGTGGAGAACGGCACCTGATGTTTCACCCTCCGGGCATCATCGTGGAGAACGGCACCTGGTGTTTCACCCTCCTGCTTCATTGGTTTCGTCAGGCAACCATCTAAGGTCCTACTGAAGCACTCTGCCCATCTCATTATTTTCCCTGTTGCTATGTTACTTTATCTCTTATTTTCCCTCTGACCATCGTGGATATGTCGTTTGCCTCATCAAGCAGTAGTTATCCCGTTGTGTACTAACATACATAACGTTTGATATCAGAGCCATCGATCCTCCATGGTTTCTGTTGGCTCTGTTGGCGATGATATTAAGTTTGTAAAGGTTGCATGTGACCAGATCCTCGCAAGGCTGCAAGAGATAAGTGAGTCATCGAGGAGGAGGCAAGACATGTTGCTACGATGAATACACCATGACCATTGTCTCTAGCGCATGTGCCATCGCTAAACATGATGCCTTCGCTGAAGAAGAATGCTACTGCTATACCGCGGTCATGTTCTCCACACTGCTGACCATTGGGTAGCAACAGTGCAACACTACCCTGCGCTCGCTGTCTTTGTCGATGGAGTCTTCGTTAACGTCAGGCAGCGTTAAGGCTCCTATGCCTTCGCTATCAACCATCATCAGTTATCTGCTATGCACTAACTCAAGGTGTTGTGGTGGGATTGCTAAGGATGGTTGCCATAACCACCACCACGGCTCGAGGACAAGCTATGTGCAAAGGAGGGGAGAAATTGTTACGTGCAGAAATTATTGCGTGTGAACAGTACCTGTGGGTACTGTAGCATCAGGGTTACGAGGAATGCTTCTCCCTACCAAGTTATCTATTTTCTAAATAGTTTGAATAGTTTCCTAAGATAAGAATTAGTTGTTTGGCATCATATCTATTAGTTGGAAAAGATATTATTTAGATTTATCTTATCCATAATTGTTAGATGAGCCCTCTACATAAGGAGGTCTAATGTAATCGTTATTCTCAAGCAAGAAATAATAAATTAAAGAAACTTCACACTTTCGAGTGCATCTAATCCTCTCCAGCTGAGTTCCTTTCTCCCTCTATTCAGCGCTCTCATTCTTTTAGCCCTTTCTCCTCAAGCCATACCGTTTGGTCTCATCTAGCGGTAGATATTTCGTTGTGTACCAACATACACAACAATATTAAGAATGAAGAAACTTATAGGTCCGGTGTACTACTTTTCTTTTCTGATCTTATTTTGGCACAAGCAAAGGTGAAATCTTCCCTTTTCCATCCGTCTCTCCTCTCATTTTATATATTTTCCTGGTTTTGCATTCATGGTGGTATAGTGCATTGCAATTTTTTTCCCAAACATATCAGCTGTGCAGTAGTTTTTTTTAAGGGTCAGCTTCATTAAGATTTTTTTTGGGTAAGATGTTTTCCATACCAAGTGAACCAGTTTACTTTAGCTAATTGTTTTCTATGCCGGGTGAATCCATTCATTTAAGTGAAAAAATTTGCTCAGTGTGATGAGTTAGAATCTATGCGTTTACTTTTTATCAAGTAAATTGGTTTGTTTGGATTAAACTCTTGAAAAAAATGCCTGGACACTTATAGGCATGATAGACTCTGTATGTTATTTAACTGATTTTTATTGAATCCGTGAAAATTTATGATTGTGATAGCATTCGGTTTTAAGTTGGAACCTTTGATTCACTGAGTAAGCTGAGAAAAGGGGTTCCTTTTTTTGTAGTATTTGATTTCCCTTCAATTCTTCAAACCAATGCTTTCTTGTATTTTAAGGACACCAAGACATTGCCAAATATACATTATTATGCTTAACTTTGTCGAAAATACTAAAAAGATCACTGTCCTAAATTCTATCGAGGATAATTGATTATTGTTTTTTTTGGTAATGTTTGCTATGCAGATTAAAAGAAGAATAAGGTCAAGTTTGTGTCTATTTTCTTCTACTTAGTGTTTTATGGTTGAAGAGCACCATGGCGCACCATATTTGGTGTAAGGGGGGATTGGCCAAGTCTATCTATTAATTGTGTCCGGATGTTAATGCTATAGGTGTTTCTCTTTGGAAGATCAATGCTTTAGACTAAAATTGTTACATATGTATTTATTGGAGTGATAACGCGTATTTATTGGAGTGATAACGCGTAGTAGCATGCTGCCTTATATCATAATAGTGTTGAGAATATCAGTAGAGCACATGGAGACTGACCTGGCCTGCAGGCATGGTGTGTTTTCTGCTGAATGGTGACGCTTCTTCTGTTGAACTAATCCATGGTCCTTTCTTGCTACCTCTGTGATTTTATCTCCATTTTGCAACCGCTGCAGAATGCCTCATTTGTTCCCAGAGAATCAGGCGGGCTTAACAAAACCAGGGTTCACTGTTTCGTTTTGAAAAAAAAAATCTCGGAGGGCAGCGAGATGAACGAAAGAATGAAATTTCATTCATTTGGTTCAAAATTTTGACAAATTTTAACCAAAATTTGGTTGAAATTTGGACAAAATTCAAATAAGGGATAAAAGCCAAATTTGACCAAACCATTCTTCTTTCAGGGGTAATGAAATGGATGAATTTTCCGAAATTTTGGCAAAATTGTGAACCCTACACAAAACTCTAGTGCACATATCAGTTGTCATTGGGAAACGCAGTCTACAGACGGTGTTGGAAGAGAACAAATGGCTGCAAGACCTCGACTTGTCGGCTGGAATACCCGCACAACACATATAGGAGCTTGTTGCTATTTGGGGGCTTATCTCCACTACGATCCTTCAGGACGGCCAAGAGGACACGATCACATGGAAGCTAACTTAGAATGGAGTTTACAACGTCCTGTCAGCATACAAAGCATAATTCCTGGGTGCAACACCCCACCATAAACACCCTGATCTGGAAGATTTGGACACCTAAAAAATGTAAAATCTTTACCTAGCTAGCAATAC
Organism: Dendrocalamus latiflorus; assembly: GCA_017311315.1. Classification (NCBI taxonomy): domain Eukaryota; kingdom Viridiplantae; phylum Streptophyta; class Magnoliopsida; order Poales; family Poaceae; genus Dendrocalamus; species Dendrocalamus latiflorus. The sequence goes on along the minus strand of CM029614.1, from coordinate 34,328,936 downwards.
AAAACATAATTTGGACACATACTGTCTGGCACGGTGAGAGTGGCTGAACCAACCAATATACCCACTCTACACACATGCACTAGAGACTGCCATCCACGATCTGATCGAATGCCGTTACTCCACAATAATTTAGACCAACATTGCACAATGGACAGCTTGTGAATCGTTGAACTCAACAACCTAGCAGACCTCATCTTCGGTCCGACATTGATGGGAGTCGGCTATCTATACTTTTGAAGTTCCACGAAAAGCAGTGATGACGCTTGTAATGCTGGTTACATGGGAAATTTGGAAGGAACGAAATACCCGAATTTTCCGATCAACGGCGTCCACACCGGTGTCCTTGACAACCCGCATAAAAGAGGAGGTGGGAAGTGGGGTCGTTGCGGGAGCCGAGAGACTTACGGAGCTCTCGCTTAACTTTGTAGCACCATAACTAGTGTTTTCCCCAACGTCGCTGTCCAACACTGTACCATGCCTTAAAACAAGGTACCTTCTGTATACTGTTATTTCTCCTTCCCCTTGATTAATTTAGGGCAGCGCTTCTTGCCCGTTCAAAAAAAAAATCAGTTGTCATTGGGAATAGCAGTGAATTACATTTTTTACTCTGCCTTTCCACAATATATGAAACTCAACTTGCATGGATAACCTGTACTACAACCATGCACTAAGTGAACTGAAGGAAATAAATTGAAACAAAACGGATCAGTTATATAGTGTGCCTGTCTAAAAGCTTTTGCACTCACCTAGCTCTGGTAAGTTAGCAGGCTAGTCTGAGTCCATCCCCCCTAATTCTTCAGTTGCAATAACAATAGTTTAGTTCTAACCACTAATGTACCTTACGATTCTATTTTTGACTTCAAGGTTTTGTTGACAATGAATCATCGCCAAACTGATGGTTTTTCTCAACTGATTCAGAATGTGTCCAAGTAGCTCGGTGAAAGAGGCATCACTGGTTGCATGGCCATTAGAGGGTAATATTCTGTAATTGAGTTACAGGGGAAAGGATTTTTACGAATTAGCGACAGTTTTCTTTGATCTTCTGTTCATATGCTGCAGCTCCCTATAAATCCAAATCCTAAAAAGCTCAGGGGGCTGATATGTCACCATAAAGTCATGTCTCAAACATGATAAGAATAAGCTTTATCAGATGCTCCTCATGTAGCATTCGGTTTCTGAATATCTCCTTCAAGAATGCACCGAGTTTTCTATTTATCATAGAATTACAGTAGAAAGAGTTTTTTTTTGGGATTGGCTAACCTTTTTCTTGCCTTCTCTTTTTTATTGCCTTCTTTGCATATGATCCAGCTTCCTACTCCGTACGTGGAAGAATAAGCTTCAGTGGCAACTAAACTAGCCGTGCAATTGCACTGCTTAACTAGTACTAGGTGTCAGGAAACGTCCAACGAGCCAACAATGTGGTACGGAGTATACCATAGGTCATCAGGGAGAGCGTAGTGGGACGGTACGGAAACAACGACCGTGCCTTCCAATGGATTCAGTACTCGTAAGACATCTCTCACAGCCAATAATGGTGGATTCAGCCGACGACCCTGCACCCACAGATCAGGTAGCCCCGACTAGGAATCCATCGTTTCAGAAGCTTCAGACCCGCATGTCATCCAGGTAGCTTTCGTCTACCAACCGCCAAAGCCTGTCGATTGTCGAGAAAAGAGGAGGTGAAAGTGAAACCATCCTGCAGGGCAGCAAAACGAAACGCAAGTTGCAGCCGAACAACGGGAACTCGCCACCTGAACGCACAGGGAAGCCCGGTGCGCACGCAAAGCGACGGCACCCTCGCTTCCCTTGCCGCGCGCGCCCAAGGTGGTGTGCCGAAACCGTGGTCGCGTGGGCGAGAAATCTGAGAAAAAAGTTGGCTACTTGGACTGCCGCTCGCGCGCGGCAGGTTCCCCTCCAAACAGGTTAGATGGCCAGTTTCTGTCTTTTTAACTACAAGTGTGCTCTATATAATGGCTATTATTTTTTCTAAATCTAAAAATAAGATAAAATAGTAAAAAGATAAAAGCACCGCTATATCTTTACGACAATGTAAAGCAACAAAGGAAAAATCTAAAAAACCAAAAGTAAAATTTTTTATGTAAATTTTGATTTCTAAAAGCTGGAAGTTAGAAACTGACGGCTTAAACTGTTTGGAGCGGAGGCACACCCGTTGTTTCCCCCTAATCCCACGAGCGTTTCGTTTCCAGGGCTCGGTTGTCCTGCTGATCGGAGGATAGCTTTCGATTAGTTGTCTGTGATCCTTGATCTTAGCTTGATAAAGCTGTGTCCACAAATTGATCAGATAAATAATATGGGGTAAAAATTAAACAAACACAACGAACTCAACATTAAACTCACAAGTCACACCTGAAACTAAACATATAAATTTATATGTCCACATTAGTAAACAGTCAATTGATATTGGGAGTACAAAGTTTGTAGATTCTGAAGCTTGCCTAGGACGGCACTGTCCAATGCTGTGCCGGGCTGGCAGGACCAGGACTCATCTCACTTTGTCCTCGAATTTCCTCGCTTTTACTCAAACCTCAACTGTTCAGGGGGAATCTCTCTCGTACCTTTTGTCTTCCCTCTGATGTTGACACTCATAAATCTTCGTCCATAGCCTGTTTGTATTTGTTTTGATTTCTGATAAGAGAAACTAAGGTTCTGCTCAAAATAGTTTTTTTGAGTGACTTATGACTGAGAAGTATTGTAGCTGGCTGAAAAATATTGTAACTGACGGAGGCTTATTTAGCATAATTAAATTTAAAAAATAAAAAAAGAAAAAAATATGTTAGCCCATCACATATAATGCAAACAAATACGAGAAAAAAAGAACCAGCAAAAAAACTCAAAAAACCAAAAGTATAGAAAAAGACGAAATTTATGAATAGCGCAAAATAAGCCAGAAGCTCAAGCCGAAACGAGCGGAGGCTAAAGCTAATAATAATGTCCTAGTTTTTATAGACCGTTTCTATCAATTATTGCTATTTATCAACCACTATTTTACACTTTCGTATGTTATAACGTACTTTGTATTTTATTATATCACAATTCCATAGGTCGTATAACTGTCCGAATGTTATAGTGTCTTTCGTTACACTGTCGTTTGCTCATTTTCTTACATAATGCACTTAGTTAAAAGCCAAAAATCATAAGGTTATACGAATGATCAAGCTTCTATAAACCGTTTCTATCATTCACTACTATCCACCAGTCAAATCTATCAGCAAAATCTAATATGAACGTGCCCTATCTTCTCCACAGCATTTCTCCCTCTTCCATTGAGGAGTTCATCTACTAGCATCGATCAATCCATGCAACAGCACACTTGATTGCCGCACTTGAGCATAGTAATAAGTACATCAAATGTGATAGATCACGAAACAGCCAAGGCTATTAGGCTATTACACTTGGTATGTACACTGGTAAAGGAATCGAAAACCGTGGACGGTAGTAGCCACACTTGCAAGCTGTTGTATTCAGCTTACACCATACATCCATACATGTGTATTTGTCTATGGACAGAAGAATGATGCAAGAATTAAGTAACTTAATGAAGCTGTCTTGAGGGGCGCGAGTGGCGCCTTGCATCCTTCAAGATGATGATATCGTGGGCTTCTCAGAGGCTACATCACCAGCTCCGACACCCACCCGAAGTCTGGCCCGTCCTCCTGCTCCGTCACCGCCGGCAGCACCGGAGTTTGCGATGCCGACGGCTTCGCCTTCCTGAAGCTGAGCTCCCGCATTGCGAGCATGAGTTCTTCCATCTCCGCGTCTGCGTCCGCTTCATCTATGGCATCCAGCCACCTCCTCCCCTCCACCGGCGACACCGGGGGCGACTCCCAGAGAGCAGTCAGGGTCGACTTGGGCGAGAGCGCCAAAGGCGAGTCTTCCATAGGCGCGGCGCGGAGCTCGCCGGTCGTGTGCGCGAAGAAGCAGACCCGGCGGCGGCAGGACGCGCCGGCGCGGCACGGGCGCGTGCGGTAGCGCGCGGGGTGGAGCCACAGCTCGAACGTGCCGTGCGCGAACGGGCACGTGTTCCCCAGCGGGCACGCGGCGCCCGGCCGGCTGCGGAAGTCCGGGCACGGCTCGCCGGTGTACGCCACGCCCCGCGGGTCCCGCCGCCGCGCGGCCTCGCCCGGGTGCGCGTAGGGGCACGCGGTCCAGTCGTGGCTCCGCGCGCGCGCGCACCGCCGCACCTTGAACTCGTACATCATGAACTCGTCGTCCGCCTCGGCGTCCCCTTCTCCGCGGCCAGCGCAGAGGTACTCGCCCAGCGCGGCGAGGAGCTGCGGAGGGATATCCACCGCCGACGGTTCGGCCCAAGAAGCGGTCAGCACCGCCGGGTCGAGCAGGGGGTGCTCGTGGGTGTACTGCTCACGGCTCACCATGCCTGTCGCTCGCTCGCTCACTCTTCTTGTCCTGCTATGCTACCACTAGAGAGAGAGCTGTGATCTGAGGAAACAGCCGTGGGGTAGGTGGCGCGTGGCTTTATAGGTCGCGCGGCCGAGACGAGACGCGCAGTTGGGTTTTGGGGAGACGATGGCGAGGGTGGTAGGCATCTGTAGTGTATAAAAATAGAAGGTTTTAAGTCAACTTAAGGTCAAACTTATACATTACAAAGGTGACTTTAAGCAGGCTATAAGTAAAAAAGGTTTAAGGCTGGTCATCAAGTTAAAGACCTGGCCATAAGCATTAAAATACAATTTTTCTTTATCTGCCAAGTGGGACCGTCTTAAGATTTCTTGGATTATATACATTATAGAGTCAGCCTTAAGGTTTAGATGAGAAAGACCCTTTATATAATGCCCTAATGGTCGCCGAGCGGGCTAGCGTGGGTGGTTTTGGCACGGAGTGGGCTGCGGGCGTTGGCACGTGGAGCGGGCGCTGCATGTTGGCCGCCACGTCGCAGCGGGATGATTTTTCTTTTGTACGGAATTTTTTTTCTTTTGCTGAACCTTTGGGCCATTCTATTGCTTTGGGCCAGATGCCGTATAAAAATGCACAACATATACAAAGCGCGGCCCAAACAAATCTCGTCAGGCCCTGTTTCAAACAATTTTTAACTTCTAAATTTTAGAAGTTGGTTTTTGAATTGAATAATTTCTTTAGTTGATTTCTACAAACTATTTTATTAAAGTTACTGTGATAGCCATTACTTTTCAACAACACTCTCAAACTCTCTCGCAACGGGAAAAAACAAAAGACACGGCCCAAAAACTAATACGCAGCAGCAGTTGCTAGGGAAACGCGATCAGATCAGCCCATCAGCCACAGGATTCTTCCCCTCAGGTCTCACACAGCTCACCGCGTCGCCAATGGAACCCTATCCCAATCCGACCGTCGTGCTGCACGCCTGCCTGGGCGTCGGCCACCTCATCCCCATGGTGGAGCTCGCCAAGCTCTTCCTCCGCCGCGGAATCGCCGTCGTCGTCGCCCTCCCGACCCCGCCGGCCTCCACCACCGACTTCTTTACCTCCTCCACCTCCGCCGTCGCCGGCCTCGCCGCCGCCAACCTCTCCATCTCCTTCCACCACCTCCCGCCCCCGGACTACCCTAGCCCAGACCCCGACCCCTTCCTGCAGATGCTCGACGTGCTCCGCCTCACCGTGCCCTCCCTCCTCGCCTTCCTCCGCTCCCTCCCCTCCGTCGCCGCCCTTGTGGTCGACCTCTTCTGCCTCGACGCCCTCGATGCCGCCGCGGCGAGCGGCGTCCCGGCGTACCTCTACTACACATCCTGCGCCGGTGACCTCGCCGCGTTCCTCCACCTCCCCCACTACTTCGCCACGACGGACGGCAGCTTCAAGGACATGGGCAAGGCGCTCCTCCGCTTCCCCGGCGTCCCACCGATCCCGGCGTCGGACATGCCGCACACCGTGCTCGACCGCGCGGACCGGACCTGCGCCTCGCGTGTCGGCCACTACTTGCGCATCCCGACGGCGCGGGGCGTGCTGATCAATACCTACGAGTGGCTGGAGGCAAGGGCCATAAGGGCGCTCAGGGAGGGCGCGTGTGTCGCTGACCGCCCCACGCCGCCGGTGTACTGCATCGGGCCGTTGATCGTAAAAGGCGAGGAGGCGGCGAAAGGCGAGCGGCACGCGTGCTTGTCGTGGCTGGACGCGCAGCCGGAGCGGAGCGTGGTGTTTCTCTGCTTCGGCAGCTTGGGCGCCGTCTCGGCGGCGCAGCTGAAGGAGATAGCTCGCGGGCTGGAGAGCTCCGGCCACAGCTTCCTGTGGGTCGTGCGGAGCCCACCCGAGGACCCGACCAAGTTCTTCCTGCCGCGTCCGGATCCGGACCTGGACGAGTTGCTCCCGGAGGGGTTCTTGGAGAGGACGCGAGGCAGGGGGATGGTGGCGAAGATGTGGGCGCCGCAGGTGGAGGTGCTGCGGCACACCGCGACCGGCGCGTTCGTGACGCACTGCGGGTGGAACTCCGTCCTGGAGGCAGCGTCGGCCGGGGTGCCCATGCTGTGCTGGCCGCAGTACGCGGAGCAGAGGCTGAACAAGGTGTTCGTGGTGGACGAGATCAAGGTCGGGGTGGTCATGGAGGGGTACGACGAGGAGCTGGTGAAGGCGGAGGAGGTGGAGAAGAAGGTGAGGCTGGTGATGGAGTCCGAGGAAGCGGAGACGCTCAGGGAGAGGCTGGCATTGGCGAAGGAGAAGGCCGAGGAGGCGCTGGCAGACGTCGGGCCATCGCGGACGGCGTTCGCTAACTTCTTGAAGGATTTGAAGCTCTTGAAGTGATCATGCACACAAGGTAGCAACGACCAACGAGATTGGTCTTGGAAGGCGTAATTTTGAAGGTTTGCATCAAATTCCTCCTCAGAACTACCCTTTTCAATGGGAAGGCATGGTTGTTAGCAATAGCTGCTTCAGCAATTATACTCTGTGGCTGTGCTTCCAAGCTGAAGCTAATGGATACCAGCGAAGCTTCTTCAGTAGTATGTTCTATTGCAATTTGCTAGACCATAACACAATGCATCGATTCAGAACATTAACAAAAAAAAAAAAAAAAGAATGGACAGTCACAATGAACTCTTGTATTTAGCACATCCCTCCTTGATGGTTTGCCTCAACTAACTCATCCAATTTTGCTGGTATAATTGCTGTGAGGCCTCCTATACTGAACTCTATCATTCAGCTTATTCAATTGCATTCTCCATTCTGCAAGCTGTTCTTCTCCAAATCACTTAAGAACTCGGCAAATGCCACTTCAGACGACCCGCCTTCCTTGATCGCCTCTAATGCCATCTCCCTCGCCACCACCAGCCTCTCCCTGAGCTTCTCCCCTTCCTCTGTCTCCACCACCAGCCTCACCGTTGCCTCCACCTCCTCCGCCTTCACCAAGCCCTCCTCGTATCCCTCCATCGCCACCGCGATCTTCATCTCCTCCACCATGAACACCTTGTTAAGCCCCTGCTTGGCGTACAGTGGCCAGCATATCATCGGCAGCGCGGACATGATCGCCTCCAGCCAGTGGCGGAACCAGGATTTAGCTACGCCCCGGGCTGAACTCTAACAACCTAAAACTAACACCAATTTGTACCCATACCACGATATAACAATAGTATATCATAATTGGCTAATTGCATTACTGATATGAAACTTGAGTTCAATACTAAACAAGTAAACATAAAGCATAATAAGAAAAACATGGCATAATATCAAAATATAAAAAATGTAACATGACAGAGATACAATTTGAGTACCTAAATTACGAAGATTTCCTCTCTATCCTATCCTGTCATTTCTTCATTGATAGTTGGACATGAACCCGAACCTATAAAGACAACATATAAGAGTAAATCAAACATGTGTATAAATAAATACGAACAACATGAAGTTTACATTTATAAGAAGCTAACTTACCACTAACACGAGATAATTGTTTCTTACGTGACCATCGTAAAGGTCGTAAAGGTCAATATGGATAATTGGATATGAACAACGGCCGTAAAGGTCGGATTTGATGGGCAAGTTCCAAGCATAGACACTTCCAGCCTTAACAACAGAATGTTCCCCAACTAGTACAAGAATTAACAGTTTGCTGCTTCTAGCCTTAACAACACAATGTTCCACATCTAGTAAGATAAGACGAATGCATATTTCAAACTGCATTTTTCTGACAATTACCTATGTGAGAAGAAACAGGAAACCCAAAAGGTATGTTCAACCAAACTTCTTGAAGCTGAAGCAAGATTGCAAGGATACAACTACATGGTCATATTGAATAACTTTTACTTGGCAGTGTATAATCATGTGTTAAGAGCAAAATATTTGAAGTATGTAACAGGTGAAACAAAGCATGTCTCAGGAAAATTATGACAAATGTAATAGTACTTGGGTGTAGCTGCAAATCTGTAACAAGATCAACTCATTCAAGAAATATAAGTACACAATGGTAAGGCAAACAGAATGTAATGGGCGACACAGAGCATATTTAGGCCGGAATGATTATGTGCAACAACTCACAGACAGAAGGCTAAAGTTCCTTGCTTCAGTCAAGTAGTTCTTGCTTGATTCTGAGATGACATTCTTTTTTCCATACATGCGATTGTGAGACCCTAACCAACAGCAGGGAACTGTTCAGTCATTTGACATCCTACCGGAATGTCATAATAGAACAAGTAGATGACAAGAACTCAGAAGTCTGAACTGCGATATATATGGATCAGTTGCTCAGCATTTTTTGAAAATGATTATTACCATGAACTTTTTGAATCATTTTAATCTAATACAATATCAACTTGAACAACAATTTAAAACCTTGCAGTACACCACTTCAGTTCTTCCCATAATCAAATCAAATCAGAGTTTCAGTTGACATTGTCACGAATCCAAATCCACGGCTTCTTCCAGTCATTCTATCATACACAACCTGAAAAAAAAGGAAATCTTACGGGGCGGCAACGGGAGGCGGGGCAGCGCCGGGAAGATCCGAAGAGGGGCGGCGCCGGGAAGATCTGAAGAGGGGCGGCGCCGGGAGGCGGGACGGGCCGGGAGGCGGGACGGGCCGGGAGGCGGGGCGGGCCGGGAAGATCCGAAGAGGGGCGGTGCCGGGAGGCGGGGCGAGCCAGGAAGATCCGAAGATGGGCGGCGCCGGGAGGCGGGGCGGGCCAGGAAGATCCGAAGATGGCGGCGCCGGGAGGCGGGGCGGCGCCGGGACGAGGCGACAAGCAGCGGCGTCGGCGAGCTGGCTGGCTTCGGCCTTCTCTCAGCGGAGTGCGGCGCTTCGGGGGTTAGGGTTCTGAGGAGAGTGAGCAGCGCAGGCGACTGAGGCGAGGGCGAGGCCTTGCGCGAGCCGTGAGCGATGGGCCGAGCGCGTGATGGGCCTCCGGCGTGAAGAAGCAATAGGCTGACGGGCTAGCAAAATGCTATGGGCTTCGGCTACCTGGGCTGAATGCTAATAATATTACCCCGGGCTGGGCTACAAATACCTGGGCTATACATTGTAATTTTTTTCACGCCCCGGGTTAGAGCCCATGTTGCCATGGGCCCAATTCCGCCCCTGCCTCCAGCGCCGAGTTCCACCCACAGAATGTCAAGAACGCGCCAACCGTCTCGTGCTGCACCAATGGCGGACCTAGGGTTTTTAGGATGGGTGTTTGGACTTCGAAGCTAAGTTGTCGAATACGTTAATTATTGCACCAGTGGTGGACTCAGGATTTTTAGGATGGGTGTTCGGACTTCAGAACTAAGTTGTTGAATACTTCGGACCTAGCAAGAACCGTTCATCTAAGATGAAATTGTATGGTCCTTCCATGGAGCAAAACATAGCAAAAATTAGCATGTAAACAAATGCAATGAGGGTCCAACCAATTGCTTATTACGTAAGGCAAATATTGTATTTTTATACAGCATCTTTTAGATAAAATGAAGGAAAACAAATGCTAAGCTCCAGAAAGAACCGGAACCAGAATAGAGCAGAGTAGAGCAAAGCAGAGCGAGAAAGAAATAAATGGAGTGGGGCAGAGCACACCTAGATCTGGAGAGAGGACGATGATGATAAGTTAGAGGTGCTGCTCACTTCCCGATGCCACGCTTCCTCCTGCGCTACCGCGTTGCTCCCTTTCCGCCACCCACTCCCTACCACCGTGTTCGTCGCGCCACTGTCCGCTTGCGTACGACACCTCTCTGCTCACCTGCGCTGCCACAAACTCACCTTGCACCCCGCGTTGTCTCACGCAAGATTGCCGTCACATCATGATGCGCCACGTCCACGGGGCTTCGCTCGCCTACACAGTCCATGTCCGTCGGTCGTCACTCGCCTCCGCAGCCTGCACCTCCACCCGCTCACCACTCGAAGGCCAGAGCCGCTTTCTACACAGACAACGAACAAGGTTAGTATTTTGTTGGTATCTTTACCTTTTTGGGCCTATACGAGGATGGTTGAGGTGGGAAGAAAAATGGGTCTAATGTGTTACGTGCAATGCGCACGAGATACGGGGAGTACGAGCTGAATTTATTTACGCATAAAAATGTAGTTTTAACCTAACTAATAGTATATGTATGTATGTATGTATGTATGTATGTATGTATATATATATATAATATCTATTATATATTTATAATATCTGGTATTTTATAAAAAAATTATTCTTCTTGCATGATGTCAATGTCGTTATCTTCTCTTCAGTATGGGTGAAAAGAGGAATTCGCTCATGTCTGAGTGAATCTCCAGTTTCGTGCAAGGTTTCAAGATGCTCGAATTTTTCGTTTCTTCGATTGGATCTAGTACTGTGGTCTATGCCACATTATTTGAACTCCGGCGGCCGTGGCCAACTTTCTCCTAGTTCTAGATTTTCAATGGATTCGTGAGGTCACCTCGGAAGTTGGAATAGGATGCAAGTGCCGAATGAACGGCCGGAAAAGGACGTGCCGAGTTAGCGGTATCGCCAAGCAAAAGCGGAGCGATTTGGGCGTGGAAACGGCGAAACCTTGGTCAGAAATAAGTGGGTGGCTTGTTGGAGATCAAAGCTGACATTCAGCGCTTCACTTGGTATGTTGCGATTGGCCTTCAGCTGGAATGAAATGGGGGCAAAATAGGCCCCGTGTAAGTTTGCAGTCCCTATGAGTAACAGCGACTCTTCTTTTTTCAAAAAGTAAATTCGACTCTTCAAGATCCTGGCATCACGGAAGTCTTTGAAGCACTCTTTTTCAGGAACTTGGAAGTCTTTGCAAGCACCTTTTTTTTTGTGAACTTGGAAGTAGTGCAAGTTCTGACGACGCAACTGATCGACCATTGACAGATCTTGCAAACAGATAAGGTTCCTCCTACTTCGTGGTCGGTCAGTCGTCATGTCGTACCTTGGCCAGTTTAGATGGTGCAGATTTCATCTATTCTTCCGGGAAAAATATTTCTACAAGACCATGCCTCTATGCCATAGATGTCAATTTTATTTCAAAGGCTATTCCAATTTTGTCTCGTGATATGAAATACGTCGGTACCCATTTATATCGGTGTAATGTTCTGGAGTATAATATAATTATACGTTATATATATATATATATTATTTTTTAGGGTAATACATATATTTATTAGAATGGCTAAATAGTGTAGTAATATTGGAAGATGCTTGTAATTGTTGCATGATGGAGCGTGCACCGTGCCCGTAGAAGAAAAAATGCGTGCACTTTGCGAGTGGAAGCCCTACAAGTCTGCTTACGCAGCCACGCAGGAATGAGGTTGGGCTGCGCGTCTACATGGTGGGCCGTCTCAAAGTAGCCTATGTTGTCAGGTATAAACTTGATGTATGTACTTGATGGATCGAAAGCCTTAGACACCTTGGATCAGATCAGCTCATCAGCCACAGGATTCTTCCCCTCGGGTCTCACACAGCTCACCGCGTCGCCAATGGAGCCCTATCCCAATCCGACCGTCGTGCTGCACGCCTGCATGGGCGTCGGCCACCTCATCCCCATGGTGGAGCTCGCCAAGCTCTTCCTCCGCCGCGGAATCGCCGTCGTCGTCGCCGTCCCAACCCCGCCGGCCTCCACCACCGACTTCTTTGCCTCCTCCACCTCCGCAGTCGCCGGCCTCGTCGCCGCCAACCTCTCCATCTCCTTCCACCACCTCCCGCCCCCGGACTACCCTAGCCCAGACCCCGACCCCTTCCTGCAGATGCTCGACGTGCTCCGCCTCACCGTGCCCTCCCTCCTCGCCTTCCTCCGCTCCCTCCCCTCCGTCGCCGCCCTCGTGGTCGACCTCTTCTGCCTCGACGCCCTCGATGCCGCCGCGGAGAGCGGCGTCCCGGCGTACCTCTACTACACATCCGCCGCCGGTGACCTCGCCACGTTCCTCCACCTCCCCCACTACTTCGCCACGACGGACGGCAGCTTCAAGGACATGGGCAAGGCGCTCCTCGGCTTCCCCGGCGTCCCGCCGATCCCGGCGTCGGACATGCCGCACACCGTGCTCGACCGCGCGGACCGGACCTGCGCCTCGCGGCTCGGCCACTACGGGCGCATCCCGTGTTGGCCTCCAATCTCTCTCGCACACAACTCACGAAATTGGCCTCGTTTTCACGAACGCACAGAGGACGTGAAGAACACAGAAGATTTTTGTTGGTGCTGTGTTGATTCAATTGCCGCACCTGGTTCGCTTTATATACAGCAGTACAAGGACCGAATTGGAAGCAAAAAGGAGATCAAAACAGAAACGAACTCTAGACAATCACCGAATCAGACTAGAAACTGAAAGACTCCTACTAAGAAACGGACACGTACTCAATACAAACACGTAGTAGCAGCAGATTATCTAACAAAAACTCCCCCTAATTCTGCTGCTTCCTCCTGATCTCGATCATGCCAATCTTGTTGCGTAGCTCCAAAAACCGGACACGACCGAGAGGCTTAGTGAGAATGTCCGCGAGTTGCTTTTCGGTCTCAGCGAACTCGAGGATGATTTGTCCTCCATCGACGGCCTCACGGATGAAGTGGAAACGAGTGTCGATATGCTTGCTTCTGTCGTGGAGGACTGGATTCTTGCTGAGAGCGATGGCGGACTTGTTGTCCACCCTGAGTCCCGGCGCCGGAAGCTTCTGCTCCAAGAGCTCCTGCAGCAGCCGGTGAAGCCAGACGCCCTGACAGGCTGCCGTTGTAGCAGCGATGTACTCCGCCTCGCACGAGGAAAGAGCCACAACCCGCTGCTTTTGAGACTGCCAGGAGACTGGGCTTGTGTTAAGGAAGAAGAGGATACCAGTGGTGCTCTTTCGCCCATCAAGGTCGCCGGCCATGTCGCTATCGCTGTAGCCCGACAAAGCCAGCCCGCCTCCTTCTTCTCTCGGGTAGGTGACGCCGAAACTCCGTGTCCCGGCGATGTATCGGAGGATGTGCTTCGCTGCGGCGTGGTGATCTTCCCGCGGATCCTCCATGAACCGACTCACGTACCCTACGGCGAACGTGATGTCCGGCCGAGTATGAGTCAGATAGCGCAGGCTCCCCACAATGCTCCGGTAGCGGGTTGCGTCCACAGGCGGTGCCGTTGATGCCTTGGACAGCTTGAGCCTCTCTTCCATCGGCGTGTGACAAGGGTTGCACTCTGCCATGCCACTCTGCTCCAGGAGCTTCCCAGCATAGGCACTTTGACAGAGCGTGATCCCACTGTCGCTTTGACATACCTCAATGCCGAGATAGTAGGTGAGCAGTCCCAAGTCGCTCATGCGAAACATGGACATCATCTCGCGCTTGAATTTGTCAATGCCTGCTTGAGTTGTCCCGGTAATGATCAAGTCGTCGACGTAGACGCCGATGATCAAAGATCCTCCGGGTGCCCGCCGCGTGTACAATGCGTGCTCATCTATGCACCTGCTGAAACCCAGCTCCTGGAGGCTGGCGTCCAGCTTGGCGTTCCAAGCGCGCGGGGCTTGGCGCAGCCCATACAACGCCTTGCGCAGCTTGAGCACCTTGTGCTCCTGCTTGTCGATGACGAAACCCGGCGGCTGCTCGACGTAGACCTCCTCAGCAAGGTCCCCGTTCAAGAATGCGGACTTCACGTCCATGTGGTGCACGGACCACCCTTGGTGCGCCGCCAGAGCCAACAGTAGCCGCACTGACTCAATTCGCGCGACAGGGGCAAAGACCTTCTCGAAGTCGATCCCTTCGCGCTGCGCATACCCTTTCGCCACGAGACGCGCCTTGTGTCTGGTGATGGCGCCATGCTCATCTCGTTTTACCTTGAAGACCCACTTGAGCCCGATCGCGCGATGCCCGGCAGGAAGCTCGACGAGGTCCCAAGTGTTGTTCTCCTCGATAGATTTCATCTCCTCCAGCATCGCCCGGCGCCAAGACGGGTCGCGTTCGGCCGCACCAAACGTGGTCGGCTCTTCTGCACTCACCATGTGTAGCTCAGCAGGGGCGACCGGTTCTGGCTCCAGAAACCGTATTGGGGCACCAGCGGGTGCGGGACCAATGATGTCCCGCAGCGTCCTGAACCGGTGTTGTGCGGCACCGTCGTCATCGTGATCGAGCTCGGCAAGCGCCTCAGCCGTTGGCGACACGAACCGCCCACCCGGTGCGTGATCCGGAGCGCCAGGTGGTGTGTGCAGCTGCTCTCCCGGAGCAGGGACCTCCACTGGATCAGCGATGATCTCGTGTTCGATGACGAACGTGCCCGTGCTAGACGTCTTCTCCAGCTCGCCGGGATTCGCCCAATCCCAGCTGGCCTTCTCGTCGAACACCACATCGCGGGAGACGTGGACGCGGCGCGCAACCGGGTCGAACAGCCGATACGCCTTCGATCCCGGCTCGAACCCGAGGAGCACCATCTTCACGCTGCGATCATCGAGCTTCTTCAGATTTGGGTGAGTTACCTTAGCGTGAGCGATGCATCCGAATGTGCGCAGGAAGGAGACATCGGGTTTCCTCCCGTGCCAGGCCTCGAACGGCGTCATGCCGTCCAAGCTCTTGGTGGGTGCACGGTTCAGGAGAAAGACTGCGGTGGTCACCGCCTCCCCCCAAAACTCAGACGGCATCCCCTTTGCCTTGAGCAAACAGCGCGCCATGCCGACGATTGTCTGGTTGCGCCGCTCAACAACGCCGTTCTGTTGCGGCGAGTATGGTGCCGTGAGCTGCCGTGCAACTCCCTGATCCGCGCAATACTGCCCGAACTCGATTGAGGTGAACTCTCCCCCTCGATCAGTTCGCAGAATGCGCAGACGCCGCCCGGTCTCGACCTCGACACTGGCCTTGAACTGCTTGATGACGGTAGGCGCCTGATCCTTGCTCGTCAGGAGGCGAAGCCACATGTAGCGGCTGCAATCATCGACGAGGAGGAGAAAGTAGCGCCGGCCACCATGAGTCGCCGGTGAGATGGGCCCACACAGGTCACCGTGCACGAGGTCGAGCAGTCCCTCGGCACGGTAGTAGGCCGCCGCTGGAAACGAAGCACGCCTTTGCTTACCAATGAGGCAGCTGTCGCAGATCTCACCGGGATGACTGATCACCGGGAGTCCGCGCACCATCCCGTCTTGCGCCAGCTTCTTCAAAGCGTCGAAGTTGAGGTGGCCGTAGCGTGCATGCCATAGCCAAGCCTCATCATCTTGCCGCGCCATTAAGCACACCGGCCTCGCAATGTTCAAGTTGAGCATGTACAGGCGGTTTTTGGCGCGCTTTACCTTGGCAAGCAGTTGACGTTGCCGATCGCGGATCCGCAACACTCCCCCATCGATCAGCACCTGGCAGCCACGCTCATCGAGCTGGCCGATGCTGATGATGTTGCTCTTGAGCTTGGGAATGTAGTAGACGTTGCTGATCGTCCGGTGTTCACCGTTTTGGCAGGTGAACAGCACCGTGCCACGCCCGCGGATGTCGACCACCGAGCCATCACCAAACTTCACTGAGCCGATGATGCCCGTGTCCAGCTCCGCGAAGAGGCTGTCGAAGCCGGTCATGTGGTTGCCCAGTGTCCAAATACCACACGTCGCTGCGCCGTTCTCCCTCGCACCCGAGGTTCACTTGGGCGTGCGTTTCATCGAGCTTGACGAAGTTTGGCGGCATCTGCTCGACGTCGTCAGTGAGGGCACATACCTGCGCCATGAGCAGCGTCTGATCATCATCATCCTCCCGGGTGAGATGGACCTGCTCGCGCTTTGGCTGCCGGCAATCCTTGGCCCAATGGCCAATCTTGCCGCAGTTGCGGCACTTGTCACGACTGACGTTGCGCTCGCGCCCGTCATGCCCGGCGTCGCGGCCACCCTCGCCTTTGGGTCGCCGATTGCCCCTACCACGGCGACGGCCATGGCCACCCGACTTGCTCGACGATCCCTCGCCGCTTTGCTTCTCCTTGAGGCGCGCCATCCATTCCTCCTCGGTCAGCAAGAGTTTAGCTTCCGAGGTAGTAGTCGGTGGCACCGCTCGCGAGATGCAACGATCATCGGCGCCTTTCAGACGCCCGGTGACCTCCTCAATGGACAGCTTGGAGAGATCAAGCATGGTCTCTATGGTGTAGACGACATGACCAAACCGGGGCGGGGCGACGCGAAGGTACTTTTCGACGGCCTTCTGCTCGTCGACGGGTTCGCCGTACTCCGAAAGCTGGCCGACCAGGCAGCTCAAGCGAAGCGCAAAATCCTCAGGATCTTCGCCTTCCTTGAACGCGAGCAACTCAAACTCGGTGCGCAGCTTCTGGAGCTTCGAGTTGCGGACGTGATCGGAGCCAATTCGCATAGACTTGACGTAGTCCCATGCTTCCTTGGCCGATCGCTTGATGGCGAGCGCGCGAATCATCTCCTGCGGGACCGCCTTGAGGAGCGCCTCGAGTGCCGCACGATCCTCCTGCAGATCGGCGTCGCCATACTCGACGGCATCCCACAAGCCCCTCGCCTGGAGCATGACCTTCATTACGAGCGACCAATCCGTGTAGTTGTCGCGCGTGAGCATCGGATAGGACGCGCCTCCAACCTCCCGTACCGTCTTCTGGACCACCATGTCGCGGCCGCGAGTGCGACCACGACGAGGGACGAACGGCGAGGCCAAGCGCCGCCCTTGGCCTTCGCGGCGCGGCGACATACTCTGGTCACCATCGCGTGCTGGAGCCGACATCGCGCCGAGATCGAGTAGCCTTGCTCTGATACCAAATGTTGGCCTCCAATCTCTCTCGCACACAACTCACGAAATTGGCCTCGTTTTCACGTCCTCTGTGCGTTCGTGAAAACGAGGCCAATTTCGTGAGTTGTGTGCGAGAGAGATTGGAGGCCAACATCCCGAAGGCGCGGGGCGTGCTGATCAATACCTACGAGTGGCTGGAGGCGAGGGCCATAAGGGCGCTCAGGGAGGGCGCGTGTGTCCCTGACCGCCCCACGCCGCCGGTGTACTGCATCGGGCCGTTGATCGTAAAAGGCGAGGAGGCGGCGAAAGGCGAGCGGCACGCGTGCTTGTCGTGGCTGGACTTGCAGCCGGAGCGGAGCGTGGTGTTCCTCTGCTTCGGCAGCTTGGGCGCCGTCTCGGCGGCGCAGCTGAAGGAGATAGCTCGCGGGCTGGAGAGCTCCGGCCACAGCTTCCTGTGGGTCGTGCGGAGCCCACCCGAGGACCCGACCAAGTTCTTCCTGCCGCGTCCGGATCCGGACCTGGACGCGTTGCTCCCGGAGGGGTTCTTGGAGAGGACGCGAGGCAGGGGGATGGTGGCGAAGATGTGGGCGCCGCAGGTGGAGGTGCTGCGGCACACCGCGACCGGCGCGTTCGTGACGCACTGCGGGTGGAACTCCGTCCTGGAGGCGGCGTCGGCCGGGGTGCCCATGCTGTGCTGGCCGCAGTACGCGGAGCAAAGGCTGAACAAGGTGTTCGTGGTGGACGAGATCAAGGTCGGGGTGGTCATGGAGGGGTACGACGAGGAGCTGGTGAAGGCGGAGGAGGTGGAGAAGAAGTTGAGGCTGGTGATGGAGTACGAGGAAGCGGAGACGCTCAGGGTGAGGCTGGCATTGGCGAAGGAGAAGGCCGCGGAGGCGCTGGCAGACGTCGGACCATCGCGGACGGCGTTCGCTAACTTCTTGAAGGATTTGAAGCTCTTGAAGTGATCATGCACATAAGGTGGCAACGACCAACGAGATTGGTCTTGCAAGGCGTAATTTTGAAGGTTTGCATCAAATTCCTTCTCAGAACTACCCTTTTCGATGGGAAGGCATGGTTGTTAGCAATAGCTGCTTCAGCAGTTATACCCTGTGGCTGTGCTTCCAAGCTGAAGCTAATGGATACCAGCGAAACTTCTTCAGTAGTATGTTAGTTCGATTGCAATTTGCTAGATCATAACACAATGCATCGATTCAGAACATTAACCAAAAAAAAAAAAGAATGGACAGTCACAATGAACTCATCCAATTTTACTGCTATAATTGCTACTCTATCATTCAGCTTATTCAATTGCATTCTCCATTCTGCAAGCTGTTCTTTTCCAAGTCACTTAAGAACTCGGCAAATGCCACTTCAGACGACCCGCCTTCCTTGATCGCCTCTAATGCCATCTCCCTCGCCACCACCAGCCTCTCCCTGAGATTCTCCCCTTCCTCTGTCTCCATCACCAGCCTCACCGTTGCCTCCACCTCCTCTGCCTTCACCAAGCCCTCCTCGTATCCCTCTATCGCCACCGCGATCTTCATCTCCTCCACCATGAACACCTTGTTCAGCCCCTGCTCGGCGTACAGTGGCCAGCATATCATCGGCAGCGCGGACATGATCGCCTCTAGCGCCGAGTTCCACCCACAGTGCGTCAAGAACGCGCCGACCGTCTCGTGCTGCACCACCTCCGCCTGTGGCACCCAGTTCTTTACCACCATGCCCCTGTCTCTCGTCCTCTCCAAGAACCCCTCGGGAAGGAGCCGCTCCAAGTCCGGCTCGGGGAACTTGCTCTGTTCCTCGGGCGGGCTCCTCACAGCCCACAGGAACCGGTGGCCGGAGCTCTCTAGCCCACGAGCAATCTCCTTCAACTGCACCGCCGAGAATGCACCCTTGCTGCCGAAGCAGAGGAACACGACGCTCCGCTTCGGTTGCGCGTCCAGCCACGCGAGGCACTCGTGCCTCTCGCCGCTCCCTCCCTTCTTGCCGTCGTTGACCAAGGGCCCGATGCAGTAGACCCTTGGCGTTGGCCGGCTGGGCACGCAGACGCCGTCCTTGAGCGCTTCCAGGGCCTTGGGCTCCAGCCAGTCGAAGCTGTTCACCAGTACGCCCCTCCCCTCCGGAATGCGCTTGAACTGGTACAACCGGACCTTGGTCGGGTCGCTCTCCTTGTCCTGCACCGTGAGCGGCATGTCCAGCGCGCGAATCGGAGGCATGCCGGGGCAGTGCACGAGCGTCTTGCCCATGTCCTTAAACGACGGCAAGTTGGGGTAGAGATACGGCATGTTGAGGAAGACGGCGAGGTCGCCGGCCGCGGAGGAGAAGAAGAAGTACGCGGGGACGGCGAGCTCGGCTGCTACATCGAGCGCGTCGACGCAGAACATGTCGAGCAGGAGCGCGTCGACGGCGGGCAGCGAGCGCAGGAACTCCCGGAGCACGGGGTTGGCGAGCCGGAGCGTGTCCAGGCTGCGCTTGACTGGGTGCGCGCCGAGGTCCGGGCTGGACGGGGCGGGCAGGAGCCGGAAGGTGATTGAAGGGTTGTCCGCGGCGAGGCGGGCCACCGCGTCGGCCGACACGGCGTCGTTGTCAGGCGGGTCGACGACGGCGATGACAACGCTGAGGCCGTGTCGGAGCAGGTGCTTGGCCAGCTCCACCATGGGGATCAGGTGGCCGACGCCGAGCGACGGGTAGAGCACAAACGTCTTCGTTCTCATGGCTACCTCCTAGCTCCGCGTTCGTCCAACGAGGTCAGAATGGGATGGGAACAGAGGAAGGAACGGATGAGCGATACAGGCAGCTCTAATGACCCGATGACCACTCGCGTTTATAGTAGGAGGCAGCTGTCCACCATTCAGGTAGGGTGGTGTTATATCGCTTGCTGGACTGATACGTATACATTTTTGGGAGTGTCTATACAACATTTGACTGTTTTTGATGATAAAAACAGTCAGATTTTGAGCCGTTAGATGGAGATCCAACGCCTTAGATTATTTTTTTTGGAGGGGGTTATTTTTTTGGAGGGGGGCTTGTATAGGTGGATCCGTTGGATGAAGATCTAACGTCCCAGATCAATCTAACTGTTTTTGTCTTCAAAAACAGTCGAATGTTGTACAGCAATACTCTACATTTTTAGCGCCGCCGGATCGTCCAGATAGGAGCTAGCCCACATCGACTTTTTTTTCGTATTTATTTGTGTTATCCGTAATGAGCTAATATATTTTTTATTTTTAATTTTTTTTTGAATTTAATTACACCAAATAAATCATCTTCAACTATTGTAAAATTTTAATCGTTAAAGTGTAATTTCAACTATAAATGATAATTTTTCAACCCAACCAAACGGGGCCTTACCTCGCGTGGCTCCAACGGTCGGGTCTACTACAAAGTCGTTACGGTCGCTAGTGGGTGCCCCCACTTAAAACTTTTTTCTGTCGGGTCCGTCTCTGACTGATTATTTAACACCAATCCCATGTTCACATGCGTCATGGGTGATGGATTCCTTGATTCGTCATGGGTGACGATAACAAAAAAAAAATAGTCGAAACAAGTCGGTCGCCGATTGGAATAGACGTTTGATGCTTCAGCCACAAGTTCGGTCGCCTAGTATTTGCCCTTTTTGAGAGGAAGAGATGAACCGGGGACTCCGCTTATTTCGACTTGACCTTCTGACTTCTAATTTATTTCTTGTTATTTATAAATTTTATCTTTTTTGAACTTTTGACTTTTTAAGTTTTTTTTTACCGGTTTTTTCCATATTCGATTGCGTTGTCCGTAATGAACTAACATATTTTTCTATTTTTAATTTTTTAAAATTTAATTACGTCAAATAAGTCATCTTCAGGTACAGTGTAATTTCAGCTAACTACAGTATAATTTCAGTCATAAGTTACTATTTTTTAGCCTAACCGAGCGTAGGCAACTGTAAGTCCGGGAGTGGCCTAAGAAACATACAGAAAACATGAGAGGAGAAATCCAGAAGGGCATACAAGGCAACTATGTAGTGCCTCAGAGGACCAAAACGAGCGTGACCTTTTTCTTCCTTCCAACCAAAGCCAGACAACGGCATTGCTAGCCAGTCTAATATTAGATCATATAACGTCTTTCTTTTACTTTTCAACGGTTTATGGCTCTGATAAATTGTAAATAAAAGCCATAAATCACAGTTTAAAAGAACATAACTATAGATTATATTCCGCCGCTCATATGGATCACAGCCTGAAAGGGGGAAAGAAAAGAGAACACATGGTACTACTGTCGACGTTGGCAGCAACTGTTGTCGGTTGCATGCTTCATACACCACCACCAACGATTGCGACCGTGGAACGACAGCAAGCGCGGCGTCGCCGTACGTCGACGGCGGCGCTGACGGATCGGGATGCAAATCTCGATTCTATCTGATGGGCTCATCCTGTGTTGATCATCGTTAGATTCCGCTTCCCGAAGGCCCGATAAATTAGCCCGGTTCGATAGCAATCGGCCGTCACAGGCCTAGTATTCTGAAAGCAACAGGGCCTTTCCAGTTTGGCTCAGCCTGACAAGCTGACAAAAAAACTCGACCGGGGGAAGAATCCCCCGGACATTGCTTTAAGAAGAAGGTCTTCTCATGTAGACCGATAAAACCCCTGAACTCCTGCTCCACCCTTACACATCGGCACCACGCCTGACCTTTGTGAGACGACCGGCGGATCCTTTGGATCAACGTCCTGGCGGGTCCTTAGACCTGTGATTTGGTGTGGTAGCAGGCGAGGGGATTTTTTTTTCCTAAGCCTGAAATTCGCTCCCACTGGAAGTCGAACCCAGGACCTGGGGGGTGCTACTGAGGTGCTCTAACCGCTAGGCTAGAGGCCCTTTCGCCTGACAAGCTGACAGATACCCTATCGGCCAGTGTACAAGAAGCCCAAAACGCCTCGTTTCAGTTTTCAGACATCAATGCTGTCTACGATCCACCACGATCCTCTCCGGCCGTGGCTGCTAGGAACCCTAGCCACCGGTGTTCTCGTCGTCAATGAGTGGGTAGGGGCGTCGAAGAGGTGGTCGTCTTGCCCAAGCGGAGCACCACGCAAATTTATTACATTTTGTCTAATAAGTTGTTGTTAGAAAATTCTTGACACCAGCACCATGTCCCTGTGGTGGATGCTGTCTAACACCATATGCGACGTGCTAGCCGAGTTATTAGCACATTGACAATCTACGATTGGTAAACCTGAACGAAAATCGATCCTAAACCGCCATGGTGAGAGGATTTCTAGATCCGAGAAGCACCTGGGCTTCAAATGTCACCGATTGGCCATCCTTAATTTTGAAAGGTTTCGAGTCTGCCAATGGCTCCAGTCCTTGTTCTTCGAAAGGGCAAAGCTAATGGATGCATTCAGAGATGCAGAGCAAGAACAAAAACAGTTTCGATGAATAGCTGATAAACTACAAAAACGAGTTGGAGAATGTAGATAATAATCTCTTGGTCACCATGTTGTACAAATTCCTCGAGTGACAAGGGCTTTTGAAAGCCAAAACGCTAAACTGAAGGCCACTTTAGGATATCTGTAATCAGCTTACAAGCCGATAGCCTTTTAACTTAGCGCAAGCATCATTTTGTAAATGCGACTAGTTATGCTATTTAGCTAGTATCAATGAAAAATAAGCCCTTTTGCTTAGCATTTTAGTGCTAGCATTTATAATAGACACAATATAATAAACTTTTTAATCAGC
Source organism: Dendrocalamus latiflorus (assembly GCA_017311315.1). Lineage (NCBI taxonomy): Eukaryota > Viridiplantae > Streptophyta > Magnoliopsida > Poales > Poaceae > Dendrocalamus > Dendrocalamus latiflorus. The sequence continues at coordinate 34,306,182 of CM029614.1, read as the reverse complement.
TTAAAATAAAGCATTCGAACAAAGAATTTGTTTTTTTATTCTTAGGGCAATCAATTGATCAGCATTTCGCTAGTAATAAGCCAGATGCTACAATTGAGTTTGCTTTTAGACAACTAAATTTTAACTCAAGTATCAGACTTTTATATCGGCTTATAAATAGCCTGATATTTCTCATGATGTTTTGGTCTTCAGCAAGCATTCAACACTGAATGACCTCTTCTGTTCGATTAGTGGTGCCTGATTGCATACTTATCGGTGTAAACCCACATTTGGAAAGATTAAGGAAATCACAATCTTCAAGCTTTTGGACTGACAAACACTTCACATTCTCATGCTTCCAATTGGCATCTATACTTGCTAAAGCAAAATGAAAAGATGTATTAGCCAGGATAACCTCCACTTGTTGCTTGTTTCGCTGAATCAATATTTGGTGAAGAGTGGATGGAATACAATAATTGGCATGAATCTAGTCTCTTCCCAACAGAACATTGTAATTTCCTTGAGCCTCCACCACAAAGAAGGCTGTGAGCAAGGTGTTACTACCAACAGTAAGCTCGACCATTAGCACCCCTTTGGTTTCAGTAGAATCTCTAGTAAATGCATTGAGCATCATACTGGTCTTAGTTAACTCATCACCAGTTTTTCCAGGTTTCTTGAAAATCATGTAGGGGCATCAAATTGATGATAGCTCTTCCATCGACTAACATCCTGGGTATCGGCTTACCATTGATCAAAACCTTTAAATATAATGGCATGAGGTATCGACAATCTTTATCAGACTTTGAGAAAATAATATCCTTGGGCCTAAGACATAATTTAGCCATACCTGGTTATATTCGCTCATTTGGATGCTTGCAATCTACTGGTAGATTAAAAACCATATTGATGTCGCTCTGCCCCTCGAGACCATGTATTTCACTACAATCATCTGGCATCATAGTATCATCATCCGAGTCAGATTCTTCTTTATCTTTTAATTTTGCTTGGACGATGCACCTTGGATGTCACTGCCTCTCAGGTTCTTTTCAAGACTTCGCTTCATAGAAAGTTTTGTTCCACAACTTTTCAGTCTTGGCTTCATATTATTCTAGTTTTCTGAGCATCTACAACCGATCTCTTTGTGATCTAGTAAGCCCAGACGGTATCCATTGTGGTTTTTGTTTCGGCTTGCTTCTCATTGGTCGATCAATCAGCTTTCTTTTATCATCATACTTAAAGGCTTTTCCAGATTGAGCTTAGTATCAGTATCAAAAGATTCATCCTTCTTCCTTTTGGTACAACGATCAATATTACAAGAAGAAATATCTTTTTTGATCTTTTGGAAAAATCAGATGCTCATGAACAGATCGTTGGTTGTTACTAGATTCATTATTTGTGAACGAATGCGCCATCATCCATGGTGGATATGCGCTCATAGGATAATTCCTTGCCGATCTTTGCCACATGTGAGCTTGTTCTTGATATTGGTCAAACTAACTACTTGGAAGCCCATGGTGATAATCCTGGTGATTTGATCGACATCATTTTTTCTCTTAACTGAGAAGCATGCTACTGATTAGCCTGATTACTCTATTGAGAATCGGCTTTTCTTTTGCTTTGATGTTGCTGGCTTTTGCGTTAATACTTAGCCAACAAATCTTTGAACTTTAGCTTTTCTTTAGCAGATCATGAAGGCAAAGATGCTAATTCTTCCCCTTCATACCAGTCATTGGCTTTGTTCCTTAACCCAGTTTTGCTGGTAGAAAGGTCATCAGACTTTGAAGATGATTCTACAGTAACCTTCAGACTTGTGGTGCCATCAGATTTTATCTCCTCAGTGACTTTCCTTGTGATCTTTTCTCCGGTCAACTCTTCGAAGGTGACCTTATTGTCGTTTTCTCATCTTTAGCATCCTTGGTTCTGACAAAGACTCTTTTTCCATTTAGATTGACCATGTTGATAGGGAAAGGATCAATGTCCACTGTCATGGTATGCTCATCGGCAAATTTCAAACGACCTTCTTCTATAGTCGATTTGGATCTGATGCCTCAAGACATTGCAATCATTGGTATTGTGTGACCAAGAATGGTGCTACGTGCAATATGATCTCTCTTTTAGTTCTTCAATCAGTGGAATAGAGTGTTTGTCTGGAAGCTTGATCTATTTTTCTTGCAAGAGAATCAAAGATATGATCTCACTTCGTAACTTTTGTGGCAGAGCAGGAAAAGACCAGGGCCCAACAGTGAGCCTGCGATTTCAGTCCACACGGAGTGGTCTAAACCAGCCCAGCAAACTACAAATATCATTCCCAAGCAAGCAGTAATTTGTTAATTCAGACCTTCGGTCTGACAAACCATTTTAGTCATAGATCCTACGCATAGTGTAAAAAAGTCAGACCGGATCAGTTAAACCAGAAAAAGTCGGAACCAATGAGTCCACTTCAAAGACCGTCCCCCAATCGGACCCAAAAATTGGATGAACCGGATGGTTTTTGTAAGAACTGATGAACCCAGGTGGGTTTAGATGAACCGATGGTTTTTGGGCTGCTTTTTGGGCAGTGGCTTATGTCTTTTGACAACGACTTATTAGTCTAATGTATAATGATTACTAAGAGAAACCAAAAATTGTTAAAAAGCTAAAAATAACATAGCCTTCGTTTTGCGTGAGAAACACAGCAAGAGGGACAACCTGGGCTGGCCCAACCCACTCCATCCACATGCGCGCAACAAGACAGGGTGCCCTAGGGTTCACCTGCCTCAGTCGCCTTCTCATTTCTCTCACCTTTGGTCTCTAACCTTTTACAGGGTGTTATGTTTCTGGCTTCTGTTTGGGGAAACTAGAAGTCGATATGAACATCTGGCTTCTCGAAGCAGCTTCTCCACTTCTCTTGCTTCCATCTCACACCGAGGATAAGGTAAGATACCATAAGCACATCACACACCCTACTCCGCTCGCTCTTGTCTCGCGCACGCATCTCTCCCTCATTTTTTCCATCGCTCATCACCTTCGTCACTTCTTTTGACCGCTACTATTTATTTTCAGTTAAAAGCCATCAGACATAACCAATACGAACACCCTTGCTTCTCTCCCCAATTCACTAGTCACTGTTATTCTCCGTCGTGGAAGCTCGAATGCGCAATCCAACATCAATCCTACTCAGATCCAAACGTGATGGCCAATCTACCGCCGTGGCCGACAGCTTTGGTGGTGACAGGTGGTGACCACGACAGCTTCGTGGTGACAAGTGGTGACGACTTTGGCAGGAGGCAACGCGTGGTGAGGCTTGTCTAGAGCGTTCAATAGTGCTCATTTAGGCTTATAAGCCTAGGCTTTGGCTTTTTTGCACTGCAGTGGCTGAAAATGTACTATACATATTGTTAGCTTTTTCAGCGTAATTAAATTTAATTAATTAATAATAATAAAGTTATATCATCATGGACAATGTAAGAGGAATAAAGCAAAAAAGAAAAGGCAAAAAAGCAAAAAAAAAAAAAGAGATAAAATTAAGATGTTAGAAGTGAGAGGTAGAAGCTCATTGGAGCAGGGCAGGTGAAAAAAATTATCATTTAGTTCTTCAATGACCTCAACGGCTCAACATTGTGCCGCAGAGCGTTTTAATGGGAATGCATGTTTTTTTAATCTTGGATCTTGCTTTGGATTTCGATGGCCATGGGACTGTTCCCAACAGCTTTTGATTTTTAATTTTTGGAAGTTAGTTTTTAAATAGGTGGTTTTTTAAAGTGATTTCTATAAGCCGTTTGTAGGAGTCACTACAGAAACCGCTTTGAAAGGAGTTACTTCTCAACACAAGTATCCCTTACTCTCTCAATCTCTCTCACAATTAATCAAAAGCTAAAAGCCATATTACTTTTGAACAGGGCCACTGCAACGAACCCAAGCCGTCGGTAACAACTCCATCAGTCCGTCGTCGCCCCCTCTCCCCTCTTTTTTGTAGTTCTTGTCGGAGTTAAGTGGGTAAGTGACCCGTTAAATTTCAGAAGTAATTTTAGATTTCCTTAGTTTCTTCTATTTTGTTTTCTTGTTCATTTTGTTCCAATTTTGTTCTTCTCCATTGAGTTCTTCGTCAGATTTTCTATACCCATGATGGGTTTTATCGGACCATCTCACGTTGACAATGATGGCGCCACCTACGCCGGAGATCGACATCGGACAGAGTTAGGTATAAATGAATCCCCTCTTATTTTCTTTTAACGAACAACGTTGCCATCGAGGTGTAGGTCCTATATATCAATAGAGATCATCAACATTCTACTTCCCGCTGCCGTGATTGTCGATAATCAATGACACGGTTGCAATATACGGAGTCTACGATGAGGAAGATAAAGAAGTTCAGTACATTCATCGACTCAAGAATTTGATAGTAATGTGTTGTTTATCTAAAATCTTCAATGTAAAAGTTGAGTTCTTATAGAAAGGTTGTTCTCATTTAGGCTTAAGCTTTTAGCTTTTAACTTCTTCATTTTATCTTTTTCTGGCATTTATTATTCCTTTGAATTTTCCATGATAATATAAAATTTTTATTTTTTTAAAAAAATTAATTACGCTGAAAAACTACTAGCAGTTATAGTGCAAATAAAGCTGCTAGGTATCAGAAAAGCTAGAAGTTTGAGCTTTAAAAGCCCAAATAAGCATCTAAAATTTAAGTTGATAATATAGATCAGAGATTTTTTTTCTAAAAATGTTATTCTGTAATTCCAGACCACGAACCTAGCACGTGGGCGTGGGGGTCCAGATGTTATTAAGCCATCGCCTCCAGAAGCATCGCCTCCTGGCTCCAATTATTAAGCCACGCCTTCAAGATCGAGTGCACCCGTACTACTCCTTTAGTTCTTGTACGTTCGACTTTCCTTCACAAGTTTCTCCTTCCCACATCGACGACAAGCCATGAAAAAGACCGTCGTTCTGTATCCCGGCCTCGCCGTGAGCCACTTCATCCCCATGATGCAGCTCGCCGACATCCTCGTGGAGCATGGCTACGCCGTCGCCGTCGCGCTCATCGACCCCGCCATCAAAGAAGACATAGCCTTCGCCGCCGTCGTTGGCCGCGTCGCCTCCTCCAAGCCGTCCGTCTCCTTCCACACGCTCCCACGTATCCAGGACCCACCCACCTTCGCCTACGACGCGCAGGTGGCGCAGCTCCTCCTCAGGTACTTCGACCTCGTGAGCCGCTACAACCAGCACCTACACGACTTCCTTTGCTCCATGGGTCCCCGGGGCGTCCACGCTGTGGTCGTTGACTCGCTGTCCGTCGAAGCGCTCGGGGTCACCAAGAAGCTCGGCATCCCGGGTTACACCTTCTTTGCCTCCAACGCCGCCACCCTCGCTGTCTTCCTCCAGCTTCCTTCGATCCGTGTGGAGGGTCAGACAAGCTTCAAGAAGCTAGGAGACACCCCTCTCGAGTTCTTTGGCCTTCCACCCATGCCGGCTTCACACCTGTTGGGCGAAATGCTCGAGGATCCGGAGAGCGAGACGTACAAGGTGACGATGACCGCGATCCGCAGGATCCCGGAGGCCAATTGCATCCTGGTGAACACGTTCGCGTCCCTGGAGGCTCGGGCGGTGGGAGCTCTCAGGGACCCGCGTTGTCTCCCCGGCCGGGTGTTGCCTCCGGTATACTGCGTCGGGCCATTTGTCGGTGCTGCCGGCGAGGCAACAGAGAGGCACGAGTGTCTCACGTGGCTCGACGGGCAACCGGACCGCAGCGTCGTGTTCCTCTGCTTCGGAAGCACAGGCGCAGGCAACCACTCGGAGCAGCAGCTCAAGGAGATCGCCGTCGGCCTAGAGAAGTCCGGCCACAGGTTCCTGTGGGTTGTGCGCGCCCCCATCAGCGACGACCCGGAGAAAACGTTCGACCCCCGTGCCGACCCGGACCTCGCCGCCCTCCTGCCGGACGGGTTCATGGAGCGCACCAACGGCAGCGGCCTCGTCGTCAAGCTGTGGGCGCCGCAGGTAGACGTGCTCCACCACAGGGCGACCGGCGCCTTCGTGACACACTGCGGGTGGAACTCGGTGCTGGAGGGCGTCACGGCGGGCGTGCCGATGCTGTGCTGGCCGCTGTACGCGGAGCAGAGGATGAACAAGTTGTTCATGGTGGAGGAGATGAGGGTCGCCGTGGAGATGGTCGGGTGGCAACAGGGGCTGGTCAAGGCCGAGGAGGTGGAGGCCAAGGTAAGGCTGGTTATGGAGTCCGAGGAAGGCAGGTTGCTCAGGGCGCGGGTGGTGGCGCACAAGAAAGGTGCGGCCATGGCGTGGAAGGACGGCGGCACGTCACGCGCGGCGTTTGCCCAGTTCTTGTCGGACGTGGACAGCCGCGGACTTGGACAGACGAGCACCTGACGTATGGGAGCACGTGCGGCAGGACTGAGGGGTGATGGACTATTAGTAATATGACCTAAAAGTAATTATATTGATAATTATATCACTTATATATTTACTGTCTTTTAAATAATATGTAATCTGATCTTCTGAATAAATGTCTTCGTATTAGAGAATAAGTACGTGACTTGTGGAACTTTAAAGAATTAGGAAAAATCTAGTAAAAAAAGAATTTGGGAAAATCACAAGAGAATGTGGATCACAGGCAATCTTTCGCTGCCGGCGAACTCTCGAATGCGCACTCAAGAACACGATGAACACAGGTGTTTGATGCTGCAAAACGGGGCTGCGTTTTCTGATATATTTCATGTTTATTTAAAAGAAAACAATGGCTGTTAGTCTTCTACGCAGCATGAATGCATGGCTGCTGCCGCAATTAAACAAGGAGTAAATGAAACGGAAGAAATTAAGCTGCATGGCTGAAACGGAAGAAATAAAAAGAGCCACTACTAATCTTGAAACGCCTAAGGGCACTCGCAACCCTGAAATCACCATAGTTTCTATGGCATTAAATAGGGTGCCACCTCAGCTATTTTGCTGATGTGGAAGGTGAGTTAAGATGGAGAGGGAGGAAATGGTTTCTCCCCTGAGAAACCGTGTCTACGCTCGCCCCGATGCGCTAGAAACCACTCGTTTCGCGTTGGGGAAATCGGCCTCCGTTTCCATCTCCGAGCTACCGGATCCACTGTGGCGCCGCCTCCTCTCCCTACGCAACCCCCGCTCCCACGCGCGCCAAATCCTCCGCAACCCCGGCTCCCCCGCGCGCCATCTCCTCCGCAACCCCGGCTCCCGCGCGCGCCATCTCCTCCGCAGCCCCCGCTCCTGCGCGCTTTACCCTCTCTGCGATCGATTTGTCTCCCGCGCTCGTGGCTCGGGGTGCCCTCCCCGCCAGCGCGCCGCAGGTTCCCCTCCCGCGCTCCCCGCGCTCTCTTCCCCTGCCGTGCTCCCGCGTTCTCTTCCCCTTCCGTGTTGCAGCCCAGCCCTGCTCCCGTGCTCAGCCGCGCTCTCCTCCCGCGCGCCCATCGATCCCTTCCCGCGCGCTGCTTCCCTGCCATCGGCATCCTCCCATCGGCTTCCCCAGGGCAGACCAGACCATCTCCACTCCAAGCATGAATCTCATCCCCAAAAAACCAAGGAAGACCGCGGGTTCTAGAGCAGCAATTGGTGGGAAAAAACCTGTCGATGTTGCTCCTCCACCTGCCGGCGTTCCTGCTCCTCCACCTGCCGGCGTTCCTGCTGCCCCATCGTCAAGTGCTGCTGCTGCGAGTGTTCCAGGCGGTGCTCCTGCTACTGGTGCTTCGTGGACTGCGTCGCCTGGAAACTTCGAATGGTAACGTCATGGACATTTTTCATTTTCATGCTCATTGATAGCTACTGTAGATGGTGATTAGTATATACATTAGCTAATTTCAAGGACATTAGTATTTGCAGTACATAGTTTCATGCTATTGATTGTATTGGTCGCTAAGAATTCGATTTAAGTACAGTAAACTTTTGTTTTCAATGATTACTGTAACATCCTGAAAAATATAAATAGTAATTTGCTAGGCTTTTGGATTATTTTATTTGCTTTTTATTTGAATTTGGAGTTTATTGGCTTTTTATAAACGAAAATGAATTTCAAAAATAAAAAGAGGGCAGAAATCAACACATAAAATAATAAAGCATGAGCATCAAATAAAGAATCTGAAAAGATGACCCATAAACTACCAAATTGAGAAGTGAAAATAAGCATAAAATATCATCCCTAAAAATTAGAGCAAGCAAATTAAAGAAGATTAATATTTAGGCATACAATTAAAATATAGCAAGAAAATAATTTTTATGCAACAAATATTAGCAAAAGGGAAGATATAAAATTCCAGGAAGAAGAAAAGTGAAAATATATATACATATATACCTATATACACACACCCAAATACCCAAAAAGGAAAATCAAAGAAATACAAAAGAAATAAAAAAAAGAGAAACAGTCGGCCGGGCCGGCCATCACCCCGGCCCAGCCCGCCACCAGCAGCCGCACGCCTGCGCTCCGCAGCCCCTTTTTCCACGCGCGGCCTGCGCACGCGCGCGGACGCACGCCCGCGCGGCCCAGCTCGCCAGCGCCGCTCTCGCTGCCGCCTGGACCCGCGCCCCCGACCGCACCTTGCTGCCGCGCGGCCCCACGCGCCAGGACCCCTCCCCTCTGGCCGGTGGACCCCGCCTCCGCTCTCCTTCTTCCTCCTCTCTTCTCCACGCGCCCGCGACGCAGTTCTTCCTCGCGCTCGCTCCTCTGCGCAGCCGATCCCCGCTGCCTCTCTCCTCTCGCGGACAAATTAAAAAGGACAGTTACAGGAGGGGGAACGCACCTCTCCCGCCACTGCCCTCGTGCGCAATCTCGGGGAGATTTGGTTCCCCTCCCCCCGCCAGCGGCAACAGAGCGGAGGCCACCGCTGCCGCGCCGCGTGCCCCTCTCTCCCGGCTATAAAAGCCCCTCCCGGGAGTTGCAACCGCGTCGCGATACCTTCTTCTACCTTCCCCTGTAATCAATTGAACCGTAGCGCTCTCAATCCCCGCCGGCGACCTCTCCTTCCTCACGGCCGGCGATCGAGCCGCCATTGATTCCGACCACCCCAGGCCGATTCATTACTCCCAAAGCTTCGTGGAAGCCAGGAAAAGCCGACCCCCTCCCCCACCGGGCATTCCATTGCACGAGCAACGCCGGCGTCGACCGCCTCCCTGGACCGCCGCCGTCCCACGCCGCCGGCCCGCCACCGTGCCCCTCCTTCCCCGCCGACTGCACCAGGAGATCCACCAGTACACAGAGATTGTATTTCACGAAGCTCCCGAGCCTCTCCGACCACCGCTCGCCGCCGGCGCCGTCGCCCCCGACTCCTCTGCCCGGCCTCCTTCGCGAGCCACTTCAAAGGGAATTATTACCCTTATAGGGTAAGCATCGCTCGGCTCGGCCGAGTGGCTTCCTGCGCCATCTCTCCCTCCCTCCTGCTCCCGCGTCGCGTGTTCGAGCCCGGCTCCGCGCGCGCGGTTGAGCATTTCTTTTAATTTTTCTCTCAGGCTGACAGGTAGGCCCCACTTGTCGGTCACTGTAACCAAAGCAGCCCGCTGACCCCTGGGTCCCGCCCGTCAGTATCTAACGCCACTGACCGATGGACCCCACTGGCCATAGACACAGTAATAAACGAATAAAGAAAAAGATAAAAAAAATTAAGAAAATGACATGTGGGACCCACTGTCAGAAATTTGATAATATTTGGAATTAACTGAACTGAGAACTTTGAATGATCATAACTTATTCATTTTAACTCCAAATTAAGTGAGACAAATTTCTAAATTCATCTAAAATCAAGATCTATCCAATGGAACTGAAATAATAATTTTTAAAGTTCATTTGAAATTCTGGTGATCTTTTGAGTGATGGATTGCTTTTCTTTTATTTGGGTATTTCGCACGATTAAATAGCATACGAAGCTCAAGAGGAAGAGATCGAGGCCGCAGCATTAGAAGCCCCGGACAATCAAGCACCCGACCACTGTGACCAAGGCGAGTCAATACTTTGATCATGTTGAACGTACATTTTCTGCAAATTACTTTGTTTTAAATTAACAAATTGCATGCTGTTATTTTTATGCAAATACATGCTAAATTTGATATTCTAGTTACATGCCTATCGTTTGCCTTGAATAATATACACCTCCTTTGGAATATTGGAATGTGTGAACCTTGTCGCCCTAGCAAAATTATAGTAGTAACCTTTCGAAAATAAGTCCGTAATTTATATGCCGTGCTTAGTATTGTTTAGGTAATCATGGGCGCGAGAGCGCCCAAGCATCACTTTTAATTATGAGAAAAATTTGGTTGGGTCAGTCATGGTGGTAATGACTGATAAATGTTGGATATGATTATTTTATGTTTCCAAAAACCCCAACTTGCTTGAATATCTGGGCGGATTGATTCGAGTGTGTGTGAGTGTGGTGCAGTGGATGCACAAAGTGGGTTAGTGGTAGACCGCCCAGATACCACTAAGGACCGAATCTTGTCATGACCTCCCGGGTAAAACAGTGCAACCACAAGTTCGTAAAGTATGACTTGGCTTAGTAGATTTACCGGACCCTAGAAGTCATCCTTCCAGGAGGAGGTGTGGGATAGTGCAAGCGGCAGTCTAAGTGACGGCTTGAATGGGACACCCGGGTAGGGTGAAGTTCTGCTGTGGCGGGCTAGCAGGGGCGGGGAGCCAGCTGCTAGACGTTCAGAAGGAGGACATCCCGCACAACGTATGGGACCCACCGCAAGTGGGAGCGACCCATAGGGTGAAATGATGGAAGAGGCGAGGTACTTTGAACGGTTACTGTGATGGTCTGCTCAACCACACGTCTAAGGAATCGTGTGGGGCAACGAGTTGATTGTCTCTTGTGGTGAAAGTGTACAAACTCTGCAGAGTCTAAAACTATTCGAATAGCCGTGCCCACGGTCAAGGGCGGACATGAGAACTTAACCAGATATAGTTCTATTTCAAAATGCTTTATGGGTTGGAAAAGTGGAAGGGCAGTGTAAGGCCCTGGTTTGGAATTGTCCTGGGTGTCGTCCCAGTGGTAAGTTAAGCGGCTATAACGCTGAAGAATTGATATATGGTGCAGATGCCATGTAATGGTGGATGTAATCTGAATCACTATTATTACTGCATTCAACATATACGTGTGTTCAAAATGCTAGGTCTTAAGCAATTTTTATATAATTGTATTCAAAAGCACTCTTCGCAAAAAGAAAATAAACTTAAGCCATCCTTGATTAGCCATGCATGTTATATACTGCATTCTGTGTATTGGCTCGCGGAGCACGGGGTCGGAGTGCTCACGCTCGCTTTGCGGCAAAAATCCAGAAACAGGAGCGCAAGACCACTACGCCTACGAGGAAGCTCCCGCTACGGAGGAGAAGAATGACGAAGAAAACTAAGGCGTAGGCTTCGTTGTTTAGTCATGGACAAGTAGACATATGGCGTTGTGTGCACGTATGTTACTAGTTAGCTGGTGACATATAATGCACACAGTACCTTCTAGTCGCTTGCCTGTGGTTTGGGTTTGCTTTTGCTATGATTCCGCTGTGCATGTTTGTAATAAAGACAATTGGCCTGATCGGCCCCTTTTGTAAACTCTTATCACCCGACGTGGTGTATTTCAGTTTATGTAATATAATGGTTGATTATGCGATGTATGAAATGATTCAGCAATGTACCTGTGTGCACTAACTACTGATCCAGGGATTAGTGCAGTGAAACACAGTAAGATTCGGATTGAAAAATCCGGGTCTGACAATTACTTTGCGTGGGTGCTCGGAAGGTGTTTGTGCAAGTGCTTGCATGAGAGATGAGACGGGTCTCATCATCTGGCAACAGTCGAGATATGAAGATCTCGTTAGAAATGCTTTGGTGATCACCAACCAACTCCTTATTTGCACATGGCACGCCAGAAAATGGGATTACTTGAGTGCTCCATGTTGCACAATGCACATGGAGTCATGAACGTGCATTTTGTTTTCTTGTGTAGAACATTGTGGCTGACTGCTAGATGATTATGTAAGTAAATAACTTCAATTCTCAGTTTTCTATTCGATAGAAAATTCCAACAAATCTCCCATACGGAAAGAAGCATATCCTTCCTGATCTGAATTAATATGCATTGCAAATACATGTTTTCGTTCATGCTTGCATATAACTTTGCGCATCCACTATATTGAACATAAGCACGCGCACAACTGAATCTCCCTTTCAAAATTCATCTCATGCTTCTATTGCAATCATGCTTCTATTGTTCGTGTAGCTTCTGTTAGAATATAATCTTGAGCACTTACTAGTTATTTGCTTTTTTGCTTAGTCTGAATCCGGAATAGCCGTAAGTAGCAGACTTAGTCCTTGTCTGTTGGCAATGGCTGAATAATAGTCCGAGTCAGTAGGACAGTTAGCTCTTTGATTGATTCTCGCGTTGATTGTTTCCTGGATGTAACTAGTGCTATGTTTTAGCAGTCAATAAACATATAAAGAGAGCCTCGGATCTACCGAGTTTGGTGCGCTTTGCATCAATCTGTTTGTCTCTCTGCATTTCTAGTTTTTGTCGGTTTTTCGTCAGGCTACTGTTCACGTCTGAAGATTACATCCTGAGAGACGTGACTTCAGTTAGCGCTGGCAATCTCCAAGCGATAGATGCAATAGCTGTTTTCTGGCAGCTTCAGGCTTTCACATTCCCTTTTTCCAATCAGAAGCTGTTGTGCTTGTAACTAATGAAATGGCAATTTTCTGTTTCCTTGTCAACCATTTCTGAATGAGTTTTTTTTACCATCTCAATGCTTCTGTTATGGCTTCACTTTAGTGTATGCATTCAGCCTGTTGTAGCTTGTCAAAATAATACCTATCTGTACAAAACATGTGACTTGTGAAAGCCTGGATGGCTTGGTTAAATCATTCTGGCCGGGTTTGACATGTTAGTTTGCTGGGATTCATAGCTTCTTATTTTGATATTAGCTGTCCTGCATGCACTACCATTTTGTCCCCGATTCTGCCTTCATTGATATTTTGTCATTTTATCAGCCTGTATCCACCTGGTGGTTTTACGAACTTCATACGGAGTCCCAATGGAAATCACCTTTCTGAAAACTTCTATTTTGTTGGTGCTCCAATGAGTCAGACAATGATATCACCTACTGCTGCTTGTTGGACCCAATAAGGCACTACTCAGCTTCTAATGGTTTGATGGTGTGAAATTTTATGAAGTTTTGGCTGTGTTGATCTGTGCAGCAGCCTGCGGAGATGGGATCATGAATTTTTCTGTTTCTATAATTACCACAAATGTGACCTGCATCATTCTCATGCTCATCCTTTATGTTTTGTAACCTTTATCGTTTACCTGTACAAGTATTGTGTTGGCTATACTTGAAGAACATTGACTGTATTGTGTTGGTGATACCTAGAAGAATATTGACTCAATTGAATTTATTTTCCTGTCAAATGTAACCAAATTAGGTGCAGCTTTTTTTGAGATCCATGAGATATTGCAGTACTAACCAAGTCCATTGCTATTGTCATAATAAAACCAAATGTTTCTTTCCTTTTGATGTTGTATATATTCTGATCAGTTCACGAATACCAAAACGTTAATACAGTAGTATTTTTCTATGTCTGATTGGCATGTAATTCTCTATCTATTGTGCATGCGTATGTTGAATGCCATGCGCATTCTGCAATCCAAACTTGAAAATTTTCGACTATAGTAAGTCTCTGTTCTGATGTACCATCTTTGTTGACAGTCAAGGCAGAAGGCACAAGCAATTCTACAAAAGGCAGAATATTGTTCGCTACTTGATTGCTTGCCACAATTGATCAAAGCTCCTTTTGTGCTGCTATTAAATTTTTCACTATAAAAAAACTATCATGGAAACTGTGGGTTGGGGAGGGTAATTTCTATTGTATATTTAATGCCCTCTCTCTCCTCTAGAAACTATCCATGGAAACTATGGGTTGAGACTGCCCTAACTGAAGCTAAAAGTGAACAGCCATAATTAAACAACGTTTACTGACTGAAACGGAAACAATAAACCGAGAAACGATGAGACGCTTGAAAGACGATGAGATGCTGGAGTAGTAACTTCAACAGAGAATAGGGGATATGAAAAAGAAATATATGCGGCGGCGCACAGTTCCGACTCCAGTGTGGGGCAAGAGGATGGTGACGGCGTGCTCGACGTGGTGGAGGAGGATGGCGAGGAAGGCGAGCCGAAGGCGACATGGAGGAGGGCGATGAGGAAGACGACGCCGGCGAGGTTGTCGATACCTTCTTGTCCCCCGGCGCACTCAACCTTCTAGGCCGCTGAGGAAGGGAGGAGGCTGTTGGAAGGCCGGATCCGACAGCGCTGGGGCCGGGGACGACCGGAGAGGAAGACGGCGGCGACGCCGCACCCGGGCACAGCGAAATTTGGTGGCACCGCGTCTGGGAACGATCGGAGAGGAAGACAGCGGCAACTGATTCCGACGGCATGAGGGTCGGGGACATCTGGAGATGAATACCATGGCGACGCCGCCCCGGGGACAGCTAGATATGGCGGCAGCCGGAGAGAAAGACGACGGCGGTGGTCGGATCCAACGGCGCCGTGATCGGGAACGGGGTGGCTCAGATTTGGGCCGTCCTTGTTGTTGGCGGGGTTGATTGGCCTGTGCAGAGAGCGTAAGAGAGAGAGAGAGAGAGAGAGAGAATGAGGACAGAGGAGGGCGGGTGGGCTGGGTTGGGAGGAAGGAGAAAAGTGGCAGGAGAGAGGACGCGAGGTCCACGCACACATCTGGCCCACCGACCACCGAGATGTTTCTCCCACGTCTCGCTTACTTTGGGCCCAAGGACTCTTGATGGCCCACATGTCATAGGATTTTGTTTGGTCTCAGGATGTCCCGTATGGCAGAGGAGTGAGAGCTGTAAAGTGTACCGTATGTACGTCTTTGACAGTAAATACCAAGCCGTGTTGCGAGAGTTTTAGGCACATATGTCACTGTTTAAATTCGTATTTACAAAAATATTAATATATGAATAACAAAAATAGTATTTCTGTCATACGATGATTGAATGACAGCGACGTCGAGCCGACATATGGCACAGGAGCCCCACCACTGTGCGATAGGCGGCCTGCCGCCGGCCACCATGTGCCTCCCAGCCTACCGCTTGGCCACCATGCGACAGGAAATTAAGCCGGCTTAATTACCTGTCTTAATTATTATTTTATATTAATATTTCTTTGTTTTTAAATATAACAAATGAGTTTAAAAAATTACGAAATTTTACATGCAGTCTCCCGACACAACGTACTTTATTGTGTAATTTTTCTATAAGTTTATATGGTGTGAATGTTACTTGAAAATTCATACGATTATGTTATTTGTAGAAAATTGTTACATATAGCAAATCAGCTTAAAAAAATGAAATTTTACGTGCATTCTCTCGACATAGTTATTCTAATTGTCTATTTTTTGGGAATTTTATGCATAATAAATTTTGCTCGACTGATGCTGGTGCGCTTGGGTCCCGCGCGGGTGGAGCGCTGTAACGCGGTTTTTTGTGAAATAATCTTATTTTTGTTCGAAATTATAGTAGTATACCTTTGTTGAACCGGTGGGCGACACATGAATAAGTCACACAGGTTTTGTTTGCAGACTTGTTTGGAAATAAAAGGGCATACATGGTAGGTTGGTCATTTTGTAATTTTCGTAGATTCTCGAGGGTACGAAATCTGTTAGACTCACAATAACATTTTATAATCGTCGTATGTTGTTGTAGTGTGATAAATTTTGAAAGAATTTTGTGGGAATGATTGAGGTGGCAATGATTAGTAAGTACAAAGGTAAGTGATATTTCGATTTAACAGGGAATTCATACACGGAGGGGTGATATAGCATGTAGGCTAAGGAACCAAGGATGATACACATATGGACGAAGATATTCGAACAACTGCATTAACCGTGGTCATTTGCCCTTCCTCGCGAGATTGACGTTGTAGTCCTCGCCAGCCGCACTGGCATTGGGTGCTAGTTCACGCTTTCTCTCGTGCTCCTCCTCGCGAGCCTCGTGCTATCTGCACCTGCACGCCTCTAAGTGAGCTTCAGTCTCTGGCTGGTATGACTGAAATGCAGACACAAGGAGGTCATCAACATAGAAAGTTTCTATGATCCCACGTGTTGCTGCACAAACACTAACTGTACATGTACGTGCCACTACAATGATAGCCAGCCACGTCCAAGGCGCCCCCTCTGCAACACTCCATGTGGGTAGCACTAGGCACGTTCTACCAGTAGGCACGTCCAGAGGTGCGTATACCAAGGTTCTCCAATGTTATACGTGGTTATTTTCTATCTCCTAAAGCATGTAAATAAATGATTGACGCGTCATTGCGGTTGGCATAAATAATCACATGAGGTAATAGATTATGGAGTTAATCATTTAAGTAATCAATTGATCGATTGCTAGTTACCACCACATAAAATAGTACATCCTGATATGATTTAATTCGATAAACAAAAAGATACATGAAATTACGACACCAAATGGTGACTAGACGAGCTCGATCTGTTGAGACAATCCTTCGTTGAGTACCCAGAGGTCTTGCATATCCTGCACTTTACTGTGCAGCTAATGCTGGTATGTTCGTTGACATCCATGTCATTCTGAAAAGTGTCGCGACTATCGACGTCCCTTCGTAGTTATCTTCAAGTCCTTATTGGAGGTCCATTGTATCATGTCCGGCCAAACACCCCTGTAATTCATGTCCAAGCCGTACGAGTGAAATTCTGCATGGATACACTAACAAATGTGCGAAGTAGGCAAGGGAAAGTAGCAACAAACTAACATATGTACGAAATAGAGAGGTCACATATTATAAAAGATGGTTGCCGCACGGTGACCGTGCAGCCTAAGATTTCAATCGTTAATTAAATGAGCATCGCATATCGCTAATTACGATTAAACGAACATGAATTAATATGGCATTCAGATCATATAAAATTTCTAAAAAAATTTATAAAATTAGGTTTGCGATGTCGGGAGGCTGCGTATAAAGATTTGTAATTTTTGGAGTTCATTTGCTATTTGTAACAACTCCTATAAATAACATAATCGTATGGATTTTTGAGCAATATTCACACTGAATAAACTTATAGAAAAATTACACAATGCAGTACGTTGTGTCAGAAGATTGCAAACAAAATTTTGTAATTTTTTGAGCTCATTTGCTATATTCAAAAATTAAAGAAGTAGTAATATAAAATATTATCTAATGCAGGTAATTAAGTCGACTTAATTGCCTATCACATGGTGGCTAGGCGACATGCTGGGAGACGCACGGTGGCTAGGCGGCAAGCCGCCTACGCATAGTGGCAGGGCTCTAGCGCCATGTGTCAGCTTCACGCCGCTGCTGCCTGATCACCGTACGACATAAATGCCATTTTTTACTATTTTTATGTATATACTAATAATTTTGAAAATACATATTTAAATAGTAGTATATATACCCAAACACTTGTTTTGCAACTTCTCCCCAAACACAGACATAAATTCCAAAGATGAAGTGGACGGCAGATACAGTGGTGGATCCAGGAATTTCAAAATGGGTATTCAAAATTACAAAATATTGTTCAATTGAAAACATAAAGGTCCACAGTAGCGAAAATTAAAGTACAATTATTTATATTAGAGACAACATCTCAAATAATATAAAGAAATTCTAAAATAATCAAAAATTAACACGACGATGCTTCATGCCTTGGAAACGAGATATAATGTCATGCAGACAAACACACAAAAAGGAAGCAATTTCAGCAAGGAGTGAAAAACAGAACTCAAAGACTAATGATTTTAACCATGATGATTGGAATTAGAGATGAACTGTTTCCCTGGAACTACTAACCTGAGTCAAAGCTCAAATCGGAATAATTATATAATAGAGTTGTTCAATCACAACGAGATGCTTTAATCAAGTTAAAAGACAATTTTCTTTGTTAGATTTTTGTATTCTCAAGCGGAAGTTCAAAAGTGCTTGTATCGTGAACATACTTTGTTGAACGGTTTCTAACTAAGCAACTTAAGTAGTATGCTAAACAAAATATGGATCAGACAGACAGACATCAAAGGGGATCAAATCATCCAAGTGTCCAACACATCAAGCTACATGACAAACTTGATAACACTTACATGTTTTCTAAATAATTGATACATAAGTCATCAAAATATAATCAACTACTATGCAAAAACTTTAGAATCATTATAGATACCTCACTTCTTTAAGCAAAATACAACTCACGTCTTTATTTAGACACATAATTTTGCTTCAAATCAGATATCGCTAAGAGAGTAGAAGAAGATAGAGGGATTATCGGATTAGGGATATGGGGCCATGACGCCATGGGGTCACTAGGTCGGGGAGGGTGAACCTATGCGGCTGCACAGCATTGGCGAGTGACGATGGCAAAGTGACTTGTGTTGCGAAACGGCTGCTCCAATGCTCCTTTAAGACCAGAAGCTCTTGTGCCACCAAATGGAGAGAGACAGAGAGGAGAGACTTGGATGAGAGAAAAAGACTGAGTGAGACCTAGAGTTTCTACCATGTATCATGTGAATCACTATAGTGGCCTAGTGGGCCTAGGACAGTGTTTGGCGCCAATTGGGCTTAGGAGAGGGAAATAAGCCAAAAGAATCTAGTAATAATTGAGTCTGACTGGGTATAACAAGACAAATTTGGCTTAACTACTAATATACATATATGTTATACCTTGTATATAGTAGATTTTTTGACAAAAATTTTAGGTATCCGACTGAATACCCTTGACTTACTCTAGAACCGCCTCTGGGCAGATAGGGGAGGACGTCCTGTCGGTAGGGCAGAATCCGCCTCCGTAAGAAGTGGCCATGTTTTCCAGACCATGGAGTTTCTGGGTCGGCATGCATGTTGGTTTGCCTTTAATTCGGTTGCTAAAATGTCTGCAAAGTAAACCTTGCATTTACATTGCTGTAGGCAGCATCATGTACAGTATAACCAAGCCTGCTCTCTTTGCCACCATAGCCTGCTCTCGAAGTACCCGTCTACCCTCAATGACTCCAACTTGACCTTGGACTACACCCCTTTTGCCGATCACCTCCGTGGCTGGATTTTTTTGAGCCTTATATTTATGATTTTTACAATATAAACTTTTAAAATAAGGTCTATAAGTCGATTATAGTAACAAAATATTGACTTCAGCTATATCGGCTAAAATCGCATACGACTGTCTCTCTTGATACCCTCTTGTGAACAAATAGAATTCAAAAGACAAAAACCACAGCATAAAAAACCCACCCTTACCGTACCCCGTCATATCCACACCGGCCCCCATCTCCTCCACGATGAACGCCGCCTTCTGCCTCTGCTCCGAGTGTAGCGACCAACACAGCAGAGGCAACCCGGCCGTGATCCCCTCCGGCGTTCAGCTCCATCCACAGTGCGTCAGGAAAGCGCCTGTCGCAGGGTAAAATTTTTGCTTTTTAGCCCAAAATTTAAAAGTTTTTTACATATGGACCCCTGGAGAAAAGATTTACAAAAATGGACCCCTAGCACGGCGCCAACTCACATGGCGCCCAGGGTACACGGCACGGCGCCATATGCTTTGGCGCCGTGAGTGGACACGTAGGATCCACGGTGGCACAACACGGCGCCAAAGCACATGGCGCCGTGACATTCATGAACGGCGCTAACGTTCGTGGCGCCGTTTCCTGGGACTTAAGACCGAGCGCAGCCCCCGGCCCCCTCACTCCACTCCTCTGTTTGAACAGACCGAGCAGAGAGCAGCCTCCGCCGCCGCCCCTCTCTCCCCCCTCAAAATCCACCCCAATCCATCGATTTGCTTCGCGATTTTGCTTCCAAACCGAGCAAGCAAGGTGAGCTCCCTCTCCTCCTTTGATTTGTTGCAGTAGATATGGATTATTTGAGGTACATTTCGTAGGGCAAAAGTTGAAACCCTAGATGAAATTAGTTGATCCGTTTCTAGGGTTTGATTATTGTACGTAATGACTGAGATATGTTTGTTTGTTGTGCTATAGATGGATAAGGTTGTGACTTTGCACCATGGTGGTACTGTGAAGAGAAATGATAATGGGGGTGTTGATTTGGAGGGCATGGAAGAGACCACATTGCTATTTAGTTCACGTCCGTCATATGGTGAGGTCATTTATCGCTTGAAAGAGATGTTGGGATGGACAGATGAGCATGGTGATGTCGTTATGCAAGGATTGATTGATGTTGGGTCGTCAAAGGGGCCGCATATAAAGAGATTGGTTTCGATTGGCAGCGACGGTGAATGGGATAACTATGTGGCCATTGTTTTGGACTCAGAGGTCAGAGCACCTGACTTGTTTGTGCAGAGGGTGGTGAGAGATCAATCGCCTCCTAGGGCTGCATTGGATCCCAATGACTCACCGTTGGTTGGGTCACCAGATCATGAAGAGGTCGAGGTGCAAGTTGTATCCTCGGCTCAAGTATGTGAGGTTCCATTGACTCAGGTAGAAGCTGACTCTGAGGATGTCGATGACCGCTTTGTTGGTGGATTCGACGAGGAGACAGTGTTTGAGGAACCCATGGTTTGTGTAGCATCTAACAGGGTGGATGTACAGCTTGCAGGAGACGAGGCTGATTATGAGGATGCGAGGGCTGTGGACTCAGATGATGACAGACCAGTCACAGGTTTGACGTCTAGCGAAATTGAGATGTTGAGAAGAATGTTTCCTGGCCGTGATCCACTAGTGTCCGATTATAATGACCTGAGCAACGCACATAGGGCTGTCGCGGATGGAGGGCAAATGCAGAGGGACGTACCTAGGCCTGGGGCTAGTATCATAATTCAGAAGGGTCATGTCTTTGAGGATATGTCGGCATTGAAGATGTGGTTGAAAGAGTACTCGATCGTGCACAACCGTCCATACCGGGTTAAGAACTCATACGCCAAACGTCGGTACACCATCAAATGTGAGAGCACAGGGTGTGCATGGAAAGTCTGTGCCAGGAAGGTGAAGGGTACGGAGAGGTTTAAGATTACAACTGTGGATGGACCGCATAACTGTGGGTCTTCCGAGCCCAGCCAGAAACATCGTCAGTTGACTTCTCGGTTCATTGCAACCCGCCTGTACCCCATGATAAAGCACATGCCGACGATGCGCGTGGCAGCAGTGATAGAGGTCATTAAACTAAAGTGGCACTACACAATCAAGTATGGGAAAGCATGGAGGGCGCAACAACGTGCTTTGAAGTTGATTTATGGTGATTGGGAGGAGGCGTATGAGCGTTTGCCGGCCATGTTGAACGCAATGAAAGCGACCAATGCAGGAATGCAGTATGAGTACGTGCCTAAGCCCGATGTATGGGTTAATGGAAGACAGATTTTTTTTCGAGCATTCTGGTGCTTTGGTCAGTGTGTCGAGGCTTTCAAACATTGTAGGCCTATTCTGTCAATTGATGGGACGTTCCTGTTGGGCAAGTATGAGGGAACGTTGTTGATTTCTATTGGCTGTGATGCGGACAACTCGCTTGTGCCGTTGGCTTTTGCTTTGGTGGAGAAGGAGGACAAATCTAGCTGGACTTGGTTTCTACGGCTTGTACGGATCCATGTGGTTGGCCCGGGGAGGGAGGTATGTGTGTTGTCTGACAGGCACGCTGGGATCTTGAGCGTCGTTCAGGAAGTGATACTAGGACATTTACCTGTACATCATCGTTGGTGCACAAGGCACCTTGCAGAGAACTTGTTCAAAAAAGATGGGGTGAAGGCCAACTTTGCACTTTTCGAGGAGGTATATCGCCAGAGGGAGGTAAAGCTGTTCGATGAGAAGTTAGAGGAGTTGAAAACAAAAACTAATGCCGAGGGTCGTGATTGGATAAGGGGTTTAATGAGGGATGTGCACAAATGGTCAAGGGCTCATGACCCATTGGGAAGGAGGTATGGGTTCATGACTAGCAACATGGCAGAATGCTTCAACGGGCTGCTTAAGGGGGCATGTGGATTGCCAGTTACCGCAATTGCGGCGTTCACTTTCTACAAGTGTGTTGCATGGTTTGTCAACCGGCATCGGGAAGCCTCAGACATGTTAAAGGCACATGCACGTTGGCCACCTCGTCCTCATGGCTTCATTACCAAAGCGAATATGCAAGCCAATGAACAGGAGTACCACTGTTTTGACCATGTGACGGGCACGTATGAGGTTGTTGAGGGTGGAGGGACAACCGAGAATGGAGAGCTCCGAGAGGCCCGAAAGCATAAGGTCGTGATTACATCCTTCACATGCACATGCGGTGTTCCCGACAAGTTCCATTTTCCATGCTCCCACATGGTGACCGCATGTAGGGCCCGGAATGTCGATGTTGAGACCAAAATCCCGAGACTATTCAGCGTGGATTCGTTGGTGAGGACATGGGCCCCACGGTTCGAGTCATATCGTGATGAAAGCGAGTGGCCACTTTACTCTGGTCCCAGGTACATAGCGGACGCGGGGTTACGTTGGCACAAGAGGGGCAGCAGGAAGCGGTCAAGGTACAAGATGGACATGGATCGGATACCTGGTCGCACCAAAAGGGGTAGGGCAAATCCCTTCGTTGAGGACCCACAGGAGACACACTGCGGTATGTGTGGTCTATTGGGTCACAATTCACGGACGTGTCAACGTCGTTCCACTCAGGTTAGCAGCGTTGGGTCTAGAGAGCATAATTTTTAGATATTTTGTTATTTTTATCACTAACGTAATTTTGAATGCACAGGATGGCGAGGTACCGGCTGGTGGACGAGTTCTACGACAGAGAGCACCGCGGCAAGCTCACGATGATTCCCATACTGCGTCCTCCAACCCATGATGATGAGAGTTGTGTGTATGTGTATGTGTATTTTATATGTGTGCATGACGATGTATGTGTGCATATATGTATGTGTATGTGTATTTTATATGTGTATGTGTGCATATATGTATGTATGTATGATTTGAGATATATATATATATATATATATATATATATATATATATATATATATATATGTAAAATGTATGCATCTAGACTTTATTTAGAGTTATGCGTATGTGTTTTATATGTGAATGTATGTATATACATGTGTGCATGTGTTTTGATGCAGAAACAGACAACTCTTTGCTGTTTTTTGTAAGTTTTCGTAGCACGGCGCCAAACACTCTAGCGCCAAGTTATTGAAAAACGGCGCCAGGAACTTTGGCGCCATGTTATGGCGCCAAAGTTTTGCGCGCTGTAGTTCAATATCTCGGCGCCAGAGTGTTTGGCGCCGTGATACTTACATATGGCGCCAGGGTGTTTGGCGCCGTGAGTACTGCACTTGCATAAAACTGCAAGCTCGGCCTAGTTGTTTCGTTCCATTCGCACAAACAATACTAATTGACATTCACCAAATGAATAAGCACAGCCCAAAATAACATACTGAGTGCATACGTCCACATACATACATAGTCCACATACATAGTTTATAAATTTTCAGAAAATACATACGTCCGCATACATCAAACATTAAATATACATAGCAATAACCTACTGAGTGCATCGAGGCCACTTCCCCTTCCTCTGAGCATCAGGGTACTGCTCAAGGGCTGCCTTGGCACGCCGCGCTCTCTCTAGCTTCTTCTGCCTTTCGCCCTTGCGCTTTGCCGCGGCCCTCCTACGCTCCTCCTCACGGTGTTCCCTCGCGGCCTCCTCCTGTTTCTTCTCCCTTTCCCACCTCTCCTTTCGTTCTTCATCCCACTTCTTATTGGCGTCAAGATATTTTTTGTCATCCTCAGCGATCGCAGTGTCGATCCACTGCTCAAAATCACAAAGCGGTGGAGGCTCCTGCAAATGTACGCATTCGTTAAACCAACAGAATTAATAC
Organism: Dendrocalamus latiflorus; assembly: GCA_017311315.1. Taxonomy (NCBI): domain Eukaryota; kingdom Viridiplantae; phylum Streptophyta; class Magnoliopsida; order Poales; family Poaceae; genus Dendrocalamus; species Dendrocalamus latiflorus. Next base: position 34,282,388 of record CM029614.1, on the reverse strand, counting down.
CAATTCGATGAATCGACAATACAACATACCATCTTGCCGAGGACAACGGCGGCACGTGGCGGATCGAACGCCCAGTTGGCGCACATCCAGTACCTCTGCCTATATGTATCCGGATCATCCGACCTTTCCACTTTGCAAGGATCGCCGCAATAACACATCGGCACGGGAACACCGGATGGAGGTGGCAAACGAGTGAAGCCCATGACAACCTAAAATGCGAAATAAATAAGATTTATAATTTTTCTCGTTTCTAACCCTAGGTTAGCTAGTTACCCAAATCAAACCCTAATCCAACTAATTTCAACCTAAAAACGGATCTATACACATTATTGCTAATACATTACGCATATCTATTGCGAATCGAACCTAAAACCGAACCAAATCCAACTAATTTCATCTAGGGTTTCAACTTTTGCCCTACGAAATGTACCTCAAATAATCCATATCTACTGCAACAAATCAAAGGAGGAGAGGGAGCTCACCTTGCTTGCTCGGTTTGGAAGCAAAATCGCGAAAAAAATCGATGGATTGGTGTGGATTTTGAGGGGGGAGAGAGGGGCGGCGGCGGCTGTTCTCTGTGTCGGTCTGTTCAAACGGAGGAGTGGAGTGAGGGGGCCGGGGGCTGCGCTCGGTCTTAAGTCCCAGGAAACGGCACCACGAACGTTAGCGCCGTTCATGAATGTCACGGCGCCATGTGCTTTGGCGCCGTGGTGTGCCACCGTGGATCCTACGTGTCCACTCACGACGTCAAAGCATATGGCGCCGTGCCGTGTACCCTGGGCGTCATGTGAGTTGGCGCCGTGCTAGGGATCTATTTTTGCAAATCTTTTCTCCAGGGGTCCATATGTAAAAAAACTTTTAAATTTTGAGCTAAAAAGCAAAAATTTTACTCGCCTCGTGTTGCAGCACGTCCAAATGCGTTTTGTTCCGAACTAGCTTCCTACAATGGCCGGCGTGCGTCACAAGTGTGGGTTCAATTTGCCGTGCTGTGTGGAACGGGATTTACAATGTTTCTGGCAGGTGCTGCTGGCTGTTCAAAATTGGAATGGCGAACTCAGGCTAAAAATGCCCCCCCCCCCCTAAAAACATTCGAAGGAAATGTAATTACTTGTACTGAGTCCATGTTACGTCACTTTTGGCAAAGCTTCTAGATAAACCAGGTACAATTCTTAACTGGAAGGTTTTATGTTGCCATCCTATCTACCACCACTGGGGAACATTACTCTAGCAAACTTCACCAAAGAAAAACACCAGTTACCACATGTGTAATCTTTTCAACACAAAATCCCATACAACATCTACAAACAGCAGTTTAAATTAAGAACAACAAGGGCTTCGCTACAATAAGAATTCCATCATCCGTATGTGTAACATTACCCCATAAAAGAAATGCATGTTGTTCTCTCCTGGCACAACAACAAAACACGCTTCAATGTAATTTGGGCCCCCAATATGGACCCAATTACTACCAACCTACACTACTTACAAAAATCAAACTATACTCTGTTTCCATTTCTGTGTAACGAAGTTAGAATAAACTAGTGGCCTGACCACTCAGCTGCATGCAAATATACAGTTAATTAGCCTTGTGCCCATGGTGGCCTTCCTATGTCCTACATCACCCAGACACCCACCTCGTAATCGGAACCAAATTCAGGAGATCAGCATCTTCGCGCGAACTCAGCATATGGGAGATCTTACAGAAGGAATCCCATTGCTGGTGCACTCGAAATCTGTGCTTCTGAATCCACGATCGATGTCTTATGTATTGTATCAGCTGATCTCCAATTCCCTTTCCCTGGTGCTCTTATTGTATTTCAATATCCCAAGCAAGCAGTATACAGTGGTAACTGGTGGCAGGTGCGCTGTGGCAACACACTATGCTTCTCTCCATTGCTATCTCAAATCCATTGTGAACAAGGCATCGTGTAAAAGCAAAAATGACGTACATACAACACAATCCTCTGTTATTTACCTATTGGGCATTTACCTGATTTTAGAAATGCTCCTTGTGGAACTCAAATTTTGGTGTGCATTTGCCATTGAAATCATGGCAAAGTTTGCTTAGTTCCTGCGCCAGAACTGGAGCTCCACAGTAGAATACTCCTGTACGCAACAATAGCAATTACCTTCTTTACAATGATCAGATTATAGAAGTTGATACCAAAATTACTGATTAGAACTGGGGTACTGATTCAGCCAGAACTGGGTGTTCTGTTGCTCTGTTACATGAAGTCTAGCTAAAACTGAAATGGAGGGATTTTCAAGCCCTTTTGTTAATTCCTTAATTTGGTCATACTCCTTCCCCTCAATTTTTCTGCATGCATTGTTCAAAATCAAGAGGTTTTCATATGTTTTAGTTATCTACACATGCTGGTCCCAGTTTAAAGGACTAAGAAAATTCACATCCTGATGGGTATTTCATAGCTAAAAGAATAAAATGACAACTTAATTATACTGGGGATATGAAAAACAACTGACCTATCTTAGCACAAGGATGTTTGGAGGCTATCTTAGATAGGACCCTCTTAAAATTTGGCCTTGCAAAATGTGTCCGGACCTGCAAAACCAGTATATCAGTAATCGAATGAAATTACTAGCTGCACGAAAATGAGAAGGTGTTTCTTTTCCATATCCTCACCCTAATGATATAGCGAAATTCAAACATTAACATTGCAAATATCAAGACTGCAGCATGAGGCTAATTGGTGTGTCATAACTTACTTTAGTTCCAGAGACTATATCAACACCATTCTTGGCATGGTTTAGAGCTTGCAGCATTGTGATGAGTGCTGACCGAGCATCCCCTTCCTCATAAACACTTGTGAGGTAGTTGTGCATCTCAATGATATTCTAGTGTTAAAGGAAGGCAGCTGTAAGAACTAAATTGCAAGGGAGCACATTTTGTGACTTGAAACAAAAAAAAAAGATGATTAGCTGATATTAGTTACCTTTTGATCTAGTTCAGCGATCTCATTCATGACTCCTTTAAACCAATCAAAAGAGCCTTGTTCACGTGTCACCCAATAAAAGTAAGCATTTCTTGTCTTCAAAACCCTCTTTGGTTTTGACGTAATCCTCATAAGGGTGTCAAGATCAACATGTGCCTTATTGCGCCCAATTGGTGGGTAAAGATCACTTGAAGCTTCCTGCAAACATAGGTGAATAAATTAATCATTTGGTCCAGCCTGTCATGGTTTTAATAAAAGATATTTGCAATAGATGGATAAATAAATCACAAATAAAATAAAATTACAATCGATTTATAGTTCTTATTTTAGTTAGGGTATCAGCAAGATGCCAAATTGCCAATTGAAAATATGATAAAGATCACTTACTTCCTCTTCCTCCATTTTGATGATGTTGTTTATCAGGTCTTTCAATATGCTGATAAAAGGTGTTGCACCAATTCCTAATCCAACAAGTAGTAAAACATCATACTTGCTGTAGTCTTGCGCAGGAGAACCATACGGTCCATCAATCAAAAGTTTTGGTAAGCTGCATTTTCAAACAATATTATCAAGCCCCCAATTGCATAAACATATTATTACTGCTAAATAACGAGAATATAAGCATACACATTCTTGGTTGTCTCATCTGCTCTGAGGAGGCCACTTTTCCCACCAACAGGTGGCTCACAAGCTGCTGAGAATACCCGCTTGAGCTCTCGTGTCCAGTCACCAAGTTGTCGAACATGAATGCTTAGATAGTCATCCCCAGGTGCCGATGTTATTGAGAACGGATGCCTGAAAGGGGTAAAGAAGTGTTTAACATTGAATGAACTATTCGGGGTCCACCTATTCTACAAGTGTACATAAACATGGTGTTAGAGATCTTTAAAGTACAATTTTCCAACTGTAGTTTATTGACAAATAAGAGCTATGTACCATTCAAAGGGTGAAACAGCTGGACATTGAACAAACATATACTGTCCGCTCTTGTAACGGAATGTCGGAGGCTTAGACATCTGTAATGTCAAAACATTACCAGGATATATGGCCACCTGCAAAGAAATAGTGTGTCAGAGGATCAAACACAAAATCAGTACTCAAATTTCAAAATGCATGTGGGTTGACCTTCAATAGCCGGACAGAATAACTGCCAGACCTGAAGAACCTCAGTGTCCTCTCCCCCACATACAAACCAACTGGAACTGCAAGATACATCCATGTCTGCATGGAAGAAATAGAGATTAGATGTTTACAGAATTGTTCAAGTACAGAGAGTAAAGGAGAAAAAAAAGAGATAATTATCTCACCGTCTTCTTGTACCAATCGTGGATAAGGTATAGGCATTCTCCATGAATAACAAGTGATATGTACACAATGATGAACAGATGATGAGAGTACCAGAAGGCATTGAAGCCAGTTAGTTTGTCAAATGGCTTTGGAAGCTTCACCAGGCTACGGCGGAACCACCTGGTTGCTAGAGTAAAAGCAATGATCATGCACACAACCATGATTACCCCAGTTATGCCCTCCACTCCTTTGACCAGCATTAAATAGGTCGGCTTATTTTTCCCGAAGTACTTGCCCAGTGGAGCATACTTCACCTCTGATGAATCTATTAGCCGTGGAAAATCACATACAAGGTGGTTCCCTGCATGAAGGATAACACCAGCCACAATTGCCGCTGCAATAGTCTGCCATTACAATACGAGAAAAATGTTCATTCTTAGCCATGTTCTTGGTCTGGCTGAATGGTAACATGTCACATATATGCCCTTATTGACCTAGCTAGCATAGGTATTAAGACAAAGGCTCTCCTCTTTTCTTTTCTTTTCTTTTCTTTTCTTTTCTTGTGAGGATGACAAAGTGCCTTATGAGCACCACTAATGACCACATTATAATTATGGATATTTTTTTGCTTAATAATTATTTCATCTTATGCATTTTAATGAAAATGAACTAAAATGCAGCTCATGACAAGAGAGACTCGGCATGAGCTGTCTTGACATGACATTGCCCAACTATTAACAATCAGCTGATTGCTAGTTGCTACAGTCCAATCATGGCCCATGTGCCTTCTGCATGGTACCAACCAAATGGTTTTAGCTTCTCTTGTGCCTCCTTTAAACTTTAAGTGAGTTAGGTGCAGACCTGATCTAGTCCATGCAACCCAACATTAATTTTTTTGGGGGGTAAACTGCTGATTGAGAAGCATACCACATAAATACATACAGGCATACTGTCAGTTATGAGCTTGCATGGCTAAAGGATTCTGTCAAGCATCATGTTCTCTATAAAGCAAATGGCAAATTACAAACAGTAGAACAATAACTAACTTGTGTAGGATAACTACTGCTGATGGAGAACAATGAGTCAATGACTATTCAATAGGGTTAATTTAATATACGCCAATGAAAATTAAATATTTTGGCGAGTTAAATTAACAGTGCCTTATCTGGACATGTTTTGTGGTTTAAATTCATAACCCATCTTTAAGTTTTAACCTGAATTGGCCATGATGTGAACAGGGAATGAGTCAACTACAGACCATGGACCAAACAATTCCTGTGTAGCAGAAGCCAATATGAACACTCTAGCTTCTATAAAGTACTCTATCAGTCACTACTATTCATCAATCACTACTTTTCGTTTTCACATATTGTAACATACTTATATTTTATTATATCACAATTCCATAAGTCGCATGGCGGTCCGAATGTTGTAGTGTCTTTCGTTACACCATCTTTCTTACATAATGCACTACTATTCATCAACCGTTTCTATCAACTACTACTATGCATCAGCCGCAGCCAAAAGTCATCACCGAAAACCAATATGAACCCTAAGTCCTTCGTAGTGTTGGACATATGTGACAAAGTGCAGATCATGGAAATGTGCGGCGACATCTTTTCCACCAAATTCATTGATAAACCCTAAAGATGTTCTATGTTTTTTCCTCGTATTTAAAAGGACAAGAAAAGAACAAGGATAGTCTAATGGCTAACCTTGTGGAAGTTGATGTTGTCATCGAACGGTAATGCCCGTGCAGCTCTTGTATTCCGCAGCCAAGTGATAGTATTGCGGCACACAGGCAGGAGGATAAGTGCCATGTTCAGCTTAAGGGTCTCAGCAGCCCCCTTTGCTGTTGTTACACAGTAGCCCATCACATTAAATACATATCGATTGCGGTACTGGATGAATTTCCAAATGAACAGTCCAGCCATTATCCCAATCCACAATGCAAGTACCCAGAGGCGTTTCCAATTGTCCTCCAGATAGTAGCTTAATGTGGTGCTAATTTTCCGGATTGGGCTCCTTTTCCTTAGACCAGCAAGGTTTTGGCTTAGTGCCTGGCTTGTGTAGCTCAAGGTCTGGCTGTAGTTCACATAGGTATCCTTCTGCAATAGCAATGTCTCCAATTGCCAGAGCTGCAATGTGAATCACAAGCAGTGTTTTTTAAGGCATCACAAAATGGTCTAAGTGAGCATATCAAATTAAAAAAAGGCCTAAAAAAGCAAGGAGAATTTTTCAAAGATATGTGCTGGTAAGTGGGGTCCAACCAACGGATCGTCAATTAGGCCCAATTAGGCCCATTTATGAGCCAAACAAATTTATAAAATTATGAACATTTAAAATGCTACCTAAATTATTAATTTAGTAGTGAAATTAAAAGATAAAAAATTATGAACAGTCTTCTTAAAAGATTAAGATGGGCCTGTGCTGTGTTACAACGCATCTTCTATGGTACATCACTTCAATGCTTGTGGCTGTTTCATTTTCAAAGGCACAGAAGCACACATTATATTTTTATTATATAACCATAATATTATCACATAATTAGCTAACTTTAGTGGCATTAACAATGACAGGCGCACACATTATATTTTTACTATATAACCATAATATTATCACATAATTAGCTAACTTTAGTGGCATTAACAATGACAGGCCATGGCTAGGTTCTTTTTGGTTTTAGCTTTCGCTTATCACTTCTTGTTACAGTAACTAGCTTTCAAATGGTGCGTCTTTTTAAGACTGGATCTATAAATCAATTGTAATAGACATTGTACCGAGTTCAGATATATCAGCCAAAATCACATACGACTTTTGTTTCCCTCTTTGTACTGTTCGTGAATAGCCATAATTCAAAAATCATAAGCCAAACCCAGAGCCTAAAAGAACCCACCCATTAATCTCACAAAAACCATATATCATGGACACAACCAACATGGGAAAAAATAATTAGTTATACTTCTCAGAAAATACAAGGCAGGTTAACCATACACATCAATCTATGGCCTGAAAGTCAAACGACCCACCAAACTGCAGAAGGTCCCCACAAGATTTTAATTGCATCTGGTGGCACACATGGCTCCCATATGAGTGCACCATACATGCTAAAATCTTGTGGTACGTGCATGCAATAATTTGATCCTGAAAAAGAGGGACATCAACTTGAATCTCCGCCTGTACAAGCACTAGTCTCAAATGGTCTCCAAAAAACAACAGAGACAGCCTAACAAAGACGCATAAGTACATGAAAAATTAAAATGGAACTAACGCATTGCATTTTCTGAAAAGCACAGAAGTAGGTCATGCTGTAGTATTTGATGCGGAAGATACTATATTTCTTTACTACAGAAGACAAGTAACATTAGACACCTAATGAAAATGTCAACAGTAATGTTACCCTGATGATATCAGGGCACCTATCCTTCAAAAAATGATATTGGATGCCAAACCTTGTATTTGATTTGGGCAATATGCCCGAGAGTTGCATGCCATCACAGATGCAGCATGATGTTGATAGACTTTGCCTTTGGAATAATCTATCCAAATATAACCACAATCATTTGAGGAGTAAATGGGGAAGCAGATGCCCTGCAATAACCTCTATGCTTGATTGAATCGAATATTTCAATATTTTAATATTTGAGTTTGGATGATAAACTATATCTTTCTTGCTAGGATGCAGTTTTCCACAGTTAATCTTGTATTTGATCTCAACAAAAGATTTTTTTATTTAAAAGAAGCAACACACAGTTAGATCTGCAGTGCAGAAGATCTCATTTGAAGAAGGTGAATTGTGAGAAGAAATGTTGGCACTGAACTAGGCAGGAATTTTTTTTTTTTAAAAAAAAGGACACAAGCTTGTCCATACAGCTGCTCACCAGTTTGAAAGTGGCCGTAGAGGGAAGTTTGATCAGTAATTCAGTATATTTAGCTATCATGCAGTTGAGAGTTGGGACTGGTATATTGTTGGTCCCCATAGCTGGAGATTGGAGTTTGATGTTCTTGATGGATTTCACAATAGGTAACAAGCAACTTAGTCTGTCATGGTTGGGCTATTTTGGTTGTGTGAATTGTCAGTATAAATGTGCCAATTACAACATGTAATGCTTTTGCTAAATCTACTATGTTGATGTTGCCAAAAAAAGGCAACCCCTTAGTGAAGCAGCATAGATGGCTTAAGAAAAGATCAACGAGTTCTTTTTGTCGAAGCCAGATGGTTATTTTTTGAAGACCCAAGGGTTCCAGGCCCTAAGTACCTTCTATTACAAAGGAACTCAAGTCTTATAGAGGTTTGAAGGAGCTGGAACTCCAGAAAGTACATGAGGAGCAAATCATCCAGAGAAACACAATAGAGACACGTATCCCAGACTGAACATCAAGTCAGATGGTTATTGCCACAGAATTTTTGGTACGTTAAATAGAGATATGGAAGGGGAGAAAAGTAGAAACAAAGATAGACTGGTACCTATGAAAATTGCTGGAGATCAGTGGAAGGATTTGACTTGCAGGAGCAAGAAAAAATAGTTCTTAAGATTCTAGGCAATGGTTCTTTTCCTACAAGAATTGTTCTGTTCCAAAGAAAAGTTGGTTAGCTCTCTTTTTCAGGAGCGATACGGTTGCTGTGTTGAGAACCAGCCATTTCAGGGTCAGGGTGTTTGAAAAAAAAGTGCCCTGCTGCAGGATCAATTTATTAATGGACATAGGTAGTACTCCAAACAGCAGCAGACTTTTGTTTTTTTTTGTAGAAGCTGAAATTGTATTATAACAGCCGCTAACTTTTACTAAGTAATTAAAATTTAAAAATAAAAAGTTATATTATCACGGACAATACAAGGAATATGGAAAAAACAAAAAAAAATCTAAAAAGCAAACAAAGGCGAAGTTAAAAAATCAGAAGCAAAAGTTGTTCGGAGCAGAGCCATACTCGAACATGGATATGTTCTTTTTAGCTTCGGTTTATGGCTTGTGACTGCGAATTATGACTTTTGGACTGTTCATAAAAGAGAATACAGAGTAACAGAAACTCGCGTGTGGTTTTGACCAATATAAATGAAATCGCTATAGTGTGTACTATAATTAACTTGTAGATCATTATTTGAAAAGACAGTTTGTTTGAAAGCTAGTTACTGTAGAAAAGTCAAAAAACATCTTTTAAAAGCTAAAAAGAAAAGATCCAATGTACAGTCAAGATCACTGATCTCTCTCTTGCAGAAAGTAACATTTTTATCCAGTTGAAATGTTTCTCCTAGAACAACCTAAAGCATCAGTGGATAGTACTTTTCTCAGGGATAAAAACAGCAGCGGATAGTGATGGGATGTCACAGGGATCGTGGAACCAATTATTGTGCACCAATTCTTCTATCACTGATCAGACACAGCATGGCAGAAGAAAACATGATAGTTTACCTCAATGTAGCCAAGGCCTTCGGGATCAAGTTCCTCCATGATCAAGGCCGCATATTCTTCTGCTTGCTCCTTAAGCCTCGACAGTTTATTAGCAGAAGCACTTAACATAATGATCTGGAAACAAAACAATTGCCACTTTTAATTAATTGATCACAAACCATCTTTTCACAGCTCGAGAAAAGTAAGACAAACAAACAACCTGGCCCGGCCTTTTACACAATGACCTCAGTGAAAAGAATAAAATTCTCATCCAAAAGCTGCCCCCTTTCGACGCATCATTTGAACAGATTAAAATATAGTCAGCATGACGCCCCCCCCCCCCCCCCCCCCAAAAAAAATTGCTGTGTTCTGATATCCGAACTTCCATCTCTACTATAGTAAATTTACGTAACACCCCTCCCATGTTCTAGAACAAGCTATTTCAATATCTAGAAAAATTGGTGCGGGGAGACATAAATCCAGGAACACAAACTTGTAGACAACCAAAGAACAAGTACATACCTACAGAACCGGGGAAATGGACAGCTCAATGATTCGATCACAAAAAAATAAAAAAAAATCCAAATAATTGTACCAAAATATCCCCCAAACAGCAGCAGGAAAAATGTGCTGCAGAAATAGCAAGCACAGCCACGGACTATTACCTCTTTCACCTCCGCCTCCGTAATATGGCCGTCTGCGTTCTTATCCACCCTGATTAAATCATACCAAAATGGAGGCACATTAGCGCGCGGAACAGAAATGGTGTTAATATAGCACAAATTAATTAGCAGTTCGCGGATTGTAGGGGGCGGGAGTTACATGTCGAAGAAGATCTGGAGGCGCGAGTCGAAGCTGTTGTCGGTGATCTGCTGCCAGATCTCGCGCAGCTCCTCCTTGTTGATCTTGTCCACCTGCATCCGCCGCCGCCGGCTCAACGTGTCGAACAGCTCCATGGCGAACTCCTTCGACTCCGTCATCCCTGCATCCCAAATGCGGTTAGGAACTAAGAAGAGCGAGGTTTTTGGGGGGAAGGGGATGGGGTTATTAAGTCATTAACCTATGCATTGCGGGAAGTCGTCGCGGGAGAGGTAGCCGTCGCGGGCGAGGCGGTTGAAGTTGGCCTGGACCTCGATCCAGGCGTTGCTGGCCTTGCTGCTGCCGCTGATGAAGCGGAGGCCGCGGATCGCCCGCTGCGCGCCGGACTTGGTGCGGTCGAGCTGGGCGCGCTGCCTGCGCGCGGCGCGGGCCGCGAGGGCGGACTCCATGCCCGCCGGTGCCGCGGGGGGCTCGCCCCCGCCGGCGAGATTCGCGCGGCTGTGGGTGCGCGTGAACCGCTTGGTGAGGTCCTGCGAGAACTGCCGCGCGCGGGCCATGGCCTCGGCCGTGAGCTCCTGCGAGAACTGCAGCAGCCGGTGCGACGACGTCCGCCGGATCGCGGGTGACCGCGACGACGCCGCCCCGGCCGGGGGCTCCGCCCGCCGAGGCGGCGCCACCGAGGAAGGCGACGTCCCCGGCGACACCGACGCAGAGGCAGCGGCCGCCGCCGCCGGCTCGACGCTCCGCAGCACAATGGTGTCGTCCTCCTGCAAGTCGAGCGTGACCTCGACCAGCTCCTCCCCGTCGTCGGAGCTCCGGTCCGACCCGCGCGGCGACGAACCGGTGCTCAGCGACCGCGGCGTAGTGGCGACGGAGCCCCATCGCGGGCGGCCCTGGGTAGTGCCGCCGCCTCCTCCTCCTCCTCCTCCTCCTCCTCCTCCTCCTCGCATCAGCCGCACTGCTCCGCCCGACACTGCTGCAAGCGACCCACCAAACTGGTCTGACGATTTGGGAGAAAGAGCTCACAGAACCGTCCAAGCGAACGCGACGTAATGCGCGCTAGCTTGTACTCACCCTCCCCTCCTGTACTCCTCTACTCCTGTGTGCGCGTATGGAGAGGCACCCTCGTGTCCCGGGCAAGCGAGTCAAGGCCGGGGAAAAGAGGAGACAAGGGCAGCAATACTACTAGCTGCGGCCGTTATTCCCAGTAAACTAGGAAAATAACCACGCCTCCTCGCCGGCGCATAATAAAGCGCACCGCGTGCACCGAAGTCAAGTTTCGCGCGTTGTCAAACTTGTCGTCGTAAGTTACGCTGTAGGCCTGTTACTTTGATGTTATTTTTTTTTCTAGTTATATGGTAATAGGAATTATTAAAAATATAATGATATAAATGCATCTTTCATGTTATTTTTTGATGATGTTTCTGGCCGCGGAATCTCCTCGCGGGCATATGCGCCAGGATTTCCGCAGCTAGCCTAGCGCGACCTTTCTCCAACCGGCCGGGACGTCGGTCGCTAGCTTCCCCTCCTGCATCGTCCGCGGAAAACGACCGTGCGGGCCGCCCCTCGTACGACGCGCCGTGCCGTGCAGTGCGACGCTGCCCGGGGATTTGCTGGCGAGTGGGCGGGCGCACCTAACGTCCTCACCACCGCGGACAGTGCCACCCTGCCAACATACCATCATGGGCTGGAGCATGTGCTGCCAAAGCAGCCTGGTAGTACTATTTAGGTTTACTGGCCCCGCTCATTTCGGTTTTACCTTCTAATTTCTAGTTTATTTTTCACTATTTATAAATTTCGTCTTTTTTTAGCTTTTTTACCGGTTCTTTTTTCCCGTATTCGTTTGCGTTGTCCGTGATGAGCTAGCATATTTTTTTCTATTTTTTTTAAATTTAATTACGCCAAATAAGTTACCTTCAGCTACAGTGAAATTTCAAACGCTACAATGCAATTTTAGCCATAAGGCACAGCTTTTCAGTCCAACCGAGCGAGGCAGATCTCCTAACTGTTTTGTATCGTAATGATTGAAAATGTATTATATCTGTTTGTTAGATTTTTTTAGCATAATTAAATTTAAAAAATAAAAAATATACATCATCACAAGCAATGTCAAAAAATAAAGACAAAAGACAAAATTAAAAAAAATTAAAAGTCAGACACAGAATCAAAGCACGTTGGAGCAGGTTAGGCACCGTGGCTGGCTGCCTACGATGATGTCACGGGGTGTTTTAATCAGGCGATGATTGGCTCGTCGAAAACATCCTTGGTCTGGAGCTGTGGTGACAGCATTATGGTTCCTGAAGAACGCTTGGTCTGGAGCTGCAGCTGACCACCGGTGACTTGGGTGAACGATGATTGCATTGAACTGAAGCAGGAGGAAGGAAGACGTGTGTACCTTCATCTATGAACAGAACAATCGAGGCTTGAATTGCGACAGCGCAGATCATTTCTGTGCTACCTTCGTTTATTTTTTTTTTCTTAAGAAAAAGATATCATTTCTCTGCTACGCAAACCCCAGCTTTGTTTGGAAATCTTGATTTTGCATTCACGTGTAGAATTACTGAGACGACGAAAATAACACGGAAATGAGGAAATTTGTACACTTATTACGGATATGAGTTGTTAGCATCTAATGATATGCCTATTTGATGAGCAAATATTCAACTAACATTCCATGATTAGCCAGCTCATGAACAGAATATATGTATATACGTGCATCAAATAAAGATCGTGTTCGTGCACCACGAACATTTCTTAAGATTCTTGGGGGAAAAAAGGAACTTGGCAGTTGAGCTTGACAAGCTCGGTCAATGGATCGCTATGTCAATTCCTCTGCTTTAACAAGCTTGGAAGCGAAATTATAACTAAGCGATGCAATTAGTGGAGAACACCATGAGACATGAGTTCAATCGCTAGTCCATAACTCATGCACGTCTCTTTGCATATGATTGCTCTCAATCAATGGATTTCAGCTGCGATTATATAGAAATCGAGTGGACGTTTTCAGAGGAAAGAAGCAAATTATCGACCCGACTGGCCATCTAGCGATCACAAGAACAAAAAGGATATGGGGAATAAAGTAAAAAATTTATAGTTGACCTTAGCTATCGCTGCTACCATGTTGCACGTCTGACTTTGCAATAGGGGCGACCTTGGATAAAGTCGTGCGGTATCACCTTTCGAAGGACATGTTCTTTTTTGCTGTGGCTTTTGACTTTTGATTGAAAATTTTAAATTTTGGCTGTTTACGGTACATATTATGAATAGACAGATACACACTTGTGGTTTTAGCTGATACAGATGTTGGGCTTTTAACGTGTAGATCGTTTAACTTGTAGACTCCGTCTTCAGGCCCGGCCCTGAGGGGCGGCCGCACCGGGCCCCCAAAATTCAGGGGCCCCACCCATATACTGTAGTCTGTATACATAATACATAGTATATATACTAGTATACTATTCATGGCCGGCTGACTTCTCGTCTTCTCGTCCCAGGGAGTCAGGGGGCCAGCTGTCTACGCCTCTTCGGTCTCTGCAGCTCTGCTGCTTCAGTGCTTTGCGGTTTGCCTACAAGCACTTCTCCAATGTCACTGCAATACTGCATCAGCTCCTGCGCGGTGGTCGGCAGCGGCTCGAAGCCTCGAACGTCTGGATATCCGCGGATCCGCCCAGGGCTGCAGGGCATCGGCACCCACTCGTGACTCGTTGGACATGGCCAGCCGGCAGCCACGCGTGGAGCACTGGAGTGGAGCGAGGTCGGCGGCTAGGAGCTCTCGTTCTATACTTCTATGGCCGCGCGCGAGTACGCCCCACTGAGCACGACCTCTAGCAGTCTGGCTTCGGTTTGGACTCTCGTCGGCGGACAACTGGTTCTGCGCCACGGTGCTTGAGGTCTACGACCCTACGGTGAGCCGCCGCCCTTTTTGTAGTTTGCATATTAGGAATTTTTAATCAATAATTAGTGCTTTGTAGTTACTAATTATACTATTGTTCTTTAAATTTTCAGTACCATGTCGTCTAGAAAATATGCATCCGTCTAGAAATGTTAGAAGAAAGTTTTAAGGTAATATCTATAAACTCTTTGATATGAATTTTTCTTTAATACATAACGTATTTTAAGTGTTTGTTGGTAAAATTATATATATATATATATATGTGTGTGTATGTAGATTTATATTTAGATATTTATACTAGGGCCCCTATTTCTAGTTTCGCTCCGGGCCCTTAAAATCCAAGGACCGGCCCTGCCTGTCTTGAGAAAATACTCCGTTTGAAAGTTAGGTACTGTAGTAAAAGCCAAAAGCCGACTGGTTTTTGACTTGCCGAAAGGCCCGAAGTTGCTTAACAATTCATGGATCGTATTAGTTCGTGGCTAGGGACGGGCGGATTGGGCGGTTTCTTTTAAGCCCCCTCTCCGTTTTCCATTTCTTTGGAATTAATTGACCACCAACTCAATGCGATTTGAGCACTCGACAGCCTACGAGTGACTGAATTTACGGTGATGATCAAACGACGGATCAGCCACGCTGAAGAGAAAATGATGTCTTGCATAACGTCCAGAGAAGATCTTTTTCAGTCCTTTTGAGATTGTCATCGGCCTACCTAACAGGCTAACGGCAGACCAAACTCACAGGAACTTACCTGAGCTCCCCAGCTGATGGAGAAAGTAATGATGAACTAAAGATAGATAATGACACCTTGTGCCAATTGCTAAGGATGTTACTACAAGTTTAGGGTACGGAGAAATCCTACGGAATTGCAATACCTTAACGAGAAGGAAAAGTTAAAAGCAAAGATTCACAAAGACACAGATATTTTATGCTTTGCATGTAAGATAATTGTGACTTCAGAAAGCAGTGGTATAACCTATAACCATTGGAACAATGGGGAAAAGTAGACATCACAAGATCATAAGTTGTCAGATTGAAAACGATATAATAGAACAGGGGAGTTGTATCAGGTAATGCTACCTGCAACATAATGATGTCATGATAAATTTTGCACATCCACGTAATATATATGCCAACGTGCAGTGGCTATCAAGGAGTATCTGTTCTTCTGGAGGAACATGCTGCGGCCTACTCACCAAATTTTCAGGAGATGTGAGGACTCCATGACCTCAGAACAAGGCAAGTATGAAGAACAACTCATCCGCGCTAAGAGACGGAGACCACATCATTTTTCCATGTGCTTGAAAAATGAGTGGTCACTTGGTTGCCATCTCGGCCTATGCACATATTTCCAAGAAAAAGTTTGGCTTATGCACATAGTGAAAGATATAATCGATAATCAACTCTGTTGAATTCATCAACGGTAAACAGAGCACATTCTCTAAATGACCAACAATAAGGAGAAAGAAGTGCATGCTTGCAATACTCATCGCAATAAGGAGCATGAATTAAATGCTTCTGTTCAACAGGTTACCAAACATAATATAGCATAGTGTGGCATCGCAAAGGCAAGGATAGCAGTAACTTTCAGACGTGACAGTAACCATCAGATTGAATTATTGGGGAAAAAATTATAGAATACTTGCTAGTCCCTCCTTAACAGGCCTATTCAAAGCATTGCCAGAGATATCGACGAGAGCCTTGAAGCTGTATGGTTCATGCATTGATAGCTCTAAAACTACCTTCCTGTTAAGTTGGATATTCTCCGTCAATCCATGCATGAAGTTGCCATAGTTCACCTGGACATTGAAGGTATTTGTGATATTTCCTAGTGTTTTAGGATTTACTCTAATGTTGTGTCCATGTACTCTATACATTGCCCTTTGAGCTATTACAATACAACTAACATCCATTCTCCCCACTTAACATGGTATCAAGTTTTTCTCTTATCCTCCAACTATTCTGCTGCCGGCGCCCCTGCCCACCAGGAGGAGCAATCTCAGCTCCCCAGGCGGCCAGCTTGTAGTTGTAGCTTAGTCTCACGCACAGGAAGCCGGGACTGTCCGTGTAAAACTGTCGACGGTAGGCACCAGAAGCACTCCTGGCTTGGGAAGAATCACTGTGGAAAGTGCGTCCTGTAACAGCAATGCCAAATCCAGCAGCTGAAAAAATATTGATAAACAGAAGACCAGAAGGATTCGGTTAAGGGCAACATATAAACAGAGAAAACAAACAAAAACTACACATTTGAAACGGCTATGTCAAGGTCGTCAGTTAGGAGCGAAAGACTATTTATTCAAAGTAATCATAACCACCAAGGGTTAGATCATCTGAACTATGCACTTGTGATCATCACTCGACCTTGCCAACCAATTATTCAGACAATTAAACACAAGAATCGGAGATCACTGACCAAGGAAAAAATAAAAAATTTTCCAATCTACGAATTTTTCACGAGGCCTCAGAAGGAAGGCAGTAGTAGGGTGTGTAATCACCAAAAGATTTCAGATAGAATAATTTCCACATCGTTCATCCTAGGCCTCAGGAACAAACACTCCACAGGAACTCCAAATTTAAACAGAAAATACAAGAGAAAACTAGATCGAAGCTGTACAGTTGACCTCATAGAGAAGATTAGGCTTTTCCACACGAAAAGATTCGGACATATGCTTGTCTTTATTTTGATCTAATCATCGGCCACTAAACACTACAGAACCAAAACCAAAAGAAAATCCACCAAGAGCAAGAAAACTAAAGAAAGATCTAGAGGGGAATAATAATTTGATTTTGGTCGAAGAGAGGACTCGGAATATGGGTAGTGATATATCAGGATGGTCGGCAAGGCAAACAGATGCCAATTACGACGAACGAGACCAATAGATACAGTCGTCATTGTCCTCCAACACCACAAAGAAATCAAATCCCCAGCAGAACGATCAAAAAAACAAACGTAAAGAAAAGCAAACCACCAGACAGATCGAGATCGACATCCGCGAATAGAAGGGGAGGGGAAGAGCTTCCGATGAGAGCTGGCGGCGCTGGAGGGAGACGGCGCTCCTGCTCGTGCTTATATAGAGGCCTCCAAGGCATTAGGGTTTTACGGAGGCGGCGCCCGTGTGGTTTTCGGGCTCTGTCTGATGAGTAATCTGCGGCCGTCCGATCGTCTTTGTTCGGATGACGTGGGCTCTGACCTGTTGCTGGCCAGTAGGCCCAACTGTGAGACGGTGGATTCCTTCGGTCTAATTATCTGGGCCAGTCGGCCCAAAACTTCCATGTATACTGAGCTCGTCGCCTGTATTAGCTCAGCACCACTCTCCTCGAAAATGAAAACTACTCTTAAAAACGATGACGATGAAGTCGGCTGCGCTCAAATGACTCAAAAAGATTTCTCTCACGCATTTGCATGTTAAAAAAAAAGCTATCGTACACGTTTGGAATTAGCAAACTTCAGATCTCATCAGAAAATTAGCTACATGGAGCGCCAGCATAAGACAGAGAACGGGACAGTGCTGAACTTCTACGCAACGCACTGTGAGAAGGTTATTCCCAGAATTCACCATAACACACTTCGGAATTGTTGAAAGCAAGTGGCACTCAAACAGGGGGTGTCATCTTGCATAGGGCAACAGTTAGAAATTGCAAACTATTACAACTACGAAGCATCGGCCTTCTTGCATAGGGCGCAGTACAAAGTACAAACCATGATACGAACTCCGAAGGATGATCAACGCATGTGAGTCACCTATTTCTACTTAATTTACAGATTCTTGTGACCCTCGAGCGTGACACACATTGTGCTCATGATCTAGTTTGCTGTACTCGTCGTAGTAGTCTGTATGAGAATCTTACTTCCTGTAACCTGTAGAACAGGTACACAAGGAGCTCGCCTCAGCTTCTGCTTGCTCCAGTTCTGTCCCCAAGGATTTTCTGTGGATCGAGGGTTGACAAAATTTGGGGCATTGACATACCAATAGATACAACTATCTCTGCAAAACAGTGTGCAAACATGTCACATGTCATTCGGCAAAGCTAAAGCGCTCATCTACATGTTTGGAAGCAGATTATCAAATGATATCGAGATGAGTGTGTGTGAGTGTTGTGAATTACCAATGCCTTCACGCACAGAAAGATTTGGCCTTATAACATCCTTTGAATTCACCATGAAGATATCACCAATATAAAGATGATTAGTTGGGACATAGACGCAGTAAAGTTCCTCTTGACCAGAATAGCTCTGTTACAACATAATGATGAGATAGATACTCAAATGAGGCGCAACTATATGCTAATTAGAAATAACAATAGAATGGACAGAAGAAAAAAAAGGACAGATGTCATCATTTTGAGTATTTTATGAGTAATCTTTCTTGTCCTGCACATGTTAAACAATTAAATTTACCCGTTTCACATAGTCAACAATACGATTGAATTTCAAGCTAACTATAATTACTAGGTAGCATAACTGCAGCATGTGCATAAAATAAATTACATCATGTTATGATCTAATATTCAGGAAAAGACTGTAGCGTGGGTAATGTAGCACGTAGCACTGTAGCACCAGTTACTGTAACGCGTGTACTGTTCCTGTGAGATACTGTTGTGCCGCGTGTATTAGATATGATTTGTTATTTAGGGATCTATCTATTAGGTGTTTGATATTATCTATTAGTTAGACAAGTTATTATTAAATTGGATTGTTATAGATAAGTTTCTTTATAGATTATTTTTTCAAAGTCAAGGCGGGTCGTCCCCGTAAAAGAGATAACATGTATCCATTATAAAGGAAACAAAGATGAATAAACAAGTCCCTAACTCCTAAAGTCCAACTGTGATCATTCCCTTGACCGGCTATTCTAGATCTATTCTTTCTCCAATCGGTGCCTTCCTTCACCTAGCGCCGTTCTACTTCAAGCCGTCGACCTCCCTTCGACGGATATTTATCCCTATGAACTACGATTCATGACAATTGGTATCAGAACCACTCACCATAACTTTCGGTGTTGCACCATCTATCTTGGAAAAGTTGAAAGCTAACAGCGAAGAGCAGAAAGTCTTCAATAATGGCCACCACCGCAGCTCAAGGACAAGCTGCCTCACCGTAAGGGGTGTAATACTATGATCAAATATTTATGAAAAGACTGCAGCCCGTGTACTGTAGCACGCGGTACTGTTCACCACAGTGCACTGTAGCACCAGTTACTGTAGCGCATGTACTATTCACGCGAGGGTACTGTAGCACCACGTGTATTAGGTATGGTTTAATATTAAGGAATATATCTATTAGGTGTTTGGTATTATCTATTAGTTAGACAAATTATTATTAGATTATATTGTTAGAAATAAATTTCCTTATAGATTATTTATTAGGAGCTGAGTCGGATCATCTCTATAAAAGATAGGGATAGCATGTATCCAATCGGGTCCTGATTCACTTAGCGTCGTTCTACTTCAAGTTGTCGCCATTTGACCTCTCTCCGACGGATGTTTATCCCGTTATAAACTAAGATTCATGACACGTTAAGCATAAACAATGTAAACCAAGCATGGTTGGATAATAGTGAAGTCTTGTAAACCTGAAGAGAGACTGACGAGGTAATGAAACCAAACGCGTATTCTCCAATACGAGGATGTCTTATGATGACCACTTCCTTGAATGCTTGTTTGTTCTGATCTGTACAAACAACAATTTACTTAGCTCCTAAGCTAATTTAGGGATTGCAAATCAGGATAACTGTAAATTTACCTGGTGATATTGCAGCACTTATTTGCTTGGATGCATTGTAGATATGACGCACAAGAGGCATGCGCTTAATAATCCACTCACCAAGGCTAAGGATAGATGCTCCAACCCAAGATGACATGAATACTCCAATTAAAAATATGAAAGCAACAGAAGTGATGAAGCCAAGACCTGGGGTATATTCATCATAAGCACAAAGTGGGAAAATAAGCTGGATAAGCACCAAGGCATTCTTCTTAGTAATGATTAAGCTACAAAATATTATTGATTTTGCCTACACCGCTCACATGCCAAGTTTCCCAGATTTCTGACATAAACTAAGAATCTAATTCCCAGATTTCTGACATAAACTAAGAATCTAACCTCACAGGCTATACTAAAACATACACAAATATGCACCTGAATTATTAGGTTCGGCATATGCAAACTCTATTGTACACAATATAAAACAGTAATGTGTAACAGCATAGTGGACCAAGCCCCAAACCAACCACAGAATGAAGGGCATCTTTTATTGAAGGAAAATAATTTATAAATGATATACAAAGTATTACAAAATTTGATATTTCAATACAAAAAAGTGGGTTAGTTCACATACCAAATATGTTGATTCCCAGTTGTGCAAAGATTGGAGAGAAGAAGCCATCAACAAAATGAATGAACCACCAGGTGATGTAGAATGTTATTGCTATGGGAAAGAGAATTACACTGGAAGTATCCCGAAAAAGAAAGCGACCACAGAAAAATATCTCAGTATATGTAGCTGGCATTGTGGAAAGAACATTTCATATAAAATTACATCGTTGCAAAATGTATTCACATATTGTGTGTATAAATCCCCAAACGCAAGATTTAATATGTTAATATGGTATTTCTAATACCTAAATACGTGCATTTGAATCAGTGTCAAACTTCGAGGAAAAAGGAATACGAAATATATTTCTGAACAACTAGAATAGATCACAAGGATGGAACATACTTTCTGAAGCTAACTGAAAACCCTAGGATCTCTAAAATTCCTTGTTACTAGGACCTTCCTGCAGCTTAGCTGTTGAAAAATATGTCAATATATTTCTTCTAAATCTATGCTTCCATATTTTATTTCATGAAAAGGTGGCTCGCCAAGCCTAACACAACCCTCCTCCCTTTTTCTGGTTTGGGACAGGTTATGTAGTAAACTACACAGGCGGAGTTTTAGTCTCTGCTCAGATGGCAGGATACAGGTTTTATTACAAAGCTCTCGTTTCTTTGACCTTAAGTAGGTTTCATTTCTAGCCTACCCCAATTTGGTTGGAACAAAAGGCTTTATTGTTGTTGTTGCTATGCTTCCATATTTTAATTGTTGGATAATCACCAATGGAGGCATGGAGCTATGAGGCAATTGGTAACTTACAAATTCTTTATAAAACTCCCCACCAAGCATGAACCGCTTGATGTTCCTCAATTTCTCCAAGCTAACCCTTTCTCTTTTTTTAAAAAAAATGGAAAAGATAAACTGCAGATTCAAAGAAACAGAAAAAAAAACACTCACAGTAATCTTAGGGATCTTATTCTTACCTCATCACCTACATAAATTATTTCTTAATCTATATCGAAAAAAGTTTTGAATTTTGGAACATCATATAGATATGCCACCAACAAATTTGACTTTTGAAGTGCCAACATCGGTCCTCAATTAATTTTACAGTACATATCCACAAATACCAGATGATACATGACAAAATCATCAGACACCCATCCTACCATGAATATGGCTTTTATGCTAGTTAGAAAGGGAACATACTATTTCATTGCTAAACAGTAGTCAAGATCTAAGAGGACCAAGAGGATGTTCATTTTGCTAGAGAGACTTACCATCCAGTCATGAACTTCTTTGAAGCCCAACTGCGGACCACCTTATGGAAAGCCTGTATTGCAGAGAACAGATAGGGGAAGATCAACATGAGCTGTTCTAGCTTCAGCGATACAAAGAGAGCTGCCAAATCTTTAGAGCATATTTTTGTGAAAGGGAAGTATCAAATAGGAAAGCATGAACTTTCTACTTTCACTTTAATTTGTGAAATAACGCTTGTTTCAAAAGGCTGTCACCATGGTAAGCACTCTAGGGTCTAGGCAGATTAGGGGTTAATAAAATTATAACCAACGAAATCAATTACATCTTGCCTTCTGCTCAGGTGGTTATACCATAGCATGTTCCATATAGAAAATGAGCTGAAGCAATGTCTTCTAATCTTTCCTCCCTAAGCAGATATATATAGGAAACACTGCGCACTAAGACACTGAGTTCATCACTAATTTGACCAACCCTCCAAAAGTTGGCTTCAGCGCATCGAACACTCACTTAGGATCAACATCCCTAACTTAAAAATAGCAACATTCAAGCATTTCCTATGACGTAAACTGTTATTCCCACCCATTAAGCACAATGTACAAGAGGCTGCGTGGTGCCACGAAGATAACCCTAAAGGGTCGAGGTGGAGAGAAAACTGCAGCTGAATGATAGAGAAAACTCTAAAGGGTCGAGGTGGAGAGGTGAGGGCTGGGATGGGATGGGGGACCTCGCGGCCGGAGGTGGAAAGCGCGGCGGTGGCGGAGGAGGAGGCGGCCCTGTCCCCGTCCTCGTCGCCGTCGCCCGGGATCGAGCCGCCGCCGGAGACGGGGATGAGGAGCTCCCGGTCGCGGCTGCCCATCGGGCTCAGCGGAGACTTGTCGTCGACCATCGGGCTCCTGGCCGCCGCGGCGACCTCCCGGCTCAGGTTGTCGCGTGCCGCGATCGCTGTGGAACGGTGATGCGCGGCTCGGCACGAGCGAGACGAGACTTTTCCTCCTTTTTCTGGGGTGTGCTTTCGTTTTCTGGAGTCGTTTACGTGTCTAATCTCGTTATAGCACCTGTCGAATCGAGTCGTCGCTCGCCTCGCCAGGAGGGAGAGAGGGTGCGCATTTTTACGCCGAACAGAACCTACTGTATTAACCGAAATTCTCGATTTTGTTCGGTTTTCAGTGATTTAAGGCTCTGTTCTAAACCGTCTCTGATTTTAAAAGTAAAAAAACTGTTTAAAATACATTGGTTTTTTAATACGTTTTTCTCTCTTTCCATTACCATGAAGTTATAACAGTGTTTTATTATTATTCTATTTTTATTTTTTTAATTGAATACATTAAAAGTTAATATCCACCATTTAGACTAAAAACCAGAGTAAAAAATCATAGCACTTTTGAACGTACCATTTAAACTAAAAACCGGAGTAAAAAATCATGGCACTTTTGAACGGACCAAAATTTCTGATCTATTTGGTGTTCAGTTTTTAATTGGTTTACACGGGAAATTTAACTTTTTGCCACCCTTAAGATTGTCAGCTATCCAAATACCATCCTCTTCAATGCAATTAACATTTTGCCACTCTCGAGCCTACGTGGCGCCCACGCGAGCGCGAAAGCCGCCACGCTGGCCCGCGCCTCCGGCCCCGCGCCGCCGCCTCCGGCCCCGCGCCGCCGCCCGCGACTCCCCGCTCGCCCGTGCCCGCGCCTCATCTTCCCCGAGTCCGGCGCCGGGATCCCGCTCCCCTGTCTCGGCCGCGGGGACGGAGGCGGAGGCGCGGGCGCGGGCGCGGGCGAGCGGGGAGTCGCGGGCGGCGGCGCGGGGCCGGAGGCGGAGGCGGAGGCGCGGGCGCCGGCGAGCGGGGAGGCGCGGGGCCGGAGGCGGAGGCGCGGGCGCGGGCGAGCGGGGAGGCGCGGGCGGCGGCGCGGGGCCGGAGACGGAGGCGGAGGCGCGGGCGCAGCGCGGGGCGGGCCAGCGTGGCGGCTTTCGCGCTCGCGTGGGCGCCACGTAGGCTCGAGAGTGGCAAAATGTTAATTGCATTGAAGAGGATGGCATTTGGATATGTGGCAATGTTAAGGGTGGCGAAAAGTTAAATTTCCCGGTTTACACTCTCGTAAGTAGTGACGGAACCAGACCTCAGACTATCTAGGCTGTAACTCGAGGCCTATCAACCAAAGCCAATGCAAAATTCACAAAAAAAATCACAAAAAAATAAAGTTAGGCTAAGAGTTGACCATAGAGTAGCTGGCTTAACCTAGAGCTTCAGTTTGTATTGATTCCGCCCCTGCTCGTAAGCCGATTTCACCAAAACAACTGATCTATACGTACCAGACGAGCGACTACAAGGTTCAAGACGAAAGCAAATTCTCTAGGAGAGGGTTTTTTTTAGATCCTCTCTATCCATCCTTGAGCTAATATAGGACTTATCAGATAAAACAACGAATGGAGAGGTGCGTCATATGAGGCCGTCTACCATACACCTCTTCGCCCAAGACCCACCCGCCCCGACCCCCATCTAGAGATGGCAACAGGCATAAACCCGCTGGGTTTTGCTATTCCAAACCCGTGCCCATGAAAGTTGGACGTGCCCGCTAAAAAACCCATGCCCGTGACGGGTGCAAATTTTTGCCCAGACCCATGCCCACTGGGTTAATGGGTACCCACGGGTCGCCCGTCGGGTCAATAATACGAGCTGCAACAATGGTTAATGGAGAGGAGGAAGAAGTTCACCGGCCATCTTCGTTGGAGACGGAGGGCAGCGCCATGGCCAAGGGTCTATTGCTGCGATGCGCGTTAGCTGCGGCGTGAGGGCTGGGGAGGAGTGAGTAGTGATCGTGGCCGAGTGCTAGCTAGGGTTAGCCGTATGGGTAATAGGGCATTGCCACATTGGATTTGGGGGCTTGGGGCTAAATGGCTAATGGGCTATGGGTTGGGCTGGTTTGCCTGGCAGGCTGGGAGTCTGGGTTTATAACTCCTATGGATCGGGTTTATATTACCCATGTGTTTGCGGGTTTGGGTACTATAGGAACGTACCCAAACCCCCCAAACCCGGCAGACCCAATGGGTTAGGTTTTTTGCCCATTAAGAGACCCATGGGTTAGGAAATTGGCTCAGACCCATGCCCTAATAGAGTAAAACCCACCGGGTATAGGGTTTCGGGTACTCATTGCCATCTCTACCCCCATCCCCATCTCTCCTCGCATCTCCTGGGTACCGACTGCTAACCGCCATGGTAGCCAGCCGCCACTGCCCAACGTCCACTGAATCACCAAGTCACCGAGGACTACGAGGGAGAGAGGCAAAGTGGTGATACGGTGAGGGAGAGACCGGGAGAGGCAAGCAACTAACCGGCGGCGACTAAAGGAGCAACAACGACGAAGCGTCGGTGCACGTGGCGGAGCGCCGAAGCACACACCAGAGGCGCGCCACCCAGGAGCCACACACACAGCTCAACCTCAAAAGGTCAGGCGAGGGGATTAGTGGGATTGTGTTCAATAACTTAAATGTATTGGATTTGTCCACTGGCTACTTGTTTCTTATCATCTGTCCTGTGCCCGCTGTTAAGGCCTCTTCACGCTCCAACGCTAGGGACACACTCGGTGTAGATATTGTATAGTAATATCTATAGTTTATCATCTTACATAGATATAATATTTATAATTTATCATCTCACATAAACATAAAGCTAAAAATAATCTTTCCAATATATAATATATAGCAATCATCATACTCAATTAGTTTTTTCCCCTCACCTCTTCTATCTCCTTTTTTACTAATTTCTATTCTCTAGCTTTCCTGATCCTCTCAAACAGACAATATCTTTTAATGAAACACTACTCTCATTTCTTTCTTTTTTTAATTATCCTTCCACAACGGTTTTTTTGCTCATTTGGTATGCTATAATATTACTTACATAATCCCATTAGGAGCGACCTTAACCAAACTACCGTGATGCCAGTAAGAAACAACCTTTTGGTCACACTTACTACTGTCTCGACGTCACCACGTCACCGAAAACCTTTCAGGACTTGTTTGGGTAGACAACGATTAGACTCGATCCCTTAGAATAGGCAGGAATTTGAGTTTTTAGATCGGGGAATTGCTTCAAACTAAATCTGGATTTGAATCCAAATCCTCCGAACCCAAACAGGCCCTTAAAGTTACAAAAACCAAGGAAGAAGAAATGAGGATCCAGGCAACAATATAAGCTGTCCAACAGGCAGGCAGAAGTTCTTCAAGCAAGGTGGGGAGAGGAGCTCGAATTTATTTCTTACTAAGCAAGCAAATTACATGGCCTGCATAAGTATATATAGCGTGCTTCATACAAGCATCAATGGCTGATCGATCTGCACATACAGAATTCGGAAAGAGCTCCTTGGCTTCATAGAAACCCTGCAGGAAAAAATAAAGTGGATTGGTTCAGAAGCTCGAAGAGAGGTTGTATGTAAGAATTATAAATCACCAGAAATAGAAGTTTAATTGTTTGATTAACGCCACATAGCAGCGCCATGCACTAATGTACAATGCAACTTCTTAGAGTGAAGATACAAGAGCAACTTAGAGCTTACACGACACTTTTATTCCTACATGATTTGCGAATGTAGATAAATAATAATAATTTAATTAAAAAATACCATAAAAAATTGCATGACAATGGAATGTACAATTAATTAGAATTATACTAATTGAGATAATCTATTTAGCAATGCAAATCGATCAAATTGAATAGGTCTGGTGGCTAAATGCTTTGCTGTCATGAGATCAGATGTGTTGCATCGTTATTGACAAGCATGCAATTCAACATACTAATCATAGCCACACCATTAGCTATTTAGGTTATCATAGACATACACAATAGTGGGAAAGACCAACGAATCTCCAAATCTTGATGAATTTTTCCTAACTGGCCGCTAACCAAACCTCATAATTATTCAGGAATGCCTGCTCGATAAACCCGAGGAAGCAATAATGACCAAGCAAACAGGGGGAAATTCTAAGGCCAGTCTCAGTGGAGGTTTCATGTCCCAGTTTCCAACACGCCCATATTTTGGAAACAGTGCAGAAGAGTTTCATCCCCATGAAACTCTCTCTACTCCCATGAAACTTTTATCATCTCTCTCTTCATCAATACAGTACCATGTCAGCGTATTTAATGCCCATGAAAATCTCCACTGAGACTGGCTCTTACAATAACACTGGAACAGCCAAAAACATGAATTTGTGTGCGCAAAACGACTGTATGATATAGGAGTGATTACCAAAAGAAAAGTGCTGTAGGATCCAGTTTGCACATATGTAGAATTGTTTCGTTCAAATCAGATAGATTATCAACATCAGCTAAGCTTGAG
This sequence comes from Dendrocalamus latiflorus, assembly GCA_017311315.1. Taxonomy (NCBI): domain Eukaryota; kingdom Viridiplantae; phylum Streptophyta; class Magnoliopsida; order Poales; family Poaceae; genus Dendrocalamus; species Dendrocalamus latiflorus. The sequence goes on along the minus strand of CM029614.1, from coordinate 34,255,150 downwards.
TGCTTGACTATTGATGATCTCAAAATAATTCAAGCTACCCTCAAGGACTACAATTACATCTCAAACTATTTATATTCTTATTATAGAAGGATATCATCCGAAGTGAACTATGGGAATACTGTACTGATTGGCTTCAGCGCAGTAGTACAATCTGCAAACCAGCAGAAATCAAGCAATGCGCCTTTTGCAGTAATTTCAGCAAACACGTACACGAACACAGCAGACTCGGGATGCAAAACTGCAGAGACTGACCTCTCACCTCCTCAGAGCCTGGAAGCGAAGTGCTTCCTCTTCTCCTCATCGCTCTCCTCGACAATTCCCACGGACCTGCACGCCTCAGGGTACATGGAGATCCTTATAGACGAGTACACGCCCCCGTCCCACTTCCTCGCCGCGAACTGCTCGGCTAGCTTGATGGCCTCGGCCGCCGTCTCAGCCGAACTGGGGCAAACGACGTCTACGATGCCCATCTCCTTGGCCTCCGCGGCCCTGAGCTTCTTGCCGCGGAGCGCGACGTCGCGGAGGGCCTGCGCGGCGGTGATCTTGGCCCGGAGGACGGCCACGAAGTAGGGCGGGAGGGGGAGGCCGATGTCGACCTCGCTCATGTAGAGCACGCCGCGGTCGGCGCGCATGAGGCGGTAGTCGTGGCACAGCGCGAGGAGGAAGCCGCCGGCGGAGGCGTGGCCGGTGACGGCGGCGACGGTGGGCATGGGGAGCGCGAGGAGGTCGGCAGCGAGGGGGCGGAGGGCGTCGACGAGCTCCCCGAGGCGCGCGCGGGAGGTCCCGGCCCAGCCGATGTCGAGGCCGTTGGAGAAGAAGCGGCCCTCGGCGACGGTGACGAGGGCGGCGCCGGGGCCGGCCGCGGCCGCAGCCGCGGCGGATGAGAGGGCGGAGCGGATGGAGGAGATGAGGGAGTGGCCGAGGCGGTGCTCGCCGTCGCCGGTGAGGGTGAGGACGAAGACGCGGCCGCGCTGCTCCAGGGTGCACATCGTCGCAAGGGATGGGAGTTTCGGCCGGGGATGGGTCAGGTACTTGGGTTGCGTCTGGTAAGTTTCAGCCGCAGCGTGGAGCCGGAGACTCCGATGGATGGAGGTCTCAACAACTGGATTGGACTCTGCTGGCGACCGACGAGCGTTCCAACCCTGCGCGATTATTCAAATTGCTAGACGGACGGAAGAGGCAAGGAGAACACGCTATCCTGCACAAATCAATTTGTTGTTCTTGTACGCTGATGTGATTGCGGAAGTCCCATTCTAAACACCTTTTTTTAACTTGATCGGCTTTTAAATAGTGACTTTCAAAATAATTTCTATAAATCATTTATAAAAGTTACTACAAAGCCTCCTTAAATAAAGTAATTTCTCAATACAAGTGTCTCTTAGAGCATCTCCAGCAGGGCCCCTACTTGAGCCCTCAAAACCAAATTTGAGGGCTTGAGGCAAAAATAGAGGTCCAGCAGGGCCCCTACTAGAGCCCTCAAATTTGAGGGGCCCCTTAAATCCCCCCTTCAGCCCTCATTCCTAAGGGGCCCCTACTCCGGCCCTCATTTTTCAGTTTTCCTCGTTTTTTCCCGTACGAGTGAAACAAATTTAAATTCGGAACAAATTTGAATTTAAATTTGAATATTCGAAACAAATTTGAATATTCGAAATAAATTTGAATTTAAATTTGAATATTCGGAACAAATTTAAATTCAAATTTGGATATTCGGAACAAATTTGAATATTCGAAACAAATTTGAATTTAAATTTGAATATTCGGAACAAATTTGAATTTAAATTTGAATATTCGGAACAAATTTGAATTTAAATTTGAATATTCTGAACAAATTTAAATTCAAATTTGGATATTCGAAACAAATTTGAATTGAAATTTGAATATTCGGAACAAATTTGAATTTAAATTTGAATATTCGGAACAAATTTGAATTTAAATTTGGAACAATAAAATTCGAAATAAATTTGAATTTAAATTTGAATATTCGTATTTGAATTCATAAATTTAAATATTGTCCCTCATTTTGAAATCATAAATATTTTATTGTGTATTGTGCTTTTGTCTCATACATATGCATATGGTGTGTGAGGAAATAGAGAGAATTGAGAAGTAGGGGCCCTGTTTTGAGGGCTCCTGCTGGAGTGCAGCCCAGAAAACAGAGCCCTCAAAAGTAGAGGGAGCCCTCAAATTAAAAGTAGGGAGCCTGTTTTGAGGGCTCCTGCTGGAGATGCCCTTAGATGCCACTATTTTGGCTAAAAAAATAACTTGTAACTAAAATTTCACTGTATCCGGTTAAAACTACACTGTACCTGATAGTTGCTTATTTATGGTAATTAAATTTAAAATTTTTTAAAAATAGAGAAAACACATTAGCATATAATAGACAATACAAATGAATACAGAAAAAGGCAAAAAAACTAACAAAACTAAAAAAACGAAAGTTGAAAATAGTTAAAAAAAAAAGCCAAAAACCAAGATCTTAAGCCGAAATGAGCAAAGTCTTACTCTCTTAATCTTTCTCACGATAGACAAAAGACACAACACGTTTAAACAGGTTCTAAATCTAAACGGGCACTACAGCTTGTAGAAGCAAATTTCCCTGCATGCAGATTCTGCAACCAGTTGATGACCCATCGGTTTTAACAAATCGCATGACAAGTCAAATGCTGGGCAACGTGCGTTCAATCACACTTTCAATCACCAATGCATCAACTTGCACGATTTACCAATCCAATGGAAAACTGAAACGGCCGATCTGTTGTCCGGACATCATTCTGAAGCAGCGCTGATGCTCCAGGCAGCATAAGGAAATTTTATAGTACAGCGAAGACCAGCAAAACACATACTTCAGAGTGCATTGGTTTTACATAAGCTGGCAAGACCGCACGAAAAAACATTGTTTACAGCAAATGAAATAGGGCGGGCAAACAACAAACCAAATGAATTGGATGTGATTTTCCATCTCAGCATGAGGTACAAAAAGGAACTAGTCTACTTCTGTGCAGTAGCAACTGTTAGCTTCTGAAACATAATAACTTTGACAAGGGAAACCATCACTCGGCCATCAATTCTCACAGTTGAGATTACCAGTATCAACTGCAACTGCTCACCTCATTACCAAGTCTCCTCCTGCCAATATTATCAACTAATTTCAATAACACTTTTGAGTCATGCAATGTGCATCTTTTCTTTCTAGCATGAGCAAGAATGCTCAAGCAGGCAACTCAAGCTTCACGTTGTTCTTCCAACTGCAATGATCAATGTAACATTGTCAGCAGCCAAGTAGTATGTGCATGACATGTCACAACAGGATGCAGTTTACCTTAAGAAATAGTAGTAGAAGAAGTCTGCATACAGAGCTGTTTGGACCAAACCAGCAATCCAAGCTGAAAGAAATAGGGTCATTAGGGAACAATATTTTGATAAATGTGGGACATGAAACACGAGCACAAAAAAAGATATGAACATACGGATCCATCTGCTGTGGTGACCCTCCATCAAATAACGGTAGACCCAATTTAGAATGTAGAATGCACGGTAGGCCCTGCAAAACAAGTATTGTGTGACTAGAAAGAGACCAAAAAAACTAGAGAAGTGTGCACAAAGTTTGATCTTTCGAAGCATTTGGTTCTATTCTTTCTTGTAACATGGCTTGGAGTCCAGAATTTATTTCGAGATTTTAAACTCAGATTATCCACCAAGACTCAAGCCTAATTCAAATCTGGTTACAGACACAGTGTATATACCAAATGTAAAATATAACCTAGGCCTAATTAAGTTGAGCACAGAACTAGTCCAGGCCCAAAGGGAAGTGTGGATTCAAGACTGCCCTAGCTCAAGCTGAACACAAGAAAACTACATATGGATTCAAGATGAACTCAATATATATAACCCAATATCTTCATGACCATAACATACAACAGAAGCTATATGAAGAATGAGAAATTGGTTTCCTTCTTTTGTAATACGGGCGTTGAAGATAGCAAATGTGTTACAGTTGATTGACTATTTGGAGTGAAATGCATACCCAAGGAAGATAACGTATTGTCCTGTCAAGTTATCCACATTTCTGCTTCTCTGGAGCAAAACTAACTGAGGGAGAATTGCCACTGCCTCCAAGTAAATTGAAAATGCCCAGCATATCTGCATAGTAACAACACTTTATGATAACATTCGTACGCCATACTAATGAACGATTAGAACAATTTGGCCACATTTCACTAATGGACTAAATGGATCATTATGACTAAGCAGCTAAAGTGCCAACAAAAACAAGAGAAAGGACAAGTTTCCAAAAAAAGTAATCACTTACAAAAGAAGATAATCTGTACCACCCAAACAAACATAAAGAGGAATAGAATTAAATTAAATTAAATTTACCTGAACGGGAACAAATGCCGATTAATGCACATTGATGTGGACAGGGAAAAGAATTTGTAGATTTTAAGAGTTCTAAATGAAGCCCATAGATAAAGAAGATAATCACCTGCTCTTCTGCTTACACTCTAGGAATTATGGTACCTTCAGGAAATTGATTCTCAAATTTTCTATTGTAAAACAGTGTGTTCTCGAAAATAGATTAAAATGCTCACTGACAAGATGTATCTCGCAATTCACTCAATATTTAAGTCCCACACCATCAGCAAATAGCATCTAGCCAAGTTCACAAACAATCTATCAGCACGTCTGCATTGCCTTATTCAAATTTGACTTTATGAGTAACAAAGCACCCTCATTACTGCATCATGAAAACAACAGGTTCGCTCCTATTTGAGTCGGATCAAACTGTGAAATGAGATTGATGGTGTGGCTCAATGATCCTATCACACAGCACTAGCAGCCAGTTTCAGGCAAAATTTAATGCTAAATGCTTGATAGTTCCCAGTAACGAAATGTAGCATGGACGAACTTATAAAGCGAAAATACCATAATTCTCAAAGGAGCACATGGACAAACATAGCACGGCATATATCCTAAGGCCATCAATTCAACAATGCAATGGACAATCCAGGACAGATCAGACCACATCACCTCGCGGAAGGTGAACCGCTCGTTGAAGAGCAGCGCGAGCACGAAGGCGGCAGCGACGAGCACCACATGCCGGAAGGTGTCCTGATCCTTGTCGTACGTGCGCCGCACCTGCGGGTGGCGCCGCATGCACCACACGATCGCCGCCGAGCTGGTGATGAACACCACCTTCATCACCGAGTTGTAGAGAGAGATGTAGTCCGTGAACAGGTCCAGGTACCTCGCCACGAACACCACCATGTACAGCTCCTGCGTCTTCCTCGAAACCCCTGCGCCACGCACAGATCCGTGAGCGGCGGACCCCCACCCCTAAGCGGCCGAAACCCTAGCGCTCCACGGCTTACCCGAGCAGGACTTGGTCGCGTAGATCTTGAGGAGGAGGACGAGAACCGAGAAGAGGTGGGTCATGTCCCCGAGGAAGCGAAAGGCGTTCATGGCGGCGGCGGCGGCGGCGGGGCGGCGGCTACGGTGTGGGGGTTTAGAGTTAGAACTTAGAACTCTCTAGATGCGGAGGGAAGGGAAATGGCGGAGAGGAGGCGGGCAGGAAGCCAGCAAGGAACGGAACGTGAAGGGAGGGAGGTGCGAGCGTTGTGGACCGGTGTGGACTGTGTCGGTGGTGGGGCCCAGTTGGCAGTGACTTCTAGCCTAGCGAAATGCGTGCAGGAGAGGAAGAGGAGGGCTGTGCGGTGAGATCGGCGTGTGGACCGGGGGGCCCGGGGCCCACATGGCAGTTGCCTGGTGCTAATGTGGTGGCGTGGCGAAACACCTCACCCGCGCAGCGACGTCACCACACCAGCTTTGCTGCTCTCTGGCTTGCGCTTCGCATAGACTCGCTCAGTCGCATGCCGTACGTGCTTCGCGTCTCCTACGACTACGACTCTACTTCCACTTAATCCACCGTCTTCCCCTCCCCTTCGACCCCCTTCCCCCGTCTCTCCCGCCTCGAGATCCGGTTCCGTTTCCAGAAGCTTCTGGAAAAGGCTCGCTCCATGAGCGTCTGATCGACCGTTGCCATGGGCTGCGCTGGATCCACCCCCAAAGTCGATGGTATTCTTCCTTGGTGCTATCTTTTCTTGCTTGGTTTCCTTTTTTTTTTTTGTTCTTGTTCCTGGTAAGGTGCTAATACGATCCGAGCTGAATTGTTTCATGGAACTGCAACTAGGAGTAGGATTAACTCGCTTGTTGCTTACTCTTATCGGTTCTTGATTAAATTCATAAATTGTACTTGTAACTGTTTAAATCCGGTAGTTTAAGCTATCGATTCACGCTTCGTGCGAGGATTCAGTGTCAGAACTGTTGATTGGGACGGAATTTATTGTCACCTGTGGAGTACTGTGATGTGGTTTGATATTAGATTTGCTACTGTGCTGCATAGTTGTAGGGTGTCCTCGTGGAATTCGTCCAATCGTGGTCATCAGTACAGTGGAGTGAGAAGTGGAAATTCCTGCGTCACGGAGGTAGCATTTGGTTAATGGGGAGATAACATTGTCAGTAGCCTGGAATTCAAATGACATGATGGTTATATTTGAAACAACCTCAAAATTTCAGAATGAGATTGAATTTCTTTGGATTTTGTTCTTAACCAAAACTCTAGCTAATTCCACACCCAGCCCTTGACAGCCCTTCCACCAATCTCACCATCTCCCTCTGTCATTTGATCAAAACTGAGTCGGCCGCCACTGTTCATGATCCGAAAAATATCACCGTCCACCTGGCCTCAGCTCATTCCCCGCTGCCACGACTTCTCCCACCACTGCCACACGGCCCACACCCCACTGCAACTCTGTCAAAGCTGTACTCCTCGCCTGCTACGCCTTGACAATCCATAAATGCTCCCCGCCTGCTCGTCGGACCGGCTGAGACAGTGCCACCACCGCCTCTGCATTCAAGGTAAAACTATCTTGACCACAAAACCTAAATTTGAGCCAAGAACAAGCCCAACTGGATTTGATCTTGAATCTTTCTATGGAGTTAATCTAGATGGGCAACGATTGATCAACTAGAATCTTCTAGTGCCTCTTACTCATCACAGCAAGATCAAGAGGGAGAAGGAAACACCAAAAACGAAGTCAAATCAAGATTTCAATACTTGAGCAAAGAGAAGAAAGACTTGACGAATTTTGATATATATTGATACTTGGATATGAATGTTTACAGCCACTCATTAGCCAACCACAAAGCCTAAAGATGAAAAGAAGCTCGATAAAGAGCCACAACCCATCTCCCAAAGGTTCTCTCTAAGAGCCCTAACTCTCATCCACTTGGTTTCCTGGAGAGTTAACCCTAACTCTCTTAACTCACCTCCTTATATAGTGGAGGCTTATAAGAAACCCTAACCAGCACCTTTAGTTGGGTTTCACCCACTTACATGGGCTAACCCGTTAACCCAACACTATATCGGGTTTTACATACACATGCATGCTTATCAAAACATACACACCCGTTAACACGATACTGAATCAACACTTGATTCACTTAGCATTTTTAGCACATCCTTAATCTAAACCACCTCTTTTGCGCCTCCCCGCGTTGTAGTTTGATCAAATCTCAACTTTCCAGATTATGGTAGAAAGATTGTTTTGCCCCCAAACCACCTTCTATGAAGTTTCACGCTTCCTTTGCCTTGAAGCAGCCCCGTGCTTCAACTTCAACCCCATGTGACCTCAATGACTTGACGCCAATCCTCTCACACATCTAGATCCTACCGAACGGTCCTCGCTTGCAAAAAAACCTAAGTCACTTGGTTCGCCACATGCCTCTTCGTATGCCATGATGGCACCTGACTTCCTTGGCCATTTTGGGCCTAAGCTCCTCCCTAAGCTTATCCCTAATCCACTTTGCTGTTGCCCGTTATGTCCATCATCGGTAGCTCCTGCCCTGGTTCCTTGTCTTTGTGGCTTGTAGCCACTCCACTAGTCTCAATCATCTTTCAACAGCACCTTGATCACTTTAGACCTCGGTTGCCCTAACTTAATCTCGATCTCTTTCGCCTCACTATGACATAGCTCAAGAGTCATACAACTAACAACAACAAGCAAACCGTTATGTAGCATCGTATGATACAAAATCATCAATTGACATAATTGATGAGCCAAGAATCCTTACCATCACCTCAAAGCATCTCTGTATGCTTTGACACGCATCCTGTAATGCCTAATAACTAATTGTCACGTCTTCACGTATTTGGACTCCCCCAAACCATCTCTATGTGCATCGGCCTCATCAATCGGCACACTACATGCACCAACTCGCATCTTCATAATTCTTGTCTTCTCTGTACTTTCTGCTTGAACCACGTAGCCTCTTCGGACTTACATGGCCGCTCGGACCTCAACTCCCCCATCTAGTCCCGGTCCATTGCCGTTAATCGCTAGCGTTCTCCAAGCTACCTGCATATCCAAAGACTAAGCAATCATCTCGAGCACAAGTTCCATGCACTTGACTTGCGTTAATCAAAACAACGTATCATACAACACAACACAACTAAACACCGGCACCCATGCCATGCACATACTCAAACCACTATCCTGAACCCTGCCTGGCCAGTCAGACCACAAACCATTTGTTGGTCTAACCGCGCCAGTCAACTTCAGTTAAACCCCGGTAACAAGGGGGCCGGTCTGACCGCGGCAATCATGCTTGACACACCTCCAATCGCACCGCCATCATACAACCGGTCGCACTGCTCGAATCCTTCGCTCAATAAAACAAGGATCTCTCTGGAACAAACGTATTACCAACTATGGGCCGGTATAACCGCTCCCCAGACAGACTGCTGCCTGTGGCCGGTTTGATTGCTCACCGGTCAGACCGCCAACCATGGCCGGTCAGATCGTCAACCATGGCCAGTCAGACTGCTTAGCACTTAACAGCAAAAACCAGATATTGCAATAGACACAAAATCAAACCCAAACTTCGACAACGAAACACAATAAAGTCAAGTACTCATCGCACAACATAGGGTGATCTCCGCATGGTCTTACAAAACTGTTTATGCAAATCTGATTAGAAGTCACTCTTGTAGTGATAACATTTTTGTGTGATGTATTTGTACTGTTAAACCTGTCAAATTTGCTTCATTTTGGTTGAGAAACATCTGTGCTATTTGTATAGATTTTCGTTGTACTGTTTCATGATCACTGTCTTGTATGTTTAATTTGACCTGTCCTTGTAAAATCCTTAAAAGAGAAAAATTCAGGACTTGTAAATTGTAATCTAGTATATAACAAGAGCTCTATCGTTAGTTGATAGTGGCCCGTGAATTGATTGGCACTAACTAGCACACACATGAAATTCAAGTCTTATCAAATGAAACAAAAAGGCTAAATCAAGTGTTAGTCAAATCCTACTATCCTAGTGCTATTGGAAATCAGATTTCATTGCTCGGTTTATAAGGTCCATCTTTATTTACTCCCTGTGTGGATGATCTTTGCTCAGTTTTATTGTACAAGCAGCTGTAGGTTTAGAATATGAGAAAGATCCCCGTGAGTCATTGATATTGATCAATTGCAGGTTTTATTGTATAATGTTAACATGTTTTGAGCGCCACTTTAACTATAACAAGGTACTTTGACAAGTACAGCATGGTGATAAGTTACTGTCTATTTGTACAGAGATTTGGGATGCACTTAGGGCTGCTACAGAAGCTGATTTAACTCTTGCACAAGCCATAGTGGACAGTGCCGGAATCGTTGTTTCAAATCCTGACATGACGCTTTGTTATGACGAGAGAGGTGAGCTCCATTGGAAAATGCTGCTTTCTTCTTCACCAGTTGTTACTAGTTCGAATAAGACTAACAATATGACCTTCAAAACTCTGTTGCAGGTGCCAAGTATGAACTGCCTAAGTATGTTTTGAGTGAGCCAACAAATTTGATCCGTGATGGTTGAATGAAGACTTACAACATGAACATAAAACAAATCCATGTAAATGGTGTAAATCGTTCATTTGATCGCTGATTCAGGATTGTATCGCTCAGAACATCAATGAAGTTCCTTTTCGTGCTCTACAGCTATGCTCTTAGGTTCTGTCGCAGTCCTGTATCTGAACATCCTTATGCTGAGGAGTATGGACAACATCAAGCCCGAAAAGCAGCTACCCCAATATGGTGGTCACTGACTTTGCTGCGCAATCCATAACATATGTTGCACTGACAGTGTTAGTACTGAAAACCAACGAGTCCAGCAGTGATACAAACTATTCAAACGTGTCATGGAGTGTGTCTCTCACCTGATTCTGTACAATGAACACATCAGTGCTTCAACATTGATGCAGAAACGTTTGCAGTGGAACAAGCTGCACATTAGATCAGCCTACACGGCAGTAGCAGGAAGCTGCCAAAGATACTAAGCTGCCCTGGCAGGATAAGATGAACGAAATATCATTTTTATTCAGAAAATCATTCAGGACCATGGACCATGGTTGTCTAGGCTTCTTAGCATAGCTGCTGGCTGCTAATGTCAGATCTGAGATCTGATCGGCAAGGATAAGACTGCCATACCGACACTTGTGATGGATTCCGCCGGATTGGACAGTACGTAGACGCTTCACGGAATGATGCAGTACTGATAAATCTGGAGCCCGCTCTGGAGCAGCAGGACGTGCAGCCATTCAGGGACCCATGTGAGCGCTCATTTTGCTGAAGAACAAGGGTGCTACTGTTTAAGCTGGATCATTTTGTGATATATTTCTGCCAGACCACATCAAACAACAGTATACTTTAGTCTGGAGTTCTCGGAAGCTCAAAACAACGTCTATTCGCAAAACTAAGGCCCCAAATAACAGTACGCAATAGTCAAGATATTAAGCCTAAAGCTCTTTGATTTTTACGAGAATCAAATTATTTTATATAAAACTCATACGTATTGTCGTCTATCTGTTGGCTGGAGACATAGGGGGTGTTTGGTTGCCAGCCACACTTTGCCACAGGTTGCCACGCCTAAGGTTAGGCAAGTTTGACCAACTTGGCAGCTGTTTGGTTGCAGCCACACTTGTGGCAAGATTCCCTTCCAGCAAACTAGGTCCCACGTAGGGCTGGACGAAAAACTCGAAGCTCGTTAGCTCGCTCGGCTCGTGGCTGGCTCGGCTCGGCTCGGCTCGTTAGGATAACGAGCCGAGCCGAGCCAAGATTTTAGCTCGTTAGCTATAACGAGCCAACTCGAGCCAGCTCGCGAGCCGCTCACGAGCCAAACGAGCCATACTTTCAGGAATTTAGGTATGCATATGCTGCTTCCATGGGCCTAATTTGTACTCTATTGCATGTGTTAATGTGTAAATTTGTACTCTATTGTACCCAAACGAGCCATGCATGTGTTAATTTGTACTCTATTGTACCCAAACGAGCCAAACGAGCTAAACGAGCCAAACGAGCCATGCTTCCATGGATGAATATATGATGGAGACATTTTTTGGCCCTGGCTCACGAGCCAAACGAGCTAACTCGAGCTTTTTACGAGCCGAGCCGAGCTAGCTTTTTAGCTCGTTAGTTATAACGAGCCAGCTCGAGCCAGCTCGTTATCCTACCGAGCCAGACCGAGCCGAGCCGAGCCGAGCCGAGCCAGCTCGTTATCCAGCCCTAGTCCCACGCGTCAGTGACTCAAAAAAGTGTGGCAAGATTCCCTTAGGCTTGCTAAGGTGTGGCAAAGAATTTGAGCACCTCAACTTAGGCAAGTGTGGCAATTTTTGTTGGCAAATGGTGGCAAAGTGTGGCTAGCAACCAAACAACCCCATAGTCCTGTAACTAGTGAAAAGACTCTTGTCTCAAATTTCGTGCCTACACAGTTTATTTCATACAAATGTCCGGTGCATTGCCGATGGCAATTAGCCGTCTGGATTGGAAAGTTGGGGGATGCGTGATTGCGTGTCCTTGAGAAAAGGCACGAGACACGCGAAGTGGAGCCAAAGGCACGAAATGAGTACATATTGATTGATTCTGTGCAAAGATTCCACTGAAGTTTGTTTATGTCAGCCTAGGTTAGGCAGGATTCCGGCTACTTCCTTCCAGGCTTCCAGCTCTCGCTTGTGCGGAGCAGCCCACATGCATGAAGATCCGGCCGCTCCAAATAGCCTATGATTTAAGTTTATAATTATTGTTTTAAATTTTTAACTAAAATTATATTATAGCATAGGTTAGTTTTTTAATAAAAAATAAAAAATTGAGAAAAAATTAAAAAAAACTATTATATCGTCATAGACAATTTAAAAGAATAAGATGAAAAAAATAAAATAAACTGAAATTAGAATTTAATATCTTTCAAGTGAGTTCTAATTTAAATAAGCCAAACAGGCAAGTATTAGGATATGATATGTCAATTTCTCCGTGTTTAGAATCCCCCATGTTCATGATACTGAGAAGTACTCCTGCAGTACCACCTTGCAAGAGCTCTCTCGACTTACTTTGGCCAGGCACATTTTTTTCTAAAGAAAATGCAGTCCAGACTGGTACCTGGTACAGTACATGTGTGCGGGAGAGTGAGAAGTCAAATGTGTAAGGATTAAGAAAAGTTTACTGCGTTGCGTACTCTGGTGATCGCCGACATTTTTGTAACGTAGGAAGTCTAAGTGAAGAACTGTCGTTCGTATCGTACGTAGTTCGTGCGTGCGGTGGAGTGGCAGTCACGCCTTCGTAGGTAGGAAAGCGGCACCATCGCGTGCCATGCATTGATCACTGCAGAGGATTGAGTGATGCACACGCTTCCAATTTTGACCGGCGCCGGATTGATGAGCCGCTCCTTTCGGCTTTAATTTCTAATTTTTTTAACTTCTGATTTATTATTATTATTATTTAATTTTACCTTTTCTGATTTTTAAGCCAATGTCTTAAACCAATATCGATTTAAAATCATGCTGTATAAGCACTCTAGAAACTAATCTTGTTTTTCTCTAATGTATTGAACTAATTTTTACTAATAACTGGGATCCACGTTACATTAAAAAACTACAAAATAAAAATGTCATCTCTTAACCACACTCTCTCCTATGTTGTTTAATGGTCATATAAATTGTTTAATGTTTTGAATTGATTCCTAAGTAGAGTCCAGTTTTATATATTTTTTATTAGAATCGACTCCTCCAATATATTGAATCGATTTAATAATTTCCCTCTTCTCATTTGAACCGGCTAAAACATAGTATTAAAGATAGTCTTAGAGAAGCCGTACATAGATAGATACTTACGTACGATTTTATTTGATATAAATGAAGTTACTATAATATATCTTAAAATCATCTTATATTAAAAAGATATTCTGTTTAAAAATTAAGTACTATAATAAGATGGTTTTTAGAAACCAATAAAACAGAGTACTTCCTATCTCTCGTCTATGTCTACGCATTTCAAGATTTGATTCTCCTACATCGTTATTATCTTCCCCAGGTCCAGTCTGCATTTCGATTAGAGACGCACGTTTTCGTCATCCTGGAAAGATCCAACGATTATCCATCTAATCAAGCCTTTTCCTGGGCCACGACGGGTGGGCCTAGCGATTCCGCCCCGTTCGGGCCGCTCTGCCCACCCCCGCCACGTGGGCTGCACGCACCTCGCCGCTGTCGCCATCACCGCCTCGCTCCATGCGGAAACTGTGGGGCCCACTTTGCAGACGCAGTCACCGGCTTTTGGCCCCACCAACGGTACAGTGCACAGTACCCACCTCGGCTCCTCGCATGGTATGCATCAACTCCGAACGTTCGATGGGCCCATCGGACGGTCCATAATCGTGCGGCACGGGGAACGGAGACACTAGCCGGCTGGTGGCTGTCGTGCACTCATGTCCGTCTGATGGGAAAAACAGGGGACACGTGGGCAGGTACGACGAAATAATTGGCACTAGGTCCTATACATATTTCAAAGGGTATCTCTACTTTTCTTGCTTTCCTCTTATATCAGAGACGTATTATAGGGGTGTTTGGTTTGTGGCCACACCATACCACACCTCAACTTAGGCATACCACACCTTTTTTGGCTACTGTTTGGTTGGTGAATCGACTGAGGCGTGCCATCACTGCCGCCACAAAATTTCACAGTGAAAGTGTGGCGCGCCACGGAATCCTGCCAAAAGCACAACCTTCCCATTTTTTCTCCTCTCTCTCTCCAGTCACCACTCCCCTCTTTGATCTGCCGCTCGATTCCTCCGCCACCGCCGCTCCCACCGTCGCCTCCAAGCTCGGCCGCTGCTCCTTCCCCTCCCGGCCTGAGGATCTGAAGCTCCATGGCGACGGCGTCCTGAGGTGCGGCGCTCTCCCGGCCGCGGCGCCGCTCCCTGGCGCGGCATCCTCCCGGCCGCGGCACTCCCGGCTGCAGCGACCCCATCCCGGCCGCGGCGCTCTCGGCGGCGGCGCCCTCCCGGCTGCGGCGTCCCCATCTCGGCTGCAGCGTCCCCATCCCGGCTGCGCCGTCCTCCCGGCCGCGGCGACCCCATCTCGGCCGCGGCGCTCCCGGCTGTGGCGTCCTCCCGGCGTGGGCAAGAAAATTTTCATTTTCTTCAGTCTTGTTGAACTTCACAGTAGCTCTTTGTCACTAGAAAATATGCTTGCTAAATCTTTGTAGTTGAATTGACATTAACACAACACTTGCTCTAATTTATTGGTCATTTGATCACCGGTTAATCAAAAAATTAGAAATACTTATTTTCTTTGCCAATAGATTTGATGATTTGAAATGACTTGTTTAATAGACCATGTAATTTGCAGGAAGCAGCGACCCCGGGCAGTCTCCACTCGGGCACCTCTGCAGTCTCCACTCGGGCGCTCTTCACGGTATGTTTTGTTGTGTGTTGATTGTTGAACTGTTGATGCATTTCCTTTCCTTGTACTGATTAATGTCTTATATTTGAAATTATGTTATAGATGGGTCAAAGGAAACTATATTTAAAATATTACTTGGAGTACTGACATTTCTTGTGGAGGAGAAGAATGATTGCTGCTATACTTATGTGCGTAGCCATGTATTGGTATATGATTAATAGAAGGAAAAGGAAAAGATCCATAACATATGCTCCTATGATTGATAGAGATATTCAAAGATTGAGGCGTCTAAATCGTTTGTATCATGGAACTGAGGCCCATTGCATTAGTGAGCTGCGAATGAGAAAAGCGGTATTTCATAGGCTGTGTAATGAGCTTAGATCACGTGCATTGCTAGAGGAGACCTTTCATGTCACAATAGAGCAACAAGTTGCCATGTTTATCCATGCTGTTGGTCAAAATTGGTCAACAAGAGCAATTGCATTTGAGTTCATTAGGTCAAGTGAGACTGTTAGTAGGTATTTCAATCTTGTTCTAGATGCCGTTTGTATCCTTGCTCGTGACCTCATATGCATCAGATCCATTGAGACACACTCCAAAATAACAAGTTCCCCCGGCAGATTTCACCCTTATTTTGAGGTATATCCATATGCCATAGTCACTATTCGTCAAGCTCTAGGTGTCAAGCTCTTCTAATTTTTTTTATTTTCATAGGGATGCATAGGAGCCTTGGATGGTACACATATACCAGCTTGTGTACCTATCCATATGCAAGACCGATTTAGGGGTAGAAAGTCTATTACCACTCAAAATGTGCTTGCAGCGGTTGATTTTGACCTAAGGTTTATATATGTTCTTGCTGGATGGGAGGGTTCTGCCCATGATTCTTTTGTACTTCAAGATGCCCTTTCACGTCCCAATGGCCTTAAAATACCAGAAGGTAGGATTGCCCCCCTCATGTCCTAATATTAGCTTGAATCATTAAGTTCATTTTTTCCCTAATTAATCTACCCAAAATCATGATGTAGGTAAATATTTCCTAGCTGATGCTGGATATGCAGCTAGACCTGGTGTCTTACCCCCATATCGTGGTGCTCGATATCACCTTAAAGAATATAGGGGTACTAGAGAGCCAGAAAACCCAAGGGAATTATTCAACTTGCGGCATTCCTCACTTAGAACAATTGTTGAACGGGCATTTGGCACCTTGAAGAATTGTTTCAAAATCTTTCACAGTCAGCCTTTCTTCCCTTTGAAAACACAAGTAAAAATTGTCATGGCGTGTTGTGCGCTTCATAATTGGATTTTAGAGGACGGTCCTGATGAGTACGTATATGATGACGTTGCATGGTACACAGCCTTGCCACGAAGTACAAGAAGCCGTAGTGATATGCATCAGGAGAATGTGGCATGGGCAAATAAAAGAGAGGAGATGGCTAATAAGATGTGGGAAGATAAAGTAGGAACAACTTTATGAGTGTAATGACTATGATCTGCCATTTTTTTTAATGTACTTCATGTATTGTGTATGAGACCATTTAATGTACTGAACTTGAGTATATGCTGACATTTATTGATCTGCCATGTTTCTATTATCATGTTGCTATGAGTTTATTTGAGTATGATCTGTCATGTGTTGTCTTGTTGTGATGTAATCAGTAATGGCCAAAGCAAAGGTGAAGGTTGATGCACTTGCATCCTCTCGTGAGAGGTCCTTGACTTGGCATGAGGATCAGACCAAGTTGATGCTAGAGTGGTGCATGGAGTACTTGAAAAAACAACATGCAGGGTTTAAGTTCAGGAAGCAACATCTCATGTTGTGTGCAGATACTTTAAACCAGAAGTTTGCAATGGGAGTGACTGTTGATCAAGTGGACCGTCACTACAGGTACCATAAAGAAAATTGGAAGTTCATTGCAGCAGCCTTGAGCAAGAGTGGCAATGCATTTGACCATAGCAGAAACTTGCTAACCATTTCAGAATCAGAAAAGGCAAAGCTATGTGTAAGTTATTTGCACTTAAGTTAGTTGAATGTTTTATTTCAGCATCTGAACTGCACATATCAATTTATCTTGTTTGCATTGAGTACAGGACAGAGCAAGGCGCCTACTATCTAAGCCAATCAAGTTCTTCCATGAGATGCAGGAGCTATTTACAGGATCTAATGCTGATGGTTCTTTGGCTAGAGATCAGAATACATGCTTGGATGTTAGTGATGGCTCACATAGTGATGATGATTCAAGAGATCTTATTGACCTCAACTCCTACACTCAACCTGAAGATCTTGGTGAGGATTCTGATACTTTGCCAACTCCAACTAGGAATGCCACTATGGATAATAGCTCTTCTAGCACTAGTCGAGTTAGTAAAAAGCGTACAAGGGGCAGCAACTCCCCAACTAAGAAGGAATCAAAAAAGAAGAGTCGTTTTGCAGATTCCACCGATGAAATAGTTGCTACAATGAAATCACTTCGAGATGCATTTCAATCCACTGCCCCTCCTCCAATGCCACAACCTACTGATCCTCATGAGCGGTTGTGGCAAAGATTAGAGGCTTTCCCAATGACAGCTGAGCAGAGGGTTCTTGTTGGAGATTTCTTGTCATCCAAGGAGAACAAAGGTAAGCGTGGTTGGCTGTGTAGTGCAAGTGATTCTATTATGAATGCTTGGGTGTTCAAGTTCTTATGTGAGAAGGATGGAATTAACCTCTGAAGTTCCTGTTGGATGTCAGCTTATTTTGGCTATGTGAGACAATTAGCAATGACTAGAATCTGTGTTGTTAATAGTTCATGCTTATTTTGGTTGTTGGTAGATGGATCTTTATGTGATGGTGGATGGAGCATTGGGACTATTGGTTCTGTGATTATTTTGGCTGTTGGTATGGTAATAAAAACTCATGTGGGATGACTACTACCTAATATTTTGGTTGTTGGTAGTTGCACTATTGTATTATATTGCTTATGGACTGTATGGTACTGTTGAAATGTATAGTATAATGGTGGATTGTTCATACTATTGGTATCTTAGGTGTTGTTACTCTAATAATAATTTTTACACAAGTGTATTAGCCTACATGTGGAGTAATCCAAACACTTGCCACAATTTTTTGCCACATTTTTGTGGCAATGAACCAAACAATAGCCATAAAGTTTTTGCCACACCTTAGTTATCAACCAAACACCTCTTTTTTGCCACAAATTTGGCTAGCCACAAGTGTGGCAAATTCTTAAGTTGAGGCATGGCAAATTGTGGCCTCCAACCAAACACCCCCTATATATACTGTTTCTCTCACTTCCATCTCATATATATATATATATATATATATATATATATATATATATATATATATATATATATATATATATATATATATATATATCATTTTTTCTATTTACTTATATTCTTTTTTTAAAAAATAACTTTTTTAATCACTACTATTTAATTTTAACTTAAAGGTAGCCACAACAAAAAAAATCATGGACCACAACTAATTCAAAGAGATCCTTTGGCTACGCAACACCATGATGAGGCATGGAGCCGTCGTGTTGCTCGTACAGCGCGTACACAGTACAGTACACTTACGCCGAATAATTGATGACGATTTATTCGAGATCCTCTTTGGCTACGCAACACATTGACATGGAGCCTCGTACAGCGCGTACACAGTACAGTATACTTACGCCGAATAATCCTACGGTAATGCTATCTGCTATTCCTACAGAGCACTTTACTCTGGTTGGTTCGGTGCAGTGATTATCGAAACAGCCGGTACGGTAGTTAATTTACATGTTCGTATCATCGTATGGGTCACAAAGCATATAGACCAAGGTAATGCAAGTCAAGAACGAGAACTCTAAACAAAAAAGTACTCAAGTACTTAACCAGTCACCAGAGAGTAAAGTCCCTCGCTGATTTTTTTTCATCGTAACTTAGAGAGAGAAACGGCAATCTCAACTATCCCTATCTTGTGAGGGAAAGAAAAGGGCATTCTGAAAGCGTAGCACGGGACAAAGTAGCCAAAACAACAAAGAAGTCGAGTAAAGGAACAGTAGCACCGTTCCTTTTTAAGCAGCACCAAATCCATTCCATGCATAAATTCCACAGGAAAAATAAAAATCTGAAATAGAATATTGGCGTGTCAGGAATCCCAGGTACAAAGAGTTATCCGAACATTGGTAGAGAGCAATTTTGATTTCAGAAGAAAGGGTTTCTTAGTTTCCTCTAGCCGCGCTGAACCTGAAAGTTCAGATTTATCTATATTTTTATGGCTGTAGTAGGTGGTTTTTAGTTACGATTAGTGTTTTTTTATATTTTTTAATATAATAGCAGACGATGAAGATATTGACAAAAATAATATACATGTTTTTGGCTTATAAAGTTATTTAAAAATATATTTTAGAAAAATTATTTTATTTATTTTGATTTCGAGAGATTAGAAACCAAAGTTCAACGGAAATTTAACTATTTGCCACCCTTATGACTCGAGTGGCAACAGATTTGCCACCCGGGCCCATTGTCAGTGACTCAGATGACCCCACATGTAAGTAACAGAGTGAATTGATCAATCTTAAGAGTGGCAAAAAATTGAATCTCCCAAGTTCAGCAGCTGCAAGAGCCCCCGCCCGGATTCTCTGACGTAAGTCAGGTGACGTTGGGTCACTGACATGTGGCCCCCACGAGCCGTGGGCCCACACATCAGTGACCCAACGGTCATCTGACATTACGTGAGAGGATCTGCGCCCGTAAGAGCCCATGCCCCAACGGCCGAACGAACGGCCCGAACCATACTAGGCTACTACCGCGGCTCGGCCGTGCAGCCGGGTGCTCCTATTCCTGCGCCGCTGACGAGACGTCGGACGCACGCAGCCAGTTTCCGCACGCGGCCCGAGGCCACACCCACCCACTTGGCCACCACCCTCGGCCGCCTCTGCCGTGAAACACTACACACTGGTCCCCAACCGAAGCGCGCAAATCTCCTGGCCCAAATGATTTAGCCGAAGCGTTCGGATCGCTACCGCAATGCCGGCGCCGGTAGCGCCCGACCTCGCTGCGGCTGCGGCGGCGGCTGCGGGGAGTAGCGGCGGCGAGCACCTCCGCGGGCACGCGCACCTGACCAACTGCATCCACCTGCGCCACCACCACGCGCACGGCGCGGGCAGCGCGTCCGGGCGGAGGCGGAGCCCGACGGGGTCGTCCGCGTCGGCGTCGGCCGCGCTGATGCGGGACCTCCTCGCGCTGCAGCGCTCGCGCTCGCTCCGGGACCCGTCCACCCACCGCTCGGTGGACTCCTCGTCCAAGGTCGCCGCCGAGCCCGAGGCTGACCTCCCCGACCACTCCCGCCGCGGCGCGCTCAAGACCCTCCTCGACCAGCTCGCGGAGAACCCGCAGCCCAAGCCCTCTCACCGCCCGCGGCGCCGCTTCAAGCGCGGCGCGGGCCGTCGCGCCGCGCCCGCAGCTGGCGCCGGCGCTCTAGATCGCCCCGCCGCCGGAGCCGCCGTCTCCGTTAACTCCAGCTCCCAGGAGGCCGTCTGCGGCAACAAGTACCTCTTCGGCGCCGGCGGCGAGGAGCTGCAGCAGCCGCAAGTGTCGCAGGACTCGCGCAACGTGTGCGGCATCCCCTGGAACTGGTCGCGCATCCACCACCGCGGCAAGTCCTTCCTCGACATGGCCGGCCGGAGCCTCTCGTGCGGCCTGTCTGACCCCAAGTCGGCGTCGGCGGCGCGGAGGTCCGAAGCCGCCACCTCCGCAGCCTCGTGTGGTCACATGAACGGGTCGCGTTCGCATCCGCATTTCCCGGTCACCGCGAGGCTGACTCCCTCGACCAGTTCAGACTCCGACTCATTGCCGCTGCTCGTCGACAGCGTGCGCAATGGCGTCGGTGGCATTTCCAGGAGCTTCTCTGGGGAGCTCGGGATTTTCTCCAATCAGAGTAGTGAGCTGGACTCCGACCTCATGTCCGAGGCGCGGTCAGGGCAGAAGTCGCGGGGCTCACAGCGTACCCAGCACCGAAGCCTCTGTCAGAAGTATGCTCCGAGGACTTTTAAGGACATCGTTGGACAGAGCTTGGTGGTGCAGGCACTGTCCAATGCCATTCTGAAGAGGAAGATTGGGTTGGTGTATGTCTTCTACGGGCCGCACGGTACAGGCAAGACATCATGTGCTTGGGTGTTTGCGAAGGCGCTGAATTGCCATTCTGCTGAGCACCCAAGGCCCTGCGATTCATGCGTGTCTTGTATCGCACACAATCTGGGCAAGAGTAGGAGTTTGGTGGAGATTGGGCCTGTTGGTAACACTGACCTTGACAGCATTGTGGATATCCTTGACAACGTGATGCTTTCGCCCACGCCAGCCAAGCACAGGGTGTTTATAGTCGATGATTGCAACACGTTGCCACCTGATACGTGGAGTGTCATATCAAAGGTCGTTGAACGCGCACCACGGCGTGTAGTTTTTATTCTCATCAGCACCAATCTCGATCTCCCACATATAATTGTGTCAAGGTGCCAAAAGTTATTTTTCCCCAAACTGAAGGAGTGTGACATTGTCACCACTTTGCAGTGGATTTCTACTAGTGAAGGCCTAGATGTTGATAGAGATGCATTGAAACTTATTGCTTCCCGGTCAGATGGGTCCTTGAGGGACGCAGAGATGACCTTGGATCAACTGAGTTTGCTTGGGCAGAGAATTTCAATGTCGCTTGTCCAAGAACTTGTAAGTTATCCAACAATAGTCATCAAAATTGCTTCTTTATTAGATAATACATGTTATTGAATAACTTCAGGCTAAATAGAAATTCAAAAACATTCTTTAGTTATGGCAATTGTACCTTATATAATTCTAAGGCATGTTCTTAAGTTAATTAATGATACTATGACATTGCCCCCACATACTTAATTTCTCTTCAATATGTGACACTGTTTGACATATGGACAAACCGACAAACTGAAAAACTCGATCTTTTCTAAAGAATGTATGGCTTTTGAAGGTTTCGATATGCACTTAACAAGAGAAATAACCAGTATTTCTGTGTTGAATGATTCATTTGAAAATTTATCTGGCAGTAACAACAAAAAAATTGTTTGCTTGTGAACAGGTTGGCTTGGTTTCTGATGATTTGTTGGTTGATTTGCTTGATTTGGCACTCTCTGCCGACACCGTGAACACAGTGAAAACTTTACGAGATATTACCGAAACAGGTGTTGAGCCTTTGGCTTTGATGTCTCAACTTGCCACAATAATCACTGACATCCTTGCTGGCACCTACACATTCACACAAGAAGAAGTTCGAAGAAAATTCTTCAGACGGCCAACATGTAAGCAACATTACCCACTTTCGTTTTTCCCTTCGAAGGATTTTTTTGAGACGCCCTTTAAAGGAATTTATAGTGCGGGATGATTTGTACCTGAGCCATCTATTGTAGCAAAATTGTACTCACATTTTCTTTAATAAAAGGGTTGTTCAAGCCTTTTTTGGGTACAAATCTTCCTATTAGTACTGCTTATTTTATTTACAGCCTTCCTTTATAGAAAGAATACAGTATTTGTGTTGGACTGCTTATGTGAATACCTGGCATTTCCTTTCTTAGTAGTTAGTTTTCATACTGTAAATATCTTGCTTCCACACAACGTTAACATTTTGATATAATAATGACAGTATCAAAGGATGATATGGAAAAACTACGCCAGGCCTTGAAGACGCTCTCTGAAGCTGAGAAACAGTTGAGGGTATCTAATGACAAGATGACCTGGCTTACAGCTGCTCTGCTTCAGCTTGCTCCTGATAAACAGTATATACTGCCAAGTTCATCCACAAGCACAAGTTTTAACCAGGGTCTGCCTACCTGCCCCGAGGGAGACATACCAAGGAACTCTGCTATAGATCATAATGAGATATATGCTGGTCCCCATGGTTTACCAAGAGCATCTGACCAGGGGAATCAGCAGTACGGAAATGCAAATCTGGGTGTTGGTTCCCGCAACAACATGGCAAGCACTTACCATGGTGGAAGGAGACCCGGGGATCATACACCAGACAGCCATGTATTATCAACAGGTGCTACCAAAGTGAATGAAGGATCTAAGTGTAGCAAAACTGACAATGAGATGATTTGGCAGGTTGTCCTAGAGAATGTTCAGTCAGATTCATTGAGAAAAATGCTGGCTAAAGAGGGAAAACTGATTTCTGTCTGCCTAGGCACAGGCAAGATTCCACCCATTTCTGTTTGTATTGTTGTTATATCATGCCAAAATTTCCATTGCAGAATATTCCCAAGGACAAATTATTATTATTGCAAGGAATGGAATAGATAAATATACTTAAAACAGCTGAGTGTGAAAGCGCAGGTAGTACTGTATAAATAGGATCATCAAACAATAGGATAGAAGTGCCTTGCTTTTAAATGTTAGCATTGGGTGTTCACGTAATACAGTGGACTTTGTTGATCCTGGTTATGATACTGATGGATAATTTGCGTCTAGGCATAACTAAAGGAAAAACTGGTTTGGTGACACCGAAACCAATTTTTTAGAAACACTGTGCATCTCCCTGAGGTAATGAATTTTTCATGCTTGGGTTGATGAGCTCTTCTGGATTGCAAGCGAATTTAAAACTTTGTTGAAGTTATTCCCAAAAATGTGCAGAATATTATGATTAACTAAGCATATCCTAATGTTGCCAGGTCCTAGTATGTGCGTTAAATTTTGCTGTTTTAAGGATATTTGGTTGGCAAAAGAATAATTAAGACTGTTTCTAACATATCTTTCTTCTAACATTGTGTTCCTTTCTTCCTGCAGCACCTACTGTGCAGTTATTGTTCAGCTCTCGTGTGAATAAGTCGAAAGCTGAAAAATCTAGGGGACAACTTTTGCAGGCATTTGAGTCTGTTCTTTCTTCTGCTATAATACTTGAAATCAGATATGAATCAAAGGATGATGTGAGAGCAGATCATATTCCAGCTACTTCACCTTACCCTGAGGATAGCTCTTCCAACATGGCATTAAGGAGGTCTTTCACTAAACATAGTTCAGTTTCTTCTGGAGGTGACAATTTAATTAGGAGACTTCAAAAAGACAGCGTGGTCCATGGCGCTAGCTCAAATCAGGCACGATGGATGCAATCCGATCCACATATATTGACTGAAGGTGAAATTATTGAAGT
The DNA here is from genome assembly GCA_017311315.1 of Dendrocalamus latiflorus. Classification (NCBI taxonomy): domain Eukaryota; kingdom Viridiplantae; phylum Streptophyta; class Magnoliopsida; order Poales; family Poaceae; genus Dendrocalamus; species Dendrocalamus latiflorus. Next base: position 34,231,226 of record CM029614.1, on the reverse strand, counting down.
GGGGCCTTCTCAAATGGAATGGCTTGGTGAACCAAATAATGGCATTCTTGCCACAAATGAAAGAAGAAAAGAGCGTGTATGGGAAGAAGCAGCAACTTTGTCATCACAAGACCAAGAAAACATAGTTCCTCTAGGAGGAAAAAATGTGAATAGCGAGTATGGTCGACAAAAAAACATAGTAAGAGGCAAGGTATCTCTTGCTCATGTTATTAATAATGCGGAAGCTTGTTCTCAACAAGGAGGCTGGTCTAGACAAAAGGCTATGTCGATTGCAGAAAAGCTAGAGAAAGAGAATTTGTAAGTAATGTTATGCCCAATCAATTCACATTTGTTCAACTCTCTTACACTAGCTGACTATAGTTGAAGCACTGCAGTAGTTTATGATAAGCAAATACTGTTGGAGCTGTGGGGCCTAATTTTGACTTATTTACTGTGAAAATTTCACCATGAGTAGAGTTTGTAGCATAGATCAAGTAGTTTGCATCCACATTATTGAAATGTGAAAAGTTCCAATTTTCAATCCTAGAATATGATTTTGGATTGTTAATATATTTGCAGGAGATTGGAGCCTAGATCGAGTTTGCTTTGTTGGAAAGCTTCTAGCGCTACTAGGCGGAAGGTAATGATCTCATATCACACTAACCGAAAACTTCGGGTTTAAGATATTTTTTCCTTTTCCAAAAGAATTAGTGCTCGGGAGGCATTTAGTACACTGGTGGCATGATAGTTGTCCCCTTGAAAACAAGTCATTTGCATATGAAATATTGTCAGGAACCAGGGTTATATATGTTTGTAGCACGTCAAGTCTGGACTTGAAACTTGTTGGCGGGTCCCTGTTGAAGCAACCGTCTTTGAAGAGCACGATTCATCATGTTTTATATTGTTCACGTATGGTTCCCCCGTACAACTAGTTTTCTTTAGTTATCACCGTGCATATGGTTGACTTCTTGAAAAGATTAGCATCAACCGAGTGCCAAATAGAAACGACAAGAGTTCCTATTAGAAGGATAATCGTCTGCAAGACTCCTTAGTTCAATTGTGATTGAAGAGTAGTTGTATATCACGGAATACGACATTTGTTGGTGACCAATCGGTGATAGAATATATGCAAATCCTGTTAACTCGTAGTTCTTCTGATTGTGGCCATACATGATCACTCTTGCTGACCGACATGATACGATTTCACCACAGCTCGCAGCATTGAAGATCAGGACACGAAGATCACGAGCTCTATCACGGCTCGTCTTGTGTGGAAGGTGCATTTCAACGAAATCTCCAAGATAAGGCTCGTCTTGTGTGGAAGGTGCATTTCAACGAAATCTCCAAGATAAGACGTTGACGCAGAGGTGCCTCCCCAGATTTTACATATATGTGGCTAACTTATTATCCATATTCTATAATTTATTTTCTGTAATTGTAACCATCCGTAGGAATGTAGGCTATCCTGTATATCATTTAACATGTAGAAGAACGAAAGAAATGCCACAAGTACTATTCTTTTCCGTCAAATATTTGAAAGCCAACAACACTTGAGGAGACTTCAATTTGAAGCCATGCCAATAAATCCATTGGTTCCCTTTTTAAGTTCTGCAGCGCAACCACTGAAGTGATTGTTTGAAGTGGGAATCATCGCTGGAACGATCGATCAAGTCCTCAGGCTTATATTGGCGATGGTGATGATGTATGCATAATGGATGATAATTGGATCCAATTACTGGTATCAGTATTAATTTGTTCGGTCCTTCGAAATTTATGCAATATGCTACTGCTGCCAGATTAGAAGAGATGAGACAAGCGTGCGATGGTTGCGACTTGCGATCGTTGTTTTAGGATGTGTTTGGCTCGGTGGATGAGGTTGGATGGAATGAGATAATCTAGAATTTGGTGATATATGATTGGGATGGAATGTTCTAAATAGTCTGTTTAGTTAGATGGTATAAGAATATGTTTGGTTAGATGGATGAGATGGTACAGGATGAGTGCAGATAATATTTAGCTAAATAAATTAGACTAGAGAAAATTAAAATTTTAATATAAATTATGAATTAATTTTAATAATCGTTAATTAACTAAACTGCACACCGTCAACTTCTGCTAATAACATTTAGGCCCTGTTTGTTTCCACTTAAGATTATTATAATCTAGCTTATAATCATAAGTGGAAACAAACAGCCTAGATTATAAGGTAACTTATTATAATCTAATAGCCCAGATTATTGTAATCTAATGAGCTAAAAAAGGAGTTTATTTCAGCTTATAGATCCACTTTTTATCTTAACTAGTACAATGCCCGTACGTTGCAACGGATTCTCAAATTTTGTATAAGATTTCATAGAAGCACACCTATGTTGGCCATACATGTGTGTCACATCGGCCACCAAACTTTTGCACTGATGGAGCATTCGGAAATACCAAACCAATAATGATCCCATAACAATTTCGTAGTCTGCATTGTTACACCATTGCTTAAGAAGGCACAAGGAAAAATTTAAGTTAGAACTCCAAATTATAAGTTACATTTACAACTCAATACTTTATTCTAGTAAAGTGCCTGCGCGTTGCAACAGACTACCAAATGAGAGTGGTACATATAAGCAAATATGATCCAAAACCGTGCCATGAATATTTTTTTATCTTACGTACATGCATATCTACATTTAGTAGCATATGATGTTTCCTGTGCAACAACAGTTAGATGACATGGTGCAACAGTCATTCTCCTTTTGCACTTTGCTTTAAAGAAGAGATAAGTCAATTACAGAGAATGCACACCTCAGATTGTGATGCGCAAAGAATCAAGAACTATGTCCTCAGCCAATTTAGTGGACTGATCAACATCTTTGCCAATAGCTTTTTTGCTCAGCAATATACCATCTTTCAGACTTCCTTTGCACTTGTGAGACAATATTTTGTTCTTCTTTGTTAACATAGAAATTCACGGCCATCAGAAAGAACCAACCCAGCATATTAACACAAATATGTTGCAAGTATACAATATACAAAAAAATTATGCAGAGTAGTATCTAAATATATAATAATACTAAAACACTATTCAATCTCACACACCTTTTTTTAAAGGAACATCGGATAATAAAGAAATAGCATTGGCAAAGCCCCTATAGCTAAAAAATCAATTGGTCAAATTAACTACTGAAGTGACAGGTCGTTGATCTAAAAAAAATCATCAGGTCAAATTAACCACTCAAGGAACAGCTGATTGATTCATAGTCCGTAGAATATAAGTCCACACTATACTTACTATAGCATGCTAACTGGAATCATAAGCTGTTCAATTGAGTTGTAGAACATTCGCTCATAGAATGATCCAAGACATTTAGCAGCAATTCAATACACATATAAAACACTACGCACAGAGTGTCGTGTCAGTAATCAGTATACAGAAAGTTTTACATAGGATAATTTTTCACTATAAAGCTTATGGATTATTTATTAACTTTCAATGGTACATTGTTGCTGATTCTTTGATGTGATGTAGCTTGGACACACATCATACCAAGTTATCAACTGTGATATCATCCTCAACAACCCCATTTTTACCTCTGCCAACCAGAATAATCAAACACTGGAACTATGTTCTTATCTGTTGCTACAACATAATCAAAATTCCCATGGTCTTTGCCATCCAAGCTAGCCAGTGACCATGAACTCCTATCTTGAAGAAAATTCATCTTCCCAACAGTGACACCAAATTTGGCCATCACACCCAGCACAAGAGACGACACGTATATGCATCAAAAAATTGCATGCTTTCTCTGAGTACCAAAGAATCATAATACTCTGTAGTAAGCCTAACCATACTCTAGACAGAGTGATTTGCATTTTGAGTTCATGCCCGGCACTCCCACATATATCTTAGTAGGTTCCTCCTATCAGAATATATCATGAGGGAGGTAATATTATTAAATAGAAAGTGCCATTTCAAGCGTGCAGTGATATCAGCATATATCATGTTAAGCTACTTCATCTCCATCATTTGATAAGTATCAGGAAAACCATCAGACACATACCGGATGAAAAATTCTGGATATACAAGTATCGAAAGTTTGGTAAAGATCTACTCTACTAATTTCTAAATTGCAGATTATATGCAACCATGACCAGATTTGGCAGCCAAAAGTTGGTTGAGACGTTGAATATTTTGGGTCCAGTTAAGTTATAGTATGCCACATAAAAAAACAAATTCTGGGTCCAGCGCAGATAAAATTGACCTATGACTCACAAAAGCAGTAACTACATCAGCACATCCTGCAAACCATACGCATGCGGTCCAAGTCATTGGAAGTTCTATTTAAGCTTAGAACACAATCAAAGGAACCAAGATAAGGTGCTGAATACAGACCTATTTCTCTGCGTATTATTTCCCACCTCCTGCAATCACTTTACAAGGCGTGGTACCATTATCTAGAAGCTTAGAACAATAATCTTCCTTTACTCTAAAAAAATAAAAGGAAATTACTTTGTATCAATCAAATATAACCGGGAAAACGGTATTATTGGTACTTACAACAAGAGAGCTTTGCACTTGCTCCAGATGCTTGGTCATGCTTGCAACAGCCACATTTTGCTTGGTGACGTACATTAGGCTAGAAAATGAGATACCCTGAAAGGGTGCAGGAACCAGAAAAAATATGATAAATAAATCTAGGTAATATCGATTTGATAAAAAAAAAATAAACCTAAACCAACCAAGCACTTCTATGCAGACAACCAGGACACAATAAGCACAAATAAATAACAAATGGTTTGAAAAGAAAAATCATGATATTTGTGAATACATATGCAAATGACAACGACTATCTAGGTTTTTAAACGATAGGAGACAAGCGATTAACGATAAGGAACTCCATGCAGGACTCCAGAATCATATCACCAAGGCCGAATATCAATATAAGCATGAACAATGTGACAGAATTGCCACTTGGGAGAAGGAAAAAGAATATTTTCAGTTTTTGCTAAAAGAATGCAACGGTCATTAATATTAGAAAGCAGAAAGGTCCAAAAGAATATAGCATTTTCGTGAACATGTCGCAAATATCAATGAAGCATGAGAGGTAACATGAAGTAGAGAACGTACTTTCCACCACATGTAACCGTAGCCCAGTGCCCCAGCTGCTGCCGCAGGTGCTACCAGAGCTGATAGAACTGCAAAGATATTCAAAAATGGGTTTGTAAAAATAATCATGTACATGCAGAATGAACAAAAGATAAGCCAGAATTTTCTCCATAAAGGATGTCAAGGAACATATTCTTGTTACAAGCAGCCATGAAAAATAGCTATTTTACACACTTTTCCACTGTATCTTTTCAAAGCACATGTTCATTCACTGTTCTGTTCTTATTTCTACAACTCTACGTTCGATATGCCGCATTACTTGAACATGTTAGCAAATATTTGGTACAATCTGACGAGAGATCTATATCTGGAAAATACTGCAAACTCGAATGCACTTCACGTGTTGTTTTCTGGAGGACATTAAGAAATTATGAAAAATAGTTAACTTCAGTTGCAAAGACAAATTATGATAGCAGTAGCGGGGATAAAGAGATGGAGTAATCAATAGTCCGAAATTCTGTTTATTCATGGAATGGATTTAGTAAAGGAGCATGGGTTAATGTTAGGACAAGATTGGATGGTCACAAAAAGCAGAAAGAACAAGCAAAAAGACCGACCTGACTTGCCAGAACCCACATGAAGAACAGTTACATTATTCGACGAAAGCTGTCGGAATCATTGTTCGACGAAAGCTGTCGGACCTCCATAGTCAACTGGTTCACCTAAAAAAAGATTGAAACATAAGTTAATTCCTCGCCTCTAAACATACAGGTAGTGAATGAACAATTTAACTAAGGCATGAAGCTCCCAATTAATGCATTCGCAAATGCAACATTACATGATGCATCACAAATAATTGCACAGTATGCTTCAACCACGTACGCATCATTTGTATAAATTGCACGGATCTACACGCCTGCCTTGATCACATGGCATCAACGTACCAATCAATCACCACAACGGGATACACATCACACACCTGCATCAAGAGGGATTTGCTGACGTTGCCGGCGCTGTTCTCATCCCCGCCGGCGCCTTTATCGTGCAGAATCTCCTGCCAAAACCACCGCCACACACGAATGAATCAGAACAGAAACATTGCGAACCGGCTCGATCTCTCGCCACCGTGAGCCGGATAGATCGAAGCAGCGCAGTAAGCAACCGCGCGCGCACCTGGATCTCGCTGAGGAAGTCGGAGACGCGGCCGCCGTTGCGGAGGACGACGGAACCAATTAAACCTGCGCGATCGATAAAAAAAAGGGATCAAATGATGACAGGGTGAGAGAAGCTCGCGATTAACTATCGATCGGGTCAAAACAGGACGGAATCGGTTGTCGAGGGGGGAGGAGGAGGTGAGGGGAGCGGCGGCGCGGGGGAGGACGGGGGAGCGGAGGGAGTGGAGGCGCGGGGGAGAGGTGGAGATGGGGGAGCGGCGACGCGGTGGAGGACGAGGGGAGCGGAGGGAGTGGCGGCGCGGTGGAGGACGGGGGGAGCGGCGGGAGTGGAGGCGCGGGGGAGAGGCGGAGATGGGGGAGCGGCGGGAGTGGAGGCGCGGGGGAGGAGGCGGCGGTGCGGGATGGTAGGGCAGGGGAGGAGGGGCGATGCGGGGTGGGGAGGGAAGGAGAAGGAGGCGACGCGTGGGGAGGGAAGAGGAGGAAGGAGGAGGTGCCGGCGCATAGGGGCGGAAGAGGAGGCGGTGCGGGATGGGGAGGGAAGGAGGCCGCGGCGGCGGCGGTGGGGAGGGAATGGATTCGTGAGAGGTTCAATGATGTGCATGATCCAGATGATTTTGGCCTAAGGATCTTCAATGAGTAAGAGAAGAAGGCTCGAGGAGAGATCCAGACCATTCATTTGTATGAAGTTAGATTACTTTGGTACACAAATCTGGGTGGATTTAGATTTGGCATGACTGTGGGGGTGGTTAAGGGGGTGGATTTAGTAAAGAAAATTTTGGTGTATTATAGAGTAGGGTAGAGACCATAAAACTTTAGGAATATTACCCACATTTGTCATTCATCCATCCCCCAACTCCCTTGCATTTCTCTCAAGGACATTGTAGTCTTTAAACATTTGAATACAACAATCCATAATTCTGATAATCCAGGCTGCCAAACACTTGACAGCTTATTTTCCACCAGCTTATTATAATCTTAAGTGGAAACAAACAGGGCCTTAATCATATACTAATTAATCAACCCTCATTAACACTAATTACAAATAATTATTGGAGCCCGGGAGCCACGTCCTCTCCTCCGATCCACAGTCCGCAGTATCGCGACAACATGGCGCGCGCACCACCTCCTTCAGTATACGACTGCGCAGATTTCCTTATACCCCATGGTGCGTACGTAGAAGGTGACCTCGCCTCATTCGATCCCCCTGCCTGCCCACACACTACACACGGAAGGTACCGTACCGTACCGTACCTATGGAGGGCGAGTGCTATGAAAAACCCCTGAAAAATTCAAAAAGAATTTTCTTAATTTTTGTGGAAATTTCGAGTGAATTTCGAAACTTTCCCTTTCGGGAAAGTTTTCCCTCAGCTCGCTTTCCTCTTTGGGGCAGTGCGCCTCCCCTCCTCTCCGGTGCCTTTCCCTTTTCCGCCTTCCCCCTCTCCCTGGCGCCCGCGCCCGACCCCTCTTCCCTCGCTCCGCAGGCGTCCCCGCCCCTCTCCTCTCGGTCGGCGCCTCGCCCGTACCCGCTTCCTCCCTTCCCTGGCGCCGCCCCCGCTCCCCGCTCTCCTTCGTTCCTCGGCGCCGCTCCGCTCCCTCTCCCCGTTGGCGCCCCCCCTCTGCTCCCTCCCTCTCCGCTGGCGCCTTCGCCCCTCCCCGCTTCCTCCCCAGCGCTCGCGCTGCTCGCCAGCGCCGCTCCCGCACCGCCTCTGCGCCTCGCGCCGCCTTCGGATTCTCCCCGCGCCGCGCCCTTCCGACAGCCCGGTCCGAAGGAACGGACGTCCTCGCGCCACGTCGCCTCGCTCTTGCCCTGGTCCCGCCTGCCAGCGACCGCCATCTCCCCTCCCCGCGCGCGGACGCGCCTCCGCCATGCCCGCAGCTTCACCTGCTCCCATCGCTCGCATTAACTCCAGCTGTCAGCGCCCTGTCACCACCCATCCCGCGGAGGAGATGCCTCACCCACTCCTGTTGACTCGGCGCCCTCGCCCGTGCCTTCCCCGCTAAGGCTCCTCCTCCCCTCCGCCGGGTATAAAAGCCGCTCCTCGGCTCCCTCCTCCTCCTTTGCTCTCCGAGCTTCGCCACTGCCTCCATTCCCCTCCCACCATCCCAGTGAAGCTCCACGCGCAGTCGATTGAAACCTCGTCGCCCCAGTCGCCGCCGCCATCCTCCCCTGCGCCGGCGACCCCGTGGAGTCGATCTCCTCTTTCCCCTCCCTCGTCCTCCAATTGCTCGCACCCCGAGCTTCCCCTCAGCTCACTGACCCTCCTCATGCTCTCCCCTGGACAGGAGGACCTTCGAGGAGCCATGACGCCGACGACCACCGCCGCCCCAGCAGTGCGCCCGTGGCCAGCCTCCCTCGACACTCCCCAGCTCACGCCGCCGCCGCGAATGTGAGCCTCTTGGGCCCCTGTCCGTGTGGCCGCCGCCGTTTAAGCTCCCTCGCCGCCGGTGACCATCCTCGCCACCAAAAAGCCGGACCGCCCCCTTCTGCCTCCTGCCCCCTCCACAGACCCCCGAGCTCTACTGAGCCCCAAAATGCATCCACCCTGTCGCCCACCACCTCCCGGCACCCTCCTTCCCCGCCGGAAGCCTTCGCCGTCGCCGGAGGGCGGGAGCACCTCAGTCCTCGCTCCTCTGCTCCGTGTGCGCGGCGGGAGGAAGAAGACGGAGGACGTGGCTCTATCCCAGCCGTCTACCTCCGTCCGCACCGTCTAACCTCGATCGTTGGATGATGCGTTCCCTCGGCCGTCCGATTATCATAACCACCGCCCTCCACCTCCGTCGGATCCGCCCGTACCGCTTCGCCGCCTCCCCGCATCAGCGCCGCCCGCTACGCCACGCGTCGCCCATCCCTCCCGTGCGGGCGCAGCGCGAGTGGGCCGCGGCCTCCCGGCCCGCTCCTCTCCAGCGCGCACGCGCGTTCAAATCTCGGACCGGGCCGCACTGTAGCAAGCGGCCGGGCCGGCTACTGTTCCTCGCTTTTTCCCGGATTTTCCAATTTTCTAATATTCCAGAAACTCCAAATAAATCCTAGAAAATCACAGAAAATCCCAAAAATTCCCAAATTTCACCACTTTGCTCCAAATAATATCCTGGACCCATTTTTGGCCTCCATTCCTCCAGTTTCATTCCAGATAAATTCCTAAAATTCCTCATTTGGAGATTTATGCGTTTTACTCCTTTTTAATAGATTATTTTTCCTCGCTTGATTAGGCTCAAGCCGGATTTATGTTATTTTCAGTGTTTGCGCTAGTGTCGGAGATTCCGGAAGTTCAAGTGCAATCGCAGGAGCCAGGAGGTTCTTCGTTCGAGCTAGCGGAAATCATTCGGATTGATGGCAAGTCCCAAATCCTTTGATCATATTGCAACCCATGATGTTTATTTATGTTAATATGCTACTTGCATTATGCTAATTGTGAAATGTTAGTTTGAAATAAAATAAAATGTTTAGAATGACATGTTATGTAGTTAAACCTACCACCGTTAAATGCCCTGTTAAATTTGTTGCCATGCCTTTGTAACCCTAGAAATAATTATCTGTTAATCTAGATAATTGTAGGATATTATTATCAGCATGCAAAATCTTACACTGATAAGGTTGTGGCTGTAGGCCAATAGAATTTTAGAAAACCCGACTCTAAGGTAGGGTGGTATGGGACACCGTATCTTAGAGCGGAGAGTGCCGGCGTGCACAAGGTAAGGTAAGGGTGCGTGGGGAAACCGCAAGACGGTCCTTGCCCAATCTCTTACCTTAGGTTTGGAGTAGGGTAAGGGAGCTGTGGGGAGTCGCGAGACGGCCTTCGCCCACCGCTTACCCTAGGTTGGGTCGCGTGCCTGGCGAGGTTGCGGACCATGTGAAAATATAAGAACTGAAACCCTTACGCTGAGCAAATGTCACAGTGATTGCTCAACCACAGGAGTTGACTTGTCAACACTGGTCTAGTAGCTGCTCAACTCAATTGAAACTCTACAGGAGGATTAGCAGTGAGGTTAGGCCAGGCGGGTTGCGGTTGCCTAACAACGGTAGAGTTCACTCGAAGCGGACAATGGTTTATTCGTTTTGTGTGTGTGTGTGTGTGTGAGAGAGATCCAGACCCGAGTGAATTCTACCGGGTAGAGCCTATATAAAGAGTTGAGCAGTGAAACGACCTGGCTTCCTTAACTCAGTCATGAGGGTTAAGGGATCGTGTGGGTAAAGCTGAGCAAACTCTGCAGAGTCAAATAAATGGTATTCGAATACGCCGTGCTCCCGGTTATTGGAGTTGTGTCACTTGGGTGATTCCAGTCGCAAAGCTTAAGTAGTTTTGTAAATGTTTAACTTGTTTAGGTTGGATATTGAACTCTTGTTGAAAAACCCCTGAGTTCTTGAGGAGTAGTTTTGGGTCCCTCCTTTAAAATGATTGCAAATAAAACTGCATCCACTCAAACTAATAAACCAAGTATACTCCCCTCCTTTGTTGTTCCGTGCATGTAATAAGTTAGGATCCCTTTGGGATTTGCTGAGCCGGTTGATTGGCTCACGGCTTGCTTTTGCCCTTCTTTAGAGAATCAAGACGAAGGTGTTTGCCTCCCCGTTGAGGAAGTCCCGGAAGGTCGCTTCTTCGGCGAGGACCCGTGGCTTTAGGTCTTGGCCGCGCTCAAGCGGATCTTGGAGCTTCTGTAATGTAATTATGCTTTGGGCTTGCACGCCCCGCTGTTGAAAAGTGGATGTTAATCCGTATGCGAAATATATGCTGGACTTTTGTCGTAGCATGCAATGGTATACTCTTGCGCGACATTCCCTAACTGTTCATGCGTGAATAGTTGCGGAGTGCCGTGTCCGTACACGCCCCTGGAAACGGGGGTGTTACATGCTACTACGACGACGGCGCGGCGGCGTACCGTCGCCAAGGCAGGCCGGGAGGAGGCGGTCGGCGCGGAAGCGGGTGGTGATCACAGTGCCACTGGCGGACGTGAGCGGCCCAACGGCGTCGGGGAGGGCAACACGCCGACGGACTCGCGCGTGGACGTGGCCGGAGTACGGCCAGAAGCCCATCAAGGTCTCACCTTACCCCAGGTTCGCCGCACGTTCATGTCTTGTACGGACTACGGACAGCTTACCCGTTTGGGCTTGGTGTATGGGCGCAGAGCTTACTACAGGTGCAGTAGCTCCAAGGGCTGCCCTGCCCTGCGAAGAAGCAGATGGAGCGGAGCCGGGCCGACCCGGCCATGGTGGTCGTCACCTACTCCTCCGAGCACAACCACTCCGCCAAGGTGCCGAGGGCCGGCCAGAGCCGCCGGGTGCCCAAGCCCCAGCCTGTCACGCCAGAGCCGGCCGAGCCCGAGGCCGCGGCCGTCGACGTCAGGGGCGGACGCAGAGTGTGAGCAGTGGGGGCCTTGGCCCCCACTCAATTTTGTTAATTACATATACCTCCTGGATATAATTCATATAGGCCCCCAGTCCACAACTCAGCAGGCCCCCAGTGGCCCAGTGCGGCAGCTGGCAGGACGGCAGGTCGGCAGTGCCTTCTCAGCTACGCGTAGCAGCATGCCCCCACTCAATTTTAGTCCTAGGTCCGCCCCTGGTCGACGTGCACGACGAGTTCCAGTGGTTCTACGACGGCGTGTCCGTCGCGTCCACGTCGCCGTCCGAGGAGGAGGGCGCCGATGAGATGCTCTACGGCCGGCCGATGTTCTTGGACGCCGGCGTTGTTGGTACTACGGCGCCGGTTCTCCTCCCTGATGAGTGCGGCGGGAATGAAGGAAGCGAGGAGGACGGTTTGTTCGCCGGCCTTGGTGAGCTGCTGGAGTGCGCCATGGTGTTCCGGCACAGCGGTTGCTTCGCGGGAGGGGCTAAGGTCGAGCAGCCGCCGGAGCGCGCTGCCACATCCTGATCTGATGCACGCAGGATTTATTGGACTTTGGAACCTACGTTGGCCGTCTACGGGGTAGTGAGAAACCCATCCAGAACTTCTGGATTTTCTTCTGGTCACTCTGTTTTTTAGTTTGATTCTTCTTAATTTCTTGATTCGTAAGCTAGCTAGTTTGATCTAGATCTCTTTTAGCCTTATTACTCATAGAGAACAAGAAAAAATTGAACCCATGCAGGATCATGCATTTTTGTCAATGCTTGTATTGAACTATTTCGATTCTTTATAATATAAGAACTATTTTGTTCGGTACCATTTTAAAGATCATGTGGTTGAAAAAATACCATGGCTTGTGAGAATGATATATAGGGTTTGGGACCACTATTAGTAACACATTGGATAGTATTTATCAATTTCATGATTTTTACGATGATAATAAGTAATATTGCCTATAATATAAGTGTAGAGTCGGTCGATCAAGATACATATAAACAACACTAATGTCCAATTACATCAACTGGAGGCAGTTCCGAAAAATTGTAATTGATAGGTCATTATCATGATGCAGGAAAGGATCGGATTGAATGAATGAACCCTTCCTGCACGTTGAGATTTAATGAAGATCGACCATATGCCGGCTTCGAATGTACGTCTGCCAAATGAACAAGACAAAACAAACTAAAACTAATCAAACAATTAAACAACGACTGCAAGTCAAAAGAAACACCCAAAGTAGATGAACGGAGAAGGAACTCATCAATAGGCAAATTCACAAATGTAGTATTCGACTTGCATTTGGCAAGCATTAATTAATAGGCTAGGTTTTGATTGCTGCGCTTGCGTCATCGAACACGGTACTCCCTTTATTTATCACACAATATATATCCCCTGCACATATTTAGGAGGCACAATATCTATTATATATTAAAAGCTCATAACAGGTATTCTAGAGCTACTAAGAACAAAGAGAAATATGATAGAAATTTTCATTAAAAGCAAAATATCTGATCTTTAATCTGGTGAATCATAACTAAGTTGAACTACAACAGCTATTGGATGTTATAATTTAAATAAAAGTAGCTAACTATTTATCTAGCAGACCCGAGTTATAACAATTTAGATTAAAACAAAAAGTCCATGCCAAATACAACAAAAACATTAGAATAAAAAATAAAAAGGAAATTAGAGTTTGATTTTTGTATGAACTCCAAACTAAAATCCGTACATAGCTAAAATTTGGAATAAAAATTAGATGAAAGTTAACAGTTGGATTTGTATACGAAATCTAACTTACAATTAAGATTCAAAATTAAATAAAAATTAACAATAAAAATTAACAGAAATTCAGAATGAAAAATAAAAAGAATAGCAATGTGATATTCATATGAACTCCGAATTAAAATCACTACGTAGCTGAAATTCAAAATAAAAATTAGATATAAATTAGTTGTTGGATTTAAAATTCAAACCTAAAATTAAGATTCAAATTTAAATAAAAAAATAACAAAAAGTATTAATGAAAAATAAAAAGGAAATTAGCAATGTGATTTTCATACGAAGTCCAAATTAATATCCCCACATAGCTGAAATTCAGAATAAAAATTAATAGTTGAATTTGTATAAGAATTCTAACCTAAAAATAAAACTCAAAATTAAATTTAAAATAACATAAAATTTGGAATAAAAATAAAAGGAAATTAGCAATTTGACTTTCATACAAATTCCAATTTAAAACCCCTACATAGCTGAAATTCAGAATAAAAATGAGATAAAAATTAGCATTTGGACTTACATACGAGTTCTAACCTAGAACTGAAAGTCAAAATTAAATTTAAAATTATATTAAAAAGAAAAAGTACATGTCAAGAACAATGAAAAAACAACATACATTAGAAATAAAAATTAGCAACTGGATTTTTGTATGAATTCCAACCTAAAAGTGAAAAAAGAAAGCCTATAACAAGGACAATCCAAAATATGCAATTTCAGAATAAAAGTAAAAAAAATTGGTGATTGTTTTTTATTTCCAAACTAAGCGAAAAACAGAAAGTTTGGTTTTGTTCAGACTTAGAATTCAAGAAATATGCTAATTCGAGAAAGAAAAATAAATAAGATAAGGAATTTGATTTGTACATATATAAATTTGGAATTGAAATCTATTATATAATAAAAGTTCGATGACAAGTGGTCACAGTAGCTAAGAAAAAAAGCGAATATACTAAAATCTCACAAAAAAGAAAGCATCATGACCCTTTATTTGGTGGACCTCCATAGGATGGAGGGATTGAGGGGGTGATATATCGATGAGTGTTCACTCGGTTATACCATTATAAGCTATGTGATGTGCATTATGAGCAGGTAGTATAAACAAGTATTGCAATAATGAAAGGAAGAGATGACGGTGAGATAAATGGAAAATGTTATATTATGTTATGTTTACTATTTTACTATGTAAGTATTTGGGGAAGAAAGTTTTGGTCACAAGTGATAGGTATTTGGTAACAGAGTAATTTTCTTTCTTATAATATACAAAATTAAAATATTACAAATGGTGTTCCGTAACGATCTATTTTCTAAAAAGCAGAATCATATATATATTGCCAAGTCATTTAAACATGCTTTAAGTGCATAGGCTACCTTGCTTGTTTAAGTAATACTTAATGGAATTGGATCATGTTTGCCACTATTAGATAGACATAATACTAATCTACTTCCTCTGCTCCTTTTTACTTAACATTTTTTACTTTTCATGGTTTTCGAGATACGACTTTGACAGCTATTTTTTATAACTTTATACTAAGATATATTAATAAAATTATAATATTATGAAAGTATTTTTAACGACAAATCTAATGATAGTATTGCTTGTTCTTGAGCAGGTTTGCATCTCGCATCGGTCAACATGCAGGCAACAATGTTATATCTATTAGTGTCTGGAATGAAACAACGTGGGACGACATGACATCGATGCAACATTATAATAGGTTTAGTGGGTGGAGCCACAACAATGTTATATCTATTAGTGTCTGAAATGAAACAACGTGGGACGACATGACATCGATGTATCATTATAATAGGTTCAGTGGGAGAAGCCACAACAATGTTATATCTATTAGTGTCTGGAATGAAACAACGTGGGGCGACGTGACATCGATGCGTCATTATAATAGGTTCAGTGGGTGGAGCCATAATTTTTCTAGAGCCAAGACACATCATCCACGCCCACACGATGCCTGGTTGCCCGGCCCACACCCACGCGCCAACGCGACATCCGGTATTTTGCCCAGGCGAAGTCCATGGGTTGTCACTAGCAAGCCGTTCAGGCTCGCTGGGCGGTGGCTCCGCCCCTGAATTATAGGCCCAATTGTTCTCTTTTGCAGTTTCTGAAAAGGAATGCATTTGTGTTGATAAAAAGGGAGAAAAACTCACAGGCACCGAAGATAGTTTGGCACAAGTAGGTTAACTTGAGCAGTCAGGGCGAGCTTCTTTGATCCATTCCATACGTTCTTCCTCACGTCCCTAGCTACAGGGTTAATTCTTCAAGTCTGTATGCACCTGCAAAGTAGTACTGTTATCATACTACGCAACATTATGTAGTATGTACGGCACACCAGTTACAGTCACAGATAAAGGCAAACATATATACAGTCTCAAGAAGGTAACATATAAAGGCAAACATACATACAGTCTCAAGAAGGTAACATTCATTGGCATAGCGATCTCACAGCTATGTGTGAAGTTGCGAACATACTTTGATACTTGCATTGCAGAATTTCCTCGTGCGATGCATTCCATTTCCATAGCTAGCTTGTTGTGCACAGATATCTCAGCTGTTGGTTCACGATTACAGAGCTGTGCAGGTGAATCGCAGGGCAATTCTCCTTTGGCACGAACGGCTAGCTGCACCATTCGGCTAGGAGCACAACCCCACTGTATCTTAGTACATGCATGTCTGCATGCCTCCGTGCCAAAGGAGAACTGCCCTGTAATTCACACGCCGCACATATCGATCGATTTGCTCTGCCTGGCTCAATTCTCTGAAGCTCTGACGCTCCTCGACGAACACAGCTGCGCCTTCACCTCGCTTATATAGCGCACGGTCGACCTCCAGAAATGGATCTGAGATGGCATATGCTCCGAGGCCGAGGACTATTCCGGAGGAGCTACCTTTCTTGCCGGTGGTCTCTCTATCGGGTTCCCTTTGGAATGTGCTCGAGGAATGGCCCTCGTTGTCGCTCCCTGCCAATCGATCCCCTCGTAAAGCAACTTGCCTTTCCTGATCTTCAATACAAGTGCCTTTTGTAAGTTCATCCGATAATGTTACTACTTCAGTTCTCACAAGGCCAAGCAAAACTAGGTTTGCAATTCATGCAATGATACTGCTTCGGAATTAGTGGCTAATGTGAGACAAAACTTCATAAGCAGAAGTTTCAAGCAGGAGTAGCACTGAGTATTACTGCAGCAGCAAAATATCAACCCAGATATGAACAGATTTTTTTTCTCAGCTAACTTTTAACTGTGCTGTTGCTGTTGTACTCGCCGAGGCATTCCACATGGAACAAAAGAATAACTGATTTATGCTTTATCTCAGCCCTTGGCGAGCCACAAACTTCAGATCTTCGCATGGTTTTAGATGGTATACTGCTACAGGGTACATTCCATTGGATCTTCCCTATTCGGGCGCAGTTGGTGAGCTTGTCCTGACTGAAACAAACACCACACTTGGTGTCGGGCCATTTTGATCAGCAATGGCGAAAATGAAACGTGAAACACCTCAAAATTTTCAAAATGAATTTGAATTTCAGTTTGTTTGCTTGAATTTGAATTTTTGTCAAGTTGGGAACCTCTCTCAAATTTGTGCTTTCTTCTTTTGGCTCTCCGTTTCCTCCTCTGGCCGGCGCCTTCTCCTTTCCACCTCCCCTTTGCGCTGCCCGGCTGAGCTGGGCGCTTCCTTGCCTCAACCCAGCTCCTCCGTTCACACCACACTCTCCCCTCTGTGTCGCTAGCTCGCCCCGTGCATTCAATTCCTGCCGTACTTCTGCTGGCGTCATCCACCTCGGCCCACGCGCTTGCCGCTGATCTTGAACACTGATTGAAGGTGAGGCTAAAACTCTCTTCCCCCATCCTTCTTCCTTCTTCCTGCAGCATATGCTAGAGGTCAGGTATATCCAGGAGGAGTCGATGAAGAACACGGATCAATT
Organism: Dendrocalamus latiflorus; assembly: GCA_017311315.1. Classification (NCBI taxonomy): domain Eukaryota; kingdom Viridiplantae; phylum Streptophyta; class Magnoliopsida; order Poales; family Poaceae; genus Dendrocalamus; species Dendrocalamus latiflorus. The sequence continues at coordinate 34,213,930 of CM029614.1, read as the reverse complement.
AATGATCACCATCTTCACCGACCCATGCAGATCGATCGAGTGCAAATCGACAGCTCGCAGTCATCGAATGCAAACGAACCTAACTGAAACGATTGGCCGTAAAAAAACAAATCAAGGCAGATACATCTTCAAATATCCTTTTATTTTTATCAAAAACACATATCTTCAGATATCTTGCTCTGCGTGCGAATAATGCCGATTCGGTCTCCTCGGTGTTGATTGTAATCTTGTTGCATGGGCATAGACATATGTAGCACTTTCTAGTTGATGTTGCTGCTGACTAGTACGAACACAAAGCAAGTCATGTAGCCGTATAAACCAAGCTGACTACTCTGGATGTTTCAGGTTTCGTCAAGTTCGAATTGTCCTGCATGCACGTGTATATCGGCTTACTTTCATGTCGGCAAGAAACTGAGTTCTGCAAGTTTCTCTACTTAGCTGAAATTCTAAAGAAGAGTCTGACGGCCATAGATAGCTCCTTAAAACGTAATCGCGGGCGAGTACTCAATTCTGCTGCACCTTGACACAAAAGAAGGGGTCGAAGGTGGCTGCCAATCCTGCCTGCAGTATGCAGGGGGGTCCCACCTCCCAGGAACCAAGGACCAGCAGGGAACATGCTCTTGGATATCCTATTCCTCTCTTTAGGGCTTGCCCACCGTTCCTGCTCGTAAGGCCTTTCCATGATTCGATGCTTATTCCAGTGGTCTCAGGGGAACAAATCTGCAGAGCCCGTCTTTCTGAATTCTGAGGTACGTAGCTACCGCGGCCTTTCCGACAGGCCAGCGACTTGTCCAGCTCTGGGTGGTTGCAGAGAATTCCAGCAGATCAATTTGCTGCTCCTAATCTCTAGATTTGCATTATGTACTGCATTACGGAGTAAAGACCAGTATGGTTGCACTCTGAGAAGAAATTCAGAGGTAACAAGATCTCTTAGCAGGTACCTGACGCTACTTTACATGCTCTGTACCGCAGGAAATGAAGCTAAGATCAATAGATAAGACCTAAAGCTTGGAGAGTCATGCATTGCAATGACATCTCCCATTCAGCCTTTGTTCCTGTGAGTGTGCATCATCTAGACCGGGTATTGTCCTACAGTATATACTCAGTTCCTCATTGCGCCTTTGCAGGCTTGTGTTGGAGTTCACCGACGCGCTGCCGGCGATGAACGAGCAACGCACGCGAACTGGAACGCAGAGAACACAGAGGATTTTTGTGCTGCGGGAGCGGCAGCGTTTTTCGTTGTATTCATTGAACTATAAAGGGAAATTAACAACTTACAGCCCGCCATTTCGGCAGTCATGCGCGGCATGATCTCAACGATCCCATGCCGCACGACGCGCTCTGAGCACACGTCCACAACCGGTGGTCGTGTTCCTTATTACACGGCATTAGCTAAATTAAGAAAAGAAACAGGAAACTAAACTTAGAAATGGGTGATGACGTGCGGCTGGATTACTTCAACATTCTCCCCCTTAAGCCTGCGCGCGTTCATCACCAACCCTGACGCCGATGTCAGTGCACAACTTCTGAAATCGCACACCTCCCAGCGCCTTGGTCAAAATATCCGCCAATTGACGTTCTGTTGCTACATAGCTGACAGCAATTCTACCTTCTTCAACGCATTCCCGGATGAAATGGTATCGTACGTCAATATGCTTGCTCCGCTCATGAAATACTGGATTCCTGCTCAGAGCAATAGCGGACTGATTATCAACCAGAAGCTCTGGCACCTTGCACTCAGCTCCAGTTAGATCGGTTATGAGCCGAGTGAGCCAAATTCCCTGGCTTGCTGCAGTGGTCATGGCAATGTATTCTGCCTCACAAGACGACAGTGCTACAACCTTCTGCTTTGAGGATTGCCAAGTGACCGGGTTCCCTCCAAAGAAGAAAAGAACTCCACTGGTACTCTTCCTGGAGTCAAGGTCACCGCCCATATCTGCATCACTGAAACCAGACAGCTTCGGCTCCCCCTCACTCTGTCTGGTATAAAAGAGTCCTTTGCTTTGAGTGCCTGCTACATATCTTAGGACTCGTTTCACCGCCATCAGGTGATCTTCATGTGGCTCCTCCATGAATCGGCCAAGATACCCAACGACAAAAGCAAGATCCGGCCGAGTGTGCAGAAGATACCTGAGGCCACCAATGATTCTCCTGTACTCAGTTGCATTCACAGGCTTGCCATCACTGAATTTGGACAACTTCAGGCGATTCTCCATGGGAGTCTTGCTGGGATTGCAAGATGCCATTCCACATCGCTCTAGCATCTTCTTGGCGTAGCCCGACTGACACAAGACAATTCCTTCGGAACTCTGCTGAACTTCAATTCCAAGGTAATATGACAACAATCCGAGATCACTCATTTGGAACTTACTTTTCATTTCCTCTTTGAATTTCTTGATGTCTTCTCTGCTACTGCCGGTAATGATTAGATCGTCGACATAGACTCCAACGATCAATTTCCTCCCAGCTTGGCTCCTGGTATAGACCCCATGCTCTGCACTGCTCCTCTGGAAACCAAGCGAAGCCATGGTGCTGTCCAACTTGGCATTCCAGGCCCTGGGAGCCTGACGAAGTCCATAAAGCGCCTTGTGCAAGCGTAGTACCTTGTTCTTGCTGCTGTCGACGATGAACCCCGGAGGTTGCGCAACGAAGACTTGCTCCTTGAGCTCGCCGTTGAGAAACGCGCTCTTGACGTCCATGTGATGGACCTCCCACTTCTCATGCGCTGCTAGTGCCAGCATGACGCGCACCGACTCCAGGCGAGCCACCGGCGCGAACACCTCATCAAAATCGATTCCGGCGCGCTGCACGTAGCCCTTTGCCACCAGGCGCGCCTTGTGCCGCACCACCTTGCCATTCTCGTCGCGCTTGATCTTGAACACCCATTTGAGCCCAATTGCCCGATGCCCGGCAGGGAGTGAAGCTAGCTCCCAGGTGTTGTTTTCTTCGATCGCCTTCATTTCTTCCCGCATTGCCTGCCTCCAGCAAGCTTCTTGTTCAGCTTCCTCAAACGACGCTGGTTCATCAGCTATTGTTGAGTGCAGCTCCTCGGTGAGAGCTCGGTGAGCCAGCCCTGGCGGAGTCGCCGACCCAATTAGCTCATTGATGTTGCGGTACTTGAGTGGGGCGTCGTCGTGATCAGCATCAAGGTTCTCTCCTTCGTCCAGCTCTTCGTCTTCTTCATCTCCTGCAGTGGGTATCGAAGCTGGGACAAAAGCTGGTGACGGTGTTCCTACTGGTGGAGCAGGATCAACTTCTTCAGGTTCGTGTGCTCGAACTCAAACAAAGTGAAGCCGTCCTCCGGCATGTCTGCAGTGTCCTCCCAACGCCACTGAGCTGCCTCATCAAAGACGACATCTCGAGAGACCAGGACCTTCTTGGACACCGGGTCATAGCACCTGAATGCTTTGGAGCCGCCTTCATAGCCGATGAAGATTGCTGGAGTGCTACGGTCTTCGAGCTTCTTCAAATTTGGTCGATTGTTCTTAACATGAGCAATACAACCAAATGTGCGGAAGTAATGGACAGCTGGGCGTTCACCATGCCACACTTCGTAAGGAGTTTTGCCATCCACAGCTCGCGTCATGGCCCGATTCAGGATGTACACGGCAGTGGACACAGCTTCTCCCCAGAAGTATCCTGGAATCTTCTTCGCCTTCATCATGCACCGGGCCATTGCAACCACGCTCTGGTTCCTGCGCTCGACCACTCCGTTCTGCTGAGGAGAGTAGGGAGCAGTCAGCTGGCGCTCAACACCGCGCTCTGCACAGTAGCGCCCGAATTCAACCGACGTGAACTCCCCCCCACGATCAGTGCGGAGAACCTTCAGCTTCTTCCCTGTTTCCACCTCCACAGCAGCTTGGAAATTCTTGATCTCCGATGGCGCCTGATCCTTGCTTGACAACAACCGGATCCACATATACCGACTCAAGTCATCGACTAAGAGCAAGAAGTATTTGTTACCGCTGGGCGTCACTGGCGAGATTGGACCACAGAGATCCCCATGAACCAGATCAAGGATGTTGTCAGCTCTGCGGCGTGCTTGGCCCGGGAACGACGCTCGGCGCTGCTTCCCGACGAGGCACCCGTCACAGACTTGATCAACTTGCTCAAGATGCGGCAGACCACGAACCATCCCTCCAGTTGCCATCTTCCGCAGTGACTTGAAGCTCGTGTGCCCAAACCTGGCGTGCCAGCGCCAGGCGTCTTCAGTGCAATGAGCAGCGAGGCAAACTGGACGGCCGACGTTGAGGTCGAGGTGGTAGAGTCGAGTCGCGGTTCTTGGCACCTTGGCGAGGAGCTTGCCGTCGCGCTCGACGATCCGCAGTAGGCCACCGTGGATGTCGATCCGACATCCCGCCTCGTCCAGCTGACCGATGCTTATGATGTTGGTCTTGAGACGCGGAATGTAGTAGACTCCAGTCAATGTACGGTGCTCGCCATTCTTACACAGGAAGATGATGGTGCCGCGACCTTCAATCGCGACGACGGAGCCGTCGCCGAAGCGGACTGAGCCCGTGACGCCGGTGTCCACTTCCGCAAACGCCGCCCTGGCGCCAGTCATGTGGTTGGTAGCTCCGGTATCCAGCACCCATCGATGGCGACTAAGGTCGTGGTCGTCCGGTGGCCCCAGAGGTGCGACCACCTTCTGCTCGTTGAGCTCAATGTGGTGGGACGGCTGCCGCTGGTCCGTTGGCTTCGCGAGTGAGAGAGAGGGAGGCGAGGGCGGCTTCTCATTTGAATTTGAGATGACCGCCTGGGCCAGCAGTAGAGAGTCCTCTTCCTCCTCGCCTTGGACCACATGGGCCTCTTCCTCTCGCTTCTTCTTCCTGCACTCGCGAGCCCAATGGCCCATTTTGCCACAGTAGTTACATTTGTCATTACGGCCCGCCTTACCACCCGAACTTGATTTCGGTTGCCGCGAGTCCCCGCTTCGCCCGCGCCATCTGTCTTTTCCGCCGCCTCCATCGCCGCGCTACCCGCTGGAGCCGGAGCTGCCTTCACGGACCTTCAGCCGAGCCATCCACTCCTCCTCCGTGAGAAGAAGGCGCCCGCTGGTTTCTTTGGCAGGCTGAGTCGTCGACTTTTTTCTCTGCTCGACGGCTCTCAGGCGGCCGGTTGCTTCTTCGATGGTGACGGTGTCGAGGTCCAGCAGAGTCTCTATCGAGATTGCTACCTGCTCCAAGTACTCAGGGACTGTGTGCAGCAGCTTCTTGACCGTCTCTTTGTCGGAGATTGGATCCCCAAGCACCCTGAGCTCGTTCGCCAAAGTGGCGATGCGATGCGACAGGTCCTCGACCGACTCACCGGACTTCCATGAAATCTCGGCGAAATCACGACGCAGCTTCTCGACGTTGGCCTCCTTCACCCTCTCGACGCCGACACACAGAGTCCGGATCGACTCCCACGCTTGCCGTGCGGTCGTCTTGACGGCGAGCCCGGCGTGCATCTCCGTCGGTACTGCGCGGAGAATCGCACCCAGCGCCTTCCGATCGTCGCTAAACCGCTCGGTGCCGAACTCGATGATGTCCCACAGCTCCGTCGCCTGGAGGTTCACCTTCATCACGAGTGACCACTCGGTATAGTTGGTGCGGGTGAGCATCGGCCAGACGAGTCCCTGTGTCGACTTCTCGACGACACGCTCGACGACGACCTCACGTGCGCCTCCTCGTTGGCGCGGACGGCGTGGAACTGGAGACGGCGAACGACGGCTGCGACGCGGAGGAGAAGGATTCCCCTGAACCCTACCAGGCGTCGACATGGTGCGCTGTCCCTGGGACGTACTCGCTCTGATACCAAATGTTGGAGTTCACCGACGCGCTGCCGGCGATGAACGAGCAACGCACGCGAACTGGAACGCAGAGAACACAGAGGATTTTTGTGCTGCGGGAGCGGCAGCGTTTTTCGTTGTATTCATTGAACTATAAAGGGAAATTAACAACTTACAGCCCGCCATTTCGGCAGTCATGCGCGGCATGATCTCAACGATCCCATGCCGCACGACGCGCTCTGAGCACACGTCCACAACCGGTGGTCGTGTTCCTTATTACACGGCATTAGCTAAATTAAGAAAAGAAACAGGAAACTAAACTTAGAAATGGGTGATGACGTGCGGCTGGATTACTTCAACAGCTTGCAGCTGGAGCAGAGAAAGGCTGTGCATAAGTGAAAGGCCTTGCCGGCTGCCGCCTTTTATCATGCAGGAGCGAGTATAAATGTCCCTGTCAGTGATCGCTGTGCTCTACACCTGAATCTAAGTATTATTACACATGGAGTGGGTTGGTTGTGATCATGAGATGTACAGCTGCATTGCTGGGCAAGCTTTCCTTTGGCAGAAGTTGCCGTTCAACATCGGTGCCGAGGGTTACCAGGCTACCGCCAAAGGAAATTTGCCCCGGAATTCATCTGCACAAACACACACGAGAAATCTTTAGGGTGTACAATTGCCGAAGGTGAATGTACGTATGTACTTGTTTTGCATTTTGGATGTGTTTACAAACAATTCGGTGTGTGTATTCTACAGGTCATCAACATCAGCAATATCTAGCACACCGTTCACAGGAGACAAATGGGAATTGGGTGGGTGGGGGGCAAACTGCATATCAGTTCTCACTACAAACAATTAGACTATACAGGTAGCGAAATGCGGGCAAGTAATATATGCTGGATAGCAAATTCCTTTATTCTGTTATTACTCTGTTGTGACCCATTCGTATTAGCTTATGCTTCTGGCTTTTGTTTAAAGAATCTAAAGCCAATATGAATACCTAGCTTCTCCACTCCTCTCGTTCTCATCTCGCGCACGTATTTATCTCTCATTTTCTCAACCTCCCGCGTCCTCCTTCTAAAAGCCACTCCTTTCAACTACTACTATTCATTTTCAGCCAAAAGCTATTAGCCACAGCCAATACGAGCGCCCCTATATCTTAGAGGCCTGTCTGCACCTTTTCTTGAGTATTCTTGCCATCGCCTAGCAGCTGTTGCCACTCTTCGCTCTCTGTTGCTTCTTCTTCTTATAGCATTAGCAAATCACAATCAGATTCAGCAACATAAGAATTGACTGACAGTAAATAGAACACATTTCTTTTGAGGTAAGATTACTGTATAACTTTGTTTTAGGAAAAGCGACGCAAATTTATATGGTACCAAGGTATTGCAAACAAAATATGTTCTTTGCAATAGCATTACCGCTGCTTTGGTACCGTGTTGGGGATACCCAGATATCACTCCAAGAGTTACTTGTATCTGAATTATTTTGGTTCATCATCCGTGTTTTGACTTTTTCCTGTAAAAACAGACAAATTTGCATAAAAGTGTTTAGTCCTTGTGCAGTCATTTGCAGTTCTGGTCAAGGGTATGTAAGAGGGAAATGATCATGGAATCCTCAAAAGTGTATTTGGGAATTGGGATAATATAAAGATGAACAAAGGGGAAGAAATTATACCAGGACTTTTGCTTGTCTCTTTTCCCAACGTGCACTTGCCTGCCAGACAGACAATATCTTAATAACAAGTAATAACAACGTAGTAAGTATGCCCTATCTACTGATCTGTAGGCCCCGAACAAAACTAATTTGCATTTGTACTCTAGTAGCCTCAACATTGACAAGGAAGCAAGAATCTTGGGAGCGTGCCTAGAGAGTAAGATAGATAAAACAAATCAAATTTACATGAATGAAGATATTATTACCATGAATGAATATATTATTACCATTCGGAAAAACATCGACTGAAATTTCCATCCCAGCACTCATAAGCCCAACCTGCTCAAAATTGAAATCTCCTTTATGTACTATTAGGAGAATATAAGATAATATCACCAGGTATTTCTTCTGACTCGGTATTACTGAAAATAGCACTTGTGTGTTTTTTTAAAAGTCCTTAACATAAAGAACGGAGCAGGTTAAACATTTAGGAAATTTTGTTGTGCATACTTCGATTTAGGGGTTCTGAGAATAGTAATTATTTTGCTACCAATGTCAACCATAAGGTCTACAACAATAACTGAAGCTTAATATGATCATACAAAAATTCCAAATTATATCTGACAGAAGGTCTTCTTACATTCACCCTTTCTACTCTACGCATTTCATTCTTGAGGAGTGAAAGTTATGCAGCGGAAGTCCAGTGAATACAGTCAACTGGGCTGGAAATGGAAATATGAGAGAGTTTAGTTCAAGGACCTTAGCATTTGCAAACTATGACATGAAAATATCAACAACACATTCAGTAATTTGTTCTGAACAACTTGCAAACATCAGTGCTGATGTCGATAACTGACAGGTCCTAAACTCCTAAATCCTAATGATCAAATAAATAGTATGGAAGGCCTTGGAGTCTCACCAACTATCAATGGTCTCCTGAATTAGCTCCTACTACCTGACTGGGAGTAGATTCTTGACCTCCCAAATACGTCCTCAATTTTAAAGATATCAGGGCACACATTGGCACAATTCTTTCATCCTGAATCCACATCAACAAGATAAAATAAACCAAGTCCCTAATGAAGAACAAAAGAGAAACTTCTGTTCATATGAGCAAAATTATCAATACCTAGGAAGGTAAACTCATCAACAAACACGTGATCCTTGGGTGCACTGTCATCAAAGAAAGGGTTTATCGCCGTTGCTGTGTACCATGGATCTCGCCATACACTGCATGCTGCACCGGATCGCTCAACACCTGCTCTTCCATGCCTCATGTTAGCTTGTGAATAAAGAATTTCGATGCAAAATCAAGCCTCTTCCAGAACCATGGAAGATGTGTTCATTTGTATTGTCTTCTGTTTCCCTGTTGCCTTTGCATTGTTACTATCTACGCACCAGTTGCTTTCCATTGTTGTATGGCTAATACGAACGATTTATGGCCTTATTGTAATATCTGATTGTGTTCGAGAAAAATTGTAATATCTGATTGGAGAAGATGGTTCTCTGCTTCGATGTGATAAGCCAGATGACAGGTCATGATAGTACTCAGTTTTTCTTGAGAAAAAGGCGCTTTAGAGCAAGGCTAATAATACAGCCTTCAGCTGGCTGTATGGACACTTACAACCCACTTATCAACTCATTCATATAGTAGTTTACAGCCAGCTGAAGGCGTATGACCCGCCCTTTTCTCTCACAAAGTTTCTTGGTTCTTGTGCTTCAGCTGGCTGTAAACTTACAGCCCACCTCTCTTCTCTCTCCTCCACCTCAGCATACAGCCTAATAACAGCCTCTTATTATACTTGCTCTTACGCTATACTGATATCGGATAGGTTAATAGTTTGTTCGCAGCACCACTGTAACTGTATAATTACGCGGGAGTGGAGGGGCAAGAATGCGGCACATACACTTGGCTTATTGGACCGCCGCGAGGCCGATGAATCGCTCTCCGATTCGGATAAACTCATCTACAGAAGCAACCAGAGACATAAAAAATCCGTCTAATTAATCCGAAGACACATTGGCCCTCCTAATCAGATCCTACATTTTTACCAAACCCCAGAACAAGAGCGTGCTATTGTTCAATTACCGGATCGCAGGCAGAGTGATGCGCACACGTACAATCGATCGTGATCCAAGCGCAAGCTACGTCTCCCGGCCGGATGGTTCGTCTTCGGTTGGTTGGCTGCGAGGAGGCGGGGATTAAACTGCATGTCTCAGTGCCTGTTATTTTCGGCTTCTAAAAGCTACTTTTTAACTTTTCTATAGTAACTATCTTTTAAACGAAATACCTTTTCAAAATAGGATTTACTAGTTAATTATAGTACACACTGTACCGATTTCATTTATATCGACAAAACCGCATGTGAGTTCTGTTACTCTATAATCTCTCACAAAAATAGCTCAAAAACCACATACTGCAGCAAAAAACCATAAGTTTCAGCCAAAAAACAGGGGAAAATTGAATATATAGGACAAAGTTGAGATGGCTTTAGTAAAATAGGACTAAGTTATTTGCAATTGTAAATATAGGACTGAGTTGAGCACCCCTTTAAAAATATGGTATTTTTCCCATTTTAATTTCATTTTCATTTTCCAGCCCTTTTTCTCTACGCGAAATGACCATTTTGCCCCTCCTCCCTCTCCCTCGCCTGGCTCGCTCCCTCGCCGCACCGCCGCTCCCCCGCGCCGCTCCAGGCGAGGGAGCGGTGGCGCGGCGCGGGGAGGCGCGTGGGAGCGGCGGCGGCGCGGTGAGGGAGCGAACCAGGCGAGGGAGAGGGAGGAGGGGCAAAATGGACATTTCGCGTAGAGAAAAAGGGCTGGAAAATGAAAATGAAATTAAAATGGGAAAATATCATATTTTCAAAGGGGTGCTCAACTCAGGAAATTTTTGTACGGATAACCCATTTTTTATTCGAAAATACAGAAATATACCCGCGACAAAATTTTTTACACAAATAGGCTCGAGTCGCCAAACCATTGAGCGATTTACACTTGTCGCCCCACCAAAACGCGACTTATAAAGAATCTGGTAACCGTTGGGCGATTAAATGCAATCGCCTCCCCGTTAAGCGATTCAAATGAATCGCCCCCCCGTTCGGCGACATAAAAAAGAGTCACCCAACGGGGGGCGACTGCATGTGAAACAGCCCGACGGCCGAGCCCCTTTTCTTCCCCACGCCTGCATGATCCTGTTAAGGGTTTTGGGAATTTTGTAATTTGAAACTCGTAAAAAATGTGGTATAGTCACATGTACTGGTATATGTCACTGGTAAAAAACTCGTAATTAAGTCTCACAAGAACTGGTATTTAATATTTGTCACATTACTTGATATAGAAATAATTTTCTATACGAAAAGAAGAGATAATAGCATTGTTTGAATTTAAATGAACTTTATAATATAACGCAGTAACATGCCGCGTATTTATCCATTACATGCATGACATACACCCCTCACTCCCCACCCTAAGGTGCTCCATCACCGCGCCCGCGTCCTGCCATACGGCCCCGCTTGGCCGTCCTCCGGTGCAACGGATTACGAGGCGGCAGGCGACGAGGGTCCGAAAAAGTAAAACGAGCAGGTGGGTTTCGCACCCGCGGCTGCGCTGGTGGAGTCACCTGCACCTCCGGCTGTGTGGCATCCGGTGCACCGGGGAGGTCGCTGCCGGAGAGAACGTCCGGTTCCGATGCTGCGTCGGAGGACGGCCCAGGCCAGTCCGCAAAAAACTGGTCCACCTCGATGTGGCCCGGGGAGAAGCGTCCCTGCTGCTGGTAAGGACCTGCAATAGTAATATCGTTAGTTCGTTGCATGTCGTCTTAGGTTAAAAACAAGGTCGGACGATGCGTACCCGTACATGGCGCCATGAAATCATCCGTGTGGAAGCCGGGGATGTACGTAGGAGGCCGTGACCAAGGAGAACTCCCTGGCTGGTCCGGGGGAGGTGGACGTGTCCACGTAGAACTCCCTGGCTGCTCCGGGGGAGGTGGACGTGTCCACGTAGAACTCCCTGACTGCTCCGGGGGAGGTGGACGTGTCCACGTACTACCTCCGGAGTAGTGCCACGCTGGTCGGGGTGGCACTGGTGGTCGGGGTGGCACTGGTGGTCGGGGTGCACTGGGCGTAGGTGTGGAGACCGCCGGTAGCCTCGTGCAGGACAGCAGGCTGACGATACGTCTACACCCGGCCTCCATCCGTTGCGCAAAGCTGACGGCCTCCTCGCGGGTCAACTCCCCACCTGTGCCCCACCTCTGCACTAGTGCGGAGGACTCGGACCACATCGCGGCACCGACGTCAGCCTGGACAAAAAGACATAGAATGGTCCATCGTCGAAACGATATTGCCATTTGAGAATTTTTGAAATTACAAGTTACGTACCGCGATGTAAGCGTCGCGTGCGAAGTGCGCAGGGTACGCGTCTGTCGGTGCGGCGACGTGTGGGGCAGGTGGGTCAACGACATGTACCAGCCTGGTACGAGTCCGCGCCTGGTACCAGATGAGGTACTCCGCGTAGTCGGCTATGTCGTATGGCCGGTCCTCCTCCACGTGGTCTTCCAGCGCACCCTCCCACTGCGCAATCCAGGGCTGCATCCTCCTGGACCAGTCTGTGCCTTTCTTGACGCCCTTCGTGGTGTGCCTGTTTATGGAACCATTACGTAATGTAAGTACTTGCGATCACAATAGTAAGTACGTACAAAAATATCAGAAGCGATCACTCACGCGTGCACGCAGGGCGGAATCGGCGGCCCGACTGGTACAGGAAGTGCCTGCCGCAGCCCAAACTGCCGCATGACTCGCTGCGGTGCGTAGTCCTCCACGTAGATGCCGTACACGAGCTTCCGGCGGGTCAGCCAGAAAGCCTGGTCACGCCAGCACAGTGCAGATAGCCCGTCAGGAGCACGGGCCTGCACTGCCTCCGGTGCGTAAGGCTCCCAGCGCACGTCGGAGTCTGCGAGGCGGTCCAACTGCTCCACGAAGGGGTGGTACGCCCGCGTGACCTGCACATGCGCGAACTGTACCTGCAAGAAAGGCAAATTATTTTAGTACGACGATCGTTAAAAAGTTGACTACGATAAAATAAAACTCACTCGTCGACGACACCAAATAGAACCCATCGTCGGCCGGTCGATGTCTCCCCCCGGGTACATCTCGGGCCCGTAGGGACCCATGTCGTCTAGTACAGGTCGTCCGAGACTGAAGCGCTCGAACGACCACAACTGCAGCAGCAGGGGACATCCCGTGAGGATCGAGTTCGCCTTAATCCTCGTGCACGCATCGCACAGGCCGCGGTACGTCGCGGCAAGTGCGGCTGATCCCCAGCTGATCTGGACGGCCTCGCCGTCCGCAATCGCCCTCGCATAAGCGATAAGGCGCGCGTCAACGGTGTTGCCGTGGGTGATGGTGAAGAGCACCCAACCAAACAGCCACAGCAAGTATGCCTCCAGGTGTCACGCGACCTGGTAATCGTCAGCATCTGCAACCATGCGCTCAACCTGAATGCGAACAAGTTTTTATTAGTATGTAATTGCACAAATACGAGTTTCGAAGACGCGATCGACTTGAAACACCACGTACCTGGTACTGTGCCAGCCACCTCATCGTCGGTCCATGCTTCTGCCTCTCGTCGAAGATGTGGTGCTGATCGGCCGGTGGAAGGACCCCCTGGAATCTGCCGAGCAGGTCCTCGCGCCACTCGGCGGGAGCCTCCGGTAGGAAGGCAGCGTCTCCCGCGACCGGAAGGCCAAGGAGTACGGACACGTCCTGCAGGGTCGGCGCCATCTCCCCGACTGGTAGATGAAAAGTGTGCGTCTCGGGCCGCCAACGGTCCACCAAAGCCGTCAGCAGGGAACGGTCGAACGGGAAGCGTCGTGATCGCTCCACGCCCGCCTCGTCCTCCCCGGCCAAGGCACCTCCGTCCTCATCCGTGGCCTGCACCATCCGGGCAAGAGGGAGAAGTCCGGCATCCCGCAGCCTGCAAATAAAGTGAAGGTCAGCATTAAATATTTTTATGGTAATACTAAAACGTTGGCGTAGTGCAAACCTGGCAGTCCAACGGGGGTCGAGTCCCCAGGCCACACGAGGTGTGCGTGTCCGGACCACTCCCAGCTCAGTCGACTCGTCCGTGCTCCCCGGTGGCGGCGCACGACGGGAAGTGCGGTGCACGCGGTCCAAGTGCTCGTCCAACAGCGTGTACCGCCAGTCACCCGCCATAACTGTAAAATTATCTAAATGTAAATTTGTACACTACATTTTCTAGAATAATACATGAAAAATAGTATACAAAATTTCGACACAACAATTTTCCACATTTAAATTTTCTTCATTTCAAATTTGTAAACTGCATCTACATTTGTACATTGAATGATCTACAATAAATTTGTAAAGTAAATTTTCCACAATAATACATTACAAATATTATACAAAAAACTATATTTTTCTACATTTAAATTTGTACATCTAAATTTGTAAACTGCATCTACATTTCTAAATTAAATGTTCTAAACTAGATTTTCTAAACTAAATATCTAAGCTAATTTTCTAAACTAAATATCTCTACTAAATATCTAAGCTAAATTTGTAAACTAAATATCTACACTCTACACTACATTTTCTAAACTAAATTTATCTAAACAAATTTTCTAAAGTCAATTTTCCACAATAATGCATTACAAATATTATACAAAAAACTATATTTTTCTACATTTAAATTTATACATCTAAATTTGTAAACTGCATCTACATTTCTAAATTAAATATTCTAAACTAGATTTTCTAAACTAAATATCTAAGCTAATTTTCTAAACTAAATATCTAAACTAAATTTGTAAACTAAATATCTACACTAGATTTTCTAAACTAAATTTATCTAAACTAATTTTCTAAAAGTAGAAAAATACCTGCAAATCCCGCGGCTTCTCCTCCTCTCCCTCTCCTCCCCCTCTCCTTCTCTTCTTCCCTCTCCTCCCCCTCTCCTTCTCTTCTTCCCTCTCCTCTCCCTCTCCTTCTCTTCTTCCCCTCTCCTCCTCCTCTTCCTTCCTCTCTTCTGCTCTGTCTTCTCGCGCGGTGGAGACTGTGAATGGCGAGCGAGCAGGCGTGGGAAGAAAAGGAACTCGGCCGTCGAGCTGTTTCACATGCAGTCGCCCCCCCCCCCCCCCCCCCCCCCCGCGTTGGGCGACTCTTCTTTATGTCGCCGAACGGGGGGCGATTCATTTGAATCGCTTAACGGGGAGGCGATTGCATTTAATCGCCCAACGGTTACCAGATTCTTTATAAGTCGCGTTTTGGTGGGGCGATAAGTGTAAATCGCTCAATGGTTTGGCGACTCGAGCCTATTTGTGTAAAAAATTTTGTCGCGGGTATATTTCTGTATTTTCGAATAAAAAATGGGTTATCCGTACAAAAATTTCCTCAACTCAGTCATATATTTACAAGTGCAAATAACTTAGTCCTATTTTACTAAATCCATCTCAACTTGGTCCTATATATTCAATTTTTCCAAAAAAACAGACCCTCAATTTCTATCAGGTTACTTCACACTGCAGTGTACAACACTTCCACTCAAAATAAGGCGCCTGGAACTCCGTGCGATATGCCTGAATCTTGTTGCTCACTTGATCTTAGACGTGCAAGATTTTATAGAACGTACGGCTTGCATTCTCCATTGGCAGGCTTGTGATGTTTTTCTTTTTCAAAAGCAAGGGATCTTGAGTCGCTGAAGTGTTCATTTGGCATATTTTTTTGCAAAATTGATCTGAGTCATCCTGGTAAAATGAAGGCCTTATCTTCAAGTTTTAAAGGCCTCTCCGAACTTTGTCTGCAATAGTTTTCCCCTTGCCCTCTTGCCTTTTGCAAAACTAAACTATCATGGTCGGTCATGCTAACTCTAAAAAATTGCAAGCTTAAACCTTCTTCCCAAAGAATAGTGGTCAGCCGGTGAAGCGACGAATATGCCATTTTCCACGAGAAAAACAACTTCGATTGGTTGCATGGAGACGCGAGCAGATGGGAACAAAGAGGCAAGATGTGTAGTAATCCTGGCCGCCTGCAATGCGTTCTCGAGTCAGATTTGGCTCCCTTTCGCTCTTCACCGTTCGTCGAAAAGGCCCCGTCTCGGACTAAAGACCGATCGTTTTCTCTCGTGATTCCTTTCATTTTTTAGCACAGATTCAGGCAAACAGAGGGATGAATGCTTTCTAAAACTATTTTCTCCAAGTTATTTTAAATCTCCACTCAAATGATTACGACCATTACCAATTTTAGATCACATTAACTACACTAAGCAAACCAAACCTAGAGACAAGAACAAACAAAATTAGCAATCTACTGTATAGACCTGCTTAGATCCCTATTAAGGGACTGGTCTGATCGCTAGCCGATCTAACCAACCCTAGTTCACATACCTGAAAATCTCTCAGGTCAAAAGCTCAAATCTCAAGAATTTATCTAATTTTCATCCAAATAATTTCAAATTTTGCATAAGACTTGTTTAAGGCAATAAAAACCTAAATTAATCAACAATCACAAGGTTTTTGGACTCGAGTTCACCAAACTGAGAAGAATCGAATCTAATTCATAAGAACATCAAAAACCCTAAAACTTTAATTACTTCTTACTCATGAGGATCTAAGGCATGAGATATTTCATATCTATTTTCACATGTCATAGCAAGGTAACTTAAGTAAGAGATTGGGCTGAACTTTTACGAGCCCAAAATCACAAATCTATCTCAAGAACAAGTAAAATCAAGCAAGAACGCAAAAAAGAATGTGATTAAGGCAAACCTTTGATCTATTTTAGTGGAGAATGGAGTTTGTATACTTATGAATGATTACAAGGTGCAGGTAAAACACCAATCTTTTCTCTTTCAATTTCTCTCTCACAAATAAGACAAGATGGTAAAACAAAAACATAAAATCTGGAATCTTTGCAACTACCACCTCCTCTCCTCTCCTTTAAATAATCAGCAACCACTTTTCATGGGTCCAACCCATTAAACTTACTGAGGAAACCCATCAACCCCACTAACACATGTTTTACACACTCACGCAGCTTCTCAAAGTGTTTACAAGACTCAACCCGCTAACTATTTAGCGATTTATCCACTTGTCAATTTTAGTTCTCTTTGATCTAAACCACTTCTCCTTTATGCCTCTCCGCACTACGGTTTTGATTAAGGTATCGACTCGGTATTTAGCCAACTATCAAAATACTCTCGACGAAGTTTCTGGGATCCTTCCTTGACTCCGCTTTCACCTTCACCTTAAAACATTTTCACATACTTTGACACACAATCCGTAGTGCCAATCATGGATGGAAGGTCTTAATTATGAATGGAAAGTCTCAATCATAGATGTAAAGTCTCAATCATGGATGAAAAGTTTCAATCATAGAGCCTGGGCACCATGATGCCCCTGTTATTTATACTTATATATATATATATATATATATATATATATATATATATATATATATATATATATATATATATATATATATATATATATATTCAGTACTAAAGCCTTTAACTTTGGAAAAATGGTAGGTCGTAGCGTACTTAATTGAGGATTCGTACAACTTCACGGATTGATTTTGCAGTGGAGAGGCTTTATGTTGCTAAATGTAGTTTTCCTCAAAACGCTTGGCTATGGCTGAGTTTTTTTTTACTTTTAACTGATTTATAATTATACTGTTTATAGTAATTAACTTTTAAATGGTACGTTTTTTAAAACGGGGTTAACCGAAAGATTGTAATAAAAAGTATACTGAGTTCAGCTGTATCGTTCAAAATCATATGCGACTACTTTTCTATGCGTATTACCTTTTACGAACAGTTAGAATTTAACTATAAGTCACTAGCTAAAAAAACCCAACCATGATCAGTTGTGTATAACTACTTAACTTTCTTGCCTAAAAAACACATCAATCAGCTGGTTGACAAGTTATTCAGTTCTTGATTACAACAAAGTACTCAAAGATGTCATCGCCTGTATACATTTCGACTACGCGGTAATCAGTAAACAGAGCACAGAAATGCCAATTCGGCACAAGAGCAGTTTCTCCACATGACCTGGAGCAAAATTCTACATGTAAGGTATGGCCACACATGCATTTCTCCTGCTGCTACTTCTGAAAAAAGAAAGGAATAAAACTAGATCGCGCAGTTTCAGAAATGATCGATTCTTTTGAGGCCGACAGTTAGTCGTGAAGAATTCTCCACCGGAAACGAGGAATCGTCTACGCCGCCGCGCTATAAATAGAGCACTCGCACGCCTCTCAGCCCCATCAGCCTGAGCAAGTCTTTTTGCCAAGGCAGGTAGCTACTAGCTAGCCAAGAGCCCTGCCTCTCCTGACTCCTGTCCTGACCAACTCCATTTCTTAAGCTCAGCCCAAGCACAGGAGCAGAGCAGTATCATCTCACATGGGTTCGCGTAGTGGCATTAGCAACAAGAAGGGTGCACCGTTGCAGCTCGTGTGGGCGTTTCTCGCCCTGTGCCTGCTCCTGTCTCGTTGTTCGCCGTGCCAAGGGCGCAAGCTGTTGGTGGAGGAACAAGCCCAGGTGATGTACTTGGAAGGTGGCTTGGTGCTCCGAGTATTGCCCAGAGGCGGTGGCGGGGGCGGCGACAGCGGCGAGGAGTCGGCGGCGGCGGTGCCAAGGGGGTTTTCGGTGAGCGGCAGGGCCGAGCGGTTGATGCGATCCGTGCCGAGTCCTGGTGCTGGAAATTAGCCTCAACCCCATGGTTTCCGAGAAAAGTTTGCAGGGGAATTCTGCGCAATTTCTTGATTTCTCTGCTTGTGTACCCTTTTCCCGTTGAGATCAAGAATATGAGAGATCCTTCAAATGGACAGGCATCACGTATAATTGTATATTTGTACACGAAATGGCTGAAAATAATGTAAGCTGATGCATGCAAATATGTAATGCAACCTTAGTGCAGTGGAACGGAGAACAATTCAGCGTCAGCGTCACCATTTCCCTGTCATGTCAGTTGCATGCACCAGGGTTTCGGTGGCATTCAGTTCGACACATGCCATATTTTCTTTGATGTTTTTTACCAGCTCATATGTCGACTTTTGCCACATAGTAGTAAAAAACGAGGATCTTTTCCGGTAAATAAACACCATCTTCAGGAAACAGTGTTGAGACTGCGAGATTATACTTACAATTGAGTATTTTACCGTTTATTCCAATGAAATAGATCCAGATATTCTTCATGAACAGTCTATAAGTTTCAGAGTTGAACACCAAACAAATTAAGAGTGCAGAACTATTATGAGAATATCCATAATTTATTTGTGTTGAAAAGTTAGCAACCCGTCTTTGATAGCCATATCGGGTCCAACAAAGACCGATGAAACATGTTCCGCTTCCATGATACATGTGAACTTACGACTGCTCCATGGAATGAACTGTCTACAGGTGAAAGATGTTCAGCATCTCCTGGTTGAACAGCCTAACCAATCATGCAAGGGCTGGGGCCTGGGACTAGTAGTTTTGCATGCGATGCACTGCAGACTTTGTTGTCCTTCCCTTGTAAACGAGACAAGGGAGGAAGACTTGGGCCGCTAATAGACGAGCGGGAAAACAAAGGTGCATAAACTGTTCAGTGCTGCTATCCGAAGACTGCTCTTCCTGTTTTGCAGACTATGCTAAATTCATTAAGTAAAAATGCATGTGTAGTAATAGCATGTAGTAAACCAACTTCAGAACGGAGAAAAAAAACTTTTCACCTATGTCGGACAAAGTTGATCTTAGAAAGAAAGTTCCAACAATCTTATCCCAATGACAATAGGATTACATGATCTAGCGCATGTTCTTTTTAGCTTTGACTTATGGCTTATGACTACGGTTTATGACTTTTGACTATTTGTAAGAGAGGGTACAGAGATACAAATAACTCACGTGCGATTTTGATTGATATAAATGAAATCACTATAATATGACCCCACCTTAAAAAGACACTCAATTTGAAAACTAGTTACTATAGTAAAATTGAAAATCAACTTTTAGAAACTGAAAAGAAGAGCCCCATGGACCAAACCACAAAACCAACAAATCATATCTAAGCAATTGTCACCAACAAAACACATCTAAGCAATTGTCACCAGATACTACGAAAGCTCAATACTTAAAAGAAGCATGCCGCATGTTTATGGTTTGTGACGACCCATATTTTTACCAAGGAGTAAAAATACTAGTCAATTGATTATTATTCGTTTGCTCAGTAAAACACCGTTCTAACAAATAATAAACCCATTAAAGTATTACAGTAGAATAATAATTAGAGACAGAATACAACATTATATGAGCATAGCCATGTAGGGTTAAAGTTTAATACAAAACCATAAGGGCTTGAATAATACAATACTAGAATTAAACAATTCTAATTCAGATTCTAATTATACAATAGTACTAAATAGAAAGACAACATACTAATTTTACTAATAACCTAGGGGTCGTGCCCGATCCGGTAATAATCTCCTAGTCACTCTAGGTCTCGTATAAGGGCTCCCCCTTACACAGGTGGTGCTCAACACCATCTCTCTCCCCATTGGAACAAAACCTCTCTTGGTAGACCTCATTCACACCGAATGAAAATCTACGATAGTTATACTATGAGGAAAGGAAAATAGTAGCAAGGATGAGTACGAAGTACTCAGCAAACTCATTTAACAATAATGCATTGTATATTCATAATCTAACATTTCTTGGAATATCAGTATCCATCCTCATGTTCACGCTGAACTCATTTAGGAAATAATATTTTTAGGTTGAGAAAGAATTTTAGATTATTAATTTAGAAAGCAACTGAACACTCATATAAATGGATAAAAACATCCACTAGTTTCCGTAGCCTAAAGTCCAGGAGGCAGACATAATTCATGATTTATATAGCATTACACAAGTTTGTATCACTTTACCTATGGTCACTATGATTTTCTAAAGAAAAACCATTGCGTACAAGTGCACAAACTTCAGGCTAGATAACAAAACCCATTTACTTATAAACAGTGCGACAACAATGCAGGCTCTTCGATCACCAATTGTCACGGAAATGTGGTCCATCATTGACCGACGATGGCAGCAGAACCATCTTTATCCATATACCATACACAGTTTGCCACAGCAATACGAGCATTCTACTGACGGCGACAAGTAAATGGGTGTCAAATTATCATGCATAATAATTCCTTCACCAACTTCAGTAGTTTCTTTCAGATCGAATTGAGACTTTGGTGCTGAAACCTAAGGGGCAAAAAGGAGCTTCAACCCACTTCTGCCAATACACTTCATAGGTAGGGAAGCTATCTCCACAAACATGTTGTATGGACACCGTGCAATATATACAGTAGTATGTACAGCTTACATGGAAGACGTCAGAACTCAAGACCTCCGTTCAATTGAACAGATACAGATGGCCTTTCCATACTGTTAAGGGGTGTTTCCAAGGTGATTACTACTCCCGAATTGCCGACTTGGCCATTCCACTTGGATCGCCCAAGCTGCCATAGCACCACACAAGGACATCAGTCAGCAGTAAAACGCTTAGATAAGAAACGCTTACATAACAAGATCTGGTAGGCTTACAGAAAGAGCTGTGAAAGCTGACGGATTTCTTGAGCAAGAGAAACCGCACATTACATTTAGTTCCTCCTTCAATGAATGAACAAACTCTGTCCTTATTCCAGGATCACTTCCTCCAAAAGTGGGGCAAACACTGGTGCAAGTAGTTCCACGAATTGAGATTATTTTCAAAGGTGCAAAACTGATTATGCAAATAAAAGAAATTGCAGCCAGGATTTTAACAAAAGTAGCTATCAAGGCAGTTTAAGCACTTGCTAGCTACCATTATTTTCTCCTGATTGCAAAAACAGAAAATAACTCAAGCAATATGGACCATCACATGGGAACCAATGAACACTATCATGCAGGGTGCAATATGCTTAACAACACATGAAGCATGATTCAATCGACATATTTGGCCATTGTTTCATTCAGTAACATTTATTATTAACTAATTGACAATAACATGCAGAATCTATAGGCAAGCTTCCCACCAAATGGTTGCTGCCAAGATGCTTAATGACCAACCCAGATAGTCTATTCAACAAATAGATACACACATGCTTCAGACAACAAATCAACAAATCAATAAGGCCACTGATCCTACAATTAATACACATTGCATTGTGATTAACAGCAATTCACCCTTTTACCAAGCTGAGACATTAATTATGGCTTTGAGCAAGTGTTTATATTTACCTACCTGACTTGGATGCTGGGCCTCACCATAAGGCCAGACCTTTTCCATGCTACGGCTTGGGCAACTCCAAATGAGAGAGAATTGTCAGGCCATTGAAACATAGGGGTAAACCTTGTGCCTTGTTTGCTCTTCAAAGGAAAAGTAGTAAATAAAAAAACAAGTGAAAGAGTTAGGAGCAGATTGCAAGAGGATTGAATAATGTTAAATTGATATAAAACATAAAATAACATGATTAATGCATCTCATTGCTGGTTCATACTATTTATTTCTAAATTTACAAACACAAACACAATTTATGCACATAGCATCAACTAACCTTGAAGGAGAAGCTCAGTTTTGTTTCTCCGGGACATTTTCCATGAGCTTGAAGCAATCCACCAAATAATGGGAAAAAACCACTTGCTGTTATCCCCTCACCAGCAGCATATGTTAATTGCCCATTTGGGAATTGCACATCCATGAAGGACTGGAAAAAATAACCAAGGTAAAATCATAACATGTTAGCAAGTGTTATGACTTATGAGCATCAGTAGGATGATGCCCTGTTGTAAATTTGCTAGCTATACAATGGCCAGTCAATGCATTTCCACAAAAAATCATTAAAAAAATATTGCATTCCTTTCAGGCTTACATGCTCCCAGCACATTAGAAAATAAGATAATTGCGCTAATCATGTGTAAGTTCCCTTTACTTTGGCTTCTCTATAAAACTCCACATCCAAAGTCAATTGTAAAGCCGGTTACATAAAAAAACCATCATGAAAACATGTACCCTTTGATCACATCGTGGCAAAGTACAAGGAGCAAAGCATGCTAACCATCTGTATAGCTACTTAGCTAGTCCAATTATCCAGCCATTGTTCTTTATACAGAATGATGATCCGCAAACATTGGTCTATAATATTGCCATACAGTTGAGACCGGATAGATAGTAGGAAACAGCAGGAAATGTGAACTGCATACAGAGAGGACCAAAACAAAAGCAGAGATAAGGGGGAAAAACATGTGTACTTACACAAGCTACCGGGTTGAGGCACATCATCGACATCAGCAACCATTTTCTATGTTTTGACCAGATAGCTGGACATAAGGAGTGCATTCCATTCTACAATTAAAAAAAAGTTTTAGTACGAATGTGTAACAAAACATAAGCCAGCACATGCACAGGAAGAGCTTGAATGGGCAGCAACATTGTAGAAGGTGTTGCACACGTACTCGATGTGCTCAATGATTTAACAAAAATCAATATGCAAAATATATGTCTGCAAATATATAAAATAGTTCTAATGCATAACCATGACCCTGAATTAGTTGAATTCGTCATCGTAAATCATTTTGTATATCTGCATACAAAAATATTGTGATGATTTTTTCACATATTAGTATTACATTATAGTATTCAGGCGGACCATAAAACAGTATTACAGGAAGCTTCAGAGATTATTATTCATCAAAAAAGCAAAGCAAATAGTACACTGTTCTCATCATTTATGTGAAGGTAAAAGCTAAAAAAATACTAATAGATAATTTGAACGAACATGTGAGATTTTCACATATTGAGAGAGAAAATTACCTTGCGATCATAACCATACCAAAGAAGGTGTTGCTTTGACAGATGAACAGGCAAAAGAAGTGTAGATTCTCGAACAAAAAGTAAAGGTCCCAATTGAACAAGGAAAAGCGGTGCACTATCATTTCCAGAAGTTGAACCACCCCGTGATGATTCTAACCTCCAAAGGTCTCCACTTGCAACTACTGAACTGTCAAAGTAATGGTGCCTGGTATTGTACGTTGCTGAGATATTTACAGTCCCCTGCATCATCATTAATACAAGGGTTATGATTTGTACTTGAGCATATGGAATCTGTTTCACATTGCACCCCCAGTATAATTACACTTCAAAAATCTGTACCAAAATCCATCATACATGTGGAGCAAAAAGGTATGACCTTTGATATAACAAAAGCATAACTGAACTATATGTACAACTAAATTACAAGTATATAGTCACAGTCTATCTATTGAAATGCAAAGCCCATCGTGAACATATTAAATTTAAGATAAGCACAAACAATTAAAGCACCAAAGCCTCCTCAAATCTCAACCTTCACACATAGTCCACAGTGCTAAACCTAAATCAACCATACATCTAAAAATTTCCTTTTCCAGAATACCATACATCTAAAAACTTCACCTTTAAGCATCATCTAACTGCCCGTGCTTCCAATTAGAATGGCATAAGTGAGTGCGTAGCAGAAACAAATTAATTATGAAGCAAAGTCGATCATATGTACCTTAGCCTTCTTAAAGTTCCCCAAAGTCCCAATCTCGCAGCCGAACCCATCCTCCTCCTCATCCAACCCGTCCGCACCCCCCGACCCAACCGCGCTCGCACTAGCTGCAGTGGCACTTCCAGTGGCCACCGCCGCGGCTGCAGCCGCCGCCTCGAGGGGGCCTCTGTCTCCGACCCTCTCCAACGCGAGCCCGCTGTCCGCAATTCTCTCCACAACGATCCCCACCTCCCCCTCGTCCGCCGCCGCCGCAGGCTGCGGTGGAGTCGCCTCCCACTTCCGGCGCCGTGCGCGCTCCGCACGGAATGGCACCGGCATCTGCCGCACGAGCTGCTGCAGGGCGCCCCCAACGCATGCGCCGAGCTCGGAGCCCGCCTGCCCGAGCCGCCCACCGATCTCGACGAACGACGCGACGGCCGCTGCCGCGAGGTCGACACTCCCTCCCCGGTCCCCACCGATGAAGGGAACGACGGGGAGGTCGAGGTCGAAGGGGATGATGAGCTTGGGCGGCGGCGACCACGGAAGCTGCGCGTGGAGGAGGCCCGAGAAGCCCTGTGCGAGGCGGTCGGCCAGGTCCTGCCCATGCCGCTGCACGCCCACCCACGCCTCGAATGAGATCTCCATGGATCCGAAGCCCCTCTAGCCCCAAGGGCTCGGAGGGGAAGAAGAGACAGAGGAGGGTTCGAGAAGCGAAGAAGAGATGTGGAGACGATCGGAGCGGTGGGTTTAGTGGTGGTGGGGATGTGTTAACTCTCAGCTTCAGCTTCTTCAAACTTCTGGTTTTTAAATTCACTGTTTTTTTATTTTTTTTTTTTGAATTTTTTCGTATTCCTTTGATTGTCCACGATGGTTAATCTGTTTTTTCTATTTTTAATTTTTTTAAATTTAATAACGTCAAATAAACTATCATCAGCTATAGTGAAAAATAAACCAGTTACAATGAAAAAGCTACAAATCATCGTCAAACTGAGCACCCCTAACGGCTTGCTTGTCCGGGACGAGACGATGTGGATGTGATTCGCGCTCGCATCACGAGGTGGGGCCCACACACCCCGTCCTGTTCCCACGTGGCGGGACAGGAGTGGGTTGGGTTTGACGGAAACGGAACGGCGGGCGTGTAAGCAGTTGAAACAGGTTTATATGAGATGATTGGCTAGGATTATCCGCTCTATGATGTTTGTGCTTGCAAAGGTGTAGAAAAAGAGAGGTTGGGAGAAACGCCACATGAAGGGGTGTCGCTTTCCTGAATGAAGTGGATGGCGATCTCGAATATACTTGGTCTGATGGTGTTGTACCGGGTTGGCAGACATGTAGATGGCACTGACGTTGTCACAGTAGACGACCGTGGCGGAGGACAGTGGGCGGTGCATCTCGAGGAGAAGTTGGCGCAGCCAGACGCACTCAACCACGACATGAGCAACGGCTCGGTACTCAACCTCTACACTGGAGCGCGAGACAGTGGCTTGCCGTTTAGACGACCATGAAGCCAAGTTATCGCTCGAGTGGATACACAATACAATTTTAGATGCAACACATACAATCTAGAACCTTCCTCCTTACTCACAAGGTGTAACACATACATAATTAAGAGGAGGATCTCACACCAGCTCAAAAGAGTGAAATAGAGTGCCAAAAGTTATTCTCCAACGGCTACAAGGGGGTATATGTACCTCACACCTCGAAACTAACTATTGAGACAGAAAAATAGGATTTTCGGAAGTACCGCTTTCGGAAGTACCGCAGGCAAACTACCGGTACTTCTGCTCCCCTCAACAACGGTTAGAAAACTAGATGTTGCAGGCAAATCCAATAGTTCCATCGTGTAAAGTCCGGTACTACCGATCATCAGAAGTACCATAGCATTCGTGCAGAACTACCAATTTCCTCGGGGATAAGAAAACTCCACATATGTGTCTCTCTGGAAAAAAAACGTACCGCTACACAAGCTGTATGTTCTGCAAATCGAAAGTACTGCTCACACAAAACCGATAGTACCGCTCGCTGATCAGACTGCTCACACAAAGCCGATCTGACTGCTCACATAGAGCTGGTCGAAAGTACTGATCGTCGACTACACTGGTTCTTGACCATGTCAGATGGTTCAACCACTTAGGTCTCCGACCACGTTGATCTTGGACCACACTGTCTGGATCAACCATACAGGTCTCTAACTACGCTGGTCTCTGACCATGCTGGTCTTCAACCATGTTGTCCGGATTGACCACACAGGTTTCTGACTACGCTGGTTTCTGATCACATTGGTTTCGACCACTCAGGTCTCGACCACGTTGACTAGGTCGATTTTCGACCACGTCAATCTTCGATCACAGATCTCCGACCACCACATCGATCTTCGACCATGTTGTATCAATCACGTCAGTTTGACCACGTTGATTATGACCACACAGGTCCCGTTCACGTCGGTTCAATCACGCTGGTCTTCGATCACACAGATCTCGGCCACGTTGATTTCAACCGTCTTGGTTCGACCACGTTGATCTTCGATCATACAGATCTTGACCATGTCGGATCCGACCGTCTTGGTTCGACAACGCTAGTCTTCGATCACACGGATCTTTACCACGTTGGTTTCGATCACACAGATCTCGACCACATCGGTTCCGACCACTTCGATCTTAGACCACATCGATTTTCGACCACACAGGTCATCGACCACGTCGAGCTTTGACCTCGTCGGTTCGACTACGTCAGTTTCAACCATGATGGTTCCCGTCTACATGGATCTTCGATCACACAGGTCTTCGACCACATTGGTTTGATCACAATGGTTCTCGACCATACAGGTCTTCCAACCACCAATAGGCGCGGTAGTTCCGTGATTACAATGCCAGTAGTTCCGTTCAGCAGTAGTACCGCAGAATACACTGCAGTAATTCCGATTTCCCTGAGAAGTACATATACTTCAACAGACTTTATAAAATACATTTACAAACTACAGTAGCCTCCATGATTTTTCACCAGCTCATATTTTCCCTTAGAAATTACTAGTGCCCTTCTGTTCGTTTTAGCCCAGCAATAATTAAACCTGCACTAGGCAGGCCCCATTTGCACCACACCAAAAAAAAACGTCGCGTCGCTTCCATCTCCCAGTAAAATCGCGTATAGCATATATTAACATGTGGTTTTGATCTATTCACTCTTATCCGATGCCGTGGTAACTCTGTCTCAATCTAACAGCAAGTTCCTTACAAGAACCACCTTACTTTTACCCTGTATTTGGCTGCAGAGATACATTTGTGCCATGTTAACGGACTGGCCATACGTCTGAAAACAATGGTTACCTGCAGAGAGAAGCTTTTCTTCGAAGACGATGATTAGTTTCTTATCTGAATTCAAGAACCTAATTATCTGAATTCCGGCATCTTAATTATTTTGTCGTCACAAACTTCCTTCTAGAAGAAGCGCTATACATACATACTTATGTGAACATCACTGACAAAGCGGGCCCACCAGGATTACACTTACCACATGTTCCACTTTTCAACAAAAGTTCGTAACGATTTCGTGAAACCAATAGTTTATTGTTCACAATCTAGAAGTGTCCTTCGTGGATCGGACGCGTAAATTTGCAAGGGATTTTGCACCAAAGTCCATGCTCTCTAGAACGCATGCAATGATAGGCCTATTTTTTCGGTTTTTGAAATCGGTTTTTAGCTTCTGCTACAGTACCTAATTTTCAAACGAAGTATTTTTTTAAGACATATTTATAAGTTAATTATAGTACACGTTAAAAGCCCAATATCTATACCATCTAAAATCGTAAGCAGGTATCTCTCTTCGTAATCTCTGTCGCAAACAGCTAAAATTTAAAAATTTTAGCTTAAAACCATAAGAGCGAGTTTAATAGAAGAAGGTGGTTGCCACCTCTAGGACTAGTCAAATAAGCAAAAAGAGTACACGTGGCTCATGGTGGAGGTAGCTAATACAATAAGGGCATGTCCAATGGTGATTTATGAGCTAGCTCTAAACATATTATTTCATATTTTAATAGAAGAGAGAGAAAAGCTAGCTCTTGATCAAGAGCTAGTCTCATACACACATTCCAAGATTATATGAGGATGTCATGTGGGACTATTCATGTTATGAGCTATGTGCTAAAAGTTAATATCATTGGAGAAGTTATCTTAGAGCTAGTAACTAGCTCATACCATTGTACATACCCTAAGTTGAGTAGAGGTTACCTCTACTAAAACACTCAAACATTTAATACTTGCATAAATATATCAGGGGTCATCTCTTGCATGAGGGGCAGCTTGCCTCTCTCTCCTCGTATGATGTGCTAGAGGTCACCTCTTGCATGAGGGGCAGCTTGCCCCTCTCTCTCTCCTCTTTTCTCTCTCTTACACATAGAATTGTGTTGACGTGAATTTCGCTAGAGACGACCTAGTCAGCATTATCGTACTTGCTCTAAGCCACAGTTATAAAGAACAAACCCGATAGGTGGGATCACAAGAAAGTTTCAGAAATCAACCTGAAGCTTAGCCTCTGCATGGCAACAGCATAGCTGATGCGCAAGCGCACAGGCAGGGCCCGTGTCCCTGTCACAGTTGCAGTGATTCTTGGGGGCGAAGAACGCGCGCCCCTGCGGCGTAGAAGGTTCTGAACATCGCCGTCGTTTGGCGTATTGTAAAATTATGCGTGCGTTTGCAACCACACGATGCGATGATTTTTCCACGGCCCCCGGCGTTCCCGGTGAAATTTCTCGCTTGGAACGGTAGCCGAGTTCACACACTGCGAAGACTACTGACCAGTCGGTTGGGGAAAGAGGCTACACCGTTCAGTATGCTGCCAGTGAGATGCAGGTTGCAGAATGCCGTTTGCCTGATTGATCAGTTCAGTTGATGTGCAGCTGGGTTGGGCTGAAAAAGCTGTGACTTATGTCTGAAATTGCACTGTAACAGTTGAAATTTTACTGTAGCTGAAGGTGGCTTATTTGCCGTAATTTAATTTAAAAAATTAAAAATAGAAAAAATATGCTAGCTCATCACGGACAACGTAAACGAATACTGAAAAAAAAGAACCAGCAAAAAAGCTTAAAAAAATTAAAAGTTTAGAAAAAAAACGAAATTTATAAATAACGGAAAATAAGTCAGAAATTAAAGCTGAAACGAGCGGGAAGCGGCAGAAAGATTCCTGCCTGGGCAGCCCGTTACCTTCTGGGCTGCTGCTGTTCTTCGGGCGCGCGTGCGAAAAGGTGTTCAAAGACTCCTTGGCTCCGGAGCTCACTACAAGCGGCTTACAAATGGATTATGGATTCCAACTGTCAATCTGACACGGCCGGTATCCAGAGAAATGTCATTGGATCTTTCAGGCTTTCAGGGGAAAGAAAGAAAGGCGTATGTACGCCGGTCGTCAGGTCGCCGGAGGTAAGCTGTAACTGTTGGTCGGGGCAATAGGAGGCGAAACAACCAAAAACATTTAAACGAACATGAATTTCTTTAAAATTTAATTTTATTTAAGTTCTTACTTAATTCAACACCTTTTCTCACCTAATAGTGCATCTCTCTCTTGGGCATTGCCCTCACCGGCTACTTATGCGAAATCCCAGCCGTCGGCTACTGTTCACCGTCTGAAAATACCGTCGTCATCAAAAAAATTACGCAAAAAGGCTCCCAAATTTCCAGAATTACGTAAGGGTACTCGGTTCTTACAGATAGGTTCCTACCACGTCAATAATTTTGCGAAAAACCCTCTATTTTTTCAAATTACATATGGGTCCTTCAATTTTTCAGAGAAGTCCTTTTGCTTGGTAATGTCCCGTCATTTAAAAAATATGTACATGTCCTTGGTTTTTTGTGGAAAAGTCCCTCAGTTCTTCCAAAATTACATACAGACTCTTAAATTTCCTAGAAAACTCTCCCTATAAATTATCAGCTCTTTTACGTTGATCCACACTATAGCATGGCACCGCGTTTCCACTGCTAGTATCTAGAAGCAAGGATGCGTGGGTCAGTCAAACGTCTCATGCAACGACCAAAGTAATATGCGCGCGCAACCGCATACGCATCCACCACATGGCGACGACCCCGCCTCCCCGGTCTCCTCCTTATAAGACCACCGCGCGCCACCTGCACTGGTGGCGCCGCCACCAGCCGCCCTCTGCATCCCCCCCCCCCCCCCCCGGCGATCCCTCGTCTGCCGCCTACACGACGCCGCCGAGCGCGCACCCTGTCCGCGGGTTGTCACGCACGGCGCGGTATCTTTAATCTGCTCGGCGCTCGCTCCCGGGTCGGAGAACTGCTTGTTGCAGGGCCAATTCGACGCTGATCAACTAGGTGAGGTTTTGGAGGGCGATTGGGTGCCGGATCTCTCCTCCGATTCTTCCGTTCCTTCACTTGAAAACTTGTCTACTTGATTGGATCAGAGCCTTCGCCTTCGCAGGCCAAACTGCCAAATGGATTTAACAAAGCTAGTGTTACCCGTGTCTTTGATTAGGACTGGAGCCAGTCCGATCACTGTGCTTAATTAATTAGTTACTACAATTTTATTCTTTACCCCTACGGCTATGTTTGCTTAACTATTTACCCGCGCTTACCTACGTGCCTGTATTTGATTTCTCCGTTCTTGCAGAACAAGCTGGTCGATCGACAAGTCGCTGTCTTTGGCAACTTGGTGATAATTTCCGCTGCAGTTGAATGTGAACGATAATTTCCGCTGCAGTTCGATGTGAACTTGTCGTGGGATGAACTGGTGCCGAGTCCATTCGGGTGGTTAGTGGGGTGGGAAGCGGCGTTAAGACCGAGTTAATACATACTTTTGTTCTATCGGCAGCCGGTTGAGTCTTGAGCTGAGTTGGGTTGAGTTAATTGGTTGGCACCTGGCTGCGCGCACTTGGTAGGGATCGAGAGACATGGAGAGCTCCCACGGCGGCGGCTCGAGCTCGCCGCCGCCGTTCCTGATCAAGACCTACGAGATGGTGGAGAACCCGGCGACCAACCACGTCGTGTCTTGGGGCTCCGGCGGCGCCAGCTTCGTCGTGTGGAACCCGCCGGACTTCTCGCGGGACCTGCTGCCCAAGTACTTCAAGCACAACAACTTCTCCAGCTTCATCAGGCAGCTCAACACCTATGTGAGTGTTTCCAGTTTGATCGCTATCTGCTTCGTTTCATTTTTCTTTTTTCCCCCTTTGGTATTAGTTGTTACTTGCTACTGTTGTGGGCTCCAAACAAGGAAGACTATGAGGCAGATTGCATTGCATGTTTTTTTCACCACTCCTATGTTCTTCAGATGGTTGGCTAGCTCTTTTTACATAGTAACTTAGCAAGAACTTAAAATTCCAAGTTTCAGTTTTAGGAGCAGAGACCATACTGTAAACAATTTTCCAACATATCAATGATTTCACGCTGCTGTATGCAAGTTGACATCCATTTGGCATGCTTTGCCTAAACAAAATGTCTTCTTTTCCATCCTTGGTGCATGTGTTAGGCTTTTTTTGTTGTTGTTGTTTTTGTTTAAACAAAACAAACATTGAAACAATTATCTATTTGCAGGCACTGCAACACATGTTTGAACAAATTAGGAAATTTAATCCGCCCATAAAAGCGTTCATTTATAGATTTTTCTAAGTTGGTTGGATGGTTTGACTTAAATCATCGAATGGGCACTATGCACTTCCCTTGTTCTGATTGCTGATTTCATTTGTCATCTGTTAGGGTTTTCGAAAAATTGACCCCGAGCGATGGGAGTTCGCTAACGAGGACTTCGTAAGGGGGCATACGCACCTTCTGAAAAATATCCATCGACGCAAACCTGTGCACAGCCATTCGTTGCAGAACCAAATCATTGGACCACTAGCAGAGTCAGAAAGACGTGAGCTTGAGGACGAGATCAACAGGCTCAAGTATGAGAACAGTGTGCTGATGGTAGATCTTGAGAGGCAGACTCAACAACAGTGTGGGATCAATTGGCAAATGCAGGGATTAGAGGACAGGTTGATGCTGATGGAGCAACGTCAGAAGAATATCGTGGCTTCCTTGTGTGACATCTTGCAGAGACGTGGTGTTGTTTCAAGCTCCCTGGTGGACACGGACCATTTCAGCAAGAAGAGGAGAGTTTCAAAGATTGATTTCTTCGTCAAGGAACCCGTAGTAATGCGGACAATGGTTACAGAAACACCAAGCATGTTCCCAGTGCACCCTGCAAATGCTGAGCCTTTGGACAAGATGGAGCTGGCCTTGGTTTCCTTGGAGAAATTATTCCAGAGGGCAAACTATGCATCTTCTGAAGACATGTGCAACGGTGCTACTGCACCCAGCCCTGCTCTAACTCTTGGAGAGGTGCAGACAGCATCAATGGAGACCAACATCAATCTGCAGCCATCAGCTAGCCCGTGGCCCTCTTCACCGAACGCAGGGCGTGTCCATTCATCTCCTGAGCTAGCAGAATCTCCGAGTTATGTGCAGAGCCCAATGCTACCATTAGCAGATATTCATGGAGATGCCCATAAGACGACTGAAGTTGATATGAACTCCGAGACTAGCACCACTGATACATCACAAGACGAGACCACTGAAACTGGAGATTCCCATGAGCCGGCTAAGGTGAACGATCTATTCTGGGAGCGGTTTCTCACAGAAACTCCACAATCTTGTTATGCCTGCGGGGCTGAGTCAGAAATACAGGATGCTGATGGTAAAACAGAACTGATGTAAGAATAGGCGTAGCCGTAGACTGCAATTCCCTCAATCACCGGGACAACGTTGATAAGATCACTGAGCAAATGGAGCACCTTGCTTCAGCTGAGAAAGCCTGATGGCATAACATCTCCACTTATTCGTAATCAGTATCGCCGTATGTAAAGTCACAGCGATGTACATTATTGTTTAGGCTGTCTTAGATGCCTTGATACTTTAGCTTAGTCTTTAGTACAGTATTTCCCCTTGTTCTTTTTCCTTTTGTTTTTGAGAGAGTGGGGTCTTCATGTCATTTCCTATTCAGAGATTATCACGAACTTGTGTGTATTGTGTCCTTGTGACACACTGTACAGCTAGAGTAGCATAGATACATTTTTGTAGTCCATTGTCCTGCTTTGTTATGTGTATGCCATCCTTTCTGCTAAAACCTTTTCTCTGCTTTCTTGAGCCTATCTGATGATATGTCTCCTGACCTAATTAATCAACTCATATGAGGAGGACAAATCACACACTTTGGATTTCCCTTTTTTTAAGAAAAGAAATAAAATTTGACTTTTCTCAAATGTACCACGGTGCGGTCTCGAGATTCTAGAATGTCGAGTCGCCTTTCAGCCTTCTATAACCTGAATGCTACTCTTTTAGCATCTGGTCCGACCGACTAGCTTGGTCAAGGTGCTAGGTTTTGTAGTCTAATCGGCTGGAACTCCAAACTGTGACAAACTCACTCACAGAAGTGATTGTTTTAATAACCAAACTAATTATGCTGCCACTATGGGAGAACAACGGCTCGTCTTGAAGCATATGCATCGTGCTAACTATCAGTAATCATGAAGTGCAGGTTGGGGTCAACAGTGGCAACGCCGACAGCTCAACTTTCATTATAATGACAGGTTATTCTCAGGCTGGGCATTATGCTAATAAAGATCATTATCAGCCAAACCAGAAACCAATACGATCACTCGTTTTCCCAAAGCAGCTTTCTCACTCCTCTCGTTCCTGTCTCGCTTCAAAGATAAGACAGGTCATGAGGGCATCACGTACATCACTTCTCTCGCTCCCGTCTCATGCACGCATCTCTCTCACTTTCCCACCACTCGCATCCTCTTTCTAAAAACCACTTTCAAACATTACTATTTATTTTTAGTCAAAAATCATCAGCTGTAGTCAATATGAACATGTCCTAAATATAGGGCTATGTAAGTCACATAGCGCCCTTACTGGCAAACAGAAAACCAAAGAAGGTTGCCTCTTGCCTGCCACCACTGGTTTAGACGATAAGCCAATAACCGTCGAAATGAATCACGACGGCCTCTACCGTCAACATACTCCAGGAGTATAATCTACTGGAGGATTATGATCATTATGTACATCTCGAGTGTAACTTGGCACTCCGCAAGGTGCTACAGGGACTACTACAGTTGGGAAGCCACAGTCTTCAGGATCAAAGTACTCTCAGCTGAGTTAGAAGGGCAGAACACAGGTCCAGGAAGAGGAGCTGTGGTCCACTGACCCTTTGCAGGTCGAGAAGGTACTTCTCATCCCTTGTTTTGTAAAGCTGCAGAGAGCAGAAGTGTATCAACACCAAACACATCTTCCGAGGAGCAAGCTTTACACAAACAAAAAGAATGCATGTGATATGATGAAGGGATATGCTCCGGTAATGAAAATACTCAAGGGAATCTGAATATGATAACAGTTCACAATAATCTCACATGCAAATGCAAACCTAACAAAACTAATTCTGTTAATTCTGCTGCTTAGTCATCACACATAGAGGAGTAAAGGGCATTTCAACATTGCTCACGGGTCTACATGGCAAATTTTCTTATCGGACCTGGCCACAGATTAATTAAGCGCAGATGGTTAAGATTCAGAACGGTACCTGAATTTCAAACTTCACGGTGTGGGTTGATTTCTCACTGAGGCCATCAGTTTCAATTATAGCAGACTCCACACCAAAGCCATGGTTGTTATGCATCATACTCTCCAGAAAGCCAGGACTCCATCTGCATTTCATGTTATAGTGTCCAATCTTCTTCCAGTAAACATTTAGCTCTTGCAGAGCTTTAAGCACTTCAGTTATTATTTCCCGTGGATGTGCTCGAGACTGTTAAATAAATACAAATAAATGAATTACGAGAATTTAGGGGGAAAACAAAATGGCAAGAACTTCAAATAAAAATTACCTGAAGACCAAGAGCCCATTTCCTCTCAGCAGCGAAACAATGCCTCAAGCCGAACCCTGAAGATTCCATAGACCCGTACTGCCGAGATTCAGATGCAGAACTTGGTGTTTCAGCTGAAGTTTGAGAGAAAGGGTCCTACAGATCACAGAAAGCAAAAAAACAAATCAGCAGCAGCACAAGTACGAGAGCATTCAGCAGTCAACAAGCAATACAAAAAACAGAGAAATTCCAACACACCATAGATTCTTGGTACTCAGCACCAAGGTAGCCACTGATTGTACGAAGCTTATTGTCCAAGAGTAAATAATATGCAACCGTCGCCTGCACAGGCAGTTTAGTCATGGTTTCATCGAGGAGCAGCCAAAAAGTGCAACAGAGTAAAGCAAATACCTCATTTTGCAATCTATTTTGAATAGATTCAATTAGCTGATTCTTGTCAAACCCCATCTTGATAACATCATTAAGAGTTTCATTGTCGAGCTACAAAACTCACAGTGAAGTCATATCATTCGCTGAAGTATCAAAAAGCATAATAATGCAGAAAAGGGCTCCCATTATATGTCCCAACAAGCAAATCCTTGCCACAAATACAATTGGTCAACATAACCTCACCCGCCCAAACACACATACAGCACACAAAATGTGAGAAAAATAGATAGATCCAACACTATTGTAGAATGCTTACAAAGAGCAAAGGTTGCAAAAGGTATTAAGATAACAAATCCAAACTGTCATGTTGATACACAATAGCATCAGCGTCAATAACATCAGAGTACCTTTTTAACTTGTTGTGCAGTGTCTGGAGGAGGCACAGCCAAATAGCGTGGAAGTCGAGCTTTGAACCACGAATGTTCACGGATTTCACGTATGGTGATCCTCTTCATAGGATCAACAACCAGCATTCTGGGAATCAAATCCCTTGCTAAAGGTGATAAATGACTAGGAAGGGTATATATTCCACCCTAGAATGACAAAATAGTTAACAGTTTTACTGGATAGCACATTTTCAGATAACTATACACAGCAGATGTTTGCTAACCTTTATTTTCTTAAAAAGGTTTGGAATATTCTCATCATCAAATGGAAGAGTACCACAAAGAAGAGCATAAAGAATAACGCCACAGCTCCAAACATCAACTTCAGGACCAGCGTATAATTTACCTGATATCACCTAAACAAATGAGAAGAAATTGTATGGTGTGACATGTTAGCAAGACATCTACATTTATATAACCATGAAGAAGGCCTGTAAAAGAGTAAATACAAGCAGTTCTAGATGTAGACCTCAGGTGCTGCATAATTTGGGCTACCACAACTTGTCTTCAAAAAGTGACCATCACGCATAACATTACTTAAGCCAAAATCTGCAATCTTAACATTGCATTTCGAATCCAACAGAAGGTTCTCTGGCTTTAGATCACGGTGAACCACCATGTTTCTATGGCAATATTCAACACCGGATATGATCTGTATAAAAGATCAAACAAAAGGAAAATTACCCTACCATGAACAATGAACCATGAATAGGATACGCATAAATACTTTTGTCCATCTCCAATATGATAGCAGCAGAAAAAATGAAATATAAATGGTGACATGCACAGTTAACAAACAAAAATGATGCACATGTCTGCAGAGTAGCTTATGGTAAGTAATCATACTACAGTTAAAACCAGAGATTAAGATGCTGAGTGGAAACTTTAGAATGGATGCAGGAAAATGGAAGAAAGCTTACCTGATGAAAAAAGGGGCGAGCTTCATCCTCTTGTAGCCTTCCCTTCTCAACAATGTAATCAAACAACTCTCCAGATTTAACATACTCCATAACAACATAAATATCAGCCGGTGTATCTATCACCTCATAAAGGCGTATGATATGAGGATGCATAAATAATCTTAGTATCTTGATTTCTCTTTTCACTGTAAATGAAGAAAGCAACACATTAAAATCAAGCACTTCAGCAAAGGACAAAAGTGGCAAGCGTCAGAGAATATGTTGATAAGCAAAGTTACAAACAATAACTTTTAACAAAAGAAATTATGGCTAGTCAATTGTAATTACCCATATTAGACCCAAAAGTCAAAAAATGTGCATGTTGATTACCGAAGTATTATAGCACAAATAAGAACGAATAGTTTCTACCTTTTACTAGAAATAAGAGGGCATGCAACCATGCATACTAAATGTGCGTGTGTGCGCGGTAGCCAAAACACAAACCAATTTTCTGAACGAAGCAAATGAACAGCAACCTTTCTCTTCCATCTCCATGCTTTTGATCTTACGGCGATTGAGGATCTTGATCGCCACCTTGTGGCCTGTCAATATATGCTCTGCAATCTTCACTTTACCGAACGACCCAATCCCCAGGGTTTTGCCAATTCGGTAGCCGCCCAATGGGTTCGCATCTCGGCCAGCTCCCTCCATCTTCTACCTAAGTCACAACCAAATCATATTATACTAGTTCGGGGGCAAAATAAAGTTAAAGCTATTACTAACTCGCGAGTACTCAAAACTACAATTTTAAGCTGTATCATTGGTTTTACTAGACGATTTATACATGCATGATTGCACTTGATGCGACACAGACACGAAACACGCATCAATTTATTCCGCGAAGAGGAGGAAACTGGAACTCGCTTGCTGATTCATCGTATTAATTCCCTCGAGAGAAAAATACACATAATTGGCCTAGACAAAGCGAAATCGGATTGTCACCGCACTGTGTCGCGGGCAGGCACACGGCACCCCACGGACACGAGCTCCCCGATCTGGCGGCGCGGGGAGGCGGCCAGCAAAAATCTCTCTCCGCGAGCAGTGGGTATAGAATAGAGCGAAGCTTCAGTGCTTCACCGACTCAAAACCCAAACGCACAGCCCAATTCGCCAGCATGGCGGCAGAGGATGAAAGGGATGAAGAGAAGAGGCTAGAGGAGGGGGGTTGGGACCCTACCTGACCACGGCGGTAGACGGCGAGTGGGAGCTCTCCCCCCAGAGCGCGGCCAGGGCAGAGCCGCCGCGGTGGGAGGCGAGGCTGGGGGGAGAGGTGTGTGTTACGGGACAGGATGGGAGAGGAGGTAGGGCCCGTACGGGGGAGGAGCACGGAGGAGACAAGGGAGCGAGACGTACGTGGGGCCCCACGGGGTGGTGAGGTGGGGAACGTCGCTGCCGCTCGTGGCGCGCGGAGAATCGCGTGGCCGCCGCCGTCTAGCCGTGGGGGGAGGGAGCCGGATGGGTGGGGCGGCGGCGTCCTGGTTGCTGGTGCGGTGCGGGCGCGGCGCACGGCAATAATTCACTCGGCAGGTGGACGGCTCGTATCCTCCCTCCTCTCCTCCATACGTGACGTGACGTGACGACGCGCGCCCGGCCTCTGCTGGTGGGTTTTCACCTGGCGTGATCCTGTGTTGGTTGGTGGTGCGGCAGGGGGCAAAACAGTGGGGGCATTGCATGGGCTCGTGCAAGTGTTGACGCCTGGCAGCACGTAATAACTTGTTGCAGCAGTGCGGGCAGCTTCCATCACCGTGGGTTCGGCACAAAGATCAGATTAGGGCTGAAAACGAAAACGATAATTCTCGGTTACCGAAAATCGTTTTCGAGATATTACCGATTTTTTTCCCTAAACGGAAACGGTGACGGTAACCGATAAA
Source organism: Dendrocalamus latiflorus (assembly GCA_017311315.1). NCBI lineage: Eukaryota > Viridiplantae > Streptophyta > Magnoliopsida > Poales > Poaceae > Dendrocalamus > Dendrocalamus latiflorus. Next base: position 34,175,473 of record CM029614.1, on the reverse strand, counting down.
ATGGAAACGAGAACGGTAAAAACATCCGGTAACGAAAACGAAAACGATTTAGCTCTCTTCCGATCGTTTTCGACAAATACCGTATTTAACCGGTAATCTACCGTCGATAATTACCGAAAATCCCAGGATGGCATTGGGCCATTGGCATAGCCCCACCGGCCCACACCACCGGACGGTGGCCCGGCCGCCCGCGAAGCCGGCTTCCCCCCGGTCGTCGCCGGGGCCCGCGGCGGCGCGGCCGTGGGGAGGTTGGAGAGGCAGGAGGCGGCGGCGGCAGTGCGGTCGTGGGAGGAGAGCGAGTCGAGCAGGTAGAGGAGGGGCCACAGGGAGGCGGGGCGGGATCGGGCGGCGAGCTTGGAGTGGAGATCCGCGAAGGCAAGGGCATCGTCGGGGCGGCCGGAGGCAGCGAGGCGGCGCTTGATGGACTCCGCGAGCGCGTGCTCGTCGGGGAGGACGGCGGGGGCGAGGCGGCTCGAGAGCAGCCGGTGAGCGAATCGCAGCGCGCCGCCCACGTCACGCCCTCCGCCGCCGGATTCGAAGGAGAGAAGGCGGTGGACGAGCTCCTTGACGAGATCCTGGGTTTGGTGGTCGTCCATTGGGGAGGGAAGGGGAGGGGGTGGGAGCTAGGGTTCGAGCAACTGTACTGTGCGGCTCGGTAGAGGAAGACGGGGAGAGGTGGCGCGGTGGAGCTGGGTGGTGACCGGAGAGGGAGTGGAGAAGATAGGCGGCAGCCCGGTGAGGGGAGGTGATTTGGGGAAGAAGCAGCGGTGGAAGAAGTGGCGCTGAGTTAGAGGAGCGGCGGGGTGTACCGGAGTTGAGGTGATGGTGGCTACGAGGTGGCCGCCGGCGAGCATGGCCCGGCCTCGCCGGCGCCGGAGCAGAAGAAGGGGGAGGAGAAGCAAGGGGATCAAGAGGAAGAGAGTTCAAGACAGCGCCGGGCTCAGGCGTGGAGGAGGATGACGGCTGGGTTATTCGGCCGAATGGGGGATTTTTGCCATTTTCTGATTTAGTCCTCCCACTTTCTAGGGTTTGCAATCTGGTCCTTCCTTCTTATGCTTTCTTCCGTACTGGACCTCCATAGCTCCGTTTTCAGCGCGAAAAGATCCTACGTGTTCGTGACGACGCGTACATCTGTACGGAGCAGTCCCAAATGCCAAATTTGTCGTTTTATGCGCTTTGATCGCGCCGGTCTGCTGAAAAATACAAAAAATGTAAAATAGTCCATTTCGAGCAATTAAATATAGGAAAACTATGTAAATGATGATAAATGGTCTTGAAATGCGAAAAATAATGGGCTAAAATGACGGGTAAATATGTATAAATATGACACATGTCATCGTAGTAGTAGTTTCTTTAAGTATTATGCAATGAAAGGAAGGACCTTTTGTGGTAGTATGAGTTCGCTGTTCGTGTGATGGATGGGATCGAACTGAAGTATTGAAGTATGCCTGCTTCATTTAGTTGAGAATTTGTGATATGATGATATGAGTTCATGGCTTAGAATTGATTATGGTTGCATGTTTTGGCTTCCTTAGATGTGGAGAATATCGTATTTTAGCTATCGCTTTCATGATTTTCGATCGTTATCGATGCACTTTTGATCGAATAGTTTCGTTTCCGAATTTACCGGAATATCGATGTCGTTCTCGTTTCCGACAATATCGTATCGATTTCGTTTTCGAAAAAATAACATGAAACTGAAAGTGATTTGACCTCCTACCGATCGTTTCCGATCGTTTTCAGCCCTAGATCAGGTTAAATCCGCTCGTTGGATTGAAAAATAGTATATTATAGTTAAAGTTATACTATAACTAGTTAAAATTATACTATAGTTGAAGGTGACTTATTTAGCATAAATAAATTTAAAAATAAAAAATATGTTAACTTATCAAGGAGAACGCAAACGAATACAGGAAAAAGAACCAGCAAAAAAGCTCAAAAAAACCAAAAGTTTAGAAAAAAAAACGAAATTTATGAATAATTAAAAATAAGCCAGAAACCAGAAGCTCAAACCGAAATGAGCGGGTATAAGTTTTTGGCTTCCGTCTTTTGCTGTTATTTTTTAGTTAAAATTGTATTATAATAGTTTTTTAGCTATTCAATTAAAAGATAATCTAAAAATGTTATATGGTCACAGATAATAAAAAGGAATAAGACAAAATAAGTTAAAATTAAAAAACAATGTATTTCAAGTAATTTCTAGTTTAAATAAAACAAAAATCAAGAAAACCAAAAACTAAAGCCAACATAACTACATAAGCCAAAACTATACAAGAAGCTTCGCTTTTTTTGATGGGGGAGAGGGAGAACGACGGTCGTCCCAGCTGTAAGGGCCGTTTGGACTCTAGGATACAAGAGGTAGAATTGACTGAAATACAAGTAGGATAAATTTAACCGTTAGATCAAGAGACTGATGAATTGATTTATCCTACTTTATATCCTATTTCAATCGCCATAAAGGACAGTGATTTGGGGTTTTGCTGGATGCCTCAGGGCATGTTTGGTTGGGAGTCTCACTTTGCCTAACTTTTTGTGGTATAGTGTGGCATGCCAAACTTTTTGTGACTAACAATTTGTTCGCCACAACTATGACAAGTTTTGACACAAAAATGAGTCTATGATAAGTGGTCAGGTGACTAAGGAAGTATGGCACGCCATGATTTTGGTTACGAGCCAAACACTAACTTCATTTGATCAAACTTGTCTAAGGTAAATATAGCATCCTTAGACTTCAAACCAAACAGGCCTTCAATTCCAACCAATCGTTGCCTGTGAGCAAAAGGCTCACAATTGATTCCGGCTGAACCGATCACCATGCAGGCTGCAGCTAGTTGGTGATTCGGTTTGACAAAGGACCCTGGAAGTATACGTTTTCAATTGCAGGTGATGGTAGGGCTTTGTTCCTTCCAAGGCATGCTTGTAAAATTCTGTAGATTTCCTCGTGTGATTCGTAGCCTTGTTTGTTGCGAAGGCCAGGGTGATAGATGACCGTACACAGTGATAGATCCTCCCTTGGTGCCAGGACCTAGCAAGCACTCTTCTAGCTCAGCGTGTAGACTTTTTTGTTCCTTTCTTGCTTGTCTGTATCAGAGGATTTTTTTTTATCGTTTATCCCTATTAATCCAAAGAAACATAGGATCACTGCACACGAACCACTAAAAAGCAGCACGCACCGCAGTCTCAAAAATAAAGGCAGGCAGGAAACACATGCCTCGCAGACTCGCAGTAACGAGACAGTTCATTTACAATCAGGGTGTATACTGTTGGGCTATTTTGTGATTTCCTCATTTTTGGTTTAAGAAGAAAAGGGGAAAAATTAGCTGGGGACCACTTGTAAGAGAGGGTGAGAAAAGGATAGAGGGATGAGCCGTTTGGATGGATTGAGATCTGGTCGGGCACTCTCTCTTACCTCCTCGCCGCCTCCTTCGGGCGGCAGCTTCGGCTGTTTTTAGTCGTGGGTGCCGCCGAATCCTCCGGTTGTTTGGCCTCTTTGGGATTAAATCGGAGATGGGGAGAGCTAGGTAGAGGCAAAGAAAGAGAGAGCAATTAGATCCAAACTTCAGTGGCCGATTTGGTCTTGGGGAGAGTTTGGCGACGCCGTGCTTGCACGGTCGCCAGGCTATGGTGCTCTTGCTCTCTGTCCTCAGATCCCGTCTCTGGACCGTGTGCTCACACGCGGTGGTTCTCTAGTTTCTCGGCTCGGCTCGGCTCGGCTGCGGCCGTGTGGCGCAATCTCGCCTTCTTCTTGGCTTTGTGCGGTATCGTTTTGTACCTCAGCTTCACGAATCGGTGAGTGTTGATTTGTGGAGTAGGGATTTGTATCTCCGATGGGTTTCGACCATAGGCTATGTTTTATGGCTTTTGATCACGGACGACTTTTGATAGGTTTCGACCATGGACTACTTCTGATGACTTTCAACCACAGACAACTTCCAATGGCTTCTGACCACGGACGACTTCGGATGGCTTTCAACCATGGACGACTTCCAATGAGTTTCGACCATGGGCTACTTTCGATGGCTTTCGACCATAGATAACTTCCAACGACTTTTGACCATGTACTACTTTCAACGGCTTTCGACCATGAACTACTTTCGATGTCTTTCGACCACGGACGACTTCCAATGTATTTTCAACCACGAATGACTTCCAGCTGCTTTCAACTACCGACCACTCTCGAATGCCAATGGCTTTCGGCTTCCGAGGAGTCTTTCCCAGCGATCACTTTCGACCACGTCGATACTGAACACTAGCATTCTGCTATGTTAAAAGTAAGGATAGTTTGCCCTTACGATACCTAAATTCGGCTAAGTGCATCTAAACTGCAATGGGGTCCTTTCCGATGGTCACTTTTGACCACTTCGACATCTAACATAGGTGTTTTGCTCTGTTAGCCTCACCGCCCAAATTAAGTAAGTCTACTACATCGATTCTACTACCATATCGTCAAATCAGCCATGTTTGACGTGAATCATACACACTTTTAACCACCTTAATTTTATGTGTCGTTTGATACCGATGAGGTCGAACGGCAGAGACAGGTGTGATCAATGCAAGGCTACCCTATCAACGTCCCTATAGACCAACGAGGCTATGGAGAACGTATAGCGAAGACTGAAGATGGCGACCAGTGCGCAGCCTAATCGGATGTATTACGTGGGTTCATCCCGCGGATGTAATTAACCGAGAACTTTCCATGTCATCGAGAACCAGGAGATCACATTACCTATATCAGATTTGTTGTACAAAGTAGGCTATGGAGCACATATAATAAAGGGGCCTTGTAATTTTGTTATTCTCAAATGAATGATAAAATGCATATTTTCCTATATTTTTTGTGTTTATTTATTTTTTATGTACCTTATTACATTGGCACGTCTGCATCTTATACCCCACAACAAAAAATTTTGAGAATGACTTCTCGCATCAAACACCCTTGCTTGAAAAAGTTGTACATTTCAGCAGGCTTTAGTTCGGCTTCACACATCTAGCTAATCATAAGTGTATCAACCTATACCAGACGGTGCTATGACCTTAGCATGTGTTTTTTATTTGGATTTGTAATATAATAATTGTGTTCAATTACAACTTTTTGTACCCTCCAAATGGCCTGTCGATAAATACTAAACTGAACACCTTGTAGAAGCATTTTCTGTCATGGTGTCATGTGACGAATGCGTATCTCATTCTCGTTCGTTATTGCAAGCTACATGTTTTTGGTACACAGTCCCAGCTCATCTCAATTTGTGTGTGGCTCTTTTGAATACGTCTAACTCGGTCTTTGTAGCATAGAAGTTATAAAGATTATATGCATCTTTATCTGATTTGAAAGTCATTCCAACTTTAGCAACAAGCATAAATTCATTATTTTTATCCTCCACCTACATTACAGAGGATATAAACTGAATTGGTCTAACTACCCTAAGAAAATTGTATTACACTACACATAGATTATAGGAGCATCAATTGTTATATTGCATTACCTCGGCAAGGGTACTGACCGGGACACGTGTCGGCCTTTCGTAAACGCGCGGTGGGAGGGGTTCAAATCGGGAATTTTTTTGATTTGGGAGTCAAAAATGAAATTTCGGGTCATTAGGAGTCTAAATGTGTCAAGAATTCGACAATGTTGGCATTTGTTGAATGCTATGCTACCACCGCTTCTGACATTTATGAAGTCGGCAGCCATGTGCTTTGCTCCGCTCCACCTCGCTCCAAGCCAGAGACATCGGCCATGCGGCGATGGGGTTCGGCGGAGCGGTGCCAGCCCCGAGTCTGACATCTGTGGATCTTGATGATAGGGCCGGAGAGAGAGAAGTCGGAGAGGCTGTGGCGATCACCTACTCTACCTCCTTCCTCTCCATTGGCTTGGGGACGCAGCTAGAAGACGACACAACGAATGTTTGATCAGGTTGGGGGTGCGGCGCGAAGACGGGATACGGAGCATGGTGGAAAGACACTGAGAACACGGTGGGAAAGCGAGAGAAGGGAGTGCGGGCACGATATGGTGCACTACCAGCTTAGAGATATGTGCTTCCACATTCAGCAATCGCCATGGCCCTAACAGCTGGGTTTCAAGGTCGTTCCCATACAACTTTTTTTTCCCCGAACCACCGCATGGAGCATATGCAGCGTAGCATCAAAAGCCACACAAAACAAGACGCGCACCCGTCCGTCCATTCACCGTCCTCCGTCAGCCAGTCCTGACCACTCCTGGCCAGCGCCATACTGCCACAGGGCGCGCCACTGCACACCATACCGTCAGGTACCCCCACCCGCGCCGCTCCCCCACGTGAGCACGAGCAGTTCGCACAGGCAAAGTACGCAGCCGTCCCGCCTTTCGGTGCGCCTGCCGTCTCATTTCTTTTCCGCGCCCGTGCGCGCGCCGTTCCCGTACGTACGCGCACGCAGCTCGCCGCTGTGCCGCTCGCCCCCCGTTTTTTTACCCCTCCCTCCGTCTTTCCCGCGCCGTGCGCGTCCGCAGTCGCACGCCACGCCACGCGCCGTGCCGTGCAGAGGCCGAGCAAGCTGGTGCAGCGTGTTTTTGACCGACCGGGCCGCGCCCTCGGCCGCCCGCCCGCCGGCGCGCGGCAGAAACGGAGGCAGAGAGCTGCAAGCTAGCAGGCGCATGCATGCAACAGTGCGGCACTGTGCGCGCTTTCTTTTCTTGCTCCGCCAGCGCCAGCGCCAGCGCCCCGCACCAGGTGTGCTGCGCCAGGGTGTCGCTTTCTCGTCAGAGCAGAATGTGGGGCCACGCGCGCACGCACTCGCACTGTGACTGCGTGCCTCTGCGCTGCAAGCCGTGCCTGAACCACTCGTGGCAGTAGTAGTACATTGTTCCGTCGACGTCACGAGTAGTGCACATTAATTTAAAAAAACTGAAGAGACTTCGTGGCCTCGTGCATGCAATGCATTTGCGATCTCTCTATGAAAATGGGATGGTTTGCCTGCATGCAATTTCTTGAAAATAAAAAGCTTTTAGGCCCTGATCAATATGGCTTCAGCTTATTTTTGCACTATTCATAAATTTCGTCTTTTTCTGAACTTTTGGCTTTTTTTTGAGTTTTTTTACCGGTTCTTTTTTTCCTCGTATTTGTTTACATTATACGTGATGGGCTAATATGTTTTTTCTATTTTTAAATTTTTTTAAATTTAATTATGATAAATAAGCCTCTGTCAGCTACAGTGCTTTTTTCAGCCAGCTACAGTGTTTTCAGCCATAAGCCATGAGGCTTTCAGCCAAACCGATCACCACCTTAACCTTTGCTTGATCTAGTCTCTTAATTAATCCAGGCCAAACAGCACATCACGCACATCTGAATTTCCACCGATAACAACAGCACCTCGCAGAGGCAACAAGGCCTGTGACAATGAACAGTCTAAACAAGTTGCAGCTGTTGATTTGACTCGCGAAGACCAGTGACAATATGCATCACGTCACAATTTGGTACTTTAAGGTTTAAATTTTTTCCTACGCCTAGGACTAGCTAGGGTATCCAGTCGGCAGCTGTACTGGGATACGCACCATACTGCAAAGAACACATTTTCTTTCTTTTCCTGTGCACATCACTTCGGTCGCTTTGTGGTTTCTTCTCACTTCTTTTTTTTTATCACAGTACAATAATTTGCGCCATGCCCCTAGAGTACAGCTTCCCACAGGCCTAGTAGGCGAGTACACTAACTTTGTCGGTCTCTTATCCTTTTATTTTTCTTGTCAACAGTTGACGATATTACGGTCCTGATCGGTTCGGCTTGAGTTTTTAGCTTCTGATTTATTTTTATATTATTTATAAATTTTGTCTTTTTTTTAACTTTTGGTTTTTTGTTGAACTTTTTTACCGTTTTTTCCCCGTATTCATTTGTATTATACATATTGGAGTAACATATTTTTTATATTTTTTAATTTTTTTAAATTTAATTATGCGAAATAAGCGAGTACACTAACTTTGTCGGTCTCTTACTCTCTTATCCTTTTATTTTTCTTGTCAACAGTTGACGATATTACATCATCCAATAGATACTTCTTTAATACTAAATTAAGGGCATGTTTGGTTCATGACCAGAAGTTACCTAGCCACAAGTTAGGCGTGCCACAATTTTTAGGTAGTTATTTGGTTCACTGACGTAACTGTGGCATGCCACACTTTCTTAGCACCCGACCCCACACGTTATAGACTCAGTTTCTTGCCAAACTTTGCCACAAGTGTGGCTTCGATTTTGTTAGCCACACTTTCTGTGGCAGCCACATATTACCTAAGTTTAGGCATGATAAGGTTAGACACCAACCAAACAGGTCCTAAGATTTTAGATTAGTACGATCGTAAACTACCAACGATTATGTAATCCGAATATCCTGGTTGAAAGATCACTATTTATTTATTTGACCACTCATCACTTAGAAATCTTACGAACGGATGTATAGACCTGCCTCCAGAAAACTCCTCCCGTGCGATAGAACTAATCATGTGCTTGTCCTACTTTTAACCGCATGATGCCCGGCCCTACGTTGCTAACGACAATAGCCTTATGGTTGCTTCCGTGATTTTTAACAAAATGACAATAACCAAGATTGGTTGTTGTTAAGATTCTCTCGTTAACAACAATTGTTCGCACAACCGAACAAAAAGAATTGATAAGGCACATATTCATGTGGACAACCGACATATCTTCGGCGCTATTTAAAAACCTGACAAGAGATGAATGATACAACATATAAGACATAGACATATTCTAGAGAATTAAGGAAGATCTCTCACCGGAAAGCAGATTATATAGGAAAGAAATAGTGCTCCTAGGGCTAGAAACATCCCCTTTGTTATATCTCGTTGAAAGCATCTTGTAACCGGTTCATAACAATAAAGATAGTCTCCATTCTCCTCTTAAACCCTTTCGAAAGACTTAGCTTTTTTTCTCACAATTTATAAAATCGATGATTTGATCATCGATAACTAGCGCTGTCCGTGGGGATCAGGTGTTAAGTTCCTAGAGGTTCTCATCATCAACATCATCTTTCCATGTTTCTGTCAACATTGCCTATGCGATCACGATAATAACTTAGGGTGGGGAGAATTGGTTCGATCTGATAGACTACGCCAACCTTGAAATGGACGCATGTATCCGCACTATGGAACACGATACCTCCTCGTCATCATCCTACCTCCTAGGGGTCACTGATCCTTGAGCCAGTGAGATCAACCGGATAGAAGACAGAGTGCCCCAGTCATCAACGCTTTCTGGGAAGTCAAGTGTCCCAACTCCCAACCTTGTCGGAATGCTTGGGAACCACGGCAAGTTCTGTGCATTCGACTGGCAAACATGGCAACAAGAGTATGACGCCACAATTTGAGAGCCAGGGTACACTCAATGCAGTAGTGGGCGACGTTTGCCAGCAGCTCCTGCGCATTAGGGACCAGCCGACACTTAGTCACGATGTCGATGAAATTACCCTTGGCAAAAATTTGGGCGAAGACAATAACACTGACAATCCGATCGACAAGTCACCGAATTTGGTTGAATCCACCACACAGCCTCCTAGATTCCAATCATTATCCATTGTGGAAGTTCCTTACCGAAAATATTCCTGTTCAAAGCACGAGATTACACAATCGGTGACACCACTGCAAATGCCGTGCATGACTCTCCATGATAGATCCCCTATGATTCATTAGTCAAAATGTTATGAATTCTCCAGCATCACCCGAAGGAGTTAGAAATGACGGAATGATTGACATTGCCCATCTAATTCGCCTGTTCCTACCTGTTCGCGCTTGCTAAGTCGCGTGGAGCGAGCAGAAAACTCAAGGCGAAACTCGAGTTATCGTACCCCTTCCTCTAATAGGAACACTCTAAAACCTTAGGTAATTATTCAAAATCTACAACATGCCCATGATATTCTAAACAACCCGAACTATGCTCTAGCAGAAACCACAGGATATGCTCAAGTTGCAAGTCAAGTATCGGAGATAAGTTAAGCAACTAGTAAATTCTAACTAGCAAAATCGCAAGTAAATAATAGAGGCTAGTTTAACAAGTAGTAGCTAACTAGCTACATGCCATATGGTTCAAAATTACGAATTGCCCATAGCCAAATATATCACTAGTTCATTTAACTTCATTACATTTAGCAAATAATTCCACAAGGCTTTCGTATCTGGTAGCCGGTATCCGGAGAGGTCAGGTATCCGACTCCGTTTCCGTATCCGGTAACTATCCGAAAAAATATCCGGATAGTTATGTATCCGTCGGATAATACTTTTTCCGAATTCGTTTCCGACAAAAAATATCCGACTCCGTTTCTGTATCCAACAAAACCTTCGGATATCCGAAAATTTGCTCCGAATTATATTCAAATTAAAACAGAGGGATGGACAGATGGCCGAAAAATATTCGCTATATTTGCACCCCTAGTTGTACATGTAGGCATTTTCATCTCTATCTTTTCTTTCTTCCTTTCTTTCGTTTTCCTCTTTTAACAAAACTTCCTTTTCTAATCAAAGAGTTTCAGTCATGACCAATTTCAATTTCTGTTCTTCTCTCTTTCTTCAAAACCCTCGGACCGTACCCTTGAGTGGCAATCATAAAGTAGGAGCGAGTACAGAGAGCGACTGAAAACTGAGGTCTGATGCAGATTGAAGGCAGAATTATGACCAGCTCGGCTATGCACAAATCGCAATTCGCAAACAGGGTAGGATGAAAATAAGGTATTGTGGTTAAGACACGCCCAGGTGCTTTGGTTGACCACTGGGGCCCAGATTAATACGTGATGAGACAAAACCTACGTGCCAATTGCCACCAATGCGATCAGCGAACGTATCAATCTAACTCTGAACTTCACTTGGAATTCTTGCCACAATGCCACTACATGGCTTGCACAATTGACAATTTGATATCACAAGTTACAACAACACAATTACATACAGAGAATGAGAGAATCAGAGATCAACCAACGCAAGAGCACAAACAAATTGCATCTGCATGCATGCGAGTTCAGAGCAAAAGGCAGCACAGCGCTACAGAGGCAGGCCCGAGCAGCCCAGACCAGAGGACCCTCATTACCTCTCCCCTGATCACTCTACCAACCGGGCTCTCCGCGGCGTCGGAGCTGTCGCCGCGCCGGCAGAAGCCGACGCCCACGTCCGGCACGACGGCCCGGTCGTCGACGCACAGCCCCGGGTTGCCGCTCAGGTCGAGGTTCCGCCCAAGCCGCCGCACGAACGCGCCGTCGAACGGCACGATGCCGTCCAGCCCATTCTTGCTCAGGTTCAGGTGGTACATCCTCTTGAGCCGGGTCAGCCCCGCCGGGATCTTTCCCGTGAGGTTGTTGTTCTCCAGCGACAGCGTCGTCAGGCTCGCCAGGAGCCCGAACGTCCCCGGTATCGAGCCCGAGTAGCCCGAGTTGGCCAGCCGGAGCTCCAGGAGCCGCGCGATGTTGCCCAGCTCGGACGGCAAGGGGACGGCCATCGGATTGTTCTCCATGATCAGGTACTGCAGGTCGCGGAGGCCGGAGAGGCCGGCGGGTAGGCGCCCGCTCAGCCCATTGTTGCTCAATGCCAAGAAGGTGAGAGACGTGAGGCCGGTGATGCTGCCCGGGACGCCTCCGGTGAGGTTGTTCGAGCTCAGGTCCAGCTTCTGCAGCTGGGCGAGCTCGCCGAGCTCGCTCGGGATTGAGCCCGAGAAGGAGTTGTAGCTGAGGTCGAGTCCGACCAAGCTTCGCAGCTCGCCAATGCGGCTCGGGATCGGCCCGGTGAGCGAGTTGTAGCTGAGGTCGAGGTGCACCAGGTTCTTGAGCTCGCCGATGCCCTGCGGGACCTCGCCGCGGATCAGCGCGTTCTGGGAGACGGTCAGCACCTGGAGGGACCTGAGGCTGGCCAGCTGCGGCGGCAGCGTGCCGGACAGAGACGGGTTGCAGCGGATGCTGAACTGCTGCAGGCGGGAGGCGGAGAGGTTCGCGGAGGGCGGCAGGGTGAGGGCAGTGGTGGTGGCCGGGTTCTTGAAGCAGTCGACGAAGAAGAGGGACTGGAGGTGGGGCAGCACAAAGGCGTGGTGCGGGAAGGCGGCCGCGTCCTTGCACGTCGGGTTGGGCGCCACGCCGAAGTCGAGCCGCGTGACGTGAAGCCGCGGCGGGGCATGCGAGGCGCCGCCGCCCGGCGGCGTCGGCTTGCACTCGAGCCCCGGCCACGGCGCGCTGCAGGGGTCGGGGCTGGCCGAGCGCCAGTCGCGGTCGGAGGAGACGGCCTCCATGACACGGAGCAGCGTCTCCCTCTCGGCGGGGTCCATGGCCGCGGCCATGGTGAGGAGGGGCAGGAGGAGGAGGCCAATGGAGGCTGGCATGATGGCTTTTGTGCTGCGCGCGCGCGCCTGTGGGTGTGGCCGCGCGGCTCTGCGGCTTGGTGCTCCCGGCTTTCGCTTTTTGGGCTCGTCGATGTTTTTAGAGGGGACTGAAGGGAGCGAGGCGGAGGAGCTTTGGGCTAAGCCCGCTGGTTTTTTTTCTCTCTGTTTTTCACGACGACACACCGAAGTAACGGACGCACATTATATTGAATTTGAAAAACAGTTTATAGAATTCGTTTTAAAAATTACTTCGTTTCTTCTGATTTTTGAAAAAGCCAAAACGAAAAACACTAAAGCTCCGCTCGATTAGACTAAAAAACTGTGATTTATGGCTAAAAGTGCACTATAGCGACTGAAATTTTGCTGTAGCCGAAGATAGTTTATTTGATGTAATTAAATTTAAAAAAATAAAAATAGAAAAATATACTAGCTTATCACGACAACACAAACGAATACGAATAAAAAAATCAGGAAAAAGATCAAAAAACTAAAAGTTTAAAAAAGATGAAAATTTATGAATAGTAAAAAATAAATCAGAAATCAGAAGCTGAAACTGAAATGAGTGGGGTCTAAAGAACAGGGTCATGGGACGGTAGATGGGATGGTAGGGACGGTGTATCTGATTTGACGAGACTGGGCCCTGCCTGTCCGGACGAACAGTGTGCGCGTGCGCGCGTGTGATGGGGAATCAACTGTTACCAACCATTCGACCGAGGTCTGATGTGCAAGAGGGTGCCTGATTTTTGCTAATAGCATGTTCTTCTCACCGATGATTAAGCATCCGATTTGTGGTCTCTCCACTCTAGGGTTCTGCGAGATCCAACTCTAGATTTCGTTGATCCTACTACCATAGGGGAGACGGTGAGATAATATAGGCGCCACCAACTATAGGTTAAGATAGAGTATGGATGTCGTCTCTCTCTATATATATATGAAAAAACCATTTTTAAGGAACTACCTATCTTTGATTTAAAGAAGAAGAAGAAGAATATGGATTTGAACTTGAAGACCTTAACAACCACAACTTTCTGCTTTACCCACTAGATCACAAGAGTGTCCTAGAGGAGGTGACCAATTGATAAGGTTCCACTAGCATTTGCCCCAGTCGTATCGGCCGGAAGTTCGATGGAAAAGCTCCCACGACGCCGGTCGCCAGGGGAGCCTGTGACTCGGAGCTGGACTGAGCACTTCGAAGAACCTGACTTCGTTCAAGGTTTGCGTCGATCCAGAACAAAATTTGCCCCGCTCAAAAGTGCTTTTTATAGTAATTTATAGTTGAAAAACACT